>JAGFBZ010001678.1:1900000-3104608 GCA_018398805.1 Hirundichthys speculiger
AATTCCCCCCTGTACAATCCAGCTCTGTAGACCAAACACAGTTTTTTTTTCTTTTTGCTCCAGTGTGCTTATTTCTGCCATAAATCTGGACATTTTCCATTGAGTTTAATTGAAGTTATTTTGGCTTCAGCCTCTGGAGGGTTGAGTTAGCAACGCCTTCAGCTCTGAAAACCAGATATAACCCCTTGGTGAAAACATTAATTTGTGTGTGGTGCACAAGACCAATTCCAAAAAAATTGGGATGCTGTGTAAAACATAAATAAAATCAGAGTGCAATGATTTGCAAATCACATAAAGCCATTATTTTATTCCCAGTAGAACATAAAGAGCATATAGATGTTGAAACTGAGACATTTTACTGTTTCATGGGAAACATCAGCTCATTTTGACTTTGATGGCAGCAACACATCTCAAAATTGTTGGACCAGGGTGATGTTTTCTGTTAAGTAGCATCTCTTCTTCTTCTAACAGCTGACTGTAAACATCTGGGAAGTGAGCAGACCAGTTTCTGGAGTTTCAGGAGAGGTCCCATTCTTGTCTGATGCAGGATACTAGCTGCTCTACAGTAATGGACCTTCCTTGCTGGGTTTTCATTTTATGATGAGCCAGATGTTTTCTACTAGTGAAAGATCTGGACTGCAGGGAAACCAGTTCAGGAACTGTATGTGGTTCAGCATTGTCTTGCTGAAATATACAAGGTCTTCCCTGAAAGATAAGTTTGGATGGGAGCAGATGTTGCTCCAGAATCTTTATGTACTCTTTAGCATTGATGGAGCCTTTCCAGATGTGTTATCTGCCCTCACCGTAGACACTAATCCAACCTCATACCATCAGAGATGCAGTCTTTTGAACTGTCCTCTGATAAAAGGCTGGATGGTCTCTCTCCTCTTCAGTCTGTAGGACATGGTGTCCATGGTTTCCAATAATAATTTCTAAGCACACCTAAGCGCTGCCTTTGACACGGTTGACCATGTGATCTTATTAAGGAGATTAGAAGACTGAAACTGAAACGAGTTCAGGTTCTATCTCAGGGACAGGAGATACTTTGTTGAAATTGGTAACTGTGTCTCAGACCAAATGGCCATGACCTGTGGGGTTCCCCAGGGGTCAATCCTGGGACCCCTGTTGTTCAATCTGTACATGCTTCCATTAGTCCAGCTAATACGCAGCTATAATGTGTCCTACCACAACTATGCAGATGATACTCAGATCTATGTGTCATTGACAGCAGGAGAACATGGGCCTCTAGATTCATTGTGTCACTGCAGCGAACAGATCAGTGTGTGGATGCAAAACAACTTTCTCCAGCTAAACTCAGACAAAAGTGAAATCATTGTCTCTGGCCCACAGAAACAAAGAGAAAGTTTTATCAGTCACCTTGAGACTCTCTCTCTCTAGAACCTAAAAATCAGGTCAGAAATTTAAATGGACTTGTCGTCTACTGACCACTCAAAGCTCTTTACAGCATGTGTCACATTCATCCATTCACACACACATATGGCCGAGGCTGCCATGCAAGGTGCCACATGCTCACCAGGAGCAATTTGGGGTTCAGTATCTTGCCCAAGGACACTGCAACATGTAGCCAGGGGACCATGGGAATTGAACTGGCAAATTTCTGGTTACCTGACAACCCACTGCACCACCTGAGTCACAGGGGTAATATTGGATTCAGACTTGAACTTTAACAGCCACATTAAAGTGATAACATCAGCAGCTTTTTACCATCTAAAAACATTGCTAGAATCAAAGGAATAGTGTCTGAACCAGATTTAAAAGACTAATCCATGCGTTGGTCTCCACAAGGTTAGACTACTGTAACAGCCTGTCAGTCCTGACTAGAACCAAGAGTCCTGACTAGAACCAGGAAATATGACCATATTTGTCCAGTCCTGAGGTCTCTGGCTTCCTGTCCCTCAGAGAATAGACTTTAAAACAGCTCTACTTGTGTTCAAGTCTCTTCATGGCTCCAAAGTCCATCTCTGACATGTTAGATCCATATGAACCAACCTGGACTCTGAGAACCTCAGGTAGTGGTCTCCTGCTGGTGTCCAGAGTCAGGACTAAACAAGGTGAAGCTGCATTTCAGTTTTATGCTCCTAAAATCTGGAATAGAAGATGTGAGACAGACCTGAACTCTAACAATGTTCAGATCCAGGCTGGAAACAGTTCTGTTTAGCTGTTAATGACGACTGAAAGGATTTTATCTGCACTCTTCATTTTTTAATATAATTTATTAATGATTTTATTTGCACTCTTCATGTTTAATTTAATTTAATCTTCTTTTAAATTCATTTTTAATTTAATTTATTAATGATTATTGTTATGTTTGTTTGATTGATGGAATGATTCTATTTGCCTTCTTGTGATTGTATGCATCTGTAAAGCACTTTGAACTGCCTTGTGTACAAATTGTGTTCTACAAATAAACCTGCCTTGCCTAAGTTTGATTCATCTGACCTCAGAACAGTTTTCCATTTATCCTCAGACCATGTTAGATGAGCTTTGGTCCAAAGAAGACTGTCATTTCTGGATCATGTTCACATGTGGCTTATTCCCTGATGGTCCAGTTTTAACTTTCATTTGTGGATTGTAGGTGATCTGTGTGGACAGACAGTAATTTATGGAAGTGTCCCTGAGTCCGTCAGTGATGTCCAGTAGAGAATCATGTCTGTTTTTAATCCAGTGAAACCTGAAGATCACGAACATCAAGTTTTTATCATCAGCTTTGTCCCCTTGAACAACAGACACTATTGATGATATTATTTCCTTTAGATGGTGGGATCTTCAAAGTCTTTGCAATTTGACGTTGAGGAACATTTTTCTGAAACTATTCCACAATTTTTCAACTCAGTTTGTCTCAGATTGATGAACCTCTCTCTGTTGTTACTGACCTTCTGATAATTAAGCTAATTAGCTGCTTGTCAGATGCTCCTACTATTTACTTTTGATTTGTGCAAATTACTTTTTCAGCCGTTTGTTCCAACATTTTTGAGATGCGTCGCTGCCATCAAAGTCAAAATGAGCTGGTGTTTTCCATTAAATGGTAAAATGTCTCATTTTGAACATCTGATGTGCTCTTTATGTTCCACAGGGAATAAAATGAGGGTTTATGAGATTTGGCAGATCATTGCATTCTGCTTTAATTTATGTTTTATTCAGCCTCCCAGCTTCTCTTTGGGTTGTATTTGCTTCTGTACTTTCACATCGACTCTTCATCACTCTGTTGCATCATAAACGATCCACAAACGTAGGTTCAGAAGATTGAATTAAAGCTGCTGGTTAAATGTACAATTAAAGCACAAAGTGCAAAACTGATTTTGTGTGGAGTAGGGATGGAACGGTTACCGGTATTACGGTAAAGCCCGGTAAAATTTTACGCGATAACGATTACCGTTTATGTTTGACTTCATCCAATTATCGCGGTCGATTACTGGGATATGTAATATCAACCTCATTCAAGTCTGCGAGCGACTCGTGACTGTGTCTCACGTGAATATGTAGCTTGTAATATCGGCATCGTAACGTGAGCATGGCGGAAAGTGGTGATAGCACGCAGGACATTTACCAACCCACTAAAATGATGAAATCTGAGCTCTGGGCATTTTCTGTTTTATTGTAATTTGTTGAAGCAACTTGAAGGAGCTAAGGCTAATGCTTCAAGCTATTGAGATGTTTGACCAAGAGTAACCTGGTCGATGTGCTTCGCTAACTCACTATACGTAAACATTACCATTGCGTGTTGATCGAAAAAGGACCAGAACGATGTTCTTCTGATGCAGTTAAAATATTAATTTATTCCATTAACTGATCCAACAACCATAACACCGGCAGTTAGCGCCACAGCGGTCAAAAACCTTTTGCCCTTCTGGGTCAAACAGCTAACCAATAACAGGCAGCTACCTTTATACCTGACCCTCAGGTAACAACACAGCGACACCCACAGACACACAGAGTGAACTACAATTCAGAACAACATATTTGGCTCCTTTACAACTGTTTCTTTATTTACACATTTATACGTATTTAAGGTTCAGCTTAAAGTCCAAAGTTTATTTCATTTGAAGTTGCACTAATTTCTGTTCCTGGTAATTGTTTGCATATTTTGACCTACTATGGTTGTTAAAGTGTTTATTTAAATTTGCACCAGACAAATAAGCTTTGTTCCTGTTATTATTTTTGTTCATTATCTCCGCCAAGGAGGTTGTGTTTTTGCCGGCGTTTATCTGTCTGTCTGTAAGTGTGTAGAAGATAACTCAAAAAGTTATGGATGGATTTTGATGAAATTTTCAGGAGTTGTCAGAAATGTGAAAAGGAAGAACTGATTTCATTTTGGGTGTGATCCGGAAGAAATCCTGGATTCTGGATCACTTTCAAATTTTCAATAACATTGCGGTCAATGGAGCCTAAAATTTTGTTTCTCAATATCTCTGTTAATTATTGCCCAAAACTCATGAAATTTGACTCAGAGATTGACAATGGGAACCTCTATCAAATTTCAAAGGCTGATCCAGATCTGATCCAGAACGTGTATTTTATCGCAATCTGTTAATCGCTATATGGGGGAATCGTTGCACTTAGCGGAGGTCTGCGCTCTCTGAGTGCTTTTTCTAGTTTAAAATAAAACCTCTTTCTGTTGCCAGTTGTTTGCCCTTTTAATGTGAAAGTTTCATTTTGATAAGATTTTGGCTTCTGATGTTTTAGGTATGACAAGAAAATCACAAGATTTTGTGAAATTATTTAAATGTTTTTTTTTTATTTTTTGGACATTTGTACAGCAATTATAGAATACCGCGATTATATCGTAAACCGTGATAATATCGTGATGATTTGGTCACTATAATCGAGATATCAAATTTTCCATATTGTTACATCCCTAGTGCGGAGGGGATCGTAAATTCAGGAAAAGAAGAGACAAAATCAAGACTTGAGAGGTCCCACCGTTGAAACACAAGCGTTTGTCTGAGGCGACTGCAGTCAGCGCGTCTCTTGTAAAAATGGCTTCGTGTGGAAACCAGTACAAACACTGGTGCTGCGTTGATCTGGTTTTTGCACTGTAGCTCGCACAGCCTCAAGGTCTGAAGAGCAGACGTCCGTGCATGTATAAAATATGAGCGCTAATGACCAGTTTCACCAATGCTGCAACATGCAGTTCCCATCGTAATGGTTTGGCACTCACAGCATTGTGAGAAATTGGTTTTAATTAATAGTTTGCGAGTGAGGAATTAATTGGAGTGTGCGGGTTTCTCGCGGCTGCGTGAGCCCCCTCCCCGTCCCCCATCATGCCTTGCACTGAGGGCACAATTAAGTGATGACTGCCGAGGCCGCCGTGCCAAAACACGTCAAGCTTTAAAGACCAAGAAGGGGAGGGGGCGAGGCTGACGAGAGCTTGGAGGGAAGAAGTGAAACTGACAAACAAACGGAGGATGCTGGGTTCGGGGGCCGCCACGGCGCCGTCTCCCACCGATGCTGACTGCTGGTGTGGGAGAAGGTGTCGAATACTAATAGTTGCTTAAACGCGACGTGACTCAGAAAAAAGAAGTGTTAAAAGTGGATTGTGGCCTTCGACGTGTCTGACAGGAGCCGTTATGTGTTGCGGCATCATAGTTTAGCGGAGACGTCTGTGACCTTTACGCCCCGGACTCCCTCCAATTTCTGAGATGAGATTCCGAGAAGATTAAAAATCATCTTTCCGAGGGACAAAGGAAAGGACAAACAGCAGCTGAAGTGCTTTGATTTCGACAGGATTGGTTCTGTCGGTTCCATCAACAAAGAGCGGCAGGCGATTTCCTGTAAATTTCTCCATTCACAGATTCAAACACGAATCATGAAGCTGTGCTGACAGGACGTTTCTTTCATTCGCTCTGGAACAAAGCGCCCAAGTACGATGGAGTATGGGGGCCACAGTGAGAAAAAAAATGTGGACAATGATTTTTTTTTTCATTTCTCACTTAGAGAATAAAGTCGAAGTGTCGAGAATACAGTTGAAACGTCGACAATAAAGTTGAAATGTCGATAATTAAAGTCAAGATGCAGTTTCCAGAATAAAGTTGAAACGTCGAGAATAAAGTTGAAACGTCGAGAATAAAGTCAAGATGCAGTTTCCAGAATAAAGTTGAAATGTCGAGAATGAAGTCAAAATATTGAGAATAAAGTCGAAATGTCGAGAATAAAGTTGAAACGTCGACAATAAAGTTGAAACGTCGACAATAAAGTCAAGATGCAGTTTCCAGAATAAAGTTGAAACGTCGACAATAAAGTCAAGATGCAGTTTCCGGAATAAAGTCAAAATGTCGATAATAAAGTCCAAATTTCGAGAATAAAGTCGAAATGTTGAGAATAAAGTCGAAATGTCGAGAATAAAGTCAAAATGTTGAGAATAAAGTCGAAATGTCGAGAATAAAGTTGAAATGTCAAGAATAAAGACGAAATGTCAAGAATAAAGACAAAATGTTGATAATAAAGTTGAAATGTTGAGAATAAAGACAAAATGTCGAGAATAAAGTTGAAACATCGAGAATAAAGTTGAAACGTCGACAATAAAGTCAAGATGCAGTTTCCGGAATAAAGTCGAAATGTCGATAATAAAGTCGAAATGTTGAGAATGAAGTCGAAATGTCGGGAATAAAGTCAAAATGTTGAGAATAAAGTCGAAATGTCGAGAATAAAGTTGAAATGTCAAGAATAAAGACGAAATGTCAAGAATAAAGACAAAATGTTGAGAATAAAGTTGAAATGTCGAGAATAAAGACGAAATGTTGAGAATAAAGTTGAAATGTCAAGAATAAAGACGAAATGTTGAGAATAAAGTTGAAACGTCGACAATAAAGTTGAAACGTCGACAATAAAGTCAAGATGCAGTTTCCGGAATAAAGTCGAAATGTCGATAATAAAGTCTAAATGTCGAGAATAAAGTCGAAATTTTGAGAATAAAGTCGAAAAGTTGAGATTAAAGTTGAGATGTCCAGAATAAAGTCGAGATGTCCAGAATAAAGTCAAGATGTCGAGAATAAAGTCGAAATTTCAAGAATAAAGACGAAATGTCAAGAATAAAGACAAAATGTTGAGAATAAAGTCGAAATGTTGAGATTAAAGTTGAGATGTCCAGAATAAAGTCGAGATGTCCAGAATAAAGTTGAGATGTCCAGAATAAAGTCGAGATGTCGAGAATAAAGTCGAGATGTCGAGAATAAAGTCGAGATGTCGGGAATAAAGTCGAGATGTCGAGATGTCCAGAATAAAGTCGAGATGTCGAGAATAAAGTCGAGATGTTGAGATTAAAGTTGAGATGTCCAGAATAAAGTCGAGATGTCCAGAATAAAGTCGAGATGTTGAGATTAAAGTTGAGATGTCCAGAATAAAGTCGAGATGTTGAGATTAAAGTTGAGATGTCCAGAATAAAGTCGAGATGTCCAGAATAAAGTCGAGATGTCGAGAATAAAGTCGAAATGTCGAGAATAAAGTCGAGATGTCCAGAATAAAGTCGAGATGTCAAGAATAAAGTCGAGATGTCGAGAATAAAGTCGAAATGTCGAGAATAAAGTTGAGATGTCCAGAATAAAGTCGAAATGTCGAGAATAAAGTCGAGATGTCCAGAATAAAGTCGAGATGTCCAGAATAAAGTCGAAATGTCGAGAATAAAGTCGAGATGTCCAGAATAAAGTCGAGATGTCCAGAATAAAGTCGAGATGTCGAGAATAAAGTCGAGATGTCGAGAATAAAGTCGAAATGTCGAGAATAAAGTCGAAATGTCGAGATTAAAGTCGAAATGTCGAGAATAAAGTCGAGATGTCCAGAATAAAGTCGAGATGTCCAGAATAGAGTCGAAATGTTGAGAATAAAGTCAAAAAGTTGAGAATAAAGATGAAATGTTGAGAATAAAGTGGAAATGTCCAGAATAAAGTCGAGATGTCGAGAAAAAAGTCGAAATGTCGAGAATAAAGTTGAAATGTTGAGAATAAAGACGAAATGTCAAGAATAAAGACGAAATGTCGAGACTAAAGTCGAAATGCAGTTCCCAGAATTTCAGAACTGGTGTAGTTTTTTTTTCTGAATGGGCGCAATTTCTTACACAATCTCTTCAAAGTACGAATACTTATTATAATACTGTGTCTATGTGATAAAAGCACTTAGACACAGACATTATGTTGGTAGAGTAAAGCTGGTTTGATTAAATCTTTAAGACAACTTTATTTTGGAAACTGCATTTCAACTTTATTCTCTATATTTTGACTTTATTCTCTAAGTAAGGAATGGAAAAAAAAAAATCATTGTCCACAATTTTTTTTCTCACTGTGGCCCTGAATACTCCGTCTTACCCATCAGAGCGAGGGGAGAAAAAAAAAAAAGAAATATTTATTTCTAAAGCCCCATTGATCACAGCGCAGTACATTTCCCTGGCATGTTTTATTTAGCTCTCCCGTTTTCTTCTGTTTTTGCCGCGCTTTCTTATTTTTTATGGATGATGCGTAAAATCAGACAATAAATGGAGCCAAATAAATGGGCTCTCTCTCCCTCGTTCCTCTCCTCTCCTCGTGAGGCTGAGCACTTTTTTTAATCATATTCTTCCTCGGCGTTTAAAATGTATGATATAGAGGATGCTGTTCAAGCTCAGAACGCCGAGACAGAAAAAAATAAATAAATCGGCATATAATGATAGAACTTTTTTTTTCTATTGTGCAACTACTTCCAAGTCATCTTAAAAAGGTGCATCTACCTCGGAGGGAATATTTTAGCTTCACTTTGACGATCTCTAAAAGTAACTAGAGAAAAAAAATGTTCAAAACTTTACATATAATCAGGTTGTAAAATGTGCAGTGTAAATTGATGCCTGGTATTGCAGAGGTTTAACAAATCTGCTCCTCCCTGATGGGGAAAAATAAATAAAATACAGCTCTGGTGGCAGTCTAATTCGTCACTGTAACATTTCAGTCGCTATGTGGAGTGTCAAAACATTTATTTCCCTCCAGAGTTGCATTTATTTGAGGACTTGTGCTGATGGTGGGAGAGCTTGTGTCGCTGTGTAAAGCTGTGTGAAAAAGCTCTTCATACTATCCAAGATTACTGTTTTCACCTCTTTTTAATTTCTCTCTGAAACAAAATAGCACTTTTTCCACGACGACAGGAAGCTGCTCAAGCCATGAGTTAGGGTTCAGAAACTTGTTGCAGATGAATGATTAGGTGGTTATTTTCTTGGCCTGGTAAAAAAAAAAAAAAAAAAAAAAAAAAACCTAATTATTAATTTAAAGACATACAAGGCTACCACTTTTTTTCCAGATCCATTGTCTAAATGTCTAAATCTCCTCCTCAGTACGACCACAGCAGAGCTCCTCACAGAGGGGAAGCACCATGAGATGGAAGGAAAGGTGAGAAGCATTGACGATGGCTGCGGTCAACTGAAATGCAACTCGTTATCCAGAAAGAAATCCCCCCTTTTTTCTGGCCTTTCCTGCAACGTTTCAGCTTGCTCCACAGCTCAGACACTGAGGCTGGGTGGACAGAGCGAATGCTGTACAACGTTTGAGATAGAGAAAAGGGAAGGGTACAAGTAAAGTGCAGAAGGCAAAAGTAAAAGACCGTTTGCAACAGCTGCAGAACACATCAGTAAATCATTAACAGATTTATTGATTGCATATACTGTGAAACACTCTTAAGCACAAAAAAAAAAAATCAGGGCCACGCCTCTCATCCAATGAAATGCACCATTTTTAATTGAAAACGTGTGTCGCTCAGCCTCACCAGGTTGAACACGCTGGCACAGAGCCAGTCGGTTTAATGAAAACGGGGACATGACGAAATGAGAGGGCTCCTAAAAAAACAAGGAGGCTATTTGCAAACAAAAAAGCAACCTGGAAATGTGGGAATGCCAGAATGTAGAAAAAAAAAACTCTTCTCAGAAACTGGCAGGGACACAAGCTGAACACAGAAGGACAAGGATGTTGTGGCGTGTGATTGAAAGCAGGAGGTATGAATGCTGTGGGGGGCCGTCACTGGTGTAAGTGGATGCAGGTGCACAGATGAGATACGAGAAATGGGCGGCGGATAGTGAGCCCAAACGAGATAAGGGTGACTAGGGACCTCTAGCGGGTGACAAAAATAAAAAAAAACAGAAAACTAATGGATCCCAACAGTGACTAAACTGACCAGCTGTGCCTCATTAGTCCCCCGTGTGGTCATCCACTGATATAACGCTCCGGTGAAGCGGGGGATTTGGCTGGACCCCCCACTTGGCGCTCGCCAGGCCCGGTTCCAGAATACGGGCTCCGGTAACCCTTGTCCAGTCGGGGGATGTTGAGTTTCGTTGCACTTTGTCTCCACGTGAACCGGCTGACTCACCTTTTGTCTGGGTTGTCCCTCGGGACGGTCTCGGGGTCTCAGCCTCGGGAGACCTTGCTAAGGGGAACTTCCCCGGATTAAGGGAGCTCCTGGGATCATCTGGGCGCACAAACCTTTCAGGCATGATGAGGTGGCCTATACACTGCAGAAGGTCGTAAGATCACCATCCCGAAGGAATCATGGCGATGTCTTTGACCAAGAACGACTTTCTCATGGCGTTTTAATTAACGTGACCCACTGCCAATCCAAAGGAATAAATGAATCCCAAGTTTTACTGTCTCTTTTTAAAAGCGTTTTCTGCAAAAATAAAAGCCACAACAAAACGGTTCGGCGCATGCCGATGACGCAATTCAACATCCATCCGCATCTATGCAATAGTCAAACTCTAGGATTCATCATTGTACGGTCTGTGGAAACCGGTCCTGCCATGTTACCAGAGATAAAGCAAATGCATATAATGAACCATGAGATGTTATATTCTTATAGCTGCAGAACTTGTGCAGTGTGGAGGAGCCGTTAGAGACAGGGTGAGAAGGTCAGTGAGAACGTCGAGCTGCTTATCCTCCACATCAAGACGAGCTAAATGAGGTGGTTTGGTCATCTGGCTGGGATACCATCCTGTGGAGGCCTTTCAGCCATGCCCGACTGGTCTGCCCCGAGGCAGAGATATGGCCCGATCTCGCCAGATCTCCTAAAGCCACTATTAAGGGATAGCGGGTAGCGGGAGGGGCGTTCCCCCGCAAAGAACGCAATCTTCCACCTCCCTAAACCCGCTATCCCACCTGCGCTACACATTATCCATAGGAGTGGTTTGAGCATTCCACCTGTTAAACCAATCAGTGCGTCAGTAGTCATTGCCGTTAAGAGCAGGTTGTGCTACCCGCAAACCGCTATGTAGCGTCTTTTCATCCAGATCAGGAGCAGCTTTCATGCGCAACTCGTCTGGGACTCTGCTGTAGAGCTTCCTCCTCTTCCTTCCTCCTCCTCTGCACTAATAAATATATATATAAATATTTTTACACAGACAATTCCTATCGGCTACCTGAAAGTCCCAGATAGTTGGTGTCATCCCAGTAAACCCACTCTGGTCGTCTATGGTTTAACTGGCGAGCAAGCCGTTTAAGACGATCTCTGCTATTTTCTCAGGGGTTCAACTGAGGCCAAATCACGCTTTTTATACAAGAGTTAATTCAAGAGGTAGAGCCGTTTGTGCACGTCCATATGTGACCAGGTGGACGCACATTGATGCCATTTGGACGCTCTCTTGTGCGCGCCAACATGCGGGTTGCACGTTGCGGATTGCGGGTGGTCAGACCACCCGCAACCCGCAACGTGCAACCCGCGATTGCAAGATGCCGAGTTTGCATAAAGGGCAAAAGACACGCCCATTGCCACACCAACAATGTGAGTAAGGGAGTCGGCATAATGGGTTAGCTCCACTGGAGGTGAACGTGGACGTTTCGTAAATTTAATACGTACCCCGGTGAACTCTTCCTCCAGGCTGTTGATTTCACACTGCAGGACAGCAACAGGTGACCATACAACAGAGTCTGGGTAAGAATAAACGCAAAGCCAATCAGTTTTTTTTTTTCTCAGTTTTTTTATAATTAAAAGCAAACAAAACCCACCAGATTGTGTCCACCTGCCGCCGGATGGCGGTCACTGACCTCAGCACGGCCAAACACAGAAGTAATAACCAGGCACATTCCCCGGAGGCCTCCTCTCTGTTCTCTAATCCATCTGAGACGAGCCGCGCTGCTCCGGCGGAGATGAATATCTAAGGCACTCACTTTCAACACTCCCCGCGGCCGTTGTGTAGCTCTGGGACCCCCCCCCCCCCACACACACCACACACACACACACAGAAAAACAACTCCGGATGAAACACGGACACACCTGGAGAAGAAAAGGAGGCAAAAGGGAGAAAAAAAAAGAGGCCAGAGGTGGACGTGCTCTTCTGGGCTGACAACTTTGGATTTGTTATAGCGGTAATGATGAGGGACCGCCGTGTCCTCAGAGTAGCGCTGGGAACAGTTTCTATTTTTGCCAGCGGTCCCTGGCAGACAGAGACTTGTCAACTCAAAAGGATTATGCACCTATCCAAACTCTGTAATCCTCAAAGAGCAGGACTAACACCTGAGGCATCAATGCTTACTCAAAGCCCCCAAATATGACTGCAGACGACGCTCGTCACTTAAAAAGCTGCTTACATTGTTTTTTTGGGGTTTTTTTTGTCACTCAGGGTCATTTTTTTTCTGTGGGGAAACAAGCAGCGGCACTGAAGATAAAAACAAATCCGTGTTCTCCTCTTTAAAATAGCTGACAGTAGGGGTGTGAAAAAAATCGATTTAGCGATATATCACGATATTCTGCTGCGCGATATAATATTGATTTTTTTAGCTCTGAGTATCAATTTTTTAGGAAAATTCATTTATTCACTTAAATGTGCAAAAACACTAATAATAAACAATAAATAGGTTGTTCTTGAAGCAGAGTTGTGACTCAATTTGTCCTCTGAATGATCAATATCATCTGATGAACATATACAGCTACTTGATTTTTCGTCTCTTCTTTTAATTTAGATATTAACTGGGTAGAATATATCACGATATCGTGATAGTATCGTATCATGCCCCAAGTATCACGATACATATCGTATTGCGAGGTCCTTGCCAATACTCACCCCTAGCTGTCAGATAGTCGGGCCAAGATTGGAGGAGAAACATGTAATGAAGCCATTGTTTGCCTCTCTGCGTTCAGAGCCCTTTTGTGTGCTTCAATGAATCAACATGCACGGATTTAGTGGAAAATACAAAATCCCACTCCTCCACGCTTTGCTGTGAACAGACAAAAGTTGAGCAAGAGATAATTTGCATGACACCGTCTCATGAGGGAAAAAAAAAAAAACGAGAACATGCCGGCGTGATTAAAAACCCTCCGCTGGTGCGAATACAGTAGTCGCACTTGTCATTTCTCTGATGTTTCCCTCCACGAAGCTTGTTTTATGGATCACTGGGAGGTCGACGACCAAAACAGCTTCCAAAACAATCAATGAAGTGCACTCAGGTTCTTGTTTTTTTTTTTTTTTTTGTTGGAGGCTGAAGCGGTGGCTGGTGCACTCTACTTGGCATCAAATTAAGGTAAAGCTAAGTGGCCGAGGCAATGATTCAATTCTTATGGAGAAAAGTGGAGCATCATGCATCAGAATTCACAAGCGCTTTGACCTCTAAATGTCCCTCCGGGAATATGACATTCAAAGTTATCTGCATATTGAACTGTGCCAGCGCAGCACAATGGCCCAACAGAGTCCACTGTCAGTCTGCTTTTGGTTCAAAAATAAATCAATCAATCGGGGCTTGGTAGATGGTAAACAGCTGAATCAAATTAGGTAAAATTAATAACCTAATTACACTGAACAGCACGCATTTGTTTTAAAAGAACATTTTCAGTTGATCATCCCAACTTGCCTGCAAAGACCTTTATAACATCATAAAGGCATCGAACTCTTGTTAGGATGCTCAGGCTGGCGCTCTGAGGTGAGATTTACCAACACGGTCAGGCAGTCTTGAGCTGCTTTGCCTTCGTTCTGGTTTGTAAGCGACAAAATTTGGAGCTCAGAGAAGACAGCAGGGGCTCCCATGTCGCCGGTGATAACGAGCTTTCATACGCTGGTAACGAAGACGACGGAGGAGCCCGAGCAAGAGGTGGCGAGTCATCTGTCCCAAATGTTCAAGCAGCCACATTCGCCTTGACTCAGCGTCATCGCTCAAAGCCAAATCTGGGCCAAGGAGAACTGCAGTTTGGGTCAAACATTTTTATCGATTTAATTCAATTCAGTTTTATTTGCATTGCATCTGTTACAATGTCAATTGTCTCCAGGTGATTTACAGAAACCCAGATCATGACCCCCGAGCAAATATCATGAACTAAAATTATAATACAGTGGTACCTCTACTTACTAACGCATCTACATACGAAATTTTCAGGTTATGAAACGCCTCAACAGGAAAATAATTGCCTCTAGTTACGAAAGAAATTTCAGGATACGAAAGTCATAAATCCAGTAGCGCTGCTACTCGCAGCTCCCAGAGTTTACCGAACATAAACATACTTGTAGCAGCTCTGTATCTCGGTTTGAAAGCGGTGCGTCCGAGCTGCTCTGCCATTGGCTATCGCTTAGCATCTTCCTGGCATCCCATTGGCTAGGAGGGCCCCTTGTCTGTATGAGCGTAACCCAGCAACCCAGGTAGACGAACAATTTTTACCTCCACCAAGGAGGCTATGTTTTTGCTGATGTTTATCTGTCTGTCTGTGTTCAAGATAACTCAAAAAGTTATGGATGGATTTTGATGAAATTTTCAGGAGTTGTCAGAAATGTGAAAAGGAAGAACTGATTTCATTTTTCATTTTCATTTCAATCCTGGATTCTGGATCACTTTCAAATTTTCGATAATTTTTGCGTTTGTAGGAGGTCTGCGGTCTCCGAGTGCTTTTCTAGTTCTGACATGTATTTCTTACAGGTTTTTATGTCATTTATGTATTATTTATAATTTATAAAGAAAATATGTTCGAATTTTAGGGGGCTTGGAACGGATTAGGGCATTTAGATGGAAAACATGTCTCTATTTACCAAAATTTCAGGTTACGAAACCACTTCCAGAACCAATTAATTTCGTAAGTAGAGGTACCACCGTATTAAATCCAAATCAAGAATAATGAAAAGTAAAAAAAAAACAAAAAAAAAAAACCTTTGAGCCAAACAGTGGTAAGGAAAAACTCCACTTTAAGAGGAAGAGACCTTGATCAGGACCTGGATCATATGGGGGGACCTTCCTGATGAAGACCAGCCAGGATAAAGAAAGAAAAAGAGGAGAGACAGGACAGAGAGAGAATGGAGGACAGAGAGAGGAGAGCACACAAATGACTGAATGAAACGACTACATAAACAGATGCAGGCAGCAGCACTGAGGTGAGATGGCGGGAAAGGGAAATTTATCTAGTTTTCCTGAGCAAAACCAGTGTGAAGCAGGCGAAAATGGTCAATCCCAGATGCCCGCTAACCACCATGCCATTTCAGTGTGCCTACCTTAAAGGTAAGACCACAGATGAACTCCAGTTTGTGGGGTCGGGTTTGGCCACAGAGGTGCAGATGGCGGACAGATTTTCAGGTCGCCGACCCCGGTGTGCTAATTCCTCGACTGAGCAGCGGCTTCATGACAAACAGCTTCTGACTTATTCAATCACAAGCCCTCTGGTTATCAACACATCTTTATCATTGGCCATATTGTAGTGTATTAGATACACTAATTTATCTGTCTTTTGTTTATTACATGGTATTTTATTTGGGGGTTTTATATCTCTTTTATGTTTTCTCTGTTTTTAAACAATTGTAAATTATGTTGACCTCTGACCTGTGTGCATTTTGATTGGTTGGCTCTTTTGGATATATATGCAAACGCACGAGGCAGCTTTTGAAATACCTAGAGGCAAGGAAGGTAGACGCTTGCCTGTTCACGTTCACTGTTTTAGCCAATGTTACCTGGACTAGCAAAATAAAGAAGGAAAAACAAAGATCCGATTTTTTTTTTAGTATTTGCATTGTTTTATGTAGATACAAGACACATATCAGCCACTGGGTGGAGATACATAGTACACCAGCATGTGAGTCGTTTTTAATTCCATCCCTTTTTATTGGGCTTTAGAGCCAAACAGACCAGAATAATTATAGTGGCAACGAACCTCAGCACAACTGGAGACTCATCCGATACATATGTGTATTTCTAATGGTAAAAGAGACATTATGTATTATTGTGATCGAATATTTTAAAAAAAAATGAGTGGGTTCTGAAAGGAGAGGAGGCTGTCTGGAGCAGAGGAGTTGTGGTCGACAGGAAAAGGTGAGTGTTGGGACTCAAAGCGGCGTCGGCAGGCCGACCCGAGTAATAACCCGAGATCAGAGAAAAACAGGATTATTAACCTGAAGATCGACAACCAGCTCCACGTACAGACGACTGAAAGAGCCAGCAGAGTTAAGCGCTTGCACAGGTCGCTGAAAGAGGCGTGAACAGCATTCGACGTGCCTGCTGGTCATGTGAGGCGTCGACCTAATTACACTGGCACGACCACAATTACTCACAGGCAATTAAACACACGGGGAAACAAAACCCGAGGAGAGGCGGCCAGGCAGAGCACGATTCAGGTGCTGCGTCCTGTAAATAAAAATTAACTGAATGAAAGAATATTCCAGTACGACCTCCAAACCAGTGAGATAGGAACATCTAAATCAGAGGGATTTCACAACCATCAGCTCATTTTATTTGTATAATTTTGTCATAAATCCTTTTGTAACTGCAGACTATAGAGACATGAGCTCTGTGCATTTCTTTTTTAGCAGTTCTGAGAAAATGATGCTTCCAGTGGAGCGAGAGGTCAGACCAGCGCCATTTCCAATTAGATGAAGCAGATGGCGTTGCGGCAAATCATTAACTTATTTTTCCCCGAAAGATACAAAATCCTTATGCAACAAAAAAGACCGGGAGCCCAGGCCTGTGGTGGCGATCCCTGGAGACTGAACTTGTTTTGCACATAGCATATGAAGTAGAGCGGCAAAACAGCAGCTCGCTGAGAGCTTCTTTCATGCTAATTGCTTCATCATTACATTTTTATATCTTTATGCCAGTGTTGGGGACTGATGCATTACTGTAATCTTGCTTTTCTTTTTCCAGAATCTGGTAATTACTGCATTAGCTTTATTGAATTCAACATGAAGTTTGCCAGACAAGTCATGACGCGGCGTTAATGCACGGAAGAGCAGCTAGCAAATTAGCTCAGAAGAGGGAAAAAATCTGGCTTTTTAGTTCGAATTTGGTCGGGAGGAAAGATGAGAGGGGCTTTATTGTTAAGTGTGAATTGTGTCTGTCTGGACAACCCATCAACAGTAAGACAAAAAAGGGTAGTTTTTTCTGAAAGAAAGCTGCTGCGGATGCAGAAACATATCTGTTCACTGTTTTCCAACCAAGTGATGGCCACTGTTACCGATGACACAAAACGCTCCTGCTTGTTTGCTAACGGGCAAGTCCCAAACAAACCAAACGCTCAGGAAAAAGGTTAATAGTTTAATGAATGAAGAGGGCTGGGCTGGTTGTCCGCGGAGGAACCACCACCACCACTTTTTACCCTCAGCAGCTGAGAGATGAGTGCCAAACTGCAGAGGTGGTGGACCGATGTCTCCAGGGTGAGGTCCAGTTGTGGCGGCATCTTCATTTAGACCAGTGGTTCTCAAACTTTTAATACTGCGTACCACCTGAGACACTGTTCAGCTCTCTGAGTACCACCATGATGACCAATTTTAAAATATAGCCATACATGCCTTCTCAATTATCTTTAAATCCACACCAGAGATGTTTATTCTTTATTGTAGTTATTTATTGTTAACTGAATTTCGTTTGAAACTTATTTATATGCATTGTATGTTTCCGATTTAATAAAAAAAAAAGTGAAAATCTAGAAAGTCCTGACGTTCCCCCGCATACCACCAGAGAGCGCTCGCGTACCATCAGTGGTACGTGTACCACAGTTTGCGCATCACTGATTTAGACCGTTAGGAGGGAGATGCTCCGGCGATGAAGAGCCGCTTACAGATGGTGTGAAGTTTTTCCACATCTCTTTAGGTTTATAACGACCTCTAGTAGTAGAAATCCACCGTTGGATTTGGCTAATGTAGTAATCTGCCGGATCTTCTTTTAATTAGTCGCTATTGTTTTGACTGGTGAAGCTGAGCTGGTGAGTTAAGAGATGTACAGTTTATCTCAATTCATGTTGAATATTATATTTATGGTAATGTTTACAGTGATCCTGCGCCAATTCGCGCTTTAAGTTCCGCGGTTTTAGTTATTCACAGATTTTTTTCAGAAATATATAATATTTTTAAAAAATCAAGAAATAATTGTGGAAACATCACAGGATGTTTGTGCGCGTTCTCTCGCAGCAAAGAAATGTTGTGAGCCAGCCTGGCCCCTTTAAGAAGGTGGCCTTATGGGTAATGGTGTAGCCTTATGGGTAATGTAGTGTGTGCGTCGTGGGACGGCAGAATGAAAATGGGGTTAGATGAAAAAGCGGTTTCTTTACTACGGTTCAGAGACCAGAGGCTGTGAAGGTAACAGAAAGACCACAGTTGAGCCTTTGTCTTGTTTCGTTGCAGTGCCTCGCTACTTTTTTGGAGTTTTAAAACATATTTTAAACACATTATTTAGGCTCGGGGGTTCTTCGGCTCCAGTTCGCGGATTTTGATTCTCGCGGGGGGCGCCGGTCCCCATTAACCGTGAAAAATAAGGGATCACTGTATGCAGGGGCGCCGCTAGGGATTTTGGGCCCCATGAAAAGAATCTTTACCGGGCTCCCCAACACAGCGGCGAAATTTGTTGATGCTATTTTTGATCATCATTAGGGGCCTCTCTGGGCCCCCCTCAATCATGGGCCCCTATAATCCGTATCCTTTACCCCCCCTTTTCGGCGCCCCAGACTGTATGTAGATTATACAGCAGATAGTATGTCCGTATCATTAATATTGTGACTTTGTTTATTTGTTTCTTTCAGTTGATCACCTGGCTGAATAACGGCACGGTTGCTGTTCAGGTGCTAGTTGGTATAGCATGTGGTGGAGTGCTTATGCAAAATAAACACGTTGAAGACAGTAACCAGATGTCCGAGCTTGAGTGTGACACTGTTTTCATCAGGTCAAAACACCCTTTACGGTGGGAGTTATTGGACTAAACGGAGTTGGTCTAATAAAACCGTACAGATGGAGACCCTCTCAAATGAACACGACGATGACCTCTTTCTGTTTTTAACCCAGCCTCACGCTTCACTTACTAGAAAGAAAAAAAAAACAAAAAAGCCTGAAAGCCTCAAGCCCTGTTTGCTGTAACTGTAAAGAGCTGTTCTCACGATAATGATTATTATTACAAGTTACTTGAATTTCACAGTTTATGCTAATCCCACATGAATAGGCTGTTAGCCGGGCTTTCACAGGTGCAGACGCAGGGCTGAATTATGAGGTTAAAGGATGCAATTACCCATTATGTGTGATGTAGCAGGATGTGAGCGTCTCTGTGATTGACTGCACCGCCTTTTCCTGTGCTTCCTCTCGGCAACAGGAACGATTAATCACAAATGTGCATTATGACTAAGCACGTCTCATGACCCCTTTAACACATGGTTTTACTTCACGCCCGCCGTCTGGGGAATCAATACGAGCATCGTCACAAGTATGTTACATCGGCGTGACTAATCAGGTTGAGCCGGTTTCATTTAAATTGTTGTATGCCGAGGAAAACGCCCCTGGAAAACACTTGTTAGGGGGTTTTTTTTTGTGTGTGTGTGTGTGTGTCTGCATTTACATTCATGGTTAGTGCCATTGACTAGTATGTAATATGCAATTTAATCTTATAGCAAATTTTTTTTTGTGGGGGTGTGAAGGGTGAATGTGTCCTTCACCAGTCCTCTCTGGCAGTAACTTCTAACGTCTTTATCAACATCTTAAATCCTGATTTCGTCAGAGAGGACCAAAAAAACACCAGCAGTGAAACATTTAAAGACAGGACAGTTAAAGAGACACAACAGTGAGGGTGTGGTGTGTGCTGGGTTGTGAAGCGTGAGGGTTGTTGTGTAGTGGATTGTGTTGTGACAGCGAACAAACTCGGAGGATGAACACCTTCTACCAAGCTATAGACCTGTATATGGAGAATTGATGTAAGCATTATTGATTGATTGTGTTGACATTGGACGGGGGGTGTGGGGGGAGGGGTGTAAAGCATAAATGTGCCCGTCCCCATATACCCTCACATGTAAGTTACCAAAGTACTAAGGAAACTGTTATTACCATCACCACTCTCCTTATCTTAGTCCATCCCAAGTCCCAAGCCAGCTAACTCCCATCACCCAGGGCCAGACTGGCCGGAGAGGGCCCTTTGCCCCCCGACCCGCGAGGTTAGGGGGCAAACATCCCCAAGACATACGTCCACTGACTTCTTAGAGTTTTTATAGATTTCTTAAAATGTCATTTCATACATTTTTCTCGTGACACCTTTGTGACAGACATCCCCTTTTTTTTTTCTTTGGGAAAGACGCAGCTCTTTCCTCCGGGTACTCCGGCTTCCTCCCACAGTCCAAAGACCTGCATGTCAGGTTAACTGGTGGTTCTAAGTTGCCCGTAGGAGTGACTGTGAGTGTGCGTGGTTGTTCGTCTACATGTGGCCCTGTGATGGACTGGCGATCGATACTCAAGCTTTTTTTCTCTCTCACAACACTAAGAATTTATTGAAGTCTGTGTCTGACACGCTATCACAGTGTCCCCCCCCCCCCCCCCCCCCCCCGTCTAGGCTCTTGCCGATTGTGCTAGCATAATTTTTGGCATAATCTGAGGAATTAAGCATAATTTTTGCCCTTTTTCCAAAAGTAGCACTGCTTGCATAATCCGATATTTTCTTGTCTTAATAGCACAATTTTAGAATAATTCAAGAAAGCGAAGATCCCAGCTACTAAAAATGATTGATTACTATTAACAGTTGGTTCCACTCCTATTTTGCGATTGCTTTTTAGTTGTGTTGAGATACCGCGGGAATTCGATGAAACGGAACCGGAAGTCTGTGTCTCGGTCCCAGACTCCTTAGTCTTTCTCCCAGTGTTTACTCGAAATTTGCATACTTTACCATGGTAACTGGAGGCCATTTGAGTGCAAAACCTTGCGCAAACTGTGTCACGCTCTGCTACACGTGATGGTTAGCAAGCTATCCGCGGATAGTTATCCACCACACTATCCAGGCTTTGTGCAACCTATTTTTGTTAGCTGGATAACTATCCGCTGGATAGCAGATTTATCCGCCGTATAGGCCTAATCACCGGATAAAGTTACCCAGGTTTTGAACAACAGGGCCCAGAACGTCAGGCCAGGGTTAATAAAATACATTTTCAAACTTGTCTTGTCAGTTGTGAAGTTTGTGCACAGAATAATTTTTTAAAAAAGGAGCATAATTTTGAAAAGCGAGCATAATTTCAGCATAATTTGGGCAAAAAACGAGCACTGCCACTAGCATAATATGCCACTTTTACTAGCACAATCGGCAAATGCCTACTCTTGTCTTGTCTTTTGACGTTGCTTCATCATGTGGCTCAGTGGCGTCGGCCAGACAAGCATGCAGGTAGACTCAGTCTGGCCCCTCCCCCGAGGCCCGCCCACTTAGAAAAAACATTAAGAACAGAACAGTTCAACTCCAATCAATGTTTACACAAAAATGTTAATAGTGATAAAGTATTTTGAAGTCACCTATAAAGTTTGCTGAAATGTTATCCTAGGTTTTAACAAAAAAATACAAGGACCAAAATATTAAAAAAAACGCCAAAAGGTTGGTAGTTTCATGACAGATTAAGCTTAATGTGAAAAAGTATCAGTATTGGTATTGGCAATACTGGCCCTGTATTTACTTGGTATCGGATGGATACCAAAATTCCCAGTAATGCCCAGCTCTAATAGATAATGGATGGATGAAAGACACAGATCAACGGGAGCGAGAGTCAAGTATGTTAAAAAAAAAAAAAAAAAGGTACGATAAAAATCTCCAAATGCCTGGAGAAAACGGGCCTGACGTGCACAGTGTATCTGTGCTGCCCCCAGTTTCACAGGTCAGTGATGGATGGAAGCCAGCAGATTGCTGCAGCTCCGACCGATTCATCCAGGACTGTTGTGACATCTATTTCTAATGGCATCTGCACTCCACGTGAATCAAAGCTAACGCAGTCTGACAGAAACATATGTCTCTGCGTGGTTCTGCCTCTCCAGGCTCAGCTCTACTGTACAGATGAAATTTTTTTTTTTTTTTTTGTTAGACATTCAGTTGATTCTCCTTTGATAGTCTTGCAGCCCAGCAGATGACTCTTTGTTGGCGGAGTGGCGTTCAATCAAATCAAGAATCTTTCATTTTGGCATCAGTTTCTGTTTGTGCAGCAACTGCCACTCTGACAGCAACTGCAGAGCTGGAAAAAAAAGAAAAAAGGAATAACTTTATGTCATTTAAACTTCCATCTCCTCAAACAGGAACCTTTCACACATCTTCAAGTGACACGAGACTGTTGGTTATTTTTTATTCAGTGAGAGTAAGTGCTTTGAAAACGTGGAAATGAAAGGATGCTGTTTACCCGACGTTGTTTCCACTCATCAGCCGTCTCACTCGGTTATCACCATCCGCAGCCAGACAGACAGCGAAAAACCTTTAAAAGCTTGTTTGAATCAATATCATCGTGAAATATGTGTAAACTGAGCTGTGGAGATCCCTGTCTCATTTCTAAAACTTGGTTTTTAATTTCTTTCTTTTTTTTAAATCAGTACTAGAAAAGTTGGAAAGGTCTGAAAGGAAAGAGTAGTTTATCTGTAGAGCACAATCCGTACACAAGGCAATTCAAAGTGCTTTACAGATGCATAAAATCACAAGAAGGCGAATAGAGTCATTCCATTAATCATACAAGCATAAAAATAATCAATAATAAAATAAATTAAAAATGAAGAGTGCAGATAAAATCATTTCAGTCATCATCTTCACATCTAAACAGAACTGTTTTCAGCCTGGATATGAACATTGTTAGAGTTCTGGTCTGTCTCACATCTTCTGTTCCAGATTTTAGGAGCATAAATCTGAAATGCAGCTTCACCTTGTTTAGTCCTGACTCTGGACACCAGCAGGAGACCACTACCTGAGGTTCTCAGAGTCCAGGTTGGTTCATATGGTTCTAACATGTCAGAGATGGACTTTGGGGCCATGAAGAGACTTGAACAAAAGTAGAGCTGTTTTAAAGTCTATTCTCTGAGTGACAGGAAGCCAGAGACCTCAGGACTGGACTAATATGGTCGTATCTCCTGGTTCTAGTCAGGACCAGTGCAGACACCTCAGGACTGGATTAATATGGTCGTATTTCCTAGTTCTAGTCAGGACCAGTGCAGAGACCTCAGGACTGGACTAATATGGTCGTATTTCCTGGTTCTAGTAAGGACCAGTGCAGAGACCTCAGGACTGGACTAATATGGTCGTATTTCCTGGTTCTAGTCAGGACCAGTGCAGAGACCTCAGGACTGGACTAAAATGGTCCTATCTCCTGGTTCTAGTCAGGACCAGTGCAGAGACCTCAGGACTGGACTAATATGGTCGTATTTCCTGGTTCTAGTCAGGACCAGTGCAGAGACATCAGGACTGGACTAATATGGTCGTATTTCCTGGTTCTAGTCAGGACCGGTGCAGAGACCTCAGGACTGGACTAATATGGTCGTATTTCCTGGTTCTAGTCAGGACCAGTGCAGAGACCTCAGGACTGGACTAATATGGTCGTATCTCCTGGTTCTAGTCAGGACCAGTGCAGAGACCTCAGGACTGGACTAATATGGTCGTATCTCCTGGTTCTAGTCAGGACCAGTGCAGAGACCTCAGGACTGGACTAATATTGTCGTATCTCCTAGTTCTAGTCAGGACCAGTGCAGAGACCTCAGGACTGGACTAATATGGTCGTATTTCCTGGTTCTAGTCAGGACCAGTGCAGAGACCTCAGGACTGGACTAATATGGTCGTATTTCCTGGTTCTAGTCAGGACCAGTGCAGAGACCTCAGGACTGGACTAATATGGTCGTATCTCCTGGTTCTAGTCAGGACCAGTGCAGAGACCTCAGGACTGGACTAATATGGTCGTATCTCCTGGTTCTAGTCAGGACCAGTGCAGAGACCTCAGGACTGGACTAATATGGTCGTATCTCCTGGTTCTAGTCAGGACCAGTACAGAGACCTCAGGACTGGACTAATATGGTCGTATCTCCTGGTTCTAGTCAGGACCAGTGCAGAGACCTCAGAACTGGACTAATATGGTCGTATTTCCTGGTTCTAGTCAGGACTGGTGCAGAGACCTCAGGACTGGATTAATATGGTCGTATTTTCTGGTTCTCGTCAGAACCAGTGCAGAAACCTCAGAACTGGACTAATATGGTCGTATTTCCTGGTTCTAGTCAGGACCAGTGCAGAGACCTCAAGACTGGACTAATATGGTCGTATTTCCTGGTTCTAGTCAGGACTGGTGCAGAGACCTCAGGACTGGATTAATATGGTCGTATTTTCTGGTTCTCGTCAGAACCAGTGCAGAAACCTCAGAACTGGACTAATATGGTCGTATTTCCTGGTTCTAGTCAGGACCAGTGCAGAGACCTCAGAAATGGACTAATATGGTCGTATTTCGTGGTTCTAGTCAGGACTGGTGCAGAGACCTCAGGACTGGATTAATATGGTCGTATTTTCTGGTTCTCGTCAGAACCAGTGCAGAAACCTCAGAACTGGACTAATATGGTCGTATTTCCTGGTTCTAGTCAGGACCAGTGCAGAGACCTCAAGACTGGACTAATATGGTCATATTTCCTGGTTCTAGTCAGGACCAGTGCAGAGACCTCAGAACTGGACTAATATGGTCGTATTTCCTGGTTCTAGTCAGGACCAGTGCAGAGACCTCAGAACTGGACTGATATGGTCGTATCTCCTGGTTCTAGTCAGAACCAGTGCAGAGACCTCAGGACTGGACTAATATGGTCGTATCTCCTGGTTCTAGTCAGGACCAGTGCAGAGACCTCAGGACTGGACTAATATGGTTGTATTTCCTGGTTCTATTCAGGACCAGTGCAGAGACCTCAGGACTGGACTAATATGGTTGTATTTCCTGGTTCTAGTCAGAACCAGTGCAGAGACCTCAGGACTGGATTAATATGGTCGTATTTCCTGGTTCTAGTCAGAACCAGTGCAGCAGTGTTCTGGATGTACTGCAGCTGTCTTACAGCTGGTTTAGAGCCCAGTGATCGCGCCGTTACAGTAGTCTAACCTGGTGGAGACCAACACATGGATTAGTCTTTCTAAATCTGGTTTAGACACTATTCCTTTGATTCTGGAAATGTTTTTTAGATGCTAAAAAGCTGCTGATGTTATTGCTTTAATGTGGCTGTTAAAGTTCAAGTCTGGATCCAATATTACCCCTAAATTTCTGACCTGATTTTTAGGTTCTAGAGAGTCTCAAGGTGTCTGATAACACTTTCTCTTTGTTTCTGTGGGCCACAGACAATGATTTCAGTTTTGTCTGAGTTTAGCTGGAGAAAGTTGTTTTGCATCCACACACTGATCTGTTTGATGCAGTGACACAATGAATCTACAGGCCCATGTTTTCCTGCTGTCAGTGACACATAGATCTGAGTTTCATCTGCATAGTTGTGGTAGAACACATTAGCTGGCCTAATGGAAGCATAGACAGATGAACAATAGGGGTCCCAGGATTGACCCCTGGGGAACCCCACAGGTTATGGCCATTTGGTCTGAGACACAGAGACACAGATTCTTCCTGCGGAGGAAGAATCACACAGAAATAATAAATGCTCTTCTTTGACCACCCTGGAAAAATGTTGCCAGATGAGGAAGACGACTAATCTTTAATTTCTCAAAATTATTACGAGCGATTTGTCTTCGGCTGACACATTTGACTACCACTTCCTTCCAGTGGAGTCACTTAGCAAACCCCAAAGGCTAACCATTCATTTTAGGGTTTTACGGGTTTAAGCTTATAGATTTCTGTCGTCTTCATGACTCCAACGGTGAGATGTGATTTCTGAACCTTGTCTGTTGATATGGGAGGTGGTGCACATTAACTGGACACCCTTGGGCCGAGCCGTGCCATTCTGA
The DNA here is from genome assembly GCA_018398805.1 of Hirundichthys speculiger. Lineage (NCBI taxonomy): Eukaryota > Metazoa > Chordata > Actinopteri > Beloniformes > Exocoetidae > Hirundichthys > Hirundichthys speculiger. Next base: position 1,926,079 of record JAGFBZ010001678.1, read on the forward strand.
TCGGCTGATTCACCCGAGGGCTGTTTTTGTTCTAGATATGTCTTTGAATGCCTCGTAATTACTTATGGACGTGTGAACAAGGATAAAAAAAACTCCTCCAGCTCTTCTGAGGTCTTCCCAGGCCTCTTTTATATGCATCATTCAATTAATCTATTTTTGAATATTTAAGGCACATTTTCTCTCAGGTTTCATGCACGTCGCTGTTATCTGCCTCCAGACCTCACCTCTGATGCAGCAGAGACACATTAGTGCTCATTTTCCAACAGTTTAGCAGGAAATGTTGGGTGATGTATGAGTGAGGACTCAAACAGAGATGAAGGATGGACTCTCTGCTAAGCTCACCTTGTTTAACTGGTTTGTTCTGACCCCCAACTGGTCAAGGCAGATGGTCCCCCTCACTGATCCTGGTTCTGAGGGAGGTTTTTTTTTTTTACCTCCTCTGTCTGTAGGCCATCTGATAAAACCGAATATCTGCAAATCATGAAATATATATCAACAGAGATAAGAGCAATGTTTTCAAATGGATGCAAAACACAAAAATCAAAAGATGTTTGGGGTTCTTTCTTCTTTTTTTCTGATGCACCCTATCAGGTCTGAATTAAACACTGCTGCAGTGAAATGCAGAGCTTAAAAAATATAACAATCAGCATTAAAATGTTCTGATATTACAATCCTTCTGTGCAGCTAAAAAGGGGGGTGTGGGGTGTCCTGGTTTGGAGGCCTCAGGATTCCATCTGTACTTTGTTCAGGTGGTGCGCTCCTGTTTAACCTCGACCTCCAGCTCTTACTGGAGCGGTTTGCAGGCGAGTGCAAAGCAGCAGAGATTAGGAGCATCAACATCTCTGAGGCTGTGGTTCTCATTTGGAAAAGGGTGTAATGCCAACTCCAGGGTTGGGGTGGGGGTGGAGGCTGCCTTCAGTGGGGTAGTTCAAGAGTACCTTGAGGTCTTGGAAAGTGGAGAACAAACAGAGTTGGAGATTGAAAGGCAGCCAGGCACCTTTATTATGGAACCAGCCAATTTGGTAGCTGGTTTGGTAGCTCCATCTTTAAAACTAAATTGAAAACATTTCTGTTCAGTAAAGCCTACAGTTAGTCTTAACAATAGTGTGTAGGGGCTAATAGTTATAGCCATAGTTATAGGAGCTCAGACTAGAGTAGCTCGTCTTAATCACAGCTTCGTCATAGCTATGCTGCTATAGGCCTACGCTGCAGGGGGACGCCAACATGACCTGCTGAGTGGTGTCTCCACTGCTCTTCTCTCTGTTTCCTTCCCTTTCCTCCTCCCCTTCTTCCTCCTCCAGCTCATTCCATAGTTAATTAGGAGCACCTTGTTACTGTAACTGTGCTCCATTTTCTTTCCTGTAGTCTGTTGTGCTGTTTTGCCCCTTTTTTCTTATGTTTATGTAATGTTTGCAGGTCAGAGTTTCCTGAGTTTCATGCTGACGTGCAGTTCCCTCCTCTGTCCATCCCAGCGTTTACCTCCACCTGTGTGTGTAGATGTGTTCAGGGTGCCGGCTGGCGTGGTGACCGGTGATCTAGTCCTCTGACCATCTCACCTCAGTGCTGCTACCTGCATCTGTTTATATAGTCATTTCATTCAGTCATTTGTGTCTCTCCTCTCTCTGTCCTCCATCCTCTCTATGTCCTGTCTCTCCTCTCTTTTTCTTTTTTTTTATCCAGCTGGTCTTCATCAGGAAGGTTCCCCCATATGATCCAGGTCCTGCTCAAGGTTTGTTCCTCTTAAAGTGGAGTTTTTCCTTGCCACTGTTTGGCTTAAAAGTTTTTTTCTCCCACTGTGGGGTTTTCTTTACTTGCCATTGTCCTTGATTTGGATTCAATATTATAATTTTAGTCAATGATATTTGCTGGGGGGGTCATGATCTGGGTCTCTGTAAAGCGCCTAGAGACAATTGACATTGTAACAGACGCTATACAAATAAAATTGAATTGAACTGAATTGAAAGGCGGATCATCATGGAGTCTGCAGTGATGTGGACTGCTGAGACAAAAGGCAAGACTTCAACCTATCATCCTCCCCCCACCTTTGGTTGTGGTTCTTCCTTCGGAAGTCACTGAAGTTCAGTCATTTGGGAGGGACTTGGAGTAAATTTGCTCCTACTCCACACTGTGCAGAAACGACCTGAGTGGTTTGAGCATCTGGTGAGGGCGGTGAGGATGGAGGTGTTTTCGGGTACGTGTGGCCATGAGGCTCCGTAGCAGACCCGAGCTGTTCTGGAGAGACCGTGGCGCTGTGAAGGCAAACTGATCCGGGGGGACGGGCCGGACAAAGCGCGATTCAGTCAACTACTATGAATAAAATGCATGCATTTATGGATGGATCTCAAATTAATTTATGAAATATATATATCTATATCTATATATATATATATATATATATATATAGATATAGATAGATAGATAGATAGATATAGATATAGATATAGATATAGATATATTGGTTTTATGAACATTCTATGCATCATATTATGAATGTTTCATTTTATACATGATCTTATTTTAACATTTTCTGTAGATATTCTGTCACATGTTTCATGTAAATCCCCTATTATGAGTGTTTAAATCACAACTGATGCAGCACAGCCAGAGATGCAAACCTATAAGTGACATGAGACTATTCATTACTGCACTCGATGTTCTTTCAAGTTTATTTCTATCTTTTCTCCTGATTTGCAGTTTGAGCCCCCAACAATGCATCTTATTAACATTTTACACCACAACACCAGTGAACACCTCACAAGGCTTTATGCATCTGTTTCAGTTTGACAGCAGTCATGAGTAATGATTAGGGTTTTTTTTTTTCGCCCCAAAAAAAAGTTTGGAAAAGTGCAATAATCAGCATGGAAATGTTCCCTGATAATATATTCTTAAAGATTTATTTTTTCTTTCCAAGTCAGGAGAAGATCTAAATGTTGTAGTAATATCTACTACTAGCGGAGAGAAAATAGTTTCCTCTTTTTTTAAGCTCAAGAAAAGAGCAGGAAGAGGTGATTTCAATAACAGACGACAGTGCTGTGACGCCGACCTGCAGGGAGTCATTAAAGCTGCATCACGAAACATTAAGATTTATCATCGTGCTTCGCCGCGTTGCTTTTTTCCAGAGTCAGATTTAGAATTAATACAATTTATCTGGTCACTTCTCTTTCTCGAGTCATCATCTGTGCTCTTATTCTATTTAAATTCAGGCCGAGAAGAGCGTTTTATCGATGCACCTCTTGTCCCTGCGGCTCCCTCAGCAGAAAGAATTTATTTTCTAGTTCATTTTTTTTTCCATGAGAGATTAAATGAAAGCAAAAAACATTTTTGAAACTAATTTCTCCCCTCTTTCCTTTACAATTCTGATTAGAGTTGTTTAATGCATTTCAGATCTGCCTGGACACCCCCCCCCGAAAGGCTCTTTATTCATTCAGAGTGGTACCCCCCACCCCCCCCCCCCCCCCACACACACACACACACACACTCCCTCTTCCCAACTGACTCAGCAAGGCGGCACGAAATAACGCCGCTTCAAATTGGACCGCTCCTCAAATAACCAGATAGAGTTCAAAGGGTGCTTAATCTCAGCTGTCACTCAAATGGCGGGGAAGGGAGGCGGACGTGAATGAAGAACAAAACGGAAGCTGAAAGTGTTTGATGGATGGCGACATGTTGAGGTGAGCCAGAGGGCTGTGATTACTTTTCTCAGCAGACGTGCACCGTGGATTCGTCGTCCACTTTAAAGAGCACGCCTTGACTTATTTGGTGTTTTCACCTTCGGGTACACTCCCCGGCCATCACTTCTTCATGTATCTCACACAACACACAGAAAAAAAAGGGAAACAAAACATACTGAGAGCATGATAAATGTAAATTTAATTGCCTGCTGTTGGCAAACAAATAAAACAAAAAACAGCAAAAATAGTGGTTCTCACTATTAAAGTTTAATATACTTTTGATAATGTGCAGTATTAGATCACTGCTGTGCAAGCATTCAGTTAATACTGTGAATTGGTCGCTAATTAAACTTTATTTTCTGCTGTTGTCTGTCTGAGAAATAACATCATACTTTATAATTGAATGTTTTTACTTTTATTCTTTCTACAGATTTATATGTAATTTCTTCCTCATAGTTATAAATATATATTCCTGGGTGCTGGATAATGGTGTGAAAAAAAAATAGATTTGGCGATATATCCATGATATTCAGCCACCTGATATAATATCAATTTTTCAGCTCCTAATATCGATTTTTTTCACTTAAATGTGCAAAAACACTAATAATAAAAATAAATAGGTTGTTTTGAAGCAAATAGTTTTGACTCAATTTGTCCTCTGAATGATCAATATCATCTGATGAACATATACAGCAACTTGATTTTTCATCTCTAATTTATATTTTGATATTAACTGGGTAGAATATCACAATAGATCGCGATATCGTGATAATATCCTATCGTGACCCAAGTATCAGGACACACATCGTATTGCGAGTTCCTTGCCAATACTCTCTCCTAGTACTGCACGCTCTTCTTTTTCATATTTTATGTCACACACATATTATTATTCAACTCAGTTCAGGTCAATTCAACTTTATTTGTATAACGTCTATCACAATACGACAAAGACCCAGATCACGACCCCTGAGCAACTATTATTAAATACAACTAACATTATTTAATCTTAATTAAAGAAACAATGGAACGTTAAACAAAAAAAAAAAAAAAAAAAAAAACTCCCTTTTTTGTCAAACAATGGGAAGGAAAAACTCCCCTCTCAGAGGGAAGGATCTGGTGAGTGCCACGCGGCAACATGGGATTAAGGAGAAAGCAAGGGTGCAGGTTTCTATGTTGAGCTCCAGCGGCTGCAGCATGATGTGATCTTGGGTGAGATAAAAACAGGGAAGCTGGATAACTCCGCTCTGATCCGGTTCTGTGAATGTGTACTGCTCACTGACCTCGGCGACCCCGAACAAAGCAAGAGGGTTGTGTGTCGTGAAGGAGTTTTGATCTGTTCTGATCCATTCACCTCACGACGATTCTCTGACATGGATCTGGTACCCGTCCCATTCACCGGACCGATCCAGAATGGACTTTATGTACGTCCACTCTGGATCGGTCCTGTGAATGGGACTATTCAAAGGGACCAAGATGGCTGCAGAACCACTAATGATGCCATAGATCTGCTCCGCTAGACGACATTTTTGGAGGTCTTGCTGTCGCTCTGCCTGCGTCGCATGCTTCATCTCTCTAGCCAGAGGCATTCTGGGTAATCCCCCTTTGAGATAAGAGTTGAATCCAGGGTAATCCTTTGTATCAAACAGAAAAAGAGTTTAGATGGCTGGACGGGCTCCTTGTCAGTCATCTCAGACGCCAGAAAGCAAAGTCGCTCCGCGTAAAACAGCAACACGGAGGTGGAATGGCGAGCGGCGCCGACCTCATTGTCTTTGTTACGATGATACTACGAGGAAAGCCGTGACAGCAACACTAACAAAGGTTATCTAGGGTTAGGGTTAGGATTAGGTTTAGGGTTAGCGTTAGGGTTAGGGCGTCGTTTACGACCTTTTTTTTCACTCGTGCATGCGCGCCCGGTGAGCACGGAGGGCCACACGACATGCATTTACAACGCAACAATGCGAACGGAGATCTTTAATTACAAAGAAAGCTGTTTCAGGTTGCGTACTCTCTCAAGGGTCTCCGCTGCAGATCATCGCGTTCTGCATATTGATCTGTCGCCGGTCCCCCCCCCCCCATTTATCTAGGCTCAGGACCAGCTCTGTGAAGAAACTGGCTCGTGAATCCTTGGTGGTTAGCTAAAATGTGTGACGAGGATCAGTTTGGTTTTAAAATGATGGACCAATGTGGACACGCGGAGCCTCAAATTTCGCAAATCATCATTTTATAAATCAACACCTTCCTCAAAATGTGGAGAAGAATGTTTTATCTTCAACTCTGAGTCACTGGCAGATCAGTTCGAACTTATAATGACATTTTTCTGAGGATGTGCCATACCTTTGTCTCAGCATATACTCCTCAAGACCCATCATTCCTTTCTGCTGCAGCCTGATAAATCAAGGCGCCTAATCAGCGTATAAATATTCATGAGTCCCGCTCAAAGTGCTCTTGAAGGTGTAACTCTTCACGATACCTTGGCGCGCCGCCTTCTCCGCGCCACAAATCCTGCAGTTGAACGGCAAAGTTGAAAAGGCGGCGTGTGCGGCCGAATCCCCCCCTTTTTAGCATTTAGAGCAAGTTTTCCCCATAAACTTTGACTTTAAAGAAAAAAATATCTCCCACGTGCATCTCTGTCTCATTCACATTCCGGATTGAAATATGAGGTGTCAAAACATGAGCAATTATGAAAAATCAGAAATTTGACTTCCAATTTGGGGAAAGGGAATGAGGCTGTCAGATATCTGAGACGTATGCGTTTTCAATTTAGACTCTCTTAATGCCTGCCAGCTCCCCTCACCGTTCCGTTAAACTGCCATTTCTCCCCGTGCTAATTGAACACTCCTCCCTTTCTCGCCGCCCGCCATCATGTATCGCTCATCTATCATTGTTTGTTGGGAGCCAGCGCGGTCGTCCTTTCCACTGACTTTGAGAGAGCACTTTATCTTATTTGTTTGTTCCCTGACACGGGCATGATGCACTCGACCAGACCGGCCATTTAGGAGCCGGGAACCGTTCAGGAACAGCCTCCCTCGCCGTACTGCGTTACCGGGTGCGTCGACTTTGTAAGCGGCCCGCGTGCCGAGATCATTTATCACCCGCGAACTAAAACTATTTACCGCTGGCGTCTAATTTACTTAAAAGATAAGCTACAGAGGCGGCGCGGACCTCCAATCCATAAAGGACTAGAGACGGCTGCGTTTTTCACTCCGGTGATTTGTATTTTAAGGGATGCTGTGGAGCACTGACCAATTCATCTGCCGCAGATATATTCTTAATTCAAAATTAATCAAATGAGTGATGGGGGCGTTACTGGTCACATCAGTATTACAGAGTTGGGAGCGGGGGAAGAAAAAAGCAGTGTAAAATGTATTTTTGTATTTAGGAAGGCTAATAGGGTTAGGGTTAGGGTTAAGACTGATGGAGGATTTAAAAGTGAAGAACATCGTGAAGCTAATGTGGACCCCTTAGGTATCGGAGCCACTCAAACCAGGACAGGGAGGGTAAATTTAAAAGGCCTGAGACGACATCAGGACCACTTATTTGTGATCACAGCGTGTTGAAACGAGACGAGAACGGAGTGAGAGCGACGCCAAAAAAATACTTCAATCTGGAGCTTTGTCAATCTCTCAAGGTACGGTGCACTCACTGGTTCCTCTGCTAAACTCAGGACACCTTGAGATTCACAAAAATCTTCCTCTGACGTCAGGAAGTGACGGCTGTAGACTGGATCAGATGCAAGACCCCTTTCTAAAAATGGCTGAGTTTGTCAACAAATACCCCTCATTTCTTTTCTTCCTTTCTTGTTGAAGCAGGAAAAAATGTCTGCTCGCTTAGATCCTTTTGTTCATTTAATTGCCAAGCTTTCGGTCAGAGACCTTCCTCAGGGGACAAACAGATGGAGCAAACAACAAACTAGTCAATTAAGATACATTGAGGTGCTCAGTCACACCTGCACAGATGAGTTGTAGTTCTTCTGTTCTTCCTGGTTTCATATTTCCTCTACCCAATGTAGCTGGCGTTAAATTGACCCCAGATACACCAATAAAATTACCCACCACAAAATCATACATATTTTTACATACAAACTTGAGTACACACACACACACACACACACACACACACACACACATATAAACATGTGTGAGTTCAAGATAACTGCATCAACATCAGCAAGAACTTCATAAACTCACCTCAGTGTTGCTACCTGCATCTGTTTATATAGTCATTTCATTCAGTCATTTGTGCTCTCCTCTCTCTGTCCTCCATCCTCTCTCTGTCCTCCATCCTCTCTCTGTCCTGTCTCTCCTTTCTCTTTTTCTTTCTTTACCTGGCTGGTCTTCATCAGGAAGGTCCCCCCATATGATCCAGGTCCTGATCAAGGTTTCTTCCTCTTAAAGGAGACTTTTTCCTTGCCACTGTTTGGCTTAAAGGGGAGTTTTTTTTTTACCTGCCATTATCCTTGTTTAGGATTTAATATTATAATTTTATGTGGCAAGGTGAACATTACGGAGGGCCCGGGCAGGATCTGATCCCAAGACTCCCAGGTGAAAGTCACGCATGCTAACCAGTCAGCCAAAGGGATATCCCGTTGGCCAAGTAGCCAGGACACGTGATCAATCGGAGGTATAGTGACAGGACCCCACACTGTCACATTTAGTTAATGATATTTGCTCGGGGGTCATGCTCTGGGTCTCTGTAAAGCGCCTAGAGACAATTGACATTGCAACAGATGCTATACAAATAAAATTGAATTGAATAAACTGCAGTTTCAAGACTTAACAAATAGCATACCTCCAATCATGACTCAACACTCATGTCAAAGTCTACATTTAAACCTTTGGGTTGTAGGGCATCTAATGTTTGGATCCAAAACAATTCCTTTTGACATAGCACTTTATCAACGATCCCACCCCTTGGTTTTAGTTTTGTTTTGCACCTTTTCATCATGAGTGTGGTGTGATTGGTTTAAATGCTTAAACCCCCCCTTTCACACAACCACTTCCTACCAACACCGTGCAGACGGTGAAATCGGTCTTCAAGACTCTAAAGAAACTGTCTTGTAGTTCAAAATAAATTAGATCTATTGATGTCAAAACAACATTTCTGTTTAGTTGAAGTCATTATTGTAGAAACCTTGTAAATGTGCTCTATTACCGCTATTTGGACTCTACCAGCTCTCAAAGTAACAGATCTGAGATTAATTTATTATTTTATTTGCTCAAACCCAGACGGTGCATCACATCAGTGAGAGTGAACTAGTGAACCGATAAAATATTATTCCTTCCTAGCCTGATAACGTTTCATTATATAAATAAAAAAAAAGTTGAATAGGAGGTTGAGGAGTTCAGACTTCACCTGAAGCTGCTACCGTCCTCGCTCTCTTTTACAGCGTCAACATTGGGTGATAATGATTTGGAGGGAATCTGCCTGTTCTCCTCAGCTTTAAACGCACTTAAGCTCCCAAAGAAAGTTTGTGAATCTCCAAACTTTTTCAAATTATCGTGTTTCCAGCTCTCAAAAACCTCGAAGATGCAGTCGAGAAACCGACTCGTTATTCACTTTGGATATGAGTTCAGTTGATTTTCAGAGCCGTAAGCCTGACTGGCACCTGGGCATGACATTTATAAACAGTCCTGCAGCTTTAAATCCTCCCTCAGAATAAGTCAGCATTAACAAGCATCAAGGTCAACCTTTGGACCAGGTTTTGCTTCCAGAGGGTTATAGAGAAGAGAGGATATTCAGTTTTTGTTCAACGAGTCTGTTCATGTTTGTCAGATTGTTGTGGGTGTTGGGGGGGAAGGAAAAAGAAAACAGCTTTTATTCTGACTGTTTATCGTCTTCCCTCCGGGGGGGAAGCTGCGAAGGAGGAGCCGGCACTAATCAAAACTGCAGAGCTGCTCTTTGTGGGATCCAACGGTTTCTCTGAGGAACAGAAGCCCGGGATGGAGGCGAGATGACCTCGGATGAAACCGGCTCAACCTCCAACCAGTCTGAGTCGCTCAGGGCAGCGATGCTGCAGCCAGGCTGAAATGAAACGTGGGGAAAAGGAATTAACTTCAAGGACAACACAGACAGTGCTGCAGGATTTAGGCTGCATGTGGTGAAGTGGAGCAGCTCTCCTGTTGTCTGTTCAGACTTACAGCCATTTATTATCAGGACGAGCTTAAGAGGCGACTAATGGTTACGTCAGCTGAAATGTCAGGTTTTTAATTGAGGCATTTTTAAACAACAACATTTCATATGACAGACATTAATAAAATCTTTTTTTTTTCTTGGTAAGAGGCAGTTAAGTTAGAAGGATGTGTCAGCTGTAAAGACACAAGTGGTTTTCAAATATGTCACTTGCACATGTTTAGGGCTTTTTTTTAAGGCTGGGCAAGTTAATGCATTATTATTGCATAAACTCATTCATTTATTAACGGCAACATTTATTTTATCGCGCGTTAACGCATGTTGCTCACATGCTTTTGTTTTGAAAAGTCTGTTACTGGCTGCTGCGGAACCGGAAGAGAATTGGCAGGTAAATATGACAAAAAAGCTAAAACAGACATTGAGAACGGTAAAAATTCGTGTACCACCTTTCAATTTATTGAAATTACCCCCCCCCCCCATTTAAAAAAAGGACTGCTTTAGAGTATTGTGAAAGACAGGCCCGTGTTTTAGACGTGCACCATGAAGGCCGTCATGGCAACAAGTATTTTAAGGTCATAACTCATTGAGACAAGATGCAAGTTTGCTCGCGCACCCCTTTAGGTTTTTATGCACAACTTGCGGACACGGAGAAAGTGTTTGCTTTCAATTCGTGACTAAATATGTGACCTGTGGGATCAAGCACCTGGACAGGTGTACAGCTTCATGCATCCGGTGACAACCGGTGTCCACTGTAACATCAGCTTTAATCTTTAAACTAAAGATGGACAATTTTCCACATGTTCATAGTGTATCAACCCCTTTAGGAGAAACATCTCTACAAGCATCTGAATGCCACTGTTTTGTTCAAAAAGGGCATTTTTTTTTTTTAGCTTTGACACATATTTAAAAGCAGACTTGGCTGCAAACAGTTTTTGTTTGCAACTGACTGGGTGTAAAATTATTCTGCAAGTTAGCAGAAAGAAAAGAAAAACACTGAGAACAGACTACAAAGATCAAGAACAGTTTTTTTTTTTGTTTTTTTTCCCCCCCTGCTATTTTTCTTTAGGTCTCATAGAAATGGAAGTTTACTTCTCAGCAGTGGCGTTGCTTTTAACGCCTTCAGCTCTCTCTGCATCATTTCGACAATCACATAATGATTTAAACTTGTGCTTTAAAGTTTGTCGGTCCCCGTGGCTCCGTACGTCTTCCTGTGGAGTCTGGCTGCGTTTTACGATTGACATCATCAACATGATGCGTTTCGTAGCCCGCCGTTATAGAACGTCATCTTCTGAAAGCAGAAATTAGACACCGTTGTTTCCACGGCAGAATATAATACGAAATGCTGCTTCACGTCTCTTTGGCTCGAGGACGCAGCTCTGTTGGTATCTGGTGACATTTCAGTGAATTGTTTATTTCAGAAATGCCTTCTCCCAACTGTGGGGGTAAAAAAAAAAAAAAAGGAAAGCGAGTTAGGTCAACAGAATCCAATGGGTGGGAGGAGTGATAAAGCTCAGCTTTTCATGGTGTGTTTGGCTGCTGTGAAAGAGGAACACAAACTGAATGTGGAGCATGAAGGAATATCTCGGGCTCTTTTTTCCCCGTGAGCCGCGGGGGTCCTCTCAGGAACATATTAACATATGAATCGGCACGTTGTGACTGAGCTGCCACCGAGCGAAATACGAGATGAACCGTTGAGGTCTGCTAAGGAGGCAGACAGAGGCAGAAGTGAGACAAACTCAAGAAGTCAAGATCAGAGAGAAGGGACGGTGGTGTCTTTTGGACGTTTGAACTTTTAAGAAATTGCATCCCATGTCAGCATTCCTCTTTCCTTTAAACACAAAAATAACTTCTGCTTTGTCACTATAGAAATCCTGCGCAGCATCATTAAAAAAAATAAAAAAGGAAACTCTCGCCTCTCGCCTGCAGCAGAGGAGAATGCTCAAGAAGTCTACGCCACTTTTTCTAAATCATTATTATCATTATTTATCTGGTGGCAGGTTGATAGTTTCTGGCTGCTTGTAGTCACAGCTGCTCGGGGGGGAGGGGGTGTTGAGTCTCCGGTCATTACGGTGATTATCAGCAGGTGTGCACGTTGCAGTTACAGCTGCCGGTGTCAGACGAGCCTGTGGAAAACGATGTGTTTTCAAAAACAAATAAATATATGCTAAATACAAACCAAAAATTATGCCAGAAATCTAGCATGGAAATGTACTTAGCGCCGATGCTACGTCTAGCCGCGTGTCATCTGGCTGTCTAGGTGGTGTGCAGGAAATGGCGTGGGCTACGTAGCTGACTGGAAAGAACATGGTCTCGCCAAGGTGGCATCTCTCCCACGTTGGATGGTGGAACAATCGTGTCTAGTAGCATGTTAGTCGTTCAAAAAGGCCTGGGACTTTTTGACTTTACCTGCGATATAACTGGACTTTAATTGGATTGCACTGAATGTGTTAACTTCCTGTCTAAAGTGGTCTCAGAACGCTTTTATTTGTCAGTTTGCACTTTACAGATAAACCCATTAGAAGCAGGTTTAGGGAAGCTCTGTCTTTGATCATTGTTGCGTGGCTCCATTACCAGGAACCGGGACAGGGACCCCCAGTCAGCGGCCGGCAGTCCCAGGACGGCGGACCGGGACCGACCTGGGACCACCGACGAGTACAACTTAAAGCCGACCGGACCGCCGACCGGACCGCCGGTCCGGCAGCAAACATTGTAAAGTAAAAAAATAAATGTTACGCAACAACGATGTTAATCCATGAAAAAAAATCTCAAACAAACACAATAAAATGGTTTCATAACATTTATATCTTTAAGATATACGAAGGTACTTACGTTTGTAGATAGCTTTTTTTGTCACCATCATTTTCGAAGATGTCTTGGCTAAATTACCCAATGCCTTCTGGGTAGCCCTTACTTCCAAGGGTGGTGACAGAAAATCTCAATATTGAGGGTGATACAGCCCTCAAACTCGTCCCTCAATTTGACTTGCTAAGAATTGGGACAGCACTTGCCCTTAGCGGGAGCATGCTTTTTTGAGACGGAGGGTTGAGATTGAGGGTTAAGGGAGGAATTGGAATTCACTCTTAGTCCTGACTGGATACGCTGTCGGCAGGTGATGACATTTCTCACCCATTTCGGTGCATCTCTTCTCATTCATTGTCATATATGAAAACAGCAAATAAGCACAGCCACCAACTCAGATCTGTTCTTTCTTTTATTTAATTGACAGATGGCAGTCAGCAAAAGTTCTCAAGTGTCGCCATAAAGTGGTATGGAACGTTACTTTGTGAGTCAGTAGATCCTACCGGGCTCGACACTGGGAAGGAGACACACTGGATGAAACTTCTAGCCTCCTAGGTTTTACCCCAGACACCCACTAAAGAAAAACCCATCTCTGGAGTCTAAGGCCCCGATCGTACACTTCCCCTTACCCGTTAACACTAGCTGCTAACCGCAAATTGCAGGTATAGGAACCTCCGCTAACCGCTAATGCAATCTTCCGCTCGCTAAAGCATGCTAGTTGTATGCTACCCACTTGTCGCACGTCACCAATGTGTGTCCAGGTACTGACCAAATGGCTCCCTCACTTTGTAGAATGTGGCAATGGCAGAGGGTCACTTGCTCGCCAGTTAAACTCATAGACGACCAGAGCGGGTTTACGGGAGTCTGGACCACCGGCGCGACCCGGTAACCCAAATCTGTGGGCAAAATATGGGGTATCATATGTGAGGCCGGAGGAGGACAGGGAGAGGTGCTACACAGAGGCTCCCAGACGAGCACACGAAAAGCTGCTGAATCTGGATGAAAAGGAATCTCTACATAAACGGTTAGCGGGTTAGCCATACAAGCTGCTCTGGTAATCTGGCTACTGACGCACTGATTGGTTAACAGGTGAAAGGAGAACCAATGAGTAGGGTTTAACCAGGTAGGCAAATGGGGCGGTTAGCAGGTAGGGAAGGATTAGCAAGGTGGGATGCGCATTCTTTGCGGGGGAACACTCCTGCCGCTACCCGCTATCCCTTAATAGCAGCTTTAGCAGATCTGGCAGAAGATCAGGCCCTAAGTTCCTGGTGGTGATTTCTGAAAACTCTCCAAGAAGGAAAAGATTACCTCAAACGTTTCCAATATTCAGTGCGGTACAAAAATCAGGCAAATTAGTCTGGTGACGTCTCAAGACGATACTGTAACGTCATTACATTTGCTTTTTTTTTTTTTCTAGCATGATCAAATCATGCTGAAACAGCATCTAAATTTCATACTGAATGTTTGAACCAAAGTCAAAGTGCAAGAACGATGTTGAAACATCGGCTTGTTCCCCAACTGACAGAAATCTGATATCTGATAATTCAACCATCATCCTGAAAGCCAGTTGCTGCATTTAAACACTTATCATCATAAGTTTAAAGATTTTATGTCCGGCTGCACCACAACAGCAAAAAGTGTTGACAGCGTGCCTTATTTCACAGGGAGACTTCTACTTTACACAGCCAACGATTTCAAGCTTTCCTCTGTTGTCTGAATTGAAGCAGCACTGTCCTTTTTTCCTGTGATTTCCACATCTTAATGGTGCTTTAGCATCTCATTTTAGAAACACCCGTTACAGGGCCAATATCTCTGGTCCCGGGCGTTTGTATTTATATAGCTTGCTCTCCCAAAAATAAAGCCTGGCTTTGTTGAACACGCTCTGCCCGGGAAGTGGTAGCAATAAACAAAAGGTGCTGCCACAGTGGGATATCAAAACCGCAAATGCAAAATGTGTAGAGGCAGCGAGCAAAATGGATTAATGATAAGCAGGAGAGCAGATAACGAATGGATGAGCAGCTGGGGCTCGTTTCAGAGAGGAGGTTAAACAAACTCGAAGATTCAGGGCCTGATCTTCCACCAAACCTCCTAAAGCCGCTATTAAGGGATAGCAGGTAGCGGGAGGGGCGTTCCCCCGCAAAGAACACAATCTTCCACCTTGCTAAACCCGTGATCTTACCTGCGCTAACCGCTATATTTATGCATAGGAGTGGTTAGGGCATTCCACCTGTTATACCAATCAGTGCGTCAGTGGCCATTGCCTTTAAGGGCAGGTTGCACTACCCGCATGCCGCTACCCGCAACCGACATCCACCACAACTGCTGACCAGACATCCTCTGACTTCAAGAGAATAAAAATGTCTGCAAGTAATATGGTGATGCGTTATCGAGAGGTAGAGCCATTTGCGCACGTCCACATGTGACCAGGTGGACGCACATTTATGCAATTTGGATGCGCTCTTGTACGCGCCGACATGCAGGTTGCACTTTCCGCAAACTCAGTATCTTGCTATCGCAGGTTTAGGGTAGTGGGTAGCAGGTAGTGTGTGATGCGTAATCGAGAGGTAGAGCCGTTTGGTGCCAAAACCTACAATGTGAGTAAAAAAATCGGCATAGCGGGTAGCAGCTTTAGGGAGGCGGAAGATTGCATTAGCGGTTAGCAGAGGTTCCTAAACCCGCAATTTGCGGGTAGCGGGAGGTGTACAATCGGGGCCTCAGTCTCCAATTGGGGGTTTAGAGTTGGTTCTGCTTTTCTTTGCATACCGTTCCCCGTCAAATGGGCTGTCTTCAGCATTCCTGTAGCTGTGAAAAAAATTACATTTGCAAATAAATAGCTAGTAAGGCAAAATAAAATAACCCCGAAAGTATTTTGTGTGAGGCACGGACTGATATTATCATGTGCGTATTTAGTTTATGGAAGTGTGTAGAAAAATGGTATGCCTGATCCTTTGACAGAATTCGTAGGGGTAACTACGCCAAACTATCCGATCAGACCCTCAACATACTTTCCAAATGCAAACACAGACCAGTGAAACCTCTTCGGTCATCGTTCAGACGTCTCCAAGTTGTAAGATCAGTTGTCTGGTGACACGTGACGAGACGCACACATGCAACCTCTCAGGGCTAATAAGGAACAGGTGGGGACAATCAGGACAGAGAGGACCAACAAATGAAGTCATCAAGACGCCACACAGACAAGGGGGAAAAAAAGATTAGAGAATTGAATGACATCAAGCAAACGGACTAAACACAGGGAAAAAAAAGACCTGTTGGAAAAAATGCCTGTTATATAACAGTCGGGCAAAAACTTGAGAACACAGCCTGTACAGGAGTCATTTTAATCTCCAGTCACATTAACCTTCTCCTGTGAGGAGCCTGAGGTGTTTTCTTTACGATTAAGCAGGTTCTCAAGCTAATTAAAGAGTTTATACCGATCTGTCGATTTTCCAAACCTCGCCCAGGGTTGCAGGGACGCTGCAGCCACCCCATCTGTCACGAGGCAAGAGGTGAAATCCACCCTGGACAAATTTTAGTTTATTTTTTCTACATGCATCATACATCTTTTGTCATATGCTGCTGCGCCGGTCTGACGGAGAGATAAGCAGCGTTTGGCTGTGAGCTTCAGCAGTCTGAAGTGAGTTGTTTGTCCATGTGAGCCCCGCGTTGCACACGTGACAGACGGAGCATTTGCAAGCTGCCCCAGGTGTTGCTTCCTGTTTGTTCATTTATAGCTACAGGTGTGAGACACTTTGATTTGAAGGCAGCTGTGAAATAGGTAAGGGCAGAGCGGAAATCCAGAGAGGGCAAAGACACGGCAGTTTGCACAGCGGCAACAAAACGCAGCTTTTAAAGACGGGGCGCTTGTCTTCAAATTGCAGCTCGGGTCATGTTTAGTTGTTCCTGGAACTTCCTTTTTTTGGTTTTGATGATAGCAGGCATGGATGGTCCCTGAAGCTAGATGTGAAAGTGAGCAAATATTCCTTCAAGTTAAACTGAAGGTGATATTTTAATAAGAACAAGTCCTTTGTTCTGCTTTAACAGTCACAAGGGCCTCACTGGTCAACTCTTGTATTAAAGGCAGGGTAAGTAATTCACGGATGCCTTTACATCTGTTGATATATGAGACTACATGTACCCCCACCCCACACTTCATGTCCATGAACATGAACCCTCCCCCCATCTGTGTTTGGAGCAACATTAAATATGATTTAGGATGAAGGCAGCCCCCCCTACACTGTTTCCAGTTTATAGAGTCAGGACTGTGCAGGAAGACTGTTTTTTGGTAAGATGGGCCGATAGCAGTTCCTTTTATTTATGCTCTGTAATTGTTTGGTATGCAACAATAGTAATTGTTGCAATTTTGCAAAAGGAGTACATGCTCAGTCGAGTACGAGTGCAATATTACGGCAAGGGTGCAGATGGCACTGGGGACGGGGGGGACATGTCCCCCTCAGATTTATATTGATCCCTATCTGTCCCCTCCACCACCACCGTCCGTATGTAAGGCACCAAACATAAGTAGAACTAGAAAAGCTCTCATAGCACAGACCTCCACCAAGCAGCTCGTCTATCTCATAATGATAAAGAATCCTTTTAAAAATTCCTGGATCCAGAAAGTGATCCGGCACAGCTGATCCATCTGATTGCATCGGTGTTTCTGCGACAGTGACACAATGAATCTAGAGGCTCATGTTCTCCTAATGCTGTCAGTGACACATAGATCTGAGTATCATCTGCATAGTTGTGGTAGGACACATTATAGCTGCGTATTAGCTGGACTAATGGAAGCATGTACAGATTGAACAATAGGGGTCCCAGGATTGATCCCTGGGGAACCCCACAGGTCATGGCCATTTGGTCTGAGACACAGTTACCAATTTCAACAAAGTATTTCCTGTCCCTGAGATAGGACCTGAACCAGTTTAAAGGAGTTCCAGAGATTCCACACCCAGTCTTCTAACCTAATAAGATTGGATGGTCAACAGGCAGCGCTGAGGTCGAGCAGAACTAAGACTGAGACTTTGCCTCCGTCTGTGTTCAGTCGAATATCATATAACAACATGCTAAAGACATTAAGTTTTGGAGTGTGTTTAACTTACCAGACAAATAACAAGTTGATCATGTAAGGCAAGTTTTAACTAGATAGGCCTTTGTCTGCCAATGTTAATTCAGTTAGAAAACTCACAATTATAATGGCAGAGCAGTCACCCCCAGTTTAAAAGTCCCATCTGTGCCCCTGGATTGCGGCTTGAGTTTATGGATTTTTGTGGCTCAACAGTCGTCTGATTCCCGTGCATTTTAGAAATTTTACATGTTGGACAGATCTGGACTGCAGGCTCGTGTGAAGCCACGCTGGCGTCTGGCGCTGTCATGCTGGAATAAAAATGCACCCATGTACAAATATGTCATGATGACAGCGTGTGTCTTTCCGAATTTCAAATATACGCCTCTGCATCCGTGGTACCGTCACGTACTGTATCTAAGCCACCTATGATGAAGCCCTTATACCACCACAGAGGTTTGCTTTTATCTGTGACACATAGATTAAATATGGGAAAATAAAACTTATTTTACTGAAATCCACGCAACACACTGTGATGCTAGTGCGGCGCCACAGATGCATCATTTACTTTCCGCTCACAGCACGGCCACACGGTGTTAAGCCTGAGCGCCGCTGTTGTCTTTGCAGGTGTAAGAAGCCTCTGTAAGGAAACGAGCAGTGGCAGGTGAAAAGCTCCCATTCGCAGCCTGACATCCCCTCTTCCTGCGCCGACAGGCGGTGAGGTGACCTTGATGATAAAGGCAAGGCAGTCGAGCTCAAGAGAGAGAGAGAGAGAGAGAGAGAGAGAGGCTGAGGAGCCAAAACCAGCCGTGCACTGTGGTTCTGTCAAAACTATTATCAATGCCGCTGAGGCGTTTTTGCCGGCGCGCCAGGGATGCGCGGGGAAGGGGAAGAGACTGACGGGGCAACCGCGAGAAAGAAGAATGAAAGAACAGAGGAAGGAGGGGAGCTGTGGATAGATGATGGCAGGAAAGGTGTCTCGGGGAGATGGCGAACGCGGCGGATCGAAAAAGGATGCAGTTTGTCCTGCCCGGCTGCCAGGATGTCAGCTCTGCGGTAATGAAGTTAAATGAAGTCTGGAAGGGAGTGTTTGGGAAATATGTGATCACCAGTGACCAGAAGAAAAGGGAACAACAAAGAAAAAAGGTCCACAGGTGATTGACAGGGGGTGCAGCGAGGGGGGGGGGGCAGTGCTGGCTCAGTCAATCAATAACCCCTTTTCCTCTCAGGTCACTCGCCAGCCTCATCAGCAGCTCCCATCTCCGGAGTGACAGAGAACTCTTTCCATGCCTTATCCCACTGAAAGGAAAAGTCACCTTCCTCTTTCATTTAATGGGAATCCATAATAATGGAGAAAATCTGAAGGCAACAAAAGAGACTCGCCTTCAGATTCCTTAACGGAGCGACTCCTGGTTGCCGAGGAGAGTCAGCAAGACTCGGAGATTAAGATTCTCATTAATTCACATTATACGGCTCTGGCTTTGGCATACGGCGACAGGAGCAGACAGGGAGTTAAATTAAAATGCTGTTTTTAATTGGACAATAATGATAAATTAATTAGAGGCAGGAGGTAGCCTGCACATACTTTAAACACATTTGCAGTTGGGACGTCTAATATTGCTGGATCAGTGATGTATAGCTTGAACAGTCATCAGCCAGTTATGATCTTGGGCTGCAACTAGTAATTATGTTGGTCATCAACTAATTTGTGATGATTATTTTTTCTGACGAGTTTATCCTGGTGCACATTATTAATGTAGCCGAGTATCAGTGGCCCTCGGTGGCATCATCAACGCCACAGAGGCCGCTGCACAGCTGCAAAACATCTGCAAAACATCTGCTGTCTGGTGGTGCCGCCCGTGGGTTTATGTGACATTTTAAAGGAAATCTTTGAGGGTTTTCACCAGACTGTGATGCACTGACTAAAATAAAGAAACAAAGAAGTGATCTGAGCTTTGATTCTGTCTCATCTGGAAAATTGCACAATATTTGGTACATTACATACATTAAGGTAACATAAAGGATGGATAGATGGATGGATGAATGGATGGATAGATGGATGGAAGGAAGGATGGATGCATGGATGGATGGATGGATGCATGGATGGATGGATGGATGGATGCATAGATGGATGGATGCATGGATGGATGGATGGATGAAAGGAAGGATGGATGCATGGATGGATGGATGGATCTATGGATGAATGGATGGAAGGATGGATGCATGGATGCATGGATGTATGGATGGAAGGATGGATGGACGGATGGATGCATGGATCCATGGATGGGTGGATGGATGCATGGATGAATGGATGCATGGATGGATGGATGGATGGATGGATGGATGGATGGATGGATGGATGGACGGGTGGATGCATGGATGGATGCATGGATGGATGATTGGATGGATGGATGCATGGATGGATGATGCATGGATGGATGGATGGATGGATGGATGCATGGATCCAAGGATGGATGGATGGACGGGTGGATGCATGGATAGATGGATGGATGCAGGAAGGATGCATGGATGGATGGATGAATGGAACAATGGATGGATGGATGGATGGATGCATGGATGGATGGATGAATGGAACGATGGATGGATGGATGGATTGATGGATGGATGGATGGGCGGATCGATGCATGGATAGATGGATGGATGCAGAAAGGATGCATGGATGGATGGATGAATGGAACAATGGATGGATGGATGGATGCATGGATGGATGCATGGATGGATGCATGGATGGATGGATGGATAGACACAGAAAGGATCCATGGATCCGTGGATGGATGCATGGATGGATGGATGGATGGATGGATGAATGGAACGATGGATGGAAGGATGGATCCATGGATGTTCTTTATTGATCCCAGACTGGGAAATTAATGTGTTACAGCCGCACGCAGGAATGAGAAACTGAAAAAAGGCATAAAAACGTAATAAAAGAAAAGTGAAGCTGTTGCATAATAAAAATGGCAGACTGTATTTCCTGTAATAAAGCCCCCATCCCTAATAATCGTGCCCCCCAGGACTTTAACTAAACATTAGTAAATCTCCTGCACCCTCTTCCCATCAACTTTAACGGTCTTTGCAGCAAAATATTTCCCATCTTTCTCATCAAACTCAACAGCTTTCAGTTTAAAAGACGCTGTGTACGACCACTTCAGCGCAACATCCTGGACGACAACGATCGCGCGTCTCCAACTGTGATTACGTTGTAGTGTGACCTCACCGCTGATGATCTGAGAACGTGTGATTCACTTGCTGTTTGCGTATCCATTGGTCAAATCCAAACGGTGCCATATCGGAGGGAATAAAATGACCTTGAGTGACCTGAGCCCTTCAGTGTAAATGTATCCTGAGATCACTGGACTCTTGAAGTTTTAGTATCAGTTTAGTTTCAGATTAGAAAAATATTAAACATTTATGTTTCTATCCTCTTTAACATTGTGCTTGATTCCCTCAGAGAGTTTCTTTGGTTGGATTCAGTGCATCTTTGCAGAGAAGCACTCGTGGCAGTTTTTTCCTCTTTGTACGACCGGCGTCTTTGCTTCGAGCACATATCTCAAGGCTTTCGACTGAACTTCAGTCAGTCTGAGCTTTTAACATCTTAACATCAAAGCCGTTGCTTTCTCACTGTAAGCCCAGATCGGTTTCAGAGGTCAGCGGATTCATGGTGCTTCGACTCTTCCCTTCCAATTAGTGAAGCAGTGTGTGAATTTCTAGTAAAAAAAAGAAGTAATGATTCTCTGACTGATTCAAGGAATAGGAAAAAAAAACTGAGAGACTGATATTTTACTGCTGAAAATACAGACTTCTCAGCGGACTTCAGATTAACTCAATAAAATATAACGTTTATTTTAACTGCCTTGGCAGAATAATCGTCTGCTGAACTTTCTTCAGAGAAATATATTATTTTTGTGATAACGAACAAGCGCTTTTTCAGCAGATGTTCTTCTTCACCACATTTTTTACATAATTAAAAAAAAAAGCAAATAAAATGAGAATTTTTGAAAGTGTGCAAGAGAGTAATGACCAGCTAAGTAATTTTTAATTACAATGAAATGTAATAAGTTCAGTGGGGTTGTCGTCGCATCCAGCTCTCGCTTTAAACTCTCTAATTACATTTTAATTGAGAACGACGTCCAATACGCGCCAACAATGATGCCCTCAAGTGGCAGGAGACAATGGAAGAGCTTTTGCATGAGAATGACATGATATAGGTGTAGACTGTGGGTACATAACATTAACGCTCCTTCAGAGACCTTAAATAATTATTTTCAGATCCATTTACAAGTCTGAGTTTTTTCTTTGTCCTTAATTTGCCATCCAATCAGCAGTGATTAAGAGTCTCACTTCACTTGTTTCATTAACTTTATTGCTAATAATATATTTCATTATTGCCTGTTATTGGAGGGAATATTGGAGTCTGCTCGTGATAGCTCATGTCAAAAACAGTTAATTAAGTAAATGAATGGTGGAGCCCAGATAAATAAAGAACACACATTTGCATAGCGTAATTGAATGTCACTCTTGGTTGTTCTGCTCTTTCCGCTGATGGATGGGTAGCATCTACGCCGCGGGTTTTAATGGAAAAAAAGGACCACTTATCAGCACACGTAGACAAGCAAAGCAGACAGTCTCACACGCCGGTTATCTGCGCACATTACTCTATACGATATGGACAGCGGCACTCAACATAATGTGGGAACTCTGCACGCAAACGGCACAAATCCGATGCGTTGCAACACGATCAGACCACGGCGGGCTGCTTTAATATCAATCATTGAAACATCAAAACGGATTATATCACGACGCCAGTGTTTGCATAAAATCTTATCAAGCACAAATAAAGGGAAACTCCATCTGTGCGCTGGCAGTCGGTGACGATAACACCTTGACCTATCATTTTTAATATGTAGCCTAGTCTCTGCTGGCATGAGACGGCAGCTCCGTAACCAAGTCTGACACGTTGACACGGAGCAATTTAAACTGTCAGGTTTTGACATTTTTCAATGTGAAGTATTTCTTTAATTTTGTTTGCTCTTTGCTTTTCCAGGAAAGGTTTCACTAAGACGCAGGCACCTCTCAATAGACACATCCTCGACTTCTCTCCATGACTCCTCTCCTGGTCGCTTCCAGGCTCTAATACCCTGGTGACCTGCCACGACTGCTGTATGATGGGCAAGGAAGGAAGAAGGAAAACAAAGGCGTGTGTTGGTTGACTAAATTCTGCAAAGACAGTCGGATTCCAGTCAGGCATGGGCCGAGTTTGGCTGATCTGGATAGGACATATGCGATGGGGCAACTACAAGCCGGTGTTTCGCAAAAACAAGTTTCAGCATTATTTGGAGCCCCTGCATCAAACTGCAAACTGAAGATCAAGTTCTGCATAACAGGGAATGTCAGAGACAGGTGGGTGTCCTGAGAAGACTGCACCCCAAATAAGACCATTTCCTCAACCTTGTCAGCACTTTTGGAACCATTGGCAGTCTTCTGCAGATTTGCAGTAAAGCTTTGCAGGATGATGAACGGCTCTCTGCCCAGACAATTCAAAAAATTCAGTTCAATTTTATTTGTGTAGCATCTATGCTAGTTGTCTCTTAAAAAAAAAAAAACTGCCGTAGAGGGAGAAAAAAACATTTAAGCCAAATAGTGGCAAGTAAAAACTCGGCTTTAAGAAGAAGAGAACTAAAGCAGGACCTGGATCATATGGGAGGACCTTCCTCCAGAAGACCAGCCGGGTAAAGGAAGAAAAGAGGAGAGAGATAGAACAGAGCAAGGATGGAGGACAGAGAGAGGAGTGGCACATACATCATGGCAATATAGGACAAAATATATAAATAATAGTTATCCATAAACTTGAGAACTAAGAATTCCATGTACTTATATTCTGACTGGTTCATTGTTAGTCCATGAACTACAGAGATGACTATATAAACAGATGTAGGCAGAAAGACTGAGATGGTCAGAGGATCAAACTGCAGGTCAGCATGTTAGTGGATATCCCAGAGACATCTATATAGACGGGTGGAGGTCAACGCTGGGATGACGTCTATATAGACAGGTGGAGGTCAACGCTGGGATGACGTCTATATATACAGGTGGAGGTCAACGCGGGATGACGTCTATATAGACAGGTGGAGGTCAACGCTGGGATGACGTCTATATAGACAGGTGGAGGTCAACGCTGGGATGACATCTATATAGACAGGTGGAGGTCAACGCTGGGATGACGTCTATATAGACAGGTGGAGGTCAACGCTGGGATGACGTCTATATAGACAGGTGGAGGTCAACGCTGGGATGACATCTATATAGACAGGTGGAGGTCAACGCTGGGATGACGTCTATATAGACAGGTGGAGGTCAACGCTGGGATGACGTCTATATAGACAGGTGGAGGTCAACGCTGGGATGACGTCTATATAGACAGGTGGAGGTCAACGCTGGGATGACATCTATATAGACAGGTGGAGGTCAACGCTGGGATGACATCTATATAGACAGGTGGAGGTCAACGCTGGGATGACGTCTATATAGACAGGTGGAGGTCAACGCTGGGATGACATCTATATAGACAGGTGGAGGTCAACGCTGGGATGACGTCTATATAGACAGGTGGAGGTCAACGCTGGGATGACATCTATATAGACAGGTGGAGGTCAACGCTGGGATGACATCTATATAGACAGGTGGAGGTCAACGCTGGGATGACATCTATATAGACAGGTGGAGGTCAACGCTGGGATGACGTCTATATAGACAGGTGGAGGTCAACGCTGGGATGACGTCTATATAGACAGGTGGAGGTCAACGCTGGGATGACGTCTATATAGACAGGTGGAGGTCAACGCTGGGATGACGTCTATATAGACAGGTGGAGGTCAACGCTGGGATGACATCTATATAGACGTGGAGGTCAACGCTGGGATGACGTCTATATAGACGGGTGGAGGTCAACGCTGGGATGACGTCTATATAGACAGGTGGAGGTCAACGCTGGGATGACGTCTATATAGACAGGTGGAGGTCAACGCTGGGATGACGTCTATATAGACAGGTGGAGGTCAACGCTGGGATGACGTCTATATAGACAGGTGGAGGTCAACGCTGGGATGACATCTATATAGACAGGGTGGAGGTCAACGCTGGGATGACGTCTATATAGACAGGGGGAGGTCAACGCTGGGATGACGTCTATATAGACAGGTGGAGGTCAACGCTGGGATGACATCTATATAGACAGGTGGAGGTCAACGCTGGGATGACGTCTATATAGACAGGTGGAGGGTCAACGCTGGGATGACGTCTATATATAGACAGGTGGAGGTCAACGCTGGGATGACGTCTATATAGACAGGTGGAGGTCAACGCTGGGATGACGTCTATATAGACAGGTGGAGGTCAACGCTGGGATGACGTCTATATAGGGTGAGGTCGGGATGTCTATATAGACAGGTGGAGGTCAATATACGACAGGTGGAGGTCAACGCTGGGATGACGTCTATATAGACAGGTGGAGGTCAACGCTGGGATGACGTCTATATAGACAGGTGGAGGTCAACGCTGGGATGACGTCTATATAGACAGGTGGAGGTCAACGCTGGGATGACGTCTATATAGACAGGTGTCAACGCTGGGATGAGACAGGTGGAGGTCAACGCTGGGATGACGTCTATATAGACAGGTGGAGGTCAACGCTGGGATGACGTCTATATAGACAGGGGAGGTCAACGCTGGATGACGTATATAGACAGGTGGAGGTCAACGCTGGGATGACATATATAGACAGGTGGAGGTAACGTGGGATGGATGACGTCTATATAGACAGGTGGAGGTCAATGCATGCTATGACAGGTGGAGATCAATGCTGGGATGACATCTATATAGGTGGAGGACTACCTCCAAAGTCCTAACCTCAACACCACCAAACACTTGTGGGTTCAGCTTGGGCCTGATGCTACTTTTTTTTACACATCTACTTAGTTTTTTCTTGCTTAGGTTTGTGTTCTGCATGAGCAAACCTGAGCATTTTTTCAAACAAATGCACAAATGAACACCAAGTTAATCTCAAACAACTGAATACATTTTATGAACACATTATCTGCTCTGCATGCAAAATTTACAAAGAAACAATAATCCCTTTCAGATCTAGGTAATGAATAAAATTCCCTCTCACAGTGTAGTTAAAGTCTCACATCTTACTGGATCTCATCTTTGCAGCTTAAACATGATCCACACCACAATTTTTCATCCAAACTCTCCATAAAGGCGAAACTAAATACTGACGTTCTGAAATGAGAAAATAACTAACCTTGCAGAATTTGTAGGCTCGTAAGAAACGGAAATGAGCTTTAAAATGGGAAATTATCCTTTCATTAGAGGCCATTTCTGCTGAAATGAAGTTGGCTCTGACTGTGAGTGCCGAGCCTCGGGATGTGTGAGCAGAAGAAAAGAACATTCATTTCTCTTCTCCTTACTAAAGTGCCTTTTTTTTTTTCAGACCACCAGTATCACCTGAGAAGATCACACCCTGTATGGCAGCAGCTCCATCACAACTCCCGCTGTCTGGCCTGTAGACAGATTTAAGAGACAAAAGGATGTTGGGATGGCTGCAGGAAAAAGAAAAAAAAAGGGCTTTTTGCTTGCACCTAATGAGGATAAGAAAAATAGAGCTTCCTTTCTTTTCATTCTTAACTCCTTGAGATGCCTGGGCAGGGGTGATAAAGACACAGAACAAAAAATGGAGTTCATTTAATGCTGCCGGCTGCAACAGAGAGGTTTCCAGAAATAGAAGGGGTTTAAAGGTGCCGTCGCCGAGCTGATTGACAAATGTGCAGGGATGAGCTTCAGCAGCTGATCAGGAAAAAAAAGAAACGACTTTTCCTTGTTCCGTTTGGCTCTGACATCCCCATTTACTTAACGACACAATGCATGCGGGTCCAATGAAAAGGAAATCATATTATAAATTAAGAGCCACCACCGCGGCGTGAATCTATCCATTAACGTGACCGCCGGCAGCTCCGACTCGTTACCGGGGAGATTCGTTCAGACGTGAGCTCTGTGGATTCGCGTAAATGGAAAGCGGTGCATTCGTGAGAGAGGCTTCTGCGGCAAGTGGTCACACGGGAGCGGCGATGAGCTTCTTGCATTTACATTAAGAGACCTCGAAGGATCAAGCGTGTGAAACTGCATCTTCAAGAACTTCTCTCCACGTAACCTCTGCACGCTGGTTCAGTTTTTGTTTTACTATGTAACAACGCTGACGTAACGATGTGCTGCTGTTCATCTGAGGCTGTATTTACCAACTTCTAGATCTTTTTTGTTGAGGCCAAATGCGTAAAATTTCGGAGTTTTCAGTCAAATCTACACAGCTGTACAACCCTGGGTTCTTCCTAATGTTTGCCATCAAACTTTTAAATCTCTGAGAAAACACCTCAGTTCCTACCTCTGTGAGATAAACTATACTGCCAAAAGTATCTTGCTCACCCATCCAAATGAACAGAATCAGGTGTTCCAGTCACTTCCATGTCCACAGGTGTATAAAATCAAGCACCTAGACCTGCAGACTGTTTCTAGAAACATCTGTGAAAGAATGGGTCTCTCTCAGGAGCTCAGTGAATTCCAGGTGGAACTGTGATAGGTTGACACCTGAGAAACAAATCCAGTTGTGAAATTTCCTCATAAATATTCCACAGTCAACTGTCAGCTAGATTATAAGGAAATGGAAGCATTTGGGAACGACAGCAACTCAGCCATGAAGTGGTAGGACAGGTAGACTGAGGGGGCGGAGTCAGAGGATGATGAAGAACATAGGGAGAAGAGGTCACCAACTTTCTGCAGAGTCAGTCACTACAGACCTCCAAACTTCATGTGGCCTTCAGATTAGCTCAACAACAGAGCAGAGAGCTTCATGAATGGGTTTCCATGGTGACGCAGTTGCATCCATCCAGACATCACCAAGAACAATGGAAAGAGTCAGATGCAGTGGAGTAAAGCAGCCACCACTGGACTCTAGAGCAGTGGAGGAACGTTCTCTGGAGGGAAGAACCACACTTCTCCATCTGGTGATCTGATGGAAGAGTCTGGGTTTGGTGGTTTCCAGGAGAACGGTACTGGTCTGACTGCATTGAGTGTAAGGTTTGGTGGAGGGGGGGGGTATGGTGTGGGGTTGTTTTTCAGGAGCTGGGCTTGGCCCCTTAGTTCCAGTGAAAGGAACTCTGAATGCTTCAGAAGACCAAGGACATTCTGGACAATTCCATGCTTCCAACTTTGTGGGACCAGTTTGGAGCTGGACCCTTCCTCTTCAACATGACTGTGCACCAGTGCACAAAGCAGATCCATAAAGACATGGATGGAAGAGTCTGGTGTGGATGAACTTGACTGGCCTGCACAGAGTCCTGACCTCAACCTGATAGAAGACCTTTGGGATGAATTAGAGCAGAGACTGAGAACCAGACCTTCTGGTCCAACATCAGTGTTTGACCTCACAGATGTTCTTCTGGAATAATGGACAACAATCCCCATAAACACACGCCTAAACCTGGTGGACAGCCTTCCCAGAAGAGTTGAAGCTGTTCTAGCTGCAAAGATGGAGCCACATCATATTGGTCAGGAATGGGAGGAGCTAAAGCTCATCTGTGAGTCAAGGCAGGTGAGAGAATACTTTTAGCAATATAGTGTATGTTCCTGAGCATGAACGTCCAATGTCGCGGTAACAAGCCTGCAGCCCTGTTTTAAAGAGATTTAGGGATGAAGGTCGGGACTCCTCTGACCCAAACTCAGCAGAGTGTGAATAAAACTACACTGCGATCCAAACTGGAGAGATTATAAAGGGAAAAAGGAAAATCCCTGACATGCCTTTTTGTCACAGGAGACCTTTCTTGCTGCCTATTTATCTGCACGTTCTTCAGGTGAAGTAAATTATATAAAATTGAAAAAAAAAGAAATAAAAAGAGAGAGAGGAAATATTTCCTCTTCCATGTCATTCCAAATTATGACTGAACCAACCGTGTGGTGTTTTGATTCAGCAGCTCTTGGTTTCCTAAAGGTCAGTGCTAACTTCTATCAGTGCACCACACTGGACAAACCTGGACAACCCAAACGCACCGTCGGTCACAACAGCTCTTTCAACAACAGAACTAATGTTATGCCGTCTTGAGCAGCACGTCGTCTCTTTGTTTGACTGCTTCTAAGTCACTCTAAATTACCTTTAAATTGTCCGTGTTGTCATCCTCCATCACAGCTGGTTAAAGCGAGCGCCGGTTTTAGTTCTGCTGGGTTTTTGGCAGGCAGATGGTTTTTACAAACTCTCCCAAGTAAAACACGCATCAGATATGATATTCTGTCTTATCTCAATGATGCTGATAAGGCAGGGCGAGTTTAATTGAACAGCACATTTCACCTACAAAGGCAGCTCAAAGTGCTTTGCAAAGGCATTAAGATGAAAAATAATAGAAAGGAGGAAAACAATGCAATTAATAAAAACAGAATGAGAATTCAAATAAAATGTGTACTAAATTCACAACAAATGGATTTATGTAGCCCACTTCTCCCGAGTACAGCAGAGAGGGGCCCTGAGTTCGTAAATAAATGTATTAATGTTTAACGGTAAGGTATCTTTAATGTTGTGTTAATAACCTGACTTAACTAGCATTGGAAAACCTCAGGTAAATACCTACTCTTAGCACACTTAGCTCAAGAATGAAAGAGAAACAATACACCAGACTCAGTTTTAGAAAAGCAATAATCAATTATTTACTCACATAAATGTCACAAACACACACATATGAAAAATTAGTTTAAAGTCTTTGTTTCTTTCTTTTATAACCAGAAATAATTAAACACACAAAATAATCAGGTTCACAGTACCCCAAAATGTAAACTATTACCCTTTAAGTTTCAAGAAAACCCTTTTTAGTTTTAGGAAATCACCCTTTAAATTTTAGGATAGCTTTTAAGTTTGAAGGGACTTGTGTTTTAAGTTTAAATTAAATTAACCTTTGAAGTTTTAAGGAATTTGCTTTCAAAGTGTAAATAAAGTTAGTTTGAATTAAATTTCTCCTCAAAATAAAATAAAATAACTCTTAAGTTACTTGAAAATACCTTTTATACACTCAAATATTTACTTTCTCTCTGTACTAACTCACATTCAGTGGGCCCACACCACATGCACACACCACACACACAGCCGGCAAACCCCAAAACAAACCACGTTGCAGGCCTGAATCACGAAGCTTGAGTGCGGTGAAATCCACAGGTGGTCCACAGAGCGTCCAATCCGACCGACGACCCGGCACACTGGCAATGCCCCAGACGAATCCTCCCAGTCCGAGAAGAAACGGCGATCCTCTGCTTCAGCGGCAGCTGGTCTAGCTCCACAGCGCGGCGGCGGCAGTCATAAACACTCACTGTGCTAGCGAATGCTAACTCCGACGTCTCCAACTCCAACCCGTTCACAACGACACAGAAACTCCGACTTGAAGTGTCTCTAGTTGCTCACAGTATCGCTCAGTTATCAGTCCCAGAATGTCAAGCCGACAAACTCCTAGACACTGAAACTACACGGCTACAATTAACAATTACACGCTACTCGCCAGGTGTCTCGTCCTCCACCGGTTCGGTTTTTTCTTTTCTTGTCAAGCTACTGCGCACTCACACATTCTCACTCTCACTTCCTGTCTGCCACCCGCCAATCACTTTTGACCAATGACAGGCCAGGATTATGCCCTCTTTCCAAATAGTACTTCCTATTTCACCCAGAGTTTCTTCACAATAAAATGAAACTTCACAGTAAACCTCAAAGTATTTTTAAACAATTTTAAACACATTTATTACTGTTTTAACTTTTTAAATAAAGGTTTTAACACGATATTATCTTTTTAAACATTTTAACACTAGTGAAGATTTTCACAGGGTTACATTTAGATAAAATAGGAATAAAATAAAGTTGAGAATAGACAAGTAAAAACGGCACAGTAACAGGTGCAGCATAGAAATGAGATGAAACAACTGCAGTGGTTAGGGTTAGGGTTAGGGTTAGCTAACCCTAGCTAACCCTAACCCTAACCCAGCAAACTGTCTGGAGTTGGAGGACGTTAAACTGTTGCTCAGTCTGCTGGTTTTTTGCCCTGATGGTTCTGGAGCCGCTGAACCCGGCCAGCATATGCCCAGTCCAGATCTGGGAACTGACTTCCCACAATCCCTTGCTCTGTACTTAGTCCAGTGCAACGCAGCTCCTGAACCACACTGTTGTTCCCAGGCAGAGGATGATCTCTACTCTGGAGAGGTTTGTGGGCAGTTGAGAAGAGAGTCCCACCCGTTTCAGCCTGCTGAGGAGGGAAAAGCCTTTGTTGGACCTCCTTCACCAGGTCAGGTCTTGATGTAATGTGGACGGCCAGGAACTGAATGTTCTTTAATTGCTCCACTGCCTCCCCCCTGTACGAGGAGACCTCCTTGGTTTTAGCGGTATTCAGAAGGGGTTGTCGTCCGAGCACCCTCTCGTCAGGTTCTAGATCTGCTCTCTAGAGGGAGTCTCATTATTGTCCGGTATGAGACCCACCACCGCAGACTCAACAACCGTGTTTGAGGAGCGGAGGACAGAACAGTCATGTCTAAAAGGAGTGAAGAGGACTGGGCCAGTGTTCAAGACCAGGGTGGATGATGTGCACTACCCAGTTCTCACCACCCGAGGCCTGTAGGGGAGAAAATCCCTGGTCCATAAACGATGCTGACAGTCCAAGGCTGTGAAGCATTCAGTACCGGCTTGTCAGGGATGACGGTGTTGTCCACTGAAGTGAAGTCCACAAACAGCGTCCTGACATAAGTGTCAGGATGCTCCAGGTGGGAAAGGCCCGTGTGAAGTGCTAATGAGATTGTTGGAGGACTGATGGCTGTCCAGACCAGCTGGGGTGGTGTCCTTGATGTGTTTTTAGGACAACGCTCTCAAAACACTTTACGATTACTCGGTGAGAGTGACAGGATGGTGAAAGCTGAGGCAAATGATGGCTGAGTTTTTAGGCACAATGATGGAGGACTTGAGATGCAGGAACTTAAGCCAATTCAATTCACTTTTATTTCTATAGCGTCTGTTACAATGCCAATTGTCTCTAGGTGCTTTACAGAGACCCAGATCATGAGCCCCGAACAATATCATAACCTAAAATTATAATATTACAAATCAAGGATAATGGCAAGTAAAAAACTCCCACAGCGGGAGAAAAAAAAACTTTAAAGGTGGCAAGGAAAAACTCCTCTTTAAGAGGAAGAAACCTTGAGCAGGACCTGGATCATATGGGAGAACTTTCATGCCGAAGGCCAGCCGGGTAAAGACAGAAAAAAGGGGAGAGACAGGACAGAGAGAGAATGGAGGACAGAGAGAGGAGAGCACACAAATAACTGAATAAAATAACTATATAAACAGATGCAGGTAGCAGCACTGAGGTGAGATGAGAGGAACTGCCAGTCAGCATGCAACTCAGGAAACTCTGGTCTGCATTCATACAGAAGGAGCAGAGAAAAAGTGTGTGTGTGTGTGTGTGTGTGGGGGGGGGGGGGGGGGGGGGGGGGGGGGGGGGGGGGGGGGGGGGGGGGGGGGGGGGGGGGGGGGGCAACACAGTACACTACAGGAAAGAAAACACAGAAACAGGAAAAATGGAGCACAGTTACAGTAACAAGGTGCTCCTAATTAACCATGGCGGTAATCCATTGTATCTCTTGGGGAACAAACTCGAGTCTGGGAGATCTATAAAGTTCATATTGCTTCCCAACATACCAAAGATCAGCACTTCAATACCGGATCAAGGCATCCAGTCAAGGATCTGGCAACAAAAACAGCTTATACAAAACAACAAAACTCGGAGAACCTCGGGCCGCTGCGTATGTACACGCCGCCATCTCACAGCTGTGGCGAGTAACATCGTCATGTTTGATCTGACAAGAGGATCTGGCTCCTCAGACGAGCTGTGTGGGAGGTATTCAGAAATCCTCTATGCACATTAAACAACTGCGCTTCCACGTCTTGCTTTGTCTCGCAAGAGAATTTACCAAATTGAGAAAAAAAAATCCTGTGATTCCACTAGATTGACTGCATGTAGAAGAAATCTATCAAATAATGACAAAGACTCAAGGCATTTCACCCTTTTAAACTAGACTGTTATTTGGACTTTTTAGTCTCACCTTTTAAACGTACATCAGTAACTACAATCTTTATTCATGAATTTCATGACTTTTTAAAATATCTCTGTTACAGAGTTTTAGTCTGTCGCTTCCACCATCCATCAGATCATCTGTTATCCAGACGGGCGACACGGGGCTGTAGGATGGTGTTGAAAACAACTTATGTCCTCTTTGCTTTATGCTTTACACTCATTTGGTGTTTCAATGATCAGAAAAAAGAGCCACTTGTAAAGAAAACATCCAAGTCTTAGTTGCTTTCTTTCCTCTTTTCATTTTATATATATACACATATATATATATACTATATATATATATATATATATATATATATATATATATATATATATATATATATATATATATATATATATATATATATATATATATATATATATATACATATAAGATTCATCTTCCACCTTGCTAAACCCGTTATCCCACCTGTGCTACCCGCTACATTATGCATAGGAGTGGTTAGGGCGTTCCACCTGTTAAACTAATCAGTGCGTCAGCAGTCATTTCCTTTAAGAGCAGGTTGCACTACCCGCTAACCGCTATGGAGCATCTTTTCATCCAGATCAGAGCAGCTCTTGTGTGCAGTTCATCTGGGACTCTGCTGTAGAGCTTCCTCCTCTTCCTTCCTCCTCCTCCTCTGCACTGATATATAGTAGGGCTGTCAATTTCTCAAAATAATTAATCAGATTAATCGCATGACTGTCAATAGTTAATCATGATTAATCGCAAATTAATCACATATTTTTATCTGTTCTAAATCTACCTTATACAGATCTTTTTCAAGTTGTATTACTCTTATTAATACGAGTCCTGACTAGAACCAGGAAATATGACCATATTAGTCCAGTCCTGAGGTCTCTGGCTTCCTGTCACTCAGAGAATAGACTTTAAAACAGCTCTACTTGTGTTCAAGTCTCTTCATGGCCCCAAAGTCCATCTCTGACATGTTAGATCCATATGAACCAACCTGGACTCTGAGAACCTCAGGTAGTGGTCTCCTGCTGGTGCCCAGAGTCAGGACTAAACCAGGTGAAGCTGCATTTTAGTTTTATGCTCCTAAAATCTGGACCAGTCTTCTAGAAGATGTGAGACAGACCTGAACTCTGACAATGTTCAGATCCAGACTGAAAACAGTTCTGTTTAGATGTGAAGATGATGACTGGAAGGATTTTATCTGCACTCTTCATTTTTAATTTAATTAATTAATTTTTTTATTGATTAATTTTATTTATTATTGATTATTTTTATGCTTGTATGGAATGATTCTATTTGCCTTCTTGTGACTTTATGCATCTGTAAAGCACTTTGAATTGCCTTGTGTACTAATTGTGCTCTACAAATAAAGTTGCCTTGCCTAATATGAGAGTACACAAATGCTTGCTTATGCAAAACAAATGCATGTTTATTTCCATGTCCATTATATATATATATATATATATATATATATATATACTCAATATTTTCTCTTATGTTCTTCATACAAAATATTTTCGCGGTTTGCTTCAAGGGGGGGGGGGGGGGGGGGGGCTCTCTGCACCAGCGCTCTGATTAGCCGACAAGTGATACTTCAGTAGTCAGACTCCGGTGGTAACTAAATTCACATTCAAACAACATTTATCTTGTGGAATTAGCCATCAGGCAAGGTTTTGAAGCTAAACTTACCATTCAAAATAGTATGTAAGTATCCGTTTTTATCCCAGCTACGGACGTTTGTTTACGTCTGTCTGTCTGCGGCATGGACGTCGACGTCAGTGCATGGCTTCCTGTTTTGACAGGACTACGGAGGACTACAGGACTACAACTACGGCGGGGCCCGAGGCTCAATAAACCTACTCTCCTCTCTACTATTGTACATCAACAGCCAGGCTAAGGCTCACGTTAATCCGTGTTAAAAAAATTAGTTGCGTTAAAATTATTTTGCGTTAATCACGCGTTAACGCGTTAACTTTGACAGCCCTAATATATACATATAAATATTTTTACACAGACAATTCCTATCAGCTACCTGAAAGTCCCAAATAGTTGGTGCGCTCCTGGTAAACATGCTCTGGTCGTCTATGGTTTAACTGGCGAGCAAGCCGTTTAAGATAATCTCTACTATTTTCTCAGGGGTTCAACTGAGGTCAAATCACGCTTTTTATACAAGAGTTAATTCCAGAGGTAGAGCCGTTTGTACACGTCCACATGTGACCAGGTGGAGGCCCATTGATGCCATTTGGATGCGCTCTTGTACGTGCCGACATGCGGGTTGTGGGTGGTCTGACCACCCGCTACCCACGACCCACGATCACAAGATACTGAGTTTCCGGAAAGGGCAAAAGACACGCCCACTGCCACACCTACAATGTGAGTAAGGGAGTTGGCATAACGGCTAGCAGCTTTAGAGATTGCATAAGCTTTTAGCGGAGGTTCCTTTACCAGCAATTTGCAGATAGCAGTTAGGGGCTAGTGGGAAGTGTACAATCGGGGCCCAATTTAATTAATTACTTATCAATTACTTATTCAAGGCGTTAAATGTGAGCAGCCACCTTATTGCATGGGTTTAAAGCAGTCCTTCTCAAACAATGGGGCGCGACTTCTTGGGGCGGCGCTGTGTGATGGCGGGGGGTGTGTGACCCCAGGGATCATGTTGGGTTTTTTTTTTGTTTTGTTTTGTTTTTTTTTTTTTAATTGCAGTACTGGAATAAAGTGTAATTGCACATATACTACAGCAGGTGGCAGGATGAAAAGAAAGGCAGAGAGAGACGGAAATAATGAGACAAATTTCATTGTGTTGGGACGCTGGCGCAGTGACGATAATAAATCTGATTCTGATTCTGATGCTGATTCTGACAAACGAAAGTCACTAGAAAGTTAAGATGAGGAAATATGACGATGCTGATGCTTGGCTTCACTGGCTTTACGGTGAGACTGATGCACTTTAAATCTTTACAGACTAAAAAAAAACAATTTTAATCAAGTTATTCTTTGGTATGAGTTGATGTATGTTTCTTTATTTTTTGTTTCCCTTAATGGTAATAAGGATACAGTGTTATGCAGAGGTGTACGTATAGGAATTTTATAGACAAATTATACTATTTATAGTCGCGGTGGAGGGTGGATGGTGGTGGGGGGTGTGAGATGTTTCCTTCTTCCTGGGGTGGGGGAGGTTGCAGCAGAAAATAATTGAGAAGCCCTGGTTTAAAGTGTGTGTGCAGAACTGCAGCTACATCAGCTAACAGCTCATTTCAGTCCTCCTCCCCTCGCCGTCACCCCTAACATTTCCCCGGTAAACAGTTTCCAGAGTAAGATGCAGGTGCTGCTCTGTCACTTCCAATTAGATGCCACTTATCTAAATGCAGAGCTCTGCTAAGCAAGTGTCAGGACATCATTAGCAACGGGTCAAACTGCATTACGCTCAGACGCCCCGATCGTTACGTTCAAACAACCCCTGGCTTGTTCGAGGCGCCCAGAAAACACGCCGGTAAGAAAATAAATGAAACCTCGTTCAGACATTCAGTCTGTACCATGAAGATTCAACCCCTGGAATGATTATGCATTAAGGCTGATTTTCTCTGAGATAACGGCTCTAACGTCTAGCGTAAAGCGCAACACTGACTATTTGAACACAGATGCTGTTCGGTGAAACTGCAGAATGTTTACGTGCTTCCAAGCCTGAAGGACATCACAGGCCTTTTACCAGCTTTATGTCCTCGGATGATTACAGGTAAACCCTGATATGACCAAAAGAATCAAAACGAAGACGCTCGTTTGCATTTCCTCTGAATATTAACAACTGTAACATTGAAAAAAGTACTGTGTTTGTGCCTTTTATCTGCTGTCAGCTGGCGCCAGCATCTGTTTGCTTTTTGTCTCGTATCTCTGCTTAAATATAATGTCTTCTAATAACGCTGGATTCCTCATAATAACTGTTTGTATTTGTTGTTAGAGAGCGTAATTAGCAACTGACCTAACTGATCTTACAGAAACGTACAAATGTAATATTGTCTGATAAAATCACTTTGACAACATCTGTGTTTTGACAGCAGCTGTATTTTCTGGTAAAATGCCCCCAAAAAAGTTTTCTGGTCGCTTTTGTTTTACTTCATTATATCCATTTTTTAATTTTTTTAATGTATCACCAGAAACAACACAGCCAGGCCAGATCTGATTTTTACCTCACTCTGATTTTATCCAGATATCTTTTGACTAGGGGTAAATATTGGCAAGGACCTCGCAATACAATATGTATCATTATACTTGGATCGTGATACGATATTATCATGATATCGCAATATCACGATATATTGTGATATTCTACCCAGTTAATATCAAAATTAAAAGTAGAGATGAAAAATCAAGTTGCTGTATATGTTCATCAGATAATATTGATCATTCAGAGGACAAATTGGACAAAACCATTTGCTTCAAAACAACCTATTTATTGTTTATTATTAGTGTTTTTGCACATTTAAGTAACCATTACAACATACTGACGATATCAATATTAGGAGCTGAAAATTTGATATTATATTGGGTGGCCGAAAATCACGATATATTGCCAAATCGATTTTTTTTTTCACACCCCTACTTTTGACCATCTGAACAGCCAAAAACAACGTGAAATCCTCATCAGGTTCAAGCCATAGCCTCCAGAACTAACTTCAGTTCAGACAATCAGATTTTCACAGATGTGTCTCAATATGAGTGGCCTGGTTGCTCAAATAGGATTTCAAATCGTTCTTTTATGTCATTTGTGGCGCAGGAACAACTACAACCATCTACCAGAGCGTCAGAGCATCATTAGCGTCATTAGCTGTCTATTAACCAACAGCTAACCTGCTTGGACCGTGTACCTGGCAGAGACAGCTTCCCAAAACAAAGCAGCACAAAAAAAAACTCTTCTTTGGCTCTCTCTTATAAATATTAATTTTCCACATAACCATTCGGGACAGTTTCAAAGCCAGTTTACTAACGTCCCTTACATCCCGTCAGGCATGCTAGCAACTGTGTGACTCAGGGAACGTCAGCAAGGATACACAGGTTGGCTCTGATTCGGCCCAAGAGTCTACGGTAATATCAGGAGCTCTGTAAAGTCAGTAAAGTTCATCCTTAGTTGTAAACTGGCTAGAGTCAGCGCTTCATCACACTCACACTGATGGTGAGGAAAAAAAAGGTGATGTTCTCTGATTTACTATTTTCATTTAGCATTTCAGCACACTAACACTGGGTTTTATTGGTTTCAGAAACTGGAGGGAAATGGGAGTTATTTAGAACTATTCTCTCTTGGTCATATACTAAACTAACTTTATATGCAGTATGTAAATTGTTACATAATCTGCTGTTTCTGAGAACTACCTGGGTGGTTTGCTATTTCCAAGAAAATTTCCATTCTTCCAAATCAAATATGAATCCTTTCTTCTCCAGTACACCTAAACCAGCGGATACTGAGGAGCAGTGACCTGGCAGGTCAATGCACTAATGAAAATAGGTCCATACTCAACGTCTTCTGTCTCACTTGCGCTCATTTCACGTGGCTGCCCTCGTCGAAAATGTAACATTCTTCTCTTTTTCTCACATATTCCATTTCCGTTTTGACTCTCCGAAGCCTTTCGCTATCTTGGACGTTCTTGCTTTGAATATGGGGCGAACTTGAGACACCCGTGGAGACGCATGTTAATGCCAGGTGTGGACAGATGTGCTTAGAGCTGTCCACCTGTGTTTCTCGGGACAGAATTGATGAGTAGGGTTAGGGTTAGGGTTAGGATAACCCTAACCCTAACCCTAATTTAATAGGGTGATGAATTCTCCGTTAGCATTAGCTCTGGTCCATAGTGTCAATGACTTCTCTACTATGGACCAGAGCTCGCTAGCCACCTATAAGCCTGCCTTGTCTACAAAAATATATGACCCTGGATATTTATTTTGTTAGGTATAAGGTGAGGCTAGTGATGTTAACGTTACTTTTTGATTATATTAATACAATGCTGCGACTGTCTCATGTTAACATTGCTCTGGTGTAGGACAGACCTATGGACCAGAGCTAATGCTAACAGAGAACTCATCACCCTCCTTGCCACTAAATCATATTATCCATCCATCCATCCATTAACTCCCGCTTGATCCAAAGTCGGGTCGTGGGGGCAGCAGCTTCAGCTGAGAGGCCCAGACCTCCCTCCCCTCGGCCGCCTCCACCAGCTCCTCTGGGAGAATCCCGAGGCGTTCGCAGGCCAGCTGAGAGATATAATCTCTCCAGCGGGTCCTGGGTCTGCCCCGTGGTCTTCTCCCAGTTGGACATGCCCGAAAACACCTCTCCCAGGGAGGCGTCCGGGGGGCATCCTAACCAGATGAACCACCTCAACTGGCTCCTCTCGATGTGGAAGGAGCAGCGGCTCTACTCTGAGTCTCTCCTGAATGACCGAACTTCTCACCCTATCTCTAAGGGAGAGTCCAGCCACCCTGAGGAGAAAACTCATTTCCGCCGCTTGTATCCGCGATCTCATTGTTTCGGTCACTACCCACAGTTCATGACCATAGGTGAGGGTTGGAACAAAGATCGACCGGTAAACAGAGAGCCTTGCCTTTTGGCTCAGCTCTCTCTTCACCACAACGGACCGGTACAGAGTCACCACCACAGCAGACGCCGCACCAATCCGTCTGTCGATCTCCCGCTCCTTTCTCCCATCACTCGTGAACAAGACCCCGAGATACTTAAACTCCTCCACTTGAGCCAGAACCTCACTCCCGACCCGGAGGAGGCATTCTACCCTTTTCAGACTGAGGACCATGGTCTCAGATTTGGAGGTGCTGATCCTCATCCCTGCCGCTTCACACTCGGCTGTGAACCGCTCCAGTGAGAAGCTGCAGATCGCGCGATGGTGCCAACAGGACCACATCATCTGCAAACAGCAGAGACGAGATCCCGACACCACCGGACTGGAACCCCTCTGCTCCTTGGCTGCACCTAGAAATTCTGTCCATAAACGTTATGAACAGAACCGGTGACAAAGGGCAGCCCTGGCGGAGTCCAACTCCCACCGAAAACGAATCCGACTTACAACCGGCAATACGGACCAAGCTCCCACTCCATTTGTACAGGGACTGGACAGCCCGTAACAACGGGCCCAGCACCCCATACTCCTGGAGTACCCCCCACAGGACCCCATACTCCTGGAGTACCCCCACAGGACACGGTCAAATGCCTTCTCCAATTCCACAAAACACATGTGGACTGGTTGGGCAAATTCCCACGTTCCCTCCAGGACCCTAGTGAGGGTATAGAGCTGGTCCAGTGTTTCACGACCAGGACGGAACCCGCATTGTTCCTCCTGGATCTGGGATTCGACAATCGATCGAACTCTCTTCTCCAGCACCCCTGC
The DNA here is from genome assembly GCA_018398805.1 of Hirundichthys speculiger. Taxonomy (NCBI): domain Eukaryota; kingdom Metazoa; phylum Chordata; class Actinopteri; order Beloniformes; family Exocoetidae; genus Hirundichthys; species Hirundichthys speculiger. Next base: position 1,966,299 of record JAGFBZ010001678.1, read on the forward strand.
ATAGACCTGACCAGGGAGGCTGAGGAGTGTGATTCCCCTGTAATTGGAACACACCCTCCGGTCCTCCTTCTAAAAAGGGGAACCACCACCCCGGTCTGCCAATCCAGAGGTACTGCCCCCAATTTCCATGCGATGTTGCAGAGACGTGTCAACCAAGACACGTCGCTGATATGTAAATCATATTATTACTTTTACTAAACGATGGTTAAATCAATCATCTAATAAATAAAGTAAACCTTGGAGTAACGGACACATAACTGAACCACAGCCCGCAGTTTTCCAGCGTATGTTTTGGTTTGGGAAAGGGATTAAAAATGTCTCCTCCAAATGTTCTGGACACCTCGAGTCACTGTTGCAGGTCCCCAGCAGCAATATTTCACCATGGAGTTATTATAGTATGATATTAACACTGATGATACACATCGGAAAAATAGCCAATTAACACAGTCCTTAACGCAGGAGCAGAAAGTTTGTCCGACCTAGCAACAGTAACTAGGACGGGGGCGGTACCAGGTGTAAGCAGGGATGTTGTCTGTTACATTTTAAATCTCAAACGAGTCAGACAGCTGATTTAAACCTTTTTTTACTCCAGTTGTTTGTTTGTTTTTTATTTAATTTTGCAGCTACGTCACATGCTAAAATTTTCATCTAGTTTGATATCCCTCCTTATTCCTTTGGAGTGTCGTCCTGCTGAAACTGCAGTGACTTCACTTGAATTAGAAACTCTTTAGATATCATAACCTTATCAGGGAGCACAAACCGAGCAACACACATCAATCAGTCACACACTCTGTGAGTAACCATCCTTTGATATCAAGTGATCTGATGTTTTGCCTTCAGGCCCTTTTCAAAGCACGTCCATTAATGATAAACTCCCTCAGCACAATTTCCTATAACAAATCTGTTAGTGCACAGGCCTGTATATTTCTGCAGGCATGCCCTGAGCTAAATGGTTTTTCAGAGCTCCCATTTATCATTACAGTAGTAAACATTCCAAACAGGATCACCTATTAACCAAAAAAATAAAACAAAAAAAAAAACCTGTAAACATGAAAAGGGCTATATAGCGCTCTCTATTAAATCATCCAGGAGTATAAAGCTGCTGTCACATGAAATCCTTGTAGCCTCCAGCTGGGACCGGTTGAGTTGTAGAGACACAGACTGACCTCTTTTTTTTTGTGGCGTACAATGGTGGAATTCTCACTCCCAGAATCGTGCTACTGGATGTGTTGGTATGAAGAGCAATTTTATTTACAATAAAGTAAATAAACGCTGAAATCAATAAAGATTACTTGAAATCAATAAATATGCAAATGAGATACATACAAAATAAATCAATAAAATGTATTTTTTTCACTGACCAGCCTTTTTATTTCATGGCTTTTATCTAATAACAGTATATTTATTTATTAGGGAAAATTTTATTTTGTAATCCCACTTTTACGAATGTCAGAAAACGTTTTATTTTTGCAACACCTGATTAATATCAGGGCTCTGTTTATTTCAATTCCTAATATTCAAATGAAGGGGCGTGGTTACCCATGTGGGTTTGGCCAGAATCGTTGGCCGTATATGTAAATGTGTGATCTGTCTGGTCACATGACACATAGGTTTGTTCAGAGAGGCGAAGAGGCGGGACCAGCAGCGTTGAGAAGCTAGCTGGAACACGCCAACCAGTTAGCTGTTTTTAGCTTAGCTCGCTTAGATTCTGCTAACACAGGATTCATATTACTTAAAATGGATGTCTTTCCCATTTTTTCCCGAACATCCTCATTTCAAGAGGTCGCGACCAGAATGAAGCAAGTGCTGCTGGGCCAAGACACTACTGGGAGCAAAAGCGATCGGCCATAATTCCACTTGGAAGATTCCTGAAAGGACTTTCCGTAAGCAGCTCGGCTCCATCAGCCAAGCAGCGCTGCTGGTCTGATGTGCAGAGCTGCTACCCGGCTTAGCTAAAGGAGCCGAGCTGCTCACGGAAAATCATTTCAGGACTTTTCCAGTTGGAATTATGCGAGGAGCTGCCCTCAATAATCCTGGTAGCGGGATGACTGATCTCTAATCTTGTTTCGTTGGCGAAATGCATGCACGGCTAAGCCGAGCTTCACCCTCCAATCCTTCCAGACCAAATGCAGCCTGTCATGGTGGTCTGTTAGTTCAATTAACACAAGCACATTAAAAAATATCCTATTTAAAATATGATTATATGTTTTCATTCACAGCTCAGAGGTTACTTAAGTTAGTCAGACGTCGGTCGGTGAAGGAACTGCAACAAAACGTACATCTTGGTAAAGCTTCAGTCCAGAAGTGGGATGGTTGATGCCTAGGCCCAGCCCACAAATATAACCACGTCGCCTTAATTTTTAATATAAGGAAATTAAATAAAAACAGCCCTGAAATAAATGTGAAATTACCAAATAAAAGTTTCACCAATAAACAAATATACCGACTGAGTTGTTGAGTTGTCTGGACTCTATCTTTGAGATGGGGTGAGAAGTTCAGTCATCCAGGAGGGACACAGTCCACAGTAGGGGTGCAACGGTATTTTTTTGGTACAGTTTCAGACCACCCGCTACCTGCGATCGCAAGATACAGAGTTTGCGGAAAGCGCAACTCACATGTCGGCGCGTAAAAGAGCGCGTCCAAATGGAACAAATGTGTGTCCACCTGGTCACATGTGGACGTGCACAAACGGCTCTACCTCTCGATTACGCATCACCGTATTACTGTCAGATGTTTTTATTCTCTTGAGGTCAGAGGATGTCTGGTCAGCAGTTGTGGTGGATGTGGGAATAGTCACGGCCAGACACGTCAGTCTGTACAGCTGTGGCATGATCTCATTCAGATGTCTGCTGTGGAGGAAACCAAGGAGATCTTTGTCTCTGGTGTCAAGCTGGAAAAGGTTGGATGTGGGAATTTATTTCCGATATGTCTGAAACTGTTGGTGGTCGAGGAGGGACAGGAACATTAATTGTTCCTGATCTTTAAATGCACATCCAACGATTCGTTCTGCAGTATTTTAAAAAGCACATCAGCTGCGCCAAGACGCACAAATGGTAACAACTGGATCTTACGCAGGTAAGATCGCGGGTTTAGGGAGGTGGAAGATTGCGTTTAGGAGGTTTGGTGGAAGATCGGGCCCACGGAACTGTGAAGTTTCTGTTAACTGTTTTCACTCCCTCGCCGGTGTATTCAACAGCAAAACCAAAATACTGCAAGTCCAATGCAAAGTTATTGGAACATAAATACCGCGGGACATAAAAGCATATTGTCCCATGCAGGTCGTACCGAACGGTTCCGTATTTTACAGAGTAGCGTTGCATCCCTAGTCCACAGTCGTTGCTCCTCCACATCGAGAGGAGCCAGTTGAGGTGGTTCGGTCTTCTGGTGAGGCCGCCCCCTGCAGAGGTTCTCCAGGCGTGTCCAACCAGGAGGAGGCGCCGGGGGGACCCAGGACACGTTGGAGAGATCCTCTCTCTCTGATGGCCTTGGAAAGCCTTGGTGTTCCCTCGGAGGAGCAGGAGGGAGGTCTGGACCTCTCTGCCCCCTGGGACCAGATATCGGATAAGCGAAAGTTAATTGATGGATGAGTGGAGCAGTCATGAGATCAGCTGTAGTAGCATAGACCGAGTGAATCCCTCCTCTGTGCACCAGCACAGAAAAAAAAAGAAAATTGAGCAGAGCACGGTGAAACGCAGCAGGATGTTTTGAAATGGATTAATGCTCCCACTGCTCGAGGTTAACAGCCTGTCGCTGGGTTTCCTTATCAGATGGCCAAGAAAAATGGCACAAACACCTCTGCTCCCAGAACAATCTGCCAGAGTACTGCTGGACACTGCGCTGAGGATAAAATAAAATCATTATCCGACCATGTCTGGGTCAATTTTACACCCATTTGTCTTCTGCATGTTACCCGACGTAAAGAGCAACATAAATTGAACCATTTAGGAACACTGCTATTCCTGCTGGAAGACTTTCTCAAGACTGGAAAACAAGTTCGCCAACCCTGAAAGAAATGTTGGATATGTGGGCTGTTATGAAAGGTGAAGTGGACGTACCGGGATCGTGCATGGCACCCGGCTGCATCGTAAACTGCTAACTGCTGTGTGATTCTAAAACACCATTAGTATCTCGGCTGAATCAGGCCACAACTCAAACCTATTCATTTCAGTATCGCCGTGTGTATCCGCTCAGCAGTTTTTCCCAAAAACGCAATAAATCAAAACCTAATAAAGAGCCTGTTTGTTCGTTCAGTCATATTTGATAAGGTGAAACGATCGTTTGTTTGAGGTACAACATGTGAGGTACGGCGGTGGTTCCTTTCAGTTCCACTTCCATCTCATCGACACCCGTCATGCCTCCAAATAGCCTGAAATTACTTGAGAATGACAAAGAAACATATCACAAGTCATCTAACGTTCTGGAAAGACGACAGCCAGGAAAAATCACGGATAAAACGAAGGTGCTTGTAATCGGGATTGTGGGGCTTCAGTTGCTTTGAATGTACGATGTGGTTCAGCAGCTCAGCAGGAACTTACAGCCATCGTTGTCACCAAGTGTTGGTTGGAGGAAGAAGTTGGTTGGCTGGAGAAGTGTTTTTGCTTCAAGCCCCGAAAATCTGATGCGTTGGCACTCCCACTGGCACAGCAGAGAAGTTACATGAATTATTATTATTTTTCATTATTAAAAAAAGTGTGTACATATATAAGATATAAGTGTTTAGAATTGCATTCATGCACTACACAAAATAGATCCCACTGTTTTTGCCCAAATAAAAATCCAGGTACATAAGATACTACAATGAAAAAATAAAAAAAAATAGTTACAAAGCTCCCAGAATAAAAGACCTTCAGTTCCATCCCAGACCTGCAGGAGGCTGAGGACTAGAAAAGATCTTCCTAGAAGAAAAAGAAGCATGAGAGCTTTGGACCAGCTTTGGATTTGCTGGTTCCAACACAACAACCATCTATGAAACTGTATTTCATGTGGTAAGGGTGTTTTGTTTTTTTTTTTTTTGATTATATACAAACCTGTCCAGGATGTTCCCTGTCTTTGGCCCAAAGACAGCTGAGCTGCTCCAGCACATCCCCTTGACCCTACATTGGATTAAGCAGGCATAGATAATGGATGGATGGATGAATGATTATACACATGCACGCTAGTAAAGAATAAAAGTCCTGCTGATGATTGTAATAAATAGCAATTGTGTCTTATTTACTAAACGTCTCGATATGACAACTGTGTCCTGAACCCAGGCAGCCAAGCGTCTCCGTGCCTCATCAGTCATGTCTGTCACGCCAATGTCAACGTCAATGTCAAGTGTCAGGGCTGGTAGTTTGGCCTGGATTATGTTGGAGCTGCTGTTAGCAACTGCAGTTTTCTCAACAAAAACACACACACATACATACATACATATATACACTCACTGGCCACTTTATCAGGTCCACCTGTCCAACTGCTTGTTAAAGCAAATTTCTAATCAGCCAATCACATGGCAGCAAGTCAATGCATTTATTCATGTAGACATGGTGAAGATGATCTGCTGCAGTTCAAACCAGCATCAAAATGGAGGAGAAAAGTGATTGAAGTGACTTTGAACGTGTCATGGTTGTTGGTCTGAGTATTTCAGAAACTTCTGATCTACTGGGATCTTCTCCACAATCATCTCTAGGGTTTACAGAGGATGGTCCAAAAAGAGAAAATATCCAGTGAGCTGCAGTTCTGAGGGAACAAATGTCTTGTTGATGCCAGAGGTCAGAGGAGAATGACCAGACTGGTTGGAGCTGATAGAAAGACAACTGGAACTCAAATAACCAGTCGTTACAACCGAGGTCTGCAGAAGAGCATCTCTGAACACACATCACGTCCAACCTTCAGGTGGATGGACTACAGCAGCAGAAGACCACAGCAGGTGTCACTGCTGTCAGCTAAGAACAGGAAACTGAGGCTACAATTCACACAGGACTCACCAGAACTGGACCATAGAAGATGGAAAAACGTTGTCTGGTCTGATGAGTCTGGATTTCTGCTGCAACATTCAGATGGTCAGAACTTGGAGGAACCAACATGAAAGCCTGGATCCATCCTGCTGTGTATCAACGGTTCAGGCTGCTGGTGGTGGTGTGATGGTGTGGAGGATATTTTCCTGAAACACTTTGGCCCCATTAGAACCAACTGAACATTGTGTCAACACCACAGCCTACCTGAGGATTGTTGCTGACCATCTCCATCCCTTTATGACCACAGTGGACCATCTTCTGATGGATACGTCCAGCAGGATAACACACCAATCATCTCAGACTGGTTTCTTGAACATGACAATGACTTCACTGGACTCAAATGTCCTCCACAGTCACCAGATCTCAGTCCAGTAGAGCAGCTTTGGGATGTGGTGGAACGGGAGATTCTCATCATGGATGTGCAGCCGACAAACCTGCAGCAATTGGTGATGCTGTCATGTCAATATGGACCAAACTCTGAGGAATGTTTCCAGGACTTTGTTGAATCTATGACACGAAGGATTAAGGCAGTTCTGAAGGCAAAAGGGGTCAAACCCGGTACTAGCAAGGTGGACCTGATAAAATGGCTAGTTAGTGTATATAAAATACTAGGGCTGGGCAAATTAACGCGTTATTGTCGCGTTAACTCATTCATTTTTTAACGCCAACATTTATTTTATTCTGCGTTATTTTTTTTATTGATTCATTCCAGACATGTCAAAAACAATCTTTTAAAGCATAGACAATTTTAACACTATCATGAATCTATGTATCTGAAAATAAATATATATTATGAAATATATAATAATGCATCAATCAATATACACTGAAAACCGCGGAACTAAAGTGTGAATTGGCGGGGGATCCCTGTATAAGGATTTTGAGCTTTACTCGCTTTTTTTTAAGCACAGGCTGCTGTTTTGTTGAACACAACTGTATGTATGTTTGGGTAAAATAATAATAGTCTTATTAAAGTATAAAAGTATAATGTAAACACTGCTGTGAAGCAGTGTTGAACACAAACAAACAAAGCTGCGTTTTCAGCAGAGCTCCTGCTGCCTCCTCTGGTCCTCAGCATCCTCTCCGACTCCTCTGCTCCTCCATCTCCCTGCTGTGCTTGCACCTCCTCTCCACCTGCCTCTCCTCCTCCTCCTCTCAGTCCTCTTTATCAGAGGCGGTAGACGTTGACACAGACTGTTAAATGAAATGAAAAAAAAAAGAAATAATAAAAAATACTTAAATAAGAATCTAGTCAGAAGCTGACGGTTAGAAAAAAATGAATATGTTTAAAAAACAACTCATATGCTGCAGCAGTTTACCAGGTAACTGACCAGACGTGAGGTTTTCATGGAAGCAAACTTTCTAACTTTAGCTACAGTGACCCGTCTAGAGGTTCATATCGAGGGGAAAAAAAAAACCTTTCAGTGGCTAATTTTATGTGAGCTCGAACGTCAGTCGTTATGGAGACGTAAGAATCCATCAGACTGTGTGCAAACGCGTCCATTTCACATCATCAGTTTGTCAGTATTTGAAATTTCAGGTCGTATAAACTTAGTTGGTGACTTTTACCAGCTTTTAATAACCTGCGTCCGGATCTTTGATTAAGCATCTGAATGAACTGATGGCCCACTTGAACTTTACACTAGACTTGTAAACCACTACTGGTGGTGCAAATCAAACATTTTTAAAAGTAAAGCAAAGATTACAAGCACCCCTACATCTTGTTTTTTTTTTTTGTTTTTTTTTTTTTTCCCAATACAAAAACAAAACGTGATTGGGACATTTTTATAGCTGATGGTCAACTCATCTCTCCTTCAGCTCTATCTGCTCTCTGCTGCTCCACTTTGTCTCAACAGACATGGAAATATATATTACTGGAACAGGTTATACAGTTGACCAGTGGTTGTAGTGACCCAAAAGTGGATTGTGGGTCATTTTCAGTGGGTTGCAGATGTGTGCATGAAAAAAAAAAAAAAAAAATCAAATTGGAAAAACAAAAGAAGAAAATTTTAGTCATTTTTCTGGAGATTATTTTAGCCAGTTATAAAGGCAAACCGACTGTGCAGTTTTTCTGTGAATAAAATTTGAATGGTTTAAAAATTTGGGTCACGACTTGATGATTTAAGGAAAAATGTAGCCAGATTTGAAAACCTGAAGGTTAACCGTCTGAGATTGAACCACTGCAGCATCCCTCGGCTAATCAATATCTAGCTAACGAGCACATGCTGTCATCATTGACGCAGAGGTCCTGACCAGAACCAGCATGATGCCACCGTTAACACATTGTTTTTACGCTGATAGAAAACTCACTGAAATCCCCCTCGGGTCTGACTCGTCACCACTTTGGGTTCTTCACCCGTATTACGTTAGCAACTTCTAAGGAAAGTCACTATCTGTACTGCTAATGCTAATTCGGCCATCTCGATAGAAGGAATCACCTCAGCTAGCGTAGCACTAATGTCATAAACACAGGCTAACGCTGCCTAGCTAGGGGCTAACCTCTCTCATTTCTCCTTGCTGCGAAGGGAATAACTTCCTGATATCCATCCACAGAAGTACTAAAGTGTTTGAGTCAAATCAAAATCAAAATAAAATAAATGTTGTACACGTATTCAGCAAGTTATGGGGTAACGCTTACACACCTTTAGTCACTCAGCTGCTGGACAGCGTCTCTCTCTGTCTCTCTTTCTGTACATGTGAATTAATTACCATAATACGTAGCCATGTGTGCATTTTGTTGTGTATGCTGTGTAGACTTAAAACTCCAAAGCGTTTTTTTTGTTTTGTTTTTTTTTTTACTGGTGAAATTTATACTGGGGCATGTGCCCACTAAAATATGTCTGGCGACGCCGATGATCGTACACGACACGTCATGTAGGTCATGTTTTTTTTTTTTTACGTTGTCAGTCTTCTTCTTCTTCTTCTTGTGTGGATTATTTGCTTGTGTGTGCTTCAGTTTGACTCCAGGTTTAGTCGATATCAGAACTTTAACCCGAGCGCTGCCGTTTGTTCATCTTTGACACTACTTTGACGCTGCAGAACAAAAAAGAAACTGTGTTTATTTTCCATGTTTGTAACATTTGCTGGTTGCAAAGGTCACTGCTTGATGTCACTCCTTCTCTGCTGCTCTACAGCGCCACATCTGGTCACAGGCTGGCACGTACGGACCAGCAGCTGCTTTAAAACTGTTTATGTACTTACTCTTTCTGCATGTAAACACTAAACAAGCATATTTTGAATGAGTGAAGCCGGCAAAAAAATGCAAGGCTCATATGAGCGCCTTTACTTCACCGAAGCTCGCCGAGCGTCCGGTTTCTGATCCGTACACGTTGTCCAGCCAGAATCAGGACGAGTGAGGTATTGAAAGATGACGTCCAGCTGAAATGAAAAGGTCACATGGGAGCGCACAGGGGTGGGATGCTGTAAAGGTTACCACCATTGAGTTTCATTAAATATTAAAGGCACCAGAGCTCCTGACAGGACCCCCCGGTGGGCAAACAACCACCTTTCAAGCGGCGGGGGGGTTGTGATGCAACGCTCGCTTGTTCTCTGCCCTGTTAGATGTGCACGTCGTGTAACTCTACCTGCACAGATGTGGGAAAGCTGTGGCGACGCCGGCAGCATGAAATGTTGCATCCTTTGATTTCTCTTCAAAGGTCACAAGCAGGCGGACTGTGACTTCGTGCCCTTATTGTTTTTTTTTTTTGTTTTTTTTTTTATTAACTTATCGATCCAGTTTCGTCAACAAAGGGGGCATCAAGGTTGTAGTTGGGCGTGCTCCGTCTGCCCTCCCTCCTCATTAACTATGCAGCTGGTTCAGAGACATTATGTCTGCTAACCTGAGCCAAAACTAATTACTAATTAAAGCGGATAATTATAACCATGAACAGGCACCGTTTTATTCTCTCTGCGATGAAGCCAAAAAAAAGGAAATAACGTGAAACGGCGCAACCGGTTGCCTTGATTGATTCTGCAAAATGGATATTTTACCTCAGAGAACGCAAGCAGGAAGAAAACATCAAAGATCATTTCCTGATCATTTCAAAGTTTCTTTTGACTTACTTTAACCTGAGATAATATTTTCCAGCAAACGATTTCAATCAAGAGTGCCAGTGAGAGAGAGTTGTATTCGTGAATCTTTATGAATTAGTTTATTAGAATAATAACCTGCACGTGTGGATTTAAAGCACTAACTGGATATTTTATGTTGCTGATACGTTGTTCCTGCTCAGTATTTGTCATTTCTCTGATATGACACATTATATTCTGTAATTTCCAGAATTAATCGTGAACAGGACTCATATATGACTCATATCAGATGGGGGATGGGGGCGGTTTCACAACTCTGGAGCTGAAAGCGGAGCTCTGTTTTGCTTGGCAGACCCGACGTCTCGGGCAGAGATGGCAAAGATAGTCAACTGCCAAAACGGACGGACGGAAATTGTTCAATATTCTGAGGGATCATGGAGGATTTACCTAGAGCTGGAGAAAAACGTGGAGGACACGTTTTGTCTGGACGGGAGCAGATGTTGGTCTTTAAAACCTCCATGTAGCCCATGTAGCATTGATGGAGCCTTTCCAGATGTGTAAACCGCCCGTGACGTAGCCACTAATCGAACCGCCGTACCGTCAGAGATGCGGGCTGTTGAACTGTCTGCTGATGACGAGCTGTATGAGGTCCTGCAGGCGCTCACCTGGAAACATCTAACTGTTCGTTGCTAAATCCACTGATATCACGGGAGGAAACGAGTGGAGTTTTATGAGTCTCATGTGAAGCATCGTCTCAGATGTGTTCGCATCCAGTCCGCGTTTTCAAGATAAAGTTCAGGATAAATTCAGCAGCTGTTCCAGGAGGCATTAGGAAGAAATGAAAATCTATTTTTGTCTGAAATGACATGAAATTTAAAAACTACACCTGGTACTGTTTCAGGCTGCTTCAGGTTTGAGAAGATTATCAGGCTTGTTCATGTTTATGCTAACCCGACTTAAGGCAGCACAAAGAAAGTTTTCTCTTTTTTCCGTAAAAAAAAAATGTTAAAATGTCAGTTTCAATTTCATTTCATTTCAGCTCAACTCATTAATTTATTAACGCCGACATTTATTTTATCGCACGTTAACGCATGTTGCTCACATGCTTTTGTTTTGAAAGGTCTGTTACTGGCTGCTGCAGAACCGGAAAACAATCGGCAGGTAAACATGAAAAGCTAAAACAGACATTGAGAACGGTAAAAATCTGTGAACTTTACAGTTCAGGTAGCAACTCAGGTAGCAATATTAACAATTCTGTCTGAAAAAAAAAATTCTGGACTGCAACAAAACTTTTGCGTCATTCCTCCATGTTCCATCAGATCTGCTCCATGTGTTCACTGTCCTGCTGTTCTCTAGCTGGTTACTGCAGTGCAGCTCCATCTAGTGGCACAGATGTGTAATGACAACAGAAAGTCCAGTCCTCCATTATAAAACAAATTCAGTTCTGTGGCCGGTTTTTTAATTATTTTTTTAATTTCGTATTTTTTATCCAAGTCTAAAATTGAAATATAAAAAAACGGGCAATTTTTTCATTTTTTTGTGTTAGATTTAGAAACGAAAAATGTGATAAAATGTCACTTTTTAATTTTTTTTTTCTTTTTTATTGACTATTGAAAATGGAAAGAATGAATGATACACAGATTGGTAAAGTTACAGAACTTTAACTTGGACATTTTCATTTTAAAGTTCTCCCAGACGGAGGATTCAACAGAAACAAGGTTATTAGTAACAACTGACAAGTTGAACTCCCCGTTACCTGTTTTAATGTTCTGATTGTGCTGAACCACAATCATTTTGTTAGATTTTGTTTGAAGACTTTTTTTTTTTTTTTTTATAAAAACAGGATGACATTAATGCCCTGGCAGTGGCAATAAGCTTTATTTTATTTGACATTTTTTAAGATGAGATTTACACTAAATATGTGTTACTGACAAGTGCTGATGTTAAAAGTGTTTGAACAACAAATGTTATGGCACTTGAGTTCATATGGCAGCAGAACATTTCAATAAAAGTGCATTTTACACTACTTTTGAATTCATTAATTAATTCTGCGTATACAATGTGATTAATCGTTATTAATCAGGGAAATAATGCGATTAATCGCGATCAAAATTTTAATCGTTGCCCAGCCCTACTTATTTTATCTCTCATCTCCGTATGACTTCAAGGCGACATGTCGCACGTCGGCAGGAGCGAAACACATGATGGCGAGAGTGCGACTCAAGAAAGTAATGACAAAAGACAAAACTGGAGAGCATCCAATCAAGAGACCGAGCAACAATAGATGTTTGGGCTTAACCTCCACGCCAACAGGGGGAGCCTCTGAGTTAAACCTTGAAACGTTCCTTTGCGCTGCTTCGATACCAGGCTGCATTTTCTCAACCTTAAGCCTGGTTTATGCTCAGTAAATCTGGTCGTCTGCGTGTGTGACGCAGATATCGCAGATATGCCCTAGTAATTCATGGAGGGAGATGGCGATGAATGTGGGTCTGGATACTGGCCGAGACGGTGAGGAAAGTGGAAAGTTTAGTATGTTTAGCTAGTTCGTGATTGTCCTTCTTGCATTGTGGTGTGGAATAGCGGAGACCGCACTTCAAAATTGGGCATTAATCAAAAGTAACTGTGGCATACCAGCGAACAAGCTAACTGCGGCACATTGCTGCTTGAGAGTATTCTCGATATTGGCGTGACATCACACACCATGTGATCAGCCATGGTTACACTTCCAGTTTTAGCGTCAGGGGCCATACAAAATTGCAGATTTCAAAGCGTCAGGTGCTTTTTCACTCACAGTTCCTTCAGTTATTTCTATTTTAGCGTCTTTATTGTATCTTAACTTAGTTTGGCGATCGTCACTGGTGCCTGTGGTAGTGAGCATGGCTTACCAATATCAGGATGGGTTGAAGCCAGGGGCTTTAGTGAGGTATAAAGCAAAATTGGACATAGACGGCTTAGATTTGTGTCCATACAAACACACAGCCGATTCTCTGATCAATAACCCCAAACAATGACCCAGATGTGTACCATTATCTCATAAAAACTCCTCTTAAGTATAAGTTAAGTTAAGCCATTTTCTTCTTCTTTCAGGCTCAGCAGCCTTGCTAGGACCTCCACACTGCTTGCTGTGCTAAAAAAGCTCAGAGCATTGTTAAAGACACTTTACCATCCTGGTCACTCCATGTTTGAACTTTTGCCGTCAGGCAGACATTACAGGACAATCAAATCAAGAACAAACAGACTGAAAAACAGTTTTTATCCGACAGCAATAACCACCCTCAATGTCTTAAGGATTAATCCTTAGAACATCACAGGGGAATCGTGCAATAGTTGTGACAGAGTGAATGGTGGCGTGTTTTCCAGTTGAGCGGGAAAGGGATGTTTGACTGTGTATTTATTTATTTATTTATTTATGTAGCACCGGTATTTATTACCGTAGTTGATGTTTTTAATGTTGCACTGACTGTTTGGCCCTTTTTAAATTTCGTTGTACTTGTTACAATGACAATAAAGGACTATTATAGTCTATTCTAGGACTCATATAAAATGACAAATGTGACTGGCGAGCAACATTGTTGGTGCACAGTTCTTCACCATCTTTCCCCCTAATGTAAACTGCACAAACCTTTTAGATATTACCAGAAAAATACGACAAAATCATACAGAACAGGCACACATGTAAAACACATCGGCTTCGCTAGCAATAGTCAGCGTTTGTTTTCCCCCTTGGCCTGGTTGCTATGGCCCGGATGTGTTCAGTGGCCCGGATGTTTGTGGTCGAGAATACACAGCCCTTTAGAAAAAGGGGGAGCACAAAAGTGAGACGCAAAAAAAGAGGCAGAGCCGGTGGATGAGCGGGTTGGGCGAAGTGCTTTCCCTCTTCAGTCACAACAGACAACCAAACGTCAGTCTCCCGTTCCATCATAACCCAAAGATGAATAAATCCCCCTCTATCTGACTTAAAAAAAAAAAAAAAATCATTCACCTGGTCGATTCCAGGACTCCTGCAAACGGGTTTATTTTCCTGCCGCTTTCATGCGGTGTTAAATAATAGATGGTGGTCACTTGGCCAAGTCTTATGCTCTTATGCCGCCGCTGCTTGGCGACTGAGTCTGGAGGTCCACACGGTCCGCACCGGGAGACCTGGCGAGGAGAAGCTCAGCGGTTAATTTCCATGCGGCGAAAATGAACCGAGAGGAAAAAATAACTGCGAGGAATTGCTTTATGTAATCTCTCATGTCTGAGTCTGCATTCTCAATTTATGAAGCCGTAAACAGTATGCACATATTTTATCGCCACGAGGCGAGTGAGTGCATGGGAGGTGGGGGGTGTTTGTGTGCGTACGGCGAGAGAGGGGAGGCGAGGAAGGATTTGTAATATCACCACAATATTAGAATGTGAATAATGCATATAATCTACCTCTCAGCGGAAAATAAGACGAGGCCATTAAAAAAAAGAAAAAAAAAAAGGCTCCAAATTGAAACTGATGATAAGAATCAGGAAAAAAAGAGAAACAGCAGAGTTAGCGGTTTCTGGGCGGTTCAACGACGCTGTTGGGATGCAGCAGCGAATGACTCACAGTTTCACAGACCGTCTGGGACGGCTGCAGCCTTGACCTGGTGAGGTTGGTGCTCTCGATGCAACAGCAAACACCAAAGCAAGTGAGGGAATAAAAGGAGCGAAAAGGAATAAATAAAGGGAAAATCTTCCAAACGGGACTGAAACACGAGGAAAGCTCCATCCATCCCTGGCGTCTCGTTGGCCCGTCAGTCTGCGTTGCACACCAGCGTAGGCAAGACTGTGTCGCACTTTTGGCCCACGACAGCCAGTTTGGACATGTGCATGTTTTCTGTGAGGAGCATCAAATAAATAGCTATTAGGGGTGTGAAAAAAGAAAAAGCAAGATATTGGCAATATATCACGATTTTCAGCCGCCCAATATCATATCGATTTTTTCGATTTTTTTCAAAAACACTAATAATAAATAAATTAGGTTGTTTTGAAGCAACTTGATTTTTCATCTCTACTTTTAATTTTGATATTAACTAGGTAGAATATCGCAATATATCGTGATAATATTGAATCGTGACCCAAGTATCATGATACATATCGTATTGCGAGGTCCTTGCCTAAGCTATAAAAGCTAAGGAAAGCAGAAGGTTGCAGGCTCTGCTGTCCAGATCAACTGCGCTACGATCGGATCTGTGAGAACGACGGGATGTGTCACATGTAGTCCGTGTGAGGTGATAATGGTTAGCACGTGTTCATTAGTGGTGGGCGGATCGATCTGGATAATATCGATACCCACGTTGGTACTGATATTGATCGATATCAGGATATCGATACTTTAGTTTCTCTTCTGCATAAACTGCTGCAGTTTCATCCGAGACGCGACCTGGTTGTTGCTGTTAAACAGGCGCGCCGAGCTCCCCCTGTTGTTATAGTGTTATAGTTGTTACGGTGTCACGCGACTCAGTGGCTCAGTGTAGACGAGTTTTCAGGCTGGAAAATGAAACGACGGCAGCCTGTTTTCAGATTGTGAAAAGGCTGTAAGATGCAGTGGTCATGTGCGAGTTTATTCACGCACATAACAGAAACGGAGAGAGGAGGAGGCGAGAGACCCCCCCCCCCCACAGACCCGGACCCCGACCCAGAGGCCCTTCAGTCTGGCAGAGCATATCCAGGTAGATAATAGTGATCAAAGTATTATTAAGTATATTTTAATCATCTTAGGCATTTGTTGATATGTAGCTGCTCATTTAAAACATGTTCACTGGAATTGAAGCAAATCATGAATATATTTCCATTCTGAACATGACTCAGAGTTAATTAAATATAATTACCTGTTTGTGTTAACCGTGAAAGCGTTCATGTATGACTCCTTCATTTAAACGACAAGTAGATGTGTGTGCAAACTTAATTATTTTATCATTTCATTTAATGTTGCTCGTTCCACTAGAGCCGAGGAGCCTGGCGGGAACGATGTTGAAGGACCTGCAGCCTCTTTGCATGGTGGAAGATGACAGCTTTAATTAAATTTAGTAGGGGAAAAAAAAACAACTTTTATAAGGATAATAAAATATTTTTTATATTTACCTATAAAATTTTCCCAAATTTATGTCCTTTCTACTAATTAGTATTCCAAAGGAAAAAAAAATCACAAAAGCTCTTAAAGCCATTAAAATCCATTCAAATTTAGCGTTTGATAAAGCATCCACCTTAATTATTAAAAAGTATCGATCTCGTATTGGTATTGGCGATACTAGACCTGTATTTACTTGGTATCGGATCGATACCAGGTTTTGCAGCATCACGCAGTCGGTGTTCATGAATGACTGTGGTTCACTAGGGGGCGAATTAAGGTTTAACACAATATTGTATAATGATAAATGTCAGTTCTGTTATAACCGGACACAGAATAATCGTACGTACGTACGGGTGGCACCAGTTTTATTTGAAAGAAAAACTGTACCTTTAATGTACACCGTGAGGGTGTTTTGTCACATTTTTGTAAATCTAATGTAGTTACACAATGACTGCGGTTGATAAATGTGTTTCAACCCTGATAAAAATCATTGCGTCACAGCTAGAAGGTTGTTGGTTCAAATCACAGCAGAGGCTTTTCTGTCCGGAGAGCACTGAACATATAAGAAGACCCGGACAAACCCACCTTGACATCATTCACAGGATTTCTGAAGAGCACTTTTGAAGCCTTTTTCCTCCTCCTACTGCACTGAAGCATGTTGCAAATGAGTGGAGCGAGCAGGAAAACACCCACCGTAGTTTAGTTATTGCATGTTGGTTTTTACATATTATTATCCTAATTAATATCACTTCATATTCTGATCAAATCTGTCCAGACGTTCTCATTTAAATGTCACGATGTCGCTCCCGAAACAACTGCCATATTGGAAAGACATCAGCGACGGTTGTCAGGAGAAGTAAATGCATGTAAATAAAAGTCTGAGCAAACGTTATTTTCAGCCCATGGAAATGTTTAATATTGTTTTTCTACAAGTATTATATTGTTTATTATACTATGGAAGTATGGAAAGTGGAAATGTATGGAAATTGGTATTAAATCAATTATTCTGCTAAATAATTTATTCTGCAGAAGGTTTGTGTGTTTTTTATATTATTTTTTTCATCATATTATCTTATGTGCTGTATTATACCAAGTCAATAATATATTAAGAAGTAATGCCCATTTTTGCACATGAGGCAGGTTTGTTGCAAAACACTTTTATATTCCAGCTCTAGGTCTTCCAGAAATAATGTATTCATTATAATCCAGACAGCTTATTTGATCCAATCAGTGGAGTTACAACTCTCTCTTAATCATCTATTTCAGCAAATTCTGTCGTGGAAAGTTCTGGCTCCCATCAGAGCGAGTTGTCAGAAGCTGCTAACACCTTCCAGAGATGTTCTAGCACTCAGTAGCTGAGATAGACTTCCTTAGACCCCTAAGACTCCGAATAAGAGGTGGATATACATAGGAGACAGATGGGTGGATGGATAGAAAGATAGAAAGAAAGAGAGACACGCTTTCCTCTAATTTTGTGAATACAAGTGCTCCTTTCATTTAACTCTGCGCAGCAGATCAATTTAAATCGAATCGAGCGTTTCTCTGACTTTCGCGCGGGCGGCTCGGATATTTGAAGGTGAAACAAAATCAAGTAATTCAATCAAGCAGCAGGTGAGAAGCAGCGACTCTGCGGCCTCGCAGAGGAACAAGAGAGGTGCACGTCGTGCTTCGGTGTGTGCGCGGATACATTCGCTTTGCATTATCATATTCATGGCTGCTCAGTCGGCCTGCTAGCGTGCGCCGCGTAAGTCTGGGAAGACGGCGTTGACGAATTGATGTATGAGTTGAGGTGAGGCGGCACCGGGGGAAAATGAAAACAGTGTCCTGTTTACATGTGAATCAATAGTTTTACAAGTCTAAATGATGAGAGGCGCTCGGGTCACCCTGGGGAGGAAGGGACCTGGGCGAGGCTGCACGGCGCAGGAGCGAGGAGGCGAGAGTGTTCGCGGGCTCGCGGTGTTATGTATTCATAAATAGAAGCGGCGGCGAAGATAGAGAATATTGTGCTCTTTGCCCCACAGAGCTAAAGAGATGAGATACGAGATAAGAAAAACATAAAAGAACACAGCCTCTCCTCACAGCGGGAGCAGAGGTGAATCACTGCAATACACAAAGGCTGGGGAGACAGCTTTATGGGAATAAATGCCACTGTTTTATCTCCGACTGTCATTAGCCGCATCGGCGTCTCTAATTAAGTGCCAAAGATATCAACATCAACCTCCACGAGTCTCAGAAAAGGGTTCAGTAACTCCAAGTCAGAATGACAGTCTGCTGCAGCTCAGGAAGAAAAGTTCTCATTTAATATTTTTGACAAAGAATAATCCGGTGTTTCTTTTATTTTCCATCCGGTCTGGTGTCTTCACCCAGGAGCCCGTTCAGCTGTTTGAGCTGAGCAGAACCTGGAGGCTCAGGTGCTTTGTTTTACACTTGTTTCTTGTCAGTTGTTCCTTGTCAAAAATAAAAAAGGTCTTTTTGTTAAACAACTGAACAACTGCGCTCCAGTTTGCCAACATTCCCTGCTCCTCCAGTTGGAAGCGAAGGTAATTATTCAATGTCAAGACAGACTCCATTCACGTTTCCCTCTGCTGTCCTCAAGAGCAAAGGGAAAGATTTGCCATTTTTCCATCCCTTCTCATCTCAGGAAGTCCATCCATCCCTCCATCCATCCATCCATCCATCCATCCCCACCTCTATACCCTGGACAGGTCTTCAGTCCATCCCAGGGCCCCGCGGGGACCCACTACCTGCATTCTGTTAACTAAATGCTAGGGATGCACGATGAACTGTTTTTTTAAACCGATAGCGATAACCAATAACTTTCAGTTCCTGAACGCCGATAATCGATAACACACACATATACCTAAGATCATTACATCAATACTATGAACAAAACCATGCCTTTTTAAATCAACAGATATTTATTTTTTCCAATAAAAAACTATTGGCAAGCCTCTCAAATATTTTCATAAAGCTATCAAACAAACCTATTTAATATCTCACATCAACTTAAATAAGATTCATTACTGACTGATATAAAAAAATAAAGGCTCCTTGAACTGATGGAAATACATGCATCAGAATTACAAACTGAAAAAGTGCATTCCAGAAGTTTACAAAAAATAAATATACATAGAAAATTAATGCACTGACACAAGTTAGATTCAAACATTTCTACCTTTTACCCATTTCACCTTTGACCGTGGGTCATCTTTGGCTAATTTCTTGGATATTTTCAAAAGCCTCGCCGATATGTGTAAGTCCCGGTGAATTCTTTGCTGCTGACTTGCTCACGTTAGCGTTAGCTCACGTAAGCGTGATTTCAAAATGTTCAAAAGCGATGGTTATGTTTCAGGTGGCCGATCAGGTTTGACGTATTAAAGCTTGTGCTATTTTCCTTCCTTCTCTTGGAGCATTTGTCACAAATAACCAGCGAACTATCTTCTTCTGAAACTTTAACGAAGTTCCATACAATCGCCGCCATGTTTGTTTTCATCAGCTCGCTGTGCTGCAGGCTGCATTCGAGATGTAACGTAAATTCCTCCATTCCCTCGTATGCTAGTCATTCTTTCGGCCTTTTCTATTTTTTTTCTATTTTTTATGTGTAAAATGGTGGAAAATACTGCGAATATCAATTCAAGTCAGCAACTACTAAAATTATGACAGAGTTAACGAGTTGTTTTCTGCCATGAGGGAATATTCTGGATTTTCCTGATTGAGAAATCATTTTTCTGATTGTGCAACATAACATTCACTGCCGGTTATTCAGGTCTCAGAGGGAGCGAAGGCACTGCTGTGTTGACAAAAATATATGTTATCAGGGCTGTTCGTCATGATGTCGGACTTATCAGAATGACGTCATAATTTCCTATTATAATTATAATTATCTTGCACCCCTCTTAAATGCAAGTTGTTGGCATCGTGGAGACCTGCATGGAGTCATTCGGTGTCAATGCCCAGACGTAAAGACTGCAGAAACATAAGATGCCTAAAGTAAACACACCAAACATCATTCTGGACTGTTAACCAGTCTTGGACTGGTGGGTCAGTCTTGAACATCTCAGCTGTCTGAGATGTTCAAGCTATCAGCCATCTCTCGAGCTCACACCAAAGCAAATCGAATGTATCTGTAGCTGTTTGTCCACATGATGTTCAGTCTCAGTCACAGACGCTTATGTCAATGAGGAGGGCTAGGGTTAGATGTTGACGTTCATGACATTGCAGTGAGAGAAAGACTGAGCTGCCACGGCTTTGTTTGGAAGGATTGCCTTTCTCTCAGAAGGATTTTGCAAAGTTGGATCCCAACCATCCACAAGACTCTCGCAATAATCTCCTTTGGACGAGCGAGACAAAAGCAAAGATGTTTGGTCAAAGCCAAACACAGCACATCGACACAAATACATTGTCCTGACTGTTGAGAGAGGTGACGATCTGGGCTCGTGTTGCAGCCACAAGACTGCGCAGTCTTGAGTCACCCTCAAACTCCTCTGCATGCCACAGCGTTACCGCAGTTCAGCGTGAGGCCATCTGGCAAAACTGGACGGTGCAAGACAACAATGCTCCCAAACACATCAGCAGATCTGCAACAGAATGGGTGTGAAAGAGCGGAAGGTCAGGACATTGACAATGGGCCTGTCAACTCAGCTAAACTGGAACGTTGTGGTGAAACTCTGAGAGAGCTGGACATAAATAAATTACTGCAAACCCAATGAACTGAAAGAACATTGTACAAGAGTGGGCTAAAATGAAAAAAAAAAATCCCCACAATGATGTGAAACTAATCTTTTCATACGAAAATCAATCACTTCTCGTTATTGCTACAAAAAGTAGTTTAATAAATGACTAAACTGTGTGTTGTTCTTAGTGTTTCACACATCAGCTCTGCAGTTTGGCTTAATTTCTGTGAAATAGATAAGGAAATGATGTAATATTTAGGGCTGGGCAGGCTAACGCGTTATTATCGCATTAACGCATTAATTTATTAACGCCGACCTTTATTTTATTGCGCGTTAACGCATGTTGCTCACATGCTTTTGTTTTGAAAAGTCTGTTACTGGCTGCTGCTGAACTGGAAGAGAATTGGCAGGAAACATACGGTAAAGTTAAAACAGACATGGAGAACGGTAAAAATCTGTGAACTTTACAGTTCAGGTAGCAACTCAGGTAGCAATATTAGAACAATTCTGTCTGGAAAAAAAAAATTCTGGACTGCAACAAAACTTTTGCGTCATTCCTCCATGTTCCATCAGATCTGCTCCATGTGTTCACTGTCCTGCTGTTCTCTAGCTGGTTACTGCAGTGCAGCTCCATCTAGTGGCACAGATGTGTAATGACAACAGAAAGTCCAGTCCTCGATTATAAAACAATCTTTTTTTTCATTTCGTATTTTTGATCTAAGTCTAAAATTAAAATATAAAAAAAACAGGCATTTTTTCAGTTTTTTTTTTTTCGTGTTAGATTTAAAAACAAAAAACGTAATAAAATGTCACTTTAAATTTTTTTTATTTTTTATTGACAATTGAAAATGGAAAGAACAAATGATACTCAGATTGATAAATTTACTAAACTTTAACATGGACATTTTCATTTTAAAGTTCTCCCAGACGGAGGATTCAACAGAAACAAGGTTATTTGTAACAACTGACAAGTTGAACTCCCCGTTAAAAGTCTCTGCTGTTACCTCAGAAATTACCTGTTTTAATGTTCTGATTGTGCTGAGACACAATCATTTTGTTGGATTTTGTTTGTAGACTTTCTTTATTTTTCATAAAAACAGGATGACATTAATGCCCTGGCAGTGGCAATAAGCTTTATTTTATTTTACATTTTTGAAGATGAGATTTACAATAAATATGTTACATGAAATGTTATGACATTTTAGTTCATATGGCAGCAGAACATTTCAATAAAAGTGCATTTTACCCTTCTTTTGAATTCAATATTTGATTTTTTGTATACAATGTGATTAATCGTGATTAATCAGAGAAAATCATGCGATTAATCGTTATTAAAAATTCTAATCGTTGCCCAGCCCTAGTAATATTTCATAAGCTGTTGGGGTTTTTGTGTTTAAAACAGAAAGAAAGTGTACTTTGACCAGTTAGTCCTCTAAATGTCTTCGTTTCATACATCTATTCTGATGTGGAAGGTTTGCATTAGAGCTTAAAATGACATGAGAAGATTGAGAAATCTCTGCTGACGCTATCTAGACGGCATCAGATAAAATATTAAAGAGAGAGGGCTCCAGGCCACGGCGGCTACCGGATTGGCAATCAGAACTGCACTGAGAATTTTAATCGGTTATAATTAAGACGAGAAAGACGACGAGTTATGAAAGCAATGTGACAATTCACATATAGGAGTTCTTTATTACCTTTATTCTCTATCACCACGGTAAACAACATGCCGTCTTCCCATTTAAGCCCTGACCGTCTCTTCCCAGCATCTACAGAAATGAAAACAAAACGAAAGAAAAAGGGAAATATTCCTATACAGATACGTTGTGGAAAACATTGCAACTTAGTCTGCGGGTGATGAATATCTCCTACAAGTCTGAGCACTAGCAGTGCTCAAGATAAAGTATTTCTCTGAGTGCCTCCTCTCTGGCCTTTGATGCGTTTTAATGAATGTTAATAGAATACAGACTGCTCGGGGTGGAATTTAAGAATTGCAAACTGTTGTGCCCGTTCCCAGGCGTCCTCGGGGACACATCTTGGACTCCGGTACCTCGACACGTTCCCCTCGGGAGGAGAAACTGGAAGGAATGAAGGGAATTTAAATTGACTGGGAGGCAGAGGCTGCCAAACAAACGCGCAGATGGTTGTGTCAGGCTGGCAGAGGACGGTGGGGGAGGAGGGGCGGGTGGCAGGTGGCTGTCATTGGCACACCGGAGGCATCTGGAATCAATGGCACAGGAAAAACGTGCATCCCACCGGCTGCACTGCCAGCCTCGTCGCTGAAGACAACCCCACTTTCACACTCTATATTTGGTTTATCTCACCGCCCAGCACCCAGGAAGATAATGGGGCTTTGAGAATCCAGTGTGTGTGTGTGTGCCCCCCCCCTTGTCGCACCGTTTGTCGCTGCGAATGCGCACGCGGCTCGAGGTTTAAGCTAATCTCGTCCCGACGCTGACGGCGCCTCGGAGGACCGGGTGGTCATGGGGAACGTGAGGCGGGAGGGATTGCAGTCAATGAGAAGTTTTGTTGAAAAAGATGGAAATGTCACTCCTGCAGCACAAAGGACTCATGGAGATGCGCAAAACGAAATCTCTATCGGCGGCGTCCTTTTTGCACTTTCATAGTTCACTTTGGCGTTTTGCTGCAACAAAAGGCAGATACAAATAAGGGGTTTTCACCTTTAATATGACCTCTGGACATAAGTGTTTGGATTTGTATTTTAACTAGGGCTGGGCAAAGATTAAAATTTTTAATTGCGATTAATCGCATTGTATACCAAAAATCAAATAATGAATTCAAAAGTAGTGTAAAATGCACTTTTATTTAAATGTTCTGTTGCCATATGAACTAAAGTGTCATAACATTTATTGTTCAAACACTTTTAACATCAGCACTTGTCAGTAACACATATTTAGTGTAAATCTCATCTTAAAAAATGTAAAATAAAATAAAACGTATTGCCACTGCCAGGACATTAATGTCATCCTGTTTTTATATATATAAAAAAAAAGTCTACAAAAATAATCCAACAAATTGATTGTGTCTCAGCACAATCAGAACATTAAAACAGGTAATTTCTGAGGTAACAGCAGAAACTTTTAACGGGGAGTTCAACTTGTCAGTTGTTACAAATAACCTTGTTTCTGTTGAATCCTCCATCTGGGAGAACTTTAAAATGAAAATGTCCATGTTAAAGTTCAGTAACTTTACCAATCTGTGTATCATTTATTCTTTCCATTTTCAATTGTCAATCAAAAAATAAAAAATAAAAAAGAGAAATATTATTATGTTTTTCTTTTTTAAACTAGCACAAAAGAATGAAAAAAATGCCGTTTTTTTTATGTTTCAATTTTAGACTTGGATCAAAAATACGAAATTAAAAAACGGGCCACAGACCTGAATTTGTTTTATAATGGAGGACTGGACTTTCTGTTGTCGTTACACATCTGTGCCACTAGATGGAGCTGCACTGCAGTAACCAGCTAGAGAACAGCAGGACAGTGAACACATGGAGCAGATCTGATGGAACATGGAGGAATGACGCGGAAGTTCTGTTACAGTCCAGAATTTTATTTTCAGACAGAATTGTTAATATTGCTACCTGAGTTGCTACCCGAACTGTAAAGTTCACGGATTTTTACCGTTCTCCACGTCTGTTTTAGTTTTTCCACATGTTTACCTGCCAATCATCTTCCGGTTTAGCAGCAGCCAGTAACAGACTTTTCAGAACAAAAGTTTGTGAGCAACATGCGTTAACGCACGATAAAATAAATGTCGGTATTAATAAATTAATGCGCTTGCCCAGCCCTAATTGTAACAGAAAGTAACAAGACATTAATGCAAATGCTGCTAAAAATCAAGCCTACCAAAAAAAAAGCAATTAAATCAAAATATATTCATGCTGCACCAAATAGTTAAAATGAGCTAAATTCCATCATTTACTCTGGAGCCACGTCCCGGTCGTATTGTACGTGCAGAACGAGCTTTGGCATCGTCTCGCTGACATCGCCGTTCCAAGACCTTCCCTGGAAAAGGCCTCTGGACGGCGGGAATACGTGGCTCCCAAACATTCATGCATCACGCAGATTCAAAGGGTGTTTGCCCACATGCGCGTGTCACCCGTGCCACGTGCAAACCTCGTGCCATCACTGATCCCGGCTTTTAAGCGTGCATTGTTAACGAGTCAGATGTTCTCTCTCTCCTCGTTGGCACCGAGGACACGGTGCCCGTGAGTTCCAGAACGGATCACAAATGTGGATTTATGAGACAATGACCCCCGGGCCCGGAGGGAGGCAGAGGCATGCCTGGGCAGTGTTTAGCTTTCTTTTGTTTCTTTTTTTCATCTCTGGCTCTTTTCTTTAAAGCATAAAAATTGTGAAATGGGCATGAAGTGAAAATTCAAAGCACTGTTTCAGTATTACAGTCGGAGGGGTCTTTCATGTCTAAATCAGGTTTTGTCTCATTTATAGAAACACCGTCAAAATTAGATTTGCACATATACAAAATGACATAATTACCGTGTTAGGCTGAGGGGCATCAAACACCGCAGTGCCGTGCGGTGTTTCCAGTCTCCTCGCTGAGATGCAGGTCCGGAGTCAAACGTCCAGCGCAGACTTCAGGTGAAACAGTCCAGAGGCACCGAGCGATTTTGTCATAAATACATAAGTATCTGTCCATTCCTCTGGGAGCAGAGACCATGAACTCTTCTCCATTTTGAATCAATTAAAAGCCGTATTGGCCCGAATACAGGATGACTCTGATTACCAGACGACCTCTATTTTGCAAATATCATTTTGGGAAAATAAAAATATGTCGAAGAAAATAAGGTTATTCAGAAAATAACTTTTTATTGTGCAATTATTACAGAAAAACTCACACAGAGATCACATTCAGCTGTGTTGTTAAACATTTTAATGATTTCATCTTTTTTAGGAAGTATGGTACCATACTGAAGGTAATGTACGTGTCAGGTTTCCATGTTATTTAACCCTTTAAGCGCTCGAGTTTTTTCAAGAAAATATACAATTTTGATATCAAGGTTACAAAAGGCTATAATCTGAAAGCAGTTTGAGATAAAGGTAAACTGTCAATGAGAAACTTGTTGAGTATGACTCAAAGTCTGTGATGGGAGTGAAATTATTCATATAATTTGCATATTGTGATGTCACAAGGTGGCGGCCATATTGGAAAATGTTCAATTTTGATATCATGGTTTCAAAAGGTGATGACTTTAAAGTGGTTTGAGATAAAGGCATACTATAAACGAGAAATATCTTCGATATGAACCAAAAATTGGAATGGAAGTAGATTTGTCATCTAATTTGATTATTGTGACATCACCTGCCCAAACCTGCCCAGTAGTCCTCAATTTCAGATTTTATCTCATGCACAATGAAAGCTTTCATTTCAGAGACAATCACATCATAAAGTCATGAAATCTGGAGTTTGGTTTCAATATTTCCCTTTCAAAGAACTGGTGGCCTTTTTTATTTGTTTGATTGGAGATGAGGCTCCAGAATTCATCATTTGGAAAAAGAGAGATGAAATCAACGGGCTCCGAATTTGTCAGATCGTCTCTTCCTCTTCTCTCAAGAACTCCCAGCCACCTTTATCATCTTCATCATCATCACCGTGATTATTATCACGGTGTGCAATTAGCGGTGTGTTTTTCCCGTGTCTGCCCGGACAAACGCAGTTGTTTTCATCCCCGCTACATTTTTCCATATTTGCAGTGTTATGAGCCCCCCCGACACCCCGACCTGCTTGGCGATCACAGAATGCTTCCACCCCGACCACACTGAGATGAAGCATCCGATATACCAGTGGTGCGCAAACTGTGGTGGTACGCGAGCGCTCTCTGGTGGTACGCGGGGGAACATCATGACTTGTCAATGCATGACAATGAATTATAAGTACAACATTTCAAATGAAATTCAGGTAACAATGAATAATCACAATAAGGAATAAACATCCCCCATGTGTGTTTAAAGCTAGTTGAGAAGGTATATATGACTATATTTTAAAATTGGTCATCATGGTGGTACTCAGAGAGCTCAATAGTTTCTCAGGTGGTACGCAGCATTAAAAATTTGAGAACCACTGCGATATACGATGTGCTGATTGTGGACTATGACACGCGGACTCGCCGTCAATACTAATGTCAGTTTCTGCTTCACTGGACAACTGCATGTCTTCCTCCTCTGAATCGGAGTTAGCCAGAACCTGACAAAGTACTTCGTGGACGGTAAACTGGCCTCTCTGCATTGTGAGTAAATGGAAGAAAAAAAAACACTCTTTCGCTCTGCTCTGCTCTCTCTACGCTCAGCATTTCTACCACTGTTGTGTCACGCGTCTCTGTGCCGGAGGATGTTTTTCAATCTCATTTTACACTAAAACTTTGAATAGCGCCACCTCCAAAAATGGTTCTCAGATTAGAGGCAGACATGTCTGCCATCTCCTGGTGAAAAGTAGTAACAAGACTCTGCATCACATTCATAGATACAGCCCTTTTTATCCAGCAATGCTGCTATCCTAATATTGCCACTTTGGCGCTTAAAGGGTTAAGATCAAGGTATAGGACTATTTAATAAACTATGACTCAGTGAATAAGCAACAGCCATGTAGTTCAATCACTGCATTAATGATGTCAATTACTGCAAACCATCAAAGTCGAGTTATATTCAGTTTCAAGAACAACATTAACAATTCAGTCTGTAAAAAACAAATTCTAGACTGCAACAAAACTTTCGAGCCCTTTTGTTCATCAGATCCTGCTGCATGCGTTCACTGTGATGGTCCATTCACTTACTGGTGACTTCGGTGCAGCTCCATCTAGCAGGTTCAGATGTGTAACTACAAGAGAAAAGTCTAAACCAGTGATTTCCAAAGTGTGGGCCGCAGCCCCCTGGTGGGCCGTCGTGGTACTGCAGGTGGGCCGTGAGGGGTCATTAAAATTAAACAAATATGTTTCAAATCCTAGATCTTTTTTAAATATGTTTTTCATTACTGTAAAATATTAATGAAATTATTAAAGAAAAACATTAAGAAGTAATAAAACAAACCAGTTAAGTGTTAGTTCTACTGTCATCTAAACTTAATAAGACAAGTGTCACCTTATTTAATATTAGAACATAGCTTCTAGTCCTTTATGTTAACCACAGTTGTGATTAAAGGTTTGAGGTTTTTCACAAATCAAATCGGGCCGTGGTATTCTGAAGTTTGGGAATGGCTGATCTAGACCTTGATTATAATTCCAGCCTTTATGTGAGAATATGATTTCTTGAATAAAAATATAGTCCTATTGTCGGTCCAATACGGTTGTTTGCATGACATTCGTAGTCGACTTCTACGGATTTACAATGTGATGCCACTGCAAAGAGCTTTTCTGTACACATACCTCGAGACCTCGTCCACACTGTGACTTAACTGGAATGACATGTTTGAGTCTTGTCAGAGGCTTAAAATAACCAAAGCTAACAGTAATCGCTGTTCTGCTGCAGATGTGTGTATTCACATCTCACTCAAAACCGCTTTGATTCATGTGGTTTAAGTCCCCAATGAACGTTTGCCCTCATTACCATCTAATAACAGACCCACGGTTGTTTTAACAAGTCTTCTTTTAAAACAATAAATCAGCAGCAGAGGTAGTCATAATGGCAACTTTACGTTTTGTAATTGTTTTGAACGTCCCACAGGTTTATCACTGGGGGATGCTGGTTGACTAAAATGTTCATTATTCTGCTACGTTGTTTATTCAGAGTCGGCTGTCACATTTCATAAGGAGCCTGTACAGACAAGCAATTTGGCACTTTAGCGTGCATCTCATTAATGAATTCAAATGCATGACACTAACAATCTGGCATCTATTTACTGCCTCCGAGGAGGTTCCTGCTAAGACCCAACCGCTTGGCAAAAACCAGCTGCACGCTGATACAATCAGACACACAGGAGTGTGTTATCAGCTGGCATACAAGCAAATTCACATGTGACATGGGAACAAAAAAACATCTTGGCTGACATATCAATTTTACAGTTTTTTTTTTTGTTTAACAATAAAACATGTGCAATATCAGCCTTGGCTTGAACCCAACGTCTGCTCTCACGTCGCGGTTCCATTGTCTGCTTTGTTGCTGCCTGGTGTAGCATTCAGACACAGGAAGAGGACAGCTGCTGCTAAGGGGCAAGGCTGCTAACTGCATCTTTTCCTCTCAGTTGGACGTGTCGCCAGAGGAAGCAGGAGATGCTCGGATGAAGCCAGGTGTATCTCCTTGCCACTGGCTAAAACAAAAGGGTAACCCCTGGTTTTGCTGTTTTGAAGCAATTGCGGAAATTCGGAAAAAGTGCAACTCCTCAAATGACCACTAGGGGTCCATTTCCTAAAACTGTTTCGGTGTCCATAGCTAGACTACTGATCCATGTTAACTGTACCTATGATTATACAAAACCACAAAGCGATATGTACTTGGGGGCATGTTTGTTTGTTTTTTGTTTTTTTTTTTAAATGACAGCTGGATTGTAGTCTAAGGCGTCCAACAACTGGCTGTCATTTTAGCTACTAGTTACTTTAGGTGAACTTGACTTCTGTGGTGTGAATTAAGACTTCAACAAGCATAAACCACTCTAATTGTAGGTAGTATGGCTTGTTCGGCTGTTAAGAGTTTTGAATTGTTTAAGCAGCGCCTCCCAGTGCCTCAAACAGCAGGCCAGATGCAGGTGAAATGTTTAACCATTATGACAGATTTCCTCATTTTTTTAAGCTTTAAACCCTTAAGAGCAGCTTGACCATGGGATTCAACCTGGCGGGCTTGGGAAGGATCCTCTTGAGACATGCACCACCACGTTGCAAATGCACGTTGACCAGTTGTCAGTCAGCCTAAGGCTCTGGGTCAGCTCCATGCTAACGCTCAATGCTTGCAGCTCTGGATGCTTTGCATTAGACCCCTTGATCCATGTTTCGAGATCCTGTCTTGAAGCACAGTCAAGTCAAAGGGCCGTCAGATGTCAATCTACTTCCATTCCAAATTTTTGGTTCATACTGAAGATATTTCTCATTTACAGTATGCCTTTATCTCAAACCACTAAAGTTATGGCCTTTTGAAACCTTGATACCAAAATTGTACATTTTCCAATATGGCCTTGTGATGTCACAATATGCAAATTATATGAATAATTTCACTCCCATCACAGACTTTGAGTCATACTGAACAATTTTCTCATTGACAGTTTACCTTTATCTCAAACTGCTTTCAAGTTACGGCCTTTTGAAACATTAATATCAAAATTGTATATTTTCTTGAAAAAACTCCGGGGCCTAAAGGGTTGATCAGGCATTAGGCAGAGGCAGCTGCCAAGATCCGAACCCCATTGATAGAGAGCTGGCTCATCTGGTTCGTGCTACAGATCTGTACCTCCACGCTGAGCAAGATGTGACAAGCACTTGTAGAAAAGCTCTTCAGGACGATACACAAAAGCCTAAAAGAATGGAAAACTCATATTCCGTTAGTACAACACAACTTCACATGTATTATAAAACCTCAGAAGGAAAGCAATATCTTGAAAGTCAGTTTTCACCTGAATAGGTTTGCGGGATGTGTGTTTTAACAATAGTTTTTGATGTAGGTTGGCGATATGTCATAAAATGACACTGTGGAGAACATATTACATTGCGTCTGAAAAGCCTATGACAAACAGTAAGAGAAAAGTTTTCCTCTGTTTTTTTTTTACGTGTTAAGGATTGAGTTGTTTTCTGAACACTAATGCAACCACACAGGAGACGGAAAAGGGAGTTCTGAAGTTTAATTTCCCAGTAGCAAAACAAAGGCAGATTGAGGGTTGGCAGCCAAAACCAACAGTCCAGTGGAAGGAATGATGAAGGCAAGGAGGTGGCACTGCAGATGGCGGGATCTGGAGGAAGAAAGAGAAGCTGGTTACAAACACAGCTACCACAGCAGCTAAACTCTGGAATACTCTTCTGAGTGTGAGGAAAGAAGAATTTGCTGGAGAGCCAATACTTGCCAGGCGTTTCTATGAGAAGATCTGGCGACGAGTGTGGTTGAATGCAGGGCTTTTGAAGGCTGTGGTGTTGATGATTGAATAGGTACAGGTGTGCAGTGCCACACCCAGGCTGCTCGTCAGAGGGGAGGGGAAACAGAGGTGTATCCAAGTGTCTACCTGGAGGAATGATGATGGCGCAGTGGGTTGTGTCCAGGGACCCTGGAAGTGGAAGGCTTCGACTTCGCGGCCTGGCTTGGAGCCGTAACATTAAAGAGGTGGACAAACAGTATAGGATTACATCCTGGGCCTGAGAAACACTGAACAGGGTAATGCAGAAAGTGTGTCTGCAGTAGGAAGAGCTGGTGATGCTCTTCTGGTAGTATAATGTTGAATAATACGTTTAAACCACCTTTCATTTCATGGCTTTTCATTCATCACCTCAAGAGAACCTTGAAGAGAAACTCCAGTTTTTGACACCGTCAAGGTTCGAACAAGCTGTTATGCCACAGCTGGAAAAAAAACAAACAAAAGATAGCATAGGTGAGGTGATTCAGGATTCATGAAAATGTCTGTTTTTAGTACTCAAGGTCTTATTTTTCGCTATTTCTGATACGTGAAAGACCTCAAAAGAGTCCACAAAGAGAGAATTACCAATCCAGTCCAGTCTTGGGGAGGCTCAGAGGGGCTCAGACAAACCTGGACTGTGTCAGGAGCTTTCAGACCAAAGCTGCTGTGCTGGTTTACCCACCAGTGTCTTTCTCACCAAGGACTTCTCTACACTGCACGATATCTGCTGCTGCATAAGATCATAACTTCTCAGTGCACCATTTGCATTTGCTCAGTCTTGGGTCTGATGTCAGACTGTCAATGACTCTTGAAACATAAGCAACTTGATGCGGGCAGATGTGGAATTGCGTTACACAGATGCGCTCGGCGGTAGAGGTCTTCAGAACAACCCGAAAACCCGAGGTTCTGACCCGACTCGAATCGGGTCCATTGACAAGACGTGACTCCAGGTTCTGGTCCGAATCAGGTACAGTTAGTCACGGGTCCGGTCGGTGTTCTCTGACAGGGTGGGTCCCCGTTTACCCGAGAGAGGTAAAGATATTGGCGGTGGCAGCTGTCACTCAGCCCCCCCGTCCCCGCCCCCTTCCATCCAATAGGCTGTGAAATGTCAGGTGACAGGTCAAGCAAAAGTAAACAAACAAGCAGTAGTTTGGTTTAGCCTATGTCAGGACTCGGGGCAGTTAAATTATTCATTAACGTGGCGTGTTTGTCATGAAACAATCGTGTTGCCGTAGCATGTTAATAGCGGTTTGCCCGGCAGCTGTAAAACACAACGGATCGTCAACATGACAACGTTGGATGAGAGCACATGTTCACAAAAGTCCTGACCAGTGTAGGCTATTAGAGTTAGCAGTTGCTACAAATAGCATATGTATCCACAAAAAAAATAATGACGTGGATTTATAGTTGTTTACATCACGTAGCCTATGTAGCAACTGAACTGGGTAGAAGAAGACAACGTTTAGGAAAGAAAATCAAGTTTTATTCAACACTAGACAACTTCGCCAGACCAGTCGAATTTTCACAGGTCAATTCGGGTTCGGGTCCATGAAAGTGGACCCGTGAAGACCTCTAGCTGACAGTAAACAAAACAACACATGGAAATAAAACGCTCCATTGTAGCGTTTACGTGTGTCAAAATGCTTTAAAACAAGCGGCGAAGCAGAAGAATGCGTTCTCCGTCGTGGCCTGCGAGAAGAAGCTAAGCTCGGACTCTTATAATTCTGTGGAATGGTTCAATGTCACAACTCCGAATTTGTAGGACGTAGGACAGCCGATTTTGACCGAAGATATCCCCAGCATTCTGCAACAGCCCAAAATCAAGTGGTGTGTAGCCCTGACATCGTAATATCTGCCATAACGCGGCATGCACCTTCCCAGAAACGTAACTGTGTGTTAGGTTATACACTTCACAGCATTGCATTTACTTCTATGCATTTCCCACAACTTCTTCTTCTCCGTTGTGTTCAAGCCGGGTCGAGAGATAGATCGCCGCAACCAGCATCAGTAACAGCTAATGTTCCTCGACGTGTTTCAGCTCCCACTCCCGTAATGCTTTATTCTCTCTGTTGCCATATACTAGCTACATGAAGGGCGTTAACAAAAGGAGACGTAGCACCACAAGCTACGATGATGCAGAAAAGAAAACACACCGCCATCTAGCGTTTGGCGGTGTAACTGCAGGGTGATGCGTACACTGGACCAGCTACGACATATGTAGGTAGAACCAAATAATTATGCTTAAATAACCAAAGGACATCTGAAGGACAATTCTCTCTTTAGATTCTCAGTGCTCGTGTCCTTGTGCTCCACTGGCTTCCTCTGTTATCAAATGTAGGGATTTACTTCTTTTTGCAGCCTTTTCTCTCAGCATCTATTCCAGCACAGTTTCCCTTCAGCTGTTTTCCAACGTAGTCTTTCTATCTGTGGGTAGAAAAAGACAAACCAGTAATCACTGCACACAAAAAAAATACAAACTGCCTCGTGTCTGCAGTGGTTTTGGACTGATGACAATACATTTGTCCCGCCTTGTTCCTTTTTTTTCTGAGATCAGAAAATATTCCCATCATCAGTGATGTCTTTGCATCAGCTTTTTGCTTTTTGCAGCTCCTCACACATGATGACTTAGTTTGAAAAAAAAAAAATTAATATCAGGCACCAGTAGACCAACAAAAGGTTTCCAATTTGCTGCATTTGAACTGCACAGCATCCGTCCACATTTCTAATTCACACAGGGGGAAACCCTGTTAGATGAATCTGGGACAAAGAGGGCATTATTCTGAATGTGTGTGTGCGAGTGTGTGTGTGTAGATGAATAGAAAATCACTTTCAATGCATTTTGAAGGAGCAACTCTAGAAGTGCTATTTTCGATCAGCAAAACAAACTTATTGAATCACATTAGTACATTAAATTTAGATGCTCTGATTCCTTCCTGATGGCATCTCTGAAACAACAACAGTAGCGAGGACTGAATAGCGTTCATTATTACCCACATGGCATTTTATTACTATCAACATCAACGTGCTAGGTATGGAGCCCCATTTGGGTCATAATTCAATGAATAAATTAGTCTATTATTATGAAATACAGGTTTTTATTATTATGAAATATTTCCCATTATTATGAAAAAATGTAATTATTATTAAATATATTTTTATTATTATTTAATCTTAGTTTAATGCATAATAGTTTATTTTAGAATTACTTTTTTATTTAACAATTAGTTTTTACATAATTGCTTCCTTTTTCATAAGAATGACCTTTTACATAATAATGACATTTTGCCACTGGGCGGAACCAGTGGTTGACCTGCATGCTCATTGGCTGATCCTTCTCCATTCTATGCTCTGACATCGACTAGTTAGTGGGGGACTCGCATCAAGCCTGTTGGCTACCTCTTGAAATAAGTCAGAAAAGGATCTTTCTACTGTCGCCATGCCATTCAAGTTTTACCTACATTTCGCATTACATTTCTTAGTCGATGTCAACTTTTAACCGTAAACTGAGGTGCATTCTGCCACCTACTGGCCTGGAGTATATACATTGCACCTCTCGCCCACTATCGATATTCACTGTTCTGTTGCTTATGCCTGAATAAAAGAGCAGCCAATCACATAAATGGCTCCGCCCCTTCATTCTTATGAAAAACGAAACCATTATCATAATAATGGGAAATATTTAATAATAATAAACATGCATTTCATAATAATGGGAAATATTTCATAATAATAAACGCCTGTATTTCATAATAACAGACTCATTATTCATTGAATTATGACGCAAACGGGGCTCCATAGCTAGGAGGCTGTCTTGGGTTTCAAACCGTCTTGGGTGACATTTTCTGACAAATGCGGTTAAAACTGGAGGGAGTTCATCCATTATTTCACTGTGCACGATACATCAGCCGTGATCTCCAAGAGGCTGCAACATCGTTGTGCGGTTGATTTAAGACACAGTGCTAACTGAGCTGCCTCACTATTGGAGACGTGTGTGCTCGCAGCAACACACAGCGCAGCTCAGCGTGCATGCACGTGCACGTAAACACCCTGAAAAGTGGGCCAAGTAGCTGCAACCCTGTTTTAAATTACCTCTTTGTAATGCAATTACCCCCCTGCTGCGAAGGGTGGTGTAGGCTTTTTGTTTCACCATTTGTCTTCGCTTTTTTTTTTTTTTGTCCTCTGCAGAGCATCCTGACAAAGACGCTGTGACCTTGGCTCCTGTTAAAAATGTCGCTACCCAACTGTGCAAAAAATCTAAGATGCCTCCCCGTGGGGAGGAATCACAATTACTGAGCGATTCCCAGCAGAAACTGGGGGGGCATTCACTAGTCAATGATGTGCAGAAGGTGTGTGCATGTGGGTGGTTATAACTAACTTGAAGAGATAACGAGGGAAAGCATTGAATGTTTAATGCGTGTGTGTCATCGTCACCGCTGGTTTGTGTGCTGTGTGGTCTTTGTAAAGTAATTTGTTGACAGAAGAAGCTGCAGACAAACGACAAACTGCCTCACTAAGCACTTGTTCATGTTACTGGAAAACAAAAAAGAGCAAAACTTTGCCTCCGTTTGCACAGACTTGCCAGTTGCTCTTTCTCTGCTTCCTCACAGAAACTGAAATACTTTCATGACTATAAATGGGTTACGTCACAGTATTGGAGTCATAAATAAAATAAAATAAGATGATAGGTGTAACAAACATTAAAGGAGGAGTCACATCCCGATTTTAGTGTGTCCGGTCCCAGTTTTAAAAACTGCCTGCACAGTTTTCTGCCTTTTCTGCTCATACAGTCGTCTAAGCTGTCGTGTCCATTTAAAACCAGCGTGTGGAGACTAGGGGTGTGAAAAAAATCGATTTAGCAATATATCGTCATTTTCGGCCACCCAATATAATATCAATTTTTCAGCTCCTAAAATCGATTTTTTTAGGAAAATTGTTTAATTTTCACAATTAAATTGTTGAAAATTTTAATTGTGCAAAAACACTAATAATAAACAATAAATTGGTTGTTTTGAAGCAAATAGTTTTGACTCAATTTGTCCTCTGAATGATTAATATCATCTGATGAACATATACAGCAACTTGATTTTTCATCTCTACTTTTAATTTTGATATTAACTGGGTAGAATATCGCAGTATATCGTGATATCGAGATATCGTGATAATATCGTAGCCCCAAGTATCATGATACATATCATATTGTGAGGTCCTTGCCAATACTCACCCCCAGTGCAGACCAGGAAATTACACACAAAAAAGTCAGTTAAGGCCAAACCCAGCGACACAAAGCAAATTAATAAGCTGCTGGGACTAATTATCCCCCCCCCCCCCACAGGTCTCTTCTCCACCCACCAAATGCATGTGATCTCCAACAGCTAATAACACAATCAAGATGTGAAATCAACACAAGCTGAAGCATCTGCTGAAAAACACCAGCAATACGTCCTTGCATTGGCCGATAACTCGCTTCCTGGAAATTAGCGATTTTGTTTGTATGATGCATCTCAAGTGAAAGTCCCTGTATATATATATATATATATATATATATATATATATATATATATATATATATATATATATATATATATATATATATATATATATATATGTCTTATAAATAATATATTATAATTATGGGATTATAAATAATTGTGCATTTTTCTATGAACAGAATGATGAAATGGTTTTATTGAAAAGTCATCTTAGTTTGAAAAGGGGATTGTTTAGGGGGAAAAAAACAATATAAATGAATAAAAATTATTTTAAACAGTCAGGTGGTGGTTATAAGAAAGGATTCATTGTTGGTCCAAATTAGGAATCAACCTCTGTGACCAAGGCTCACGCACGGCTGAGTTTTGTTACGTTTCTGCTAATTATGTTACGTCCCTGAGCTGGTCTGAGGGGGGAGGAAAATGGAGTAATACAATTCTAAACAATGAATATCAGGAGACCCTTTTTAGCATTTTACCTTTCTGTTTTTTTCATTGCCAGGCATTTAAACGGAAAAGCACTAGACAACAGTGAGCCAAAGACGCAATAAACAAAGCATCTCTAAACATATAAAGTGATGTATTCCTAACGGACCCAGAAAACAAACCGAAGACATAACCCTCTAACGTCACTATATTAGAACAGAAAAAGGGCTATAACAGCAGTGGCCAGGCCGGCAAACTGCAAGTAAACAACGAAACACAAGTCAGGTTAAATGGCTAATATGGCTAGCCGTTTTAGCATTTATTCCATATCCTTTGATATCAGACCTCCGTTTTCTTTATTAGTTTGCACTTTGCCTACACTAGTTGAACATTTTTAGCACTAGTTCAGTCTTGTGTTGCACTAGTTGAACAAAAGGTTATACTAGTCACAATTTCCAAGCAACTTGTAACACTTTTGTCCAGCTAGTTTAAGCAGAGGCTGTACTAGTGAAGCCATGTCTTGCACTGGAAGTATCAAAGTTTATGCTAGTCACCTTTTTAACACACTAGTAGACCTTCAGGCCAAACTACTTAACTATTACATTATACTAGCTAACTACTGGGCTTTAAATTGTAAGACATGTTAACTTGATAACATAGGGATCTGTTTCCTAGTTAACTAGTGACAATCAAATATTCTCCCGTTTACTAGTAGAAGTGAGAAATGTTCACTTGTGAAAAAATAAAGATCATAATACTGTCACTTGAGAGGGTAGAAACCTCTCTGTGTGTTACTAGTGAACTAGTTTGGCTAAGAATCTTTTCTAGCAATCTAGTGAGGTCCTAAATGCCCATGTGTTGCACTACTTAGAAATATTCTACTTAACCTGTGAACTAGTGAATGTCAAAATCTAAACTTGTAAACTAGTTCAAAACCAACGTGCTTACCAGTTAACTAATTGAATGAAGGAAAGTATGGGTTTGACCCCGTGGAACATGCTCTTTTTTTTACTGGAATAATGTGTTATTACCCATGTACTACAGTAGGTGGCAGTGGTGCTCATAGTGTGCGCAGGAAGTATTAGCCATGGGTGTAGTTTCGATTTCAGAAGTGGGGGGCACAACTGGTTTGGATACTTGGGTCGGGGGGGGGGGGGGGGGGGGGGGGTGTTCAGGCACAGCATTTACACACATGATTCCCACATCGCAGACTGTTAGCTTGCTTAGCTTAATAATAACACAATATGAAGCTCAAGTATAAAACCACAGTCTCGAGGCTTTCAAATAGTTGAACAGAAACAGAAATACTTGAGTTATAATGTAACAAAAAGTCTTTACTATAAAATTAAATGTCTCTGTAAATTACTACCTTAAGTTAAAATATAACAAAAAACAAAACTCATACTTAGACGTCCATGTGCATCACTCCATTAATTTAAAATGTAACAAAAATAAATTCCTTAATAAAAATCAAACTCAAATGTTCTGTTTTCTGTTGTTACTTTTTATTTCATGATGCTCCCTCTGATTTTTTTTGGTCCATACGCAGTAGCACTGATCCAAAGCTTCCAAACACATGTTTCCTACGATCATTGGCAGAGATGAATTCCTGACAGTTTTTTTGTGTCCAAGCCATCAATTCTTTCTTGGTGTATGTGACAAACTACGACATTGTTCAGGCGTTTCTGCTTCATGCTTCTGTTAAACTTCTGTTGGGGACCGAAACGAAGTGGATCGGAGCAGTTCTGAGTTAGAACGTAGCGTACGTTTCCAGCGTGATGGCCGTTGATGTCGGGCCAGAGAGGAAGTGGCAACGTCAGAATAAGTTGCTGTCATCAGTGACAAGACACGCAAATGTCATTCCACTAAAGTGACGGCCTGGACAGGCGCCCTGAGGCATCCCGCCTGAATCTGTCTTGGAAAGTGTACAGACCTTGCATTAGTGCTGGCCACGTGTGATTGGATTTCCTGGGATGCATTTTAATGCCAGGTCTGGATGGGGTCACCGATGCTAAATAATGTATATTAAATTAGGTATAAGGACTACACTGGCCCGGTTCCTGCAATCCAGTCACGGAAAAAGAGTCACGAAACACTTCCTGTCATCCAGAAACACCAAACACCATGACTGTTAGATGACCCACTTATACAAATAAATCGAGGGTGTGTAGGAATCTTAATATTGGAGTCAGCAGGAAATGTAGAGCAGGTCTTTACCTCTGATGCGTAAATACTTTGCTTCCTGTTGTCTAACATTACGCTGGACTGAATTTGCAGCAGACAGCAGTTCCCATGTCTGCGAGAGCAACTTCACCGCTGTGAATTTCACATTTTTTGATACCATATTTAATTTTTATCAAGAGACCTTTTTTTCTTTTTCTTTTTCTTTCTTCGGGTGGGTGTATTTTCTCATTTCTTGCCACTACAATGCAATCTCTAAACCATCACCAGCAAAACCTAAAGCTTTAATGTCAGTCACTCCGAATCAAAGAGCCAAGGGCTTACTTCTGATCTCACATTTCTGCTCCGAGATTCAATAATCAAAGAGGGAGAAATCCATCACAGTGGCACAGAGAGATTCATTTCTCCACCAACAATAGCCCCGGGAGACTGCTGCATTACAACCACGTGTTGTTGCTGGGAGTCGGAGAGAAAAACTCACACAATGTCTGGGTCTACGTCGCCAGTCTGGTTCTGTTGATCTGACAATTCCTGATTGTAGGACATCTCAATTAATTATTGGGAATAAAGCCCAAAAGACACTTAATGTGAGCTCTTTACAGAGGTATTGTTCTCCCACGAGCTTAACACAATATGTGGGTGTAGTGATTAATATTATGAATAAAATACAAAGTGGCAATTCGCTCCAATGAAATGTTGTCTGTGGATCAGAATCATTGCTCACATTCATATGGTGGTTATTTTATCTTTTTATGTCCAGTTTTGTAGTTCTGTGAATGACCAATGCAGGAGGACCAATGCAACTCTTACACATCTTACTCTATGAGCTTCATAGTTCCAAAAAACCGGACGCACATTTTTCCCAGCTAGTCATTGTGTCAATCACATGACCACATCTTTCTATTAAAAGCAGCCCACATATACTACCAGTAGGGGTCACTATTACCTCAATTGACCTTTCGGTAAGCGCCACCCCCTTCCTAGTTACTGTTGCTAGGTCGGACAAACTTACTGCTCGTACGTTAAGGACTGTGTTAATTCCCTATTTTTCCGATGTGTATCATTAGTGTTAATATTATACTAGAATAACTCCATGGTGAAATATTGCTGCTGGGGACCTGCAACAGTGACTCGAGGTGTCCAGAACGTTTGGAGGGACATTTATTATTCCCTTTTACAAAACACAACCAACGGCCAGTTCGTTTTCGAGCTTCGGCGGCCGATTTTTTACATCACACCGGGCCATATCTGCTAGTGAACATCGCTTAATGCTTCATAATCCTTGAGAACAGCCAAAGTCGTTCAGCGTGAACGGCGTGTAGTCACTCATTTGACTATCCAGCATCTCCACAGCTCCTCCATTGTGGCTTGGCTGAAGTAGACGTGAACCACCAGCAGATCCATGACCTGCGTCATATTGTAATGTCACATAGCAGGAATTAAAGGGTGCATGGAGCTGGCAGAAATTTAGGAGGAAACACACGACAAGGAAGCAAAAAATTGATCAATCATCATCAATCTGATGTCGGTTAATCCTGCAACTGGTTGGTCTATGTTCTGTTAAGCATCAGGGGTGTGAAAAGAAATCAATTTGGCAATTTATCGTGATTTTCAGCTCCTAATATCAATTTATTTAGGAAAATTGTTACATTTTTCACATTTAAATTGTTTAAAATTTAAATGTGCAAAAAACACTAATAATAAACAATAAATAGGTTGTTTTGAAGCAAATAGTTTTGACTCAATTTATCCTCTGAATGATCAATATCATCTGATGAACATATACAGCAACTTGATTTTTCATCTCTACTTTTAATTTTGATATTAACTGGGTAGAATATCACAATATATCGTGATAATATCGTATCGTGAGCCAAGTATCATGATACATATCGTATTGCGATGTCCTTGCCAATACTCACGCCAATTGGAAAAGTCAAATGAACTCCTTTATTGTTGGAAAAAAAAAAAACAAGAAATTGGAAGCAATTGAAGCCCACGAGTCATCCACGTTGAGAAAACTGTCCGGGGAGAGTCGGCACATGAGGAAACAACTGCAGTGAAGGCAGCTGTTGACGGCGTTCATGGAGAAGATGACCACAAAATCATAAGAAATGAGATCACATTTTGAGATCATGTACGGTAAGAAACCCAGCTCACCTGAATGGCTGGCGGATTTTTAAATCCACCCGCCACATTTCCAGCCCTGGCAGCGAGTCACTTTTATTTTCAGGTAAATTCGTTGAGTTCATGCCTCCTGTAAACACCGGCGTTGTGTAAACTGCCTACAGGAAGATCACTGACACATTACTGTACTCGTCTGTGTTTGACATGCGGTATAAAGCTGATGCCCAGACGCTGCGCGCCCAGATACCGTATATGACCTTTCAAAGTGCAGCCGGACGGCTCGGCGTGTTTGCGAGAGTGCTGACGGGGGCTGAAATCCGCACAACAGAACCGCGTTAGAGCTGTCACAAGCAGAGCTGAAATTGGATTAGTGTCACCTGTGATAAGCCAAAGGGGCGAAAGAGGGAAGAGGAGAAAATTGGAAGAAAGGAAATAGCCATTTCGCCACCACTACCTCCCCTCTATACCTCCATCTCCACAATAATTTCATTTCAACTTCCAGGCGATGAATGCGTAACTGCACTGCCGCGGCGTTATGGAACCTGCTGAAGTTAATAGAATATTTATATGCAGACAGTGGAGCTGTGGATTTTCTCTCTTTTCTGAGCAGCATCCAAAGCCCCATATCCCCCCCCCCAACCCCTAAACCACACGCCCACATACACACCTTTCTTATCTCTGGTTTTAGAATTGCCTTTGTTAGACTTTGACGCTATTTTTACACCTCCAAGAAGTACTGTGTTTCCACTGGCTGCGACTGAAAGGGGCCCAGAGAGAGAGAGAGGCAGTGAATGCGAACAGATTTTGGTCAGATGCTATTAGCTTCATCGCACCGTGCCACACAGAAGAGCGTCGGGCAGACAGTCGCACACGGCGGCGCTTTTTTAAACGGCAAATAAAGGTTTCATTTAAGCAAATGCAGAGAGGGGGAGGACACGGCTGCGCGAGCAAGTGACAAACTGCAACGGTAATCTGGACTGATCTCCAAATTGCCGCGCTGAATAATCACAAAGTGCGGGGGGGCTGGGAGGCCCGCATGGAGGGGGTGAAAAAGAGAAATTCAGCAGGTGGAGTAAATAATATCGGAGAGAAGATATAACTGATGACAAGTTAAACTAGAAAAGAAACAGAGGATGAGCAGGTGGGCGGGGGGGACGGGGGACTCGGGAAGAAGTTATGAAGTGAAAGACAGGGCCTCGACTGTTGCATAAAGCCCTGAGCAGATGCCTCGACACGGTTAGCATTCAGCATGTGTATCACCGTGCTGCGGCTCCCGCTGTGTCCACAGTAAAACCAATAAGAGGGAGGTATCATGGGATTGTGTGGGAGAAATATTGCACATTCTTTTTCAGCGGTGGGCTGAGAGATTGGACGGCTGGGATACAGATAGACTTCCATTATGTGTCCAGGCATGCAAGGAGAGCGGCCGCATCTCCTCCACAAAAGCAAATATCTACATCATGCCTCAACTTTCGTCTGCCTCGGTGCAGTCGGGTTGTATATGAGGAAGTCGCTGGTTGTAAACGATAAAAATGCAGCTTGCCCGCCAGCTGATGAGCTCGTGGTCCGACTGAGCCGTTGTACTTTGTGTGGACTAGAACACATCGGTTGCAAATGTGATATTGATTTTATTAAAAAGCTGTCAAGTTGAATAAATTCATGATGCAGAGAAAATAGTCACTAAAAGCAGTTTAAAAACAGTTGATAAAATCAGTCAGCAGAAAAAAGAATGAGAACAGAATTCATTTATAAATAGATAAGCTATAAATGTAAAGTTCTTTCACACTTAATGATTTTAAAATTCATTACAAAAGAGTTTATGTGAAAAATATTGAAATGGCTAAAAATATTGTTTAAAACAGTTACCAGAGTTTATCTGTGATCTACCTTTTGAGCCCTGAACAAGCTGATCATGATTGATTGGTCTTGTCTGCACAAACGTC
Source organism: Hirundichthys speculiger (assembly GCA_018398805.1). Taxonomy (NCBI): domain Eukaryota; kingdom Metazoa; phylum Chordata; class Actinopteri; order Beloniformes; family Exocoetidae; genus Hirundichthys; species Hirundichthys speculiger. The sequence goes on from JAGFBZ010001678.1 coordinate 2,009,304, forward strand.
GGTAGGGGGAGCCCTCTGGCCGCGATGCTTCACTCTCAGCGGAGTGCCAAGAGAAGAAGCCTCGTGTCCGAGAGTTCTCATTCTCGATATCGGGGTTGACGTCACGCATCATGTGATCAGCCATGGTTACACTTCCGGTTTTAGCGTGAGGGAGCAAACAAACTTGCATTCAGGTGTTTTTCACTCACAGTTCCTTCAGTTTTTTTAATTTACCATCTTTATTGAATTTTAACTTAGTTTGGCGATCATCACCGGTGCCTGTGGTGGCGAGCATGGCTAACTGATATCAGGATGAGTTGAAGCCAAAGGCTTTAGCGAGGTATAAAGCAAAATTGGACATAGTCAGCCTAGATTTGTGTCCATACAAACACACAGCCGATTCTCTGATCAATAACCCCAAACAATGACCCAGATGTGTACCATTACCTCATAAAAACTCGTAAGTATATAATTATAGGCTAGATATATTATGGAGTCTCTCGACAGTCACTTGGGTCTGCAGCCCCAGCAGACAGACCTAGCATTTCTTTTACCAGACCTGAAGGATCTATTCCCAAACACGTCAAAATATTAGATCTAAACATAGAAATTAAAAACTAAAATATCTTGAAAAAATCTGATTTCTTACCTGTTAACAAAGTTTGCTGAACAAACATACGTGTAGTCTGATTTGGGCACCCATAATTTCCCTTTTCGTCTGTTCTGTTAATAGCGAGCAGTCATTTTCTTCTTCTTTCACGCTCAGTAGCCTCGCCAAATGACAAATGTGGCTGGCGAGCAACATTGTTGGTGCAGTTGAACACACAACAGTTCTTCACCATCTTTTCCCCTATCGTAAACTGCATGAAATCAGACAGAACAGGCACAAAATGCAAAATGCATCGGCTTCGCTAGCAATAGTGAGCGTTTGTTTGCCCCCTTGGCCTGGTTGCTATGGCCCGCACATGCCCGGATATCTTCAGTGGCCCGGATGTTCGTGGTTGAGAATCGATATCTCTCCCTTTTCAGGTACGTTATGTGTATCAATGTTCTTGAGCTTTGAAGAATGCTTTATAAACTGTTTTATATGTATTTTATGTACATGTTAGCTGCCATTTTAAACATTTTTGGAGATTCGTTTTCATGTTAAAACTCAGTTGACAGACGGCTAGCAGAGTTGCTAGCTTAGCTTCATTTACTCGGTAGGCGGCACTGAGTATCACGTTACTAAGCATGCATATAAAGTATACGGTGTGTAGTGTATATGTAATTCATTTAGCAGTGATAGACACTTAAAGGAGGATGTTGCTACTGTGTATGTGTTTTTCTACTAATTATTACTGCATTTGAGAGTTAAAATCAAAGTAATTGCACAAAACTGACTGTGAGGTGTAATAGTACCCATTTTTGTACAACACTGTATTCATATTTGGAGAATTGAGTGACTTTGTATATATATTTTTTAGGGCTGGGCAATGATTGAAAATGTTTAATCACAATTAATCACATGATTTCCCTGATTAATCACAATTAATCGCATTGTATACGAAAAATCAAATAATGAATTCAAAAGTATTGTAAAATGCACTTTTATTTAAATGTTCTGCTGCCATAACATTTGTTGTGCAAACACTTTCAACATCAGCAGTCAGTTACACATAATTAGTGTAAATCTCATCTTTAAAAAAATGTCAAATAAAATAAAGCTTATTGCCACTGCCAGGGCATTAATGTCATCCTGTTTTTATTTAAAAAAAAAAAAAAACTCTACAAACAAAATCCAACAAAATGATTGTGTCTCAGCACAATCAGAACATTAAAACAGGTAATTTCTGAGGTAACAGCAGAAACTTTTAACGGGGAGTTCAACTTGTCAGTTGTTACAAATAACCTTGTTTCTGTTGAATCCTCCGTCTGGGAGAACTTTAAAATAAAAACGTCCATGTTAGAATTCAGTAACTTTACCAATCCGTGTATCAATCATTCTTTCCATTTTCAATTGTCAATCAAAAATTTAAAAACATAAAAATTGACATTTAATTACGTTTTTCGTTTTTTTAATCTAACAAACACACACACAAAATGCCTGTTTTTTTAATATTTCAATTTTAGACTTGGATGAAAAAATACAAAATTTAAAAACGGGCCACAGGACTGAATTTTCTAATCGGAGGACTGGACTTTCTGTTGTCATTACACATCTGTGCCACTAGATGGAGCCGCACTGCAGTAACCAGCTAGAGAACAGCAGGACAGTGAACACATGGAGAAGATCTGATGGAACATGGAGGAATGACGAGAAAGTTTTGTTGCAGTCCAGAATTTTTTTTTTGTTAATATTGCTACCTGAGTTGCTACCTGAACTGTAAAGTTAACGGATTTTTACTGTTCTCCATGTTTGTTTTAGCTTTTCCATGTTTACCTGCCAATTGTCTTCAGGTTCTACAGCAGCCAGTAACAGACTTTTCAAAACAAAAGCATGTGAACAAAAGCGCGATAAAATAAATGTAGGCGTTAATAAATTAATGCGTTAACGCTATCATAACACGTTAACTTGCCCAGCCCTAATATTTTTTTGAACAATCACTCTCAGTGAAGATGCCAGAGAAGAAGCCTCGTGTCCGAGAGTTGTTCATTTGATATCTCTCCCTTTTCAGGGTGTATCACGAACGGCTTGCTTCCGCCCCTGTACGTCTCCCCCTGTAACCCCGATTCTCTCCAGAGAGTGGATCACCTCCCCGTGGCTTCGTCTGATTATCTCCCCAAAGGATAACGAGCAAGCACAGAAAATAAACATGTGAGTACAGCCAAAAACAAGAAACCCTGTGAAAGTGGTAGAAGAACAGGAAATAGGGTGGCGTATCTATTTGAACAAGCCGTGCATTTGAGCATGCTTGTGTCGTTCACATCAGACAGTGAGAGAGAGGTATTCCTCGGCTTCCTGTTAGCTATTTGAGAAATGAAAGGCACGCATGCCTTTCTGAAACAGCGGCACCTCTCTCTTTGTGGGACAGGAGGGGGAATGCGGGGTGCAATGCTGACAGAGAGGAAGACGAGTGTGTCATCTTTAGCGGGAGCACCGCGGGCAGCAGTGGCCGGCGCCGTCGGCATGTCGTTATCTCCCTCTGTTCCCCGGCAGAGAGGGAGCGGCGGACCTTACAGGACGCCGTGTGGCAAAGTCACACCGGAGATGATTAAAGGCAGGATCCAGCACCCGGCTAAACCGGGGAATGCCTGCAAACATGGAGAAATTGGGGATGAAAGAGGAGAAAGGCGATGCAGGAAATGGAACAGAGAGCAGCTCATTACTGCCCACAGTGGGCTGCGGGTCCAGCTGTCGGCTCCTGTTTGGTTACCCGTGGAGTTAAAAAGCAAAGCTCCGGCTTTGCAGGCAGCAGTGGCTGACTGACTTCTGGGTGGCATCTCCGCTCGGCCAGTCTGACCCTCTTTACCCTCCAGGTCACATTCTGACCACAAAGTAAACCGAGAGTCATTTCAGTTTGTTATTGACTAAATCTGGTCTTTTTTTATGTTTTGGATCAGGTCTGCATGTCCTGCAGCAGGAGAGACACGACCACAACCGTCACAAAACACCAATCTTCAGCTTTTGAGGTCATTTACCCCGGTTGAAGCACTGGATGAGCCAGTAATAAATCAAGGGTGTTGTAACAGTGCCCCTCAGTGGACACGGTCAAAACAAGATGATGCTCATGCATGTACAGAGTTTTAAGTCATTTTAAGAGGCAGTCTGCCACACTGGTGCTGATTATTAGACTAAAGAACAAATTGACAAATTAAATGAAAAAAAAAAAAAGAAATCTTGACACCCACGGATCTAAAATGTGACATTACCAAGTCCCAACATGGAAGACTTCATATCCCAAGATGCAGAATCTGCTGTGATTCAGGAGCCTCCTCGTATGAGCGGTTGGTGGCCTCGTGGTCACCAGCTGTTTGGCCAACTCTGAAGCAAAGGAACTGTGCAACATGAGGACTGGTTCCTACAACACTTGGTCCTGTCGGGGCTGATGTCTGCACATCGTCCACCGGCCTGAACCACTGAAAGTTCCCTGGGTCGGAGCTTCCAGACGTTCAGTGTCTTCTGAACGATGGAAACGAGTCAGTGGGGCCGTTAAATGTCTCGTGTCGGAGTCTATCAAAGGAAACAGATTGGCAGCTGCGCTCAACATTGTGTCATGCACATATTTGGAGGCCGGATTTGAGGGGTTCAGTGTTGCAGGAACATTTTGATACACCACAGGGGCAGGGATCGATCTTCGCAACCTTGGAGGCCAACTGACTGCGTCTGCATGGCGCTGGAGTGATTCGGGACCTCTGGATGGTTGTGGAGAAAGAACTGTAATTAGGGGTGCACGATAACTATCGGGCCATTAACAGGAAATTATGACGTCATCCCGATAACTCCGATATCCGACGAATAGCCCCAATAACATATATATTTTTGTCAACACAGCAGTGCCTCGCTCCCTCTGAGCCTTGAATGACCAGCAGTGAATGTTATGTTCAAGTGAATGTCGGCATAATCAGAAAAACGATTACTCAATAAGGAAAATCAAGAATACCCCCTCATGCCAGAAAACAACTCGTTAACTTGGTCATAATTTTGGTAGTTGCTGACTTGAATTGATATTCGCAGTATTTTTCCCAACATGTTACACATAAAAAAAGAAAAAAATAGAAAAGGCTGAAAGAACGACTAGCAAACGAGGGAACGTGGGAATTTACGTTACACCTTGAATGCAGCCTGCAGCACAGCGTACTGATCACAACAAACATGGCGGCGTGGAACTTCGTTAAAGTTTCAGAAGAAGATAGTTTGGTGGTTATTTGTGACGAATACTCCAAGTGAATTCTACGAGGAGGGAAGCACAAGCTTTAATTACGTAAAACCTGATCAGCCACCTACAACATAACAATCGCTTCCATTGAGTTTTGAAATCGCGCTAACGTGAGCTAACGGAAGCTAATGCTAACGTGCGCAAGCCAGCAGCAGTCTCCCCTCCCTCTCCTCTCCCTCATTCCTCTCATCTAAAGCTTCCATGAGATTAAAAAATAAAAAACAAAAACTACTGAACCTCATTTACTTTAATTAAAGGTATTAATTTAAATGGAACCACAAGCCAAAATCCTTTAAATGTTAATCTTTTTCAGTTTGTAATTCTGATGCATGTATTTCCATCAGTTCAAGGAGCCTTTATTTTTTATATCAGTCAGTAATGAACCTTATTTAAGTTGATGTGAGATATCAAATAGGTTTGTTTGATAGCTTTATGAAAATGTTTGAGAGGCTTGCTAACAGTTTTTCATTGGAAAAAATAGATAACTGTTCATTTAAAAAGTCAAAACTATTTTTGATTTTGTTCATAGTATTGATGTAATGATCTTAGGTATATGTGTGTGTTATTGGTTATTGGTATCGGTTTTAAAAAACAGTTATTGTGCATCCCTAACTGTAATTAATTAGTCTTAGAATAGATTTTATTTGTGAGTCAGAGTCCCTGCACAAGTCTCCATTAGAGTTTAAAAAAAAATATCTTTTGTCTTTTTTTTTTTTTTGGTGCCATAGCATCAAAGCAGTTATTGTCATTTCTACTACTTACCACAATGATCAACTGAAAAGACGTTTGAGAGCCACTGTTCCAGAAAGTTCGATCATTTCCAGCTCTGTACCTGCTCTGCAAAAACCGTGAAATCTGTCGTCTCTCACAGAAAAGAATAACTTCCTTCTCTTTTTTACATTATTTTTTTCTAAATGCAGAAGTAGTTTCTGCAAGTCAAAACAGACATCCCGATACAAACACAAATGCCAGTCACGTGTCAGCCTTTCGCTGATCGGAGCGCAGACAACGGCAGCGTTCTGAATGGATCCTTTCAGTTTCGCTTCACAAAGCAGCAGACACCACAAAGCCTTTCAAATGCCAATCTCCGCATAATGCCTGTCAGTTTAATGTGCACCTGATTGTAATTATGCAGATTCCAGATAATTAGCTTCGGAAACCTGGAAGCTCTAATGAGCCGTTCACAAAAGAATACAAGCTAATTTCAGATAATGAGGCTCACGCCGTGTGGATTGGTTTACATGACACTGGAAGTACATTTCTTTAAGAATTAGGAATTTCTGCAAACAGTCACAACAGACCTCTTCATGCAAAGGTCTCCCAAATTAAACTACATATTTTGCCTGTCCTTGCAGTTAAAGAGGGGAGGAAAAAAAGCAAAACATTTGCTTTCAGCTTTTCTTTAAGCTGCAATGAGCGTGCAGAACCCTCGATGCTGCTATTTTGGCAGAAGTCACCTGTTGACCTGAAAGGAAAGTGTTGGTGGGCAGCTCAGGTCAGGCGCAGGTGGAATCAGCAGCTATAAATAACGTAGCTGATCCCAGGATAACGCAGCGCTGAGTTCCCGCAGGTCAGGATGCTTCATTTTTTTTCTCACTTGTGCATGCCTTTTATCATCGGTTCCATTTGTAAAGTATCCTTTTTTTCTCTCTCACCACCGTGCTGATGGGCCGTTGCCGGTCTTTGCTGCTTCAATTCCCTCAGGTTCCCTCAGACGCTTGCAGCTCCCCTCTGCGGTAATTGTACCAATAATCCACAGCAAGAACAATAACTACACGGGTGCCTATAAAAAGATTGTGTTGCTGCAGTTCATGCGGATAGCAGAGTCCACACCGCCAGAGTAATAAAGGCAAACAACACAGCCGAGGACGATTAGAAATAATAAAAAGTTGACAGCCAATAAAAATGCAGCGTCCTCAACCCTGCCTTTCATGGTGCTTGTGGTAAGTATAAACAGGGGCTGAAGCTACTTTATCGGGGTCATGTTTGTAATTGCTGTCTGCCTCTTTTATGCGAGTTAATAGAGAATGGGAAGTCAACGTCACGCTGCGTTAAATTTTAGGTGATTGAATTTGCTTACACGCCCTGTTGCAGGGATCCCGCTCCCACCGAGGCTGTCGTCGGCATGCAGGGATCCCGCGTGCAACCGTTCACCGTGGTGATTTTTTATGCAAATACTGTAAGATTACTAACTAAAATCTTGTCAGAGTCCATTTCTGCCCGACATGTCAAGATGACGAACGTATATAATATCCTTCCACCACATGTGAACACCTCCCGACTGAAACTCCACATAATCAGCAGCTGCAGAGAGTGCTCTCGCTGGTTTTACTAAATAAGCAAAAATGGGGTCCCAGAAGTTTAAGGCAATCTAATTTCAGCGCAAGGCTGGCCTGCTAATTAGCAGATCCCACGCACAGTCACGGTAAAACTGTTTGTGAGGTTTTTTTTTGTTCCTGTAACTTTTAAACTTGCACAAAGTTCATCTGCTCTGTCCAAAACAAATGTAATTTGCAATTTACAGAAATCTGGGCAGAAGTACAGGGTCAGTATCCTACCTTGTTCCTTCGCACAGCCTTTAATTTTTTTCTGTTTTCACAATGATAAGCCAGACTAAGCCACAGCTAATCAACCAATAATGGCTGTGGGTGCAGATAACAGGACAGCATTTCATGAAGGATGACACTTCCATTGCCCCTAAAGCCCCTTTTCAAACATTCAAAGGTGTCATATAATGATTTTCAGTGTTCTTAGCTTAGCTACAATGGTATAACTCAGTGGTTCTCAAACTTTTAATGCTGCGTACCACATGAGAAACTATTGAGCTTTCCGAGTACCACCATGATGACCAGTTTGAAAAATATAGCCATATATGCCTTCTCAATTAGCTTCAAACACACAGGAGAGATGTTTATTCCTTATTATGGTTATTTATTGTTACCTGAATTTCATTTGAAATGTTGTATTTATAATGCATTATCATGCATTGACAAGTCATGACGTTCACCCGCGTACCACCAGAGAGCGCTCGCGTACCACCAGTGGTACACGTATCACAGTTTGCGCATCACTGTTATAACTAAATTATTATTGTACATGTAATCAGATGCTCCATAAATGAGCTGGATGTATCGGTACATATGTTGTAGTTACAGTCTGATGTACAAGAAACGGGATTTGAGGTCTCGTGGACCCTAGGTTGGGAGAACCTTTCGAGATCGCTTTGCTCTGTCCGTCATGTGATCTCTAGGCAATGCACATTCATAAGAGAACTTGCCGAGCAGGAGAACCTGCAGCTAGCATTGAACCGCCTGTGGACGAACTCACAGACCAGTCAAGTCAGTCAGCAGCTGGAAGTTGGTGTTCGATCATCATGTTTGAACCGGTCAAAGACTCATCTGAGACACTAACGAACACATGGCCAGGGGACTGCAGGCGGACAATGATAACTTAGCACGTCAAACATCTCCAGTCAATGGGGAATCCCCATTTGAGCCTCAGCCAATGAGAAAACAAGGAATAAGTGGACAGCACTTTGAAGAAGGGATTCGACAAACAGGTACAAATGAATTTCAGTGCCTGCGAGCGTTTGCATCATTAGCTTTTCTACGTCTTGGCAGCAGATGTTTTCTGTCCCAGTCGGCTTTGGCCATCAGTTCTACTATCAGCACTTATCCCAATCCAAAATCCATAATGTTACACAGCAGCAAGGTAGGGCTAATACATGGATTTACAGATTCTGGCTCAAACATATGTGGCTGGGTTGGGGGTGTTTTTCAGCTTATTCTTAGCCATTGCTGAAAACATATCGCTAGAACTGCGTGTAAAAGCTGCTTTTTTTCTGCTAGCTACCGTAACCAGCTGTGAACATTCACGAGCCATTACACCTGGACTGGAAACCTGTCCTGAGTGTTCCCAGCCTCTCGGCTGAGGAGAGCAGGAACAGGCTCCAGTCCACCGTGGCCCCGGACATAATGAGGTGGATCGAGGAAACGGATGGATGGGCACCACCAAGCAGCAGTGGATTATAAAGAGACAGATCATAGCTAAACAGGACTGTTTTCTAAATCCAGCTCCCACCCACTCCCACTGGATTTCTGACCGTTACAACCCTCTCCTGCTCTACTCACTCTTTACACAACAGGTTTCATAATTTTATTTTTATGCTTTTCCTTGTTTTCCATTAGGTGCTTCTGACATGTTTTCTAATGGAGTTTTTAAATCCTAATCTTCTTCACAGTCTCATTTGTCTCCTCCATCACTGTGGTTAAAGCCAACTGAAGACGGTGTCTGCACTGAGACCTGCCATTTAAATCTTATAACCATCTGCTGCACATAAATATATTTTCTGATCCCGTGTGTTCCACAATAGAAAACCAATTTATAAAGCATTAACATCAATCTGCTGTTCCTTACTTAACTAATGTGTAGTCCATAGACCCAAAAGACGAACACTGTACCAGCTAACTATGTTTCGGTGCTTTGGCCTCTAATATTTTTAAAGCAGCACAAAGATGCATTACTGTTCTTCTTGTGTTAAAATGCCTGTCTCAGTTTAATTTGAAGGGATGCCTGATTACCTTTAGGTAGTGTCATCTCTCTCTCTTCTGGTCTCTCATCTCTACCATCAGCAAAAACCAACCAAAGTAACTTTGGATGTCTTGGTCGTCTCGTCTTGGTCGTCTCTTGCAATAAATCCATTTCACTTTACAACACAACATTACCCATCAGCAACAGGTAAACCAGCACACAGAGCTACAGTGGATGACTAAGGCCCCACTTAGACCTGGCATTAACATTCACCCCGACAAGGCATATAACAAGTGCCTACGATCAAACTTGGCACAAGTCTGGACCTAATAAATTCCTCGAGTGACATCAGAATTTTGTGTTCACGGTACAAAGAGAAGGTGGAGACAAGCGTCCCAGATCACCTTCAAATGCCCCCTGAGTGATAATATTTAAAATCTGTCCTGGAAATGTGTTCAGACCTTGCATTTGCGTTGGCCACTTGTGATGGGATTTGCAAGAACGCATTTTATTACAAGGTGTAAAGGTGGCCAAAGAGACTCAGGAAACTAATGAAAGAAGAGGAGAAAATAGAGAACAGAGCAAGAGTGTGGGGGCCGGACGCTGATGAAATACTCATCAAGCTGCGCCTACGCGACACCAACTCTGCCTCTGTACAATCAGCGCCGATATGACTCCATCACTTTGAGTGAAACCTCAAGCAGGCTCCTTGTTTGCATTCAAAGTGTTTATTGGAGAGCGGTGAGTGGAGACAACATTACAGCGTTGCTCTCATAATATCAGATGACAAACATCTTAAGTGCTGTTGTCAAGAAAAGAAAATGTCAATGAGCTTGTCTTGGAAGCAGTGAGCTATTCATCTGCAGTTCAATATTACAACAATGTACATATGCTGAGCTTATTTGTAGAGAGTAAATAGTTTTACTGTAAATCAACATTTTCAAGTCATCCCAGTCTCCTCCGTTTGTAATTTCATCGAACGCTTCTCCTCAGAAAGACGGTTGGCGTGGGAGAAACTGGAGCGCAGGCGAATGCCTCCTTTAAATGTTTAATGACACGTGAGTGACAAGTGGTGGAGTGTAGGTGTGTCTAAGACTGAACAAACAAATGAAAAACAGCGAGATTTAGAAGGCAAATCTCCAATTAAAACATATGCTGTGACAAGGCAGGGGATCAAAATACCCTTTTACTGAATTACTGTCCTTTCAATAGTCCTTTGTGTTCCATCCATGAAGCATGAACCTCATTGGATTGTGTTGTTTTGAGAGCACAATAAAGAATTCAACAATAAAATTTTCAGTTTTGTTCTGTTTTGCCATTAGGCCGTGTTGAAACTTTTGGCTGTGTACTGTGGTACTGTGAAAAAAAAACCTTTAAACCAAGCAGTGGCAAGGAAAAACTCCACTTTGAGAAAAAAAAAAACTTTGAGCAGGACCTGGATCATATGGAGGGACCTTCCTGCTGAAGACCAGCTGGATGAAGAAAGAAAAAGAGAGGAGAGACAGGACAGAGAGAGGAGAGCACACAAATGACTGAATGTAATAACTATAAATATATTAAACATAAACAGATGAGAATGGTCAGAGGACTAGATCACCAGTCACCACGCCAGCCGACACCCTGAGAACATCTACACACACACAGGTGGAGGTAAACACTGGGATGGACAGAGGAGGGAACTGCAGGTCAGCATGCAACTCAGGAAACTCTGGCCTGCAAACATACAGAAAGAAAAGAGAATAAAAGGGGGGGGGGGCAAAACAGCACAACAAACTACAGGAATAAAAATGGAGCACAGTTACAGTAACAAGGTGCTCCTAATTAACTATGGATTGACCTGGAGGATGAAGAAGGGAGGAGGAAAGGGAAGGCAAAGGGAGAAGAGAAGCGGAGACACCACTCAGCAGATCATGTTGGCGTCCCCCTGCAGCGTAGGCCTATAGCAGCATAGCTATGACGAAGTTGTGATTAAGATGAGCCAACTCTAGTCTGAGCTCCTACAACTATAGCTATAACTATTAGCCCCTACACACTATTGTTTAGACTAAATGTAGGCTTTACTAAACAGAATTTTTTTCAATTTGAAGAGTGTTTGAGCACGCCGGTTATTCTCCGATTCTGCTTGCAAAAGTGGCAACAATTGTTGGATTTATTTCCTTTACCCAGCTGTCTTTTTGAAAAAAGCAATTCGAAAAAGCACCCTAATTATGTTTTGGGTGTAACTGTTATTTGGCTTTGACCTTAAGAGTAGTTGTTTTTTTTAAAAACATCATTAAGATTAAGTTAGATGTAGAAATCAGCCTTTTAATACCTGTAGCGACCATTTGCTGTATCAAAAAGGCCACTACCTGGCTGAGTCTTTTGTTCATTTAAGACGCGTGCATACGAATTCCAGTGTACCAATATTGTTTTATTTTCTTACAGTAACTTCATGCAGGTACTGCCACTTGTCACTCGTAAATCAAACATAAACAATCCTAAATATTTGTCTGCTATTTCTTAATTCCATTTCTCCCAACACACACACGTAAGCACGGTCAAAAAACTTTTGCCTCCCTGTGTGTGATTGCACTTTGATTAAGTAGGCTTGTACCGTGCACAATAGCCTGCACCATTACTACTCCCCCTAGTGGTGGGAGGTTTTACCAAAAACACATTTGACAAAATAACAAATGGCTCTGACAATAACCAGTAGTCGGAATCAGCTCCAATAGGCAGGCAAGGCAAGTTTATTTGGAGATCACAATTTGTGCACAAGGCAATTCAAAGTGCTTTACAGATACATAAAATCACAAGAAGGCAAATCATTCCATAAATCATAAAAGCATAAAGATGATCATTATTTAATTAAATTAAAGATGCATATAAAATGAAGAGTGCAGATAAAATCCTCAATAAATTAAATTAAAAATGAAGGGTGCAGATAAAATCCTTTCAGTTGTCATTAACAGCTAAACAGAACTGTTTCCAGTCTGGATCTGAACATTGTCAGAGTTTAGGTCTGTCTCACATCTTCTGGAAGACTGGTCCAGATATTAGGAGCATAAAACTGAAACGCAGCTTCACCTTGTTTAGTCCTGACTCTGGGCACCAGCAGGAGACCACTACCTGAGGTTCTCAGAGTCCAGGTTGGTTCATATTAGGGGTGCAACGGTACAGGTGGCTCACGGTACGGTCCGTACCGCGGTTTTTGTGTCACAGTTTCAGTACGGATTCCGTACAGTTTCGGACCACCCACTACCCTAAACAAGGGATCGCGAGATACCGACATACCAAATTGCATGTCGGCGCGTAAAAGAGCGCGTCCAAGTGGAATAAATGTGCAGCTGTGGCAGCTCCCATTCAGATTCCTGCTGTTGGTTTGTTTTTTTCTTTTTCTGCGTCTACTAGCTGCAGCCATCCGGCCAAAGTGTGATTGGCTGGTCAGTGTGAGTGAGCGGAGACGAGTGGACATTGACATGCAGAGGCGGGCCCGTTGTCTAAAAGGCACACACGCTGACATGCAAGTCAAGTGCAAAGTTATTCGAACATAAATACCGCGGGACATAAAAGCGTCCCGTGTCCCGTGCAGGTCGTACCGAACCGTACCGTATTTTACCGAGTACCGTTGCATCCCTAGTTCATATGGCTCTAACATGTCAGAGATGTACTTTGGAGCTAGACCATGAAGAGACCTCCGGACTGGACTGGTTGTATCTCCTTGTTCTTGTCTGGATGTACTGCAGCTGTCTTACAGCTGGTTTAGAGCCCAGTGATCAGGCCGTTACAGTAGTCTAACCTGGGAGAGACCAACGCATGGATTAGTCTTTCTAAATCTGGTTTAGACACTATTCCTTTGATTCTGGAAATGTTTTTAGATGCTAAAAAGCTGCTGATGTTATTGCTTTAATGTGGCTGTTAAAGTTCAAGTCTGAATCCAATATGACCCCTAAATTTCTGACCTGATTTTTTGGTTCTAGAGAGAGAGTCTCAAGGTGACTGATAACACTTTCTCTTTGTTTCTGTGAGCCACAGACAATGATTTCAGTTTTGTCTGAGTTTAGCTGGAGAAAGTTGTTTTGCATCCAGACACTGATCTGTTCGATGCAGTGACACAATGAATCTACAGGCCCATGTTCTCCTGCTGTCAGTGACACATACATCTGAGTATCATCTGCATAGTTGTGGTAGGACACATTATAGCTGCGTATTAGCTGGACTAATGGAAGCATGTACAGATTGAACAACATGGGTCCCAGGATTGACCCCTGAGGAACCCCACAGGTCATGGCCATTTGGTCTGAGACACAGTTACCAATTTCAATAAAGCATCTCCTGTCCCAGAGATCGGACCTGAACCAGTTTCAGGACCTGAACCACTTGTTTCTGTGCAGTTTAAAGCAGTTTCAGAGATTCCCACCCAGTCTTCTAATCTCTGTAATAAGATCACATGGTCATCTGTGTCAAAGGCAGCGCTGAGGTCCAGCAGAGCTAAGACTGAGACTTTGCCTGCGTCTACGTTCAGGCGAATATCGTTTGTCACCTTGATTAGAGCTGACTCACTGATGTGGTAATATTAAAAACTATCAAAACAGCTTCCAGCCATCATTGATTCAGAGTTTGATTCACACTCGTTTCTGTGCTTTTGAGTGCCCAGTAGACTGAGACTTGATGAGCTGGTCAACTAGACGTTGAGCTGACGTCACGCAGAGGCTCACGCACAGTGGACGAGGTGAGGCAGAAGCTGAAGCTGTGTGAGTCAAGCGCAGCGATTAATTTTAGTGCAGTGATTCATTTTAGACCATGGGTCTCAAACTGATCCATGAAAGGGCCGGTGTGGCTGCAGGTTTTTGTTCCAACCATGCAGCAGCACAGCTGACTTGTTCCAGTCAATCAACTAGTTGTCTTCACTGAAGTTCTGAACCAGTTCAGTTGATTGAATGAAACAAGTCAGCTGTGTTTCTGCATGGTTGGAACAAAAACCTGCAGCCACACGGCCCTTTCATGGATCAGTTTGAGACAACAGTTTTAGACAAAGAAGATATGAACACATGCATCCCGGCCGGGATCAGCCCGCGGCGGCTTTGCGCGTGCATGGTTTGCAGTCCTTCTCTGAAGGGGGACCATCTGCTGCAGACTGGGCATGCATCAGACCCCGCATCTGTCCGGATGCAGGGTCTGATCTATCAGGCTGGTCCTCAGTCAGGTGAAGATGAACCGTGAAGCAGACTGGTCCTCAATGAACAAAATCACAAACTGTGAGGAAAGCTTGAAGATCCTCATGTAAAAGTCTGTAATGTATGATTATGAGGTCCTTCCTGAGTTACTATCACATATCAAATTGCTCATGCTCTTATAAGAGTACAAAAGGTTCAGCATATCTTCATGATGCAACCTGACCAGGTGAGGCCCAGGCGAAAGCGCTGCCTATTGATTTCAACCATTAAATCCACTTCAGTAATACAGGAGAAATGTGGATTAAGAGGATTACAGAAGGCAAAGAGGGATTTTTTTTTTTTTTTGCCTTCTTCTTTAAGCTTTAAGAGTGATGAGACTGTATCTGGAGAGTCATGGGTTCTGTTTCTGATCCTCCAGGGAAACGAAAATGTGCTCAGCTGGAGGAGATTATGAGAAAAACTGGATGATGAGTTGACAAAAGGAGACTCTTTGGTGGACATCACGAGCCCTAACGAGTAGGGATGGGAAATTGATAAGATTTTTCCAATTCCGATCCCATTATCGATAATGCTTAATGATTCGATTCTTTATCGATTCTCTTATCGATTCTAATTTGGGGAAAAAGAACAATAATAGAAATAAAAAAATCTAATTTTTAAAAGGATATATGAGCTCACTAAGCACTCAAAAATAATAATAATGAAGAAAGATAAATACTATCAAATACAACGGAACAGTGCATAGTGCAAATCTGCAAATACTATGAAGAATTAACAATCCTTTTGCAGAAAATAAGCATGTCTGCTTTTTCAGGAAGGATACGTGATCTTTCTGGAGGTAGCTAGTGAGCAGGAGTGAGTGCTGCCAGACTCTCTCTCTCATCACGGTCATCTTCTAAATGTAATGCAGAAGGCATTCGTTTAATAGCACTGCGTTAATGTTATAGCGTGTTTTACAAAGAAGCACATAGGCAGTGGGATAGCTACTAACCAGAGTTGCCTTCTGTAGTAACCGCAGAGGTGATCTTAGCTTGGCTACTGCTGCTGGGTTGAGATCCATCAGTCTGAAGCGTGTCAAAAACACGACACTCGTTATCGCATGTTGTGTGCGCAAATGTTTCTGCATGTTAGTCGTGTTCCCTCCCGACGCTGTTATCTCCACTTTACAATGACTGCTAGTTGCCTTGTTGCCATCTTTCTTTGGTGAAGTGAAGCCAAACTTTGGAGCGTTTGAACCTGGTGGGCGCCATTGTTGTTTACAACTGCAATGCGCGTGCTAAACCGACGTAACTTAATCACGTAAGTGCTTTCTGGAATTGACTGTGCGCAACTTGCGTAAATTACGTGAGATTCGTGCTGGTTGGAATTGATAAGAGAATCGCTAGATAAACTGCCAAATGATTCCATGGAATTGAAACACACGGAACCGGTTCTCTACAGGAACCGGTTCTCGATTCTCAACCCTACTAACAAGGTGATTGAGTGCCTCAAGAATGCCATGTACTCCCAACATATAATCATAATGTACTAAATAATGGCTGAACGTAACGGAGGGAATCAATATTTTTATGTGCTTTTAGAGGGATGAAATGAGAAGTTACACAACACTGTGACCAGAGCACATGTTGCATCTCCAACGCCTTTTCTTCATAAATCAGCTCTGTACAAAGTTGCAGGTCAGCCATGCAACGCTGGCCACAACATGACAGAAAACTGGTGTGCAGCCACCACAGAGTTCACATGTCTGTGTGCATCTTTCCAGGCGTGACCATCGTGTTCAGCGATGTGGTCAAGTTAATCAGATCCTCACATTAAGCTTGACAAGGTCGAGGCTTTGAGTCTACTGTTGCAGCTGGAGCAGGTCTTGATCCTTGTCTCTCTAACCGATGAAGATATTTTCCCTCCTAACCACCGTAGCACTTTGTAGACATAAATAAACATCTGTTCCCCTCAGCCGAAAGATCCTGATGGACTTATTACCTTGACGGGGGCGCTGCTATTGTGACGTCACACCTGACCGCTGAGTTTGTAGCCGCGGGTCCCAAACGCCATGCTGCGCCACGCCTGCTGCTGCCGGGGGCACGACTGCAGGTACGCTGTGGGATTTTGCAACAACCATCCATTATAATTACAATATACAATTACACAAATAATTATGAGTTTTAATTTGCTACATCAGTGCTTTTCACACTCCCAATTCCCAAATCAAATCTAAATTCCTCACCCTTTGAAAGCATTTTAAAAACCCTGCCTCACAAAGCCCATCTATTTACGCACTGTGGGTGTGCATGTGTGTGTCTGTGTGTGTGTGTGTGTGTGCTGGCATTTTAATGTGGACAGCACTTGCACTTAGCGGGAGTGCGCATTTTTGAGATTGAGGGTTGAGACTGAGGGTTAAGGGAGGAATTGGAATTCACCCTACATATGGCCCTGTGATGGATTGGTGACCTAACTGGGGTGGACCCCTGCCTTTCACCCAAAGAGAGCTGGGATAGACTTCTGCAGATCCCCGTGACACTACATAGGGTTAAGCAGGTGTAGATAATGGATGGATGTGTTGTTGTGTCTAACTTAACTTCGTTTTTTTTTGTCCCGTGGCTCCTTTATTGAACGTTGTGAGACAGGCAGTGGCAGCAGACACTCAGCACTAAAGAAAGCAAGTCTGAAAGAGGCATTTAACTCACAAACACACAGAAAAAGAAATGATTCTGCTGGTTCTTGAACCTCAGCAGCAGTGTTTGCAAAAAGGAGGCAGAAAATGTATAATATATATATATATATATTTATAAAATGTACTGCTATGGAAATCCTCACACATTTCACTAACTTCAATAAAGAAAAAATCATTAATCATGGATCAGTTTGAATACATGTGGTCTCATATATTCAGGCTGATCTGTGATCCCTGGTACGTGATGAACAGACCCAGATGAGAATAGGATGAGAAACATCCGCATATCATGATGCTTGCTCTGCCATGCTTCACTGTCTTTAATGAACTCTGGCTTGAGTTCAGAGTTTGGAAGTCACCTGACAAACTGTCTGTGGCCCCCGGATCCAAAAACAACTATCTAGCTTCCATCAGTCCATAAATGTAGCTCCATGTTTCTTCAGGCCAGTCACTGCGTTCTTTGGTAAACTAGAGCTGAACGACTTTATCGATTCTGTGATATATATCGATATTTTATCGAGTATCGATTTTTCGCCCGCAGGTATCAATGTTCTAAGCTTCTTTCAAAACCTCCGTGTCCCACCTTTAAAAGCTTGCAAGCAACAATTTACACTGTTTAAATAAATGAAACTATTTTTCTCAACACATCTATTATTCATTTTGTCCAGCATTTGCAAGCTGCCTGTCAGCCATATAATGTGTAATTGATGCTTTCAGTTTAATTAATTCAGTCATTGGAACACTCACAAGATGTCACCAAAATCACTTTGTCCCTTTAAAATCTTTCAGAAAATAATGTAAATGAATTCTAAGATGAATATCGATTATATATCGTATCGTGAGCCGAATATCGTGTATCGTATCGCGAGATTAGTGTATCGCTACAGCCCTATGGTAAACTGTAACCCCTTCAGGACATGTCTTTTTTTTTAACAGTGGGACTTTGTGGGGTGTTCTTGCTGATGTCTTGGCTTCACATTGACATCTTCTAATTGTTCCAGTACTCACAGGTAATTTCAGGTCCTCTTTGGTCCACCTGGAGCTGATAGTTGACTGAGTCTTTGCTGTTCCTCTATCCATCCAAATGATAGTTTTCCCATTTCCTTCCACGTCTTTCTAGTTTTCGTTGCCATTTTAAAGCATTTGAGATTATTTTCACTGAGTAGCGCTTCTTTATATGTTTTCCCCTTCTCCAGTAAAGTTTTTTATCAAAGTCAATCAATGTCTGGAACGACCCATTTTAGTCAGATTTTCAGAGAGAAATGACCAATGACCGAAATGCTGCCTTCGTCCTTAAATAAAAACCCTGTTTTTACACACAACCAGTGACCTCACTGACTGATCTCCACACTGCTGTTGTTGTTTTGTTTTTTTTTTGAACAGCAAAATATTCCTTTCTGGAAAAATAATATCTTATTTGCTCTGGAGCAGAATGTGCAGAGTTCCCAAGAGTTTTTTTTTTTTTTTTTTTAAACATACTGCTGTTATTTTGAACACAATATTTCATCTAAAACAGGGAAGGGCCCAGCTGATGAAGCCCAGGAGTGTCCTGCGCAGTGACAACGGTCTCCCACTAGAGGCCGCTAATGAGCCTCCTACATCATCAGACGGCTCCTCAGGCTCCAGTCCTTCCCCCAGCAACCAGGGGAACAGCTTCAGACCCGTGTGGTGCTGGTGGAGATGACATCACTGGGATACTGGAGATATAATTCATCTGCATTTGAAAGACTCTTTAAAGCAATGTCTCAAATTCTGGGAAATACTGTTAAATACCATAAAAGGCAGTCAAATGTGCTCTACATATAAACAATAATGCACAGAGAAATTAAAGACAATGTTTGAGGGATTTGAAAGTGATTTTTTTTTCTCATTTTATTTGCTTCTTTAACAGCTCTTTTTATCACAGATTAACATCAGGAAACTTAGGCTTCGTCTATATTAGTTCATTTTTATTTCAAAACAGTTTTAAAGTTGGTATATAAGATTTACACGTTAAAGATATCAAATTTGAATTGAATATTTATATTAAAAAAATAATTTTGATACACAGATCCCCTGACAGTACAGCGCTGATGAGTGGGGGCGGTCCAGTAAGTCTTGTAATATCAATAAACTTTAGTGTTGTCAAAGTGGCTTAACGTCCACCACCTGTAGGGGGAGCCAAAGTGCTACAATTGCTGAAAGTCCTCCATGCATCTTTAAACCAAAACCTATTAGTGTCCATATGAGCATTTCCCTATCGTGCAGGAGAAGATCTCAGTCCACTTCACACCACCGTAAACACATGTCTCAAGGCCGTCAAGACCCAATCAGGGGAACGAAGCACATTTCTTATGGACCTGATATTGTAACTATCAGTGCAAAGGAGGCGTTTGGTTTCTCAGAGCTTCAAAAAGTGGAATTGGAAACAGAGCCTTCAGTCATCTGGCTTTTCTTCTTTGAACGCTGCTCCCAGTTGGCATTCGGGAAGAAGACATCGTCTCTACCTTTAGAATTAGGATTAAAACTTTTACTTTTGGTTCAGCTCATAGTGTCTACTCTCCTTGTGCACATATGTCTGTTTCCTGTCATCATAGACCGGCACCGGTTGAGGCAGACGGAGGGTTGGACAGTGAAAAATTGACCCGATGCTCATGATGTTTTTTTGTTTTTTTACATCAGTTGGCATGACCATGTCGCACATCAACGACGCATCTTACTTGCTTTGAGTCGTGACTTTTGGCCAAGCTAATCTATGACTATCTATGACTCATCCAAAAAAAGCCCACCCACCACAATGTGATTCAGTTCCTACCGCCGGTGGAAATGCCCGTGAGAACCATTTCAAGAGAGAGGACTTTTGCGGCGTGAATCAGCGTGGTTGGCCGGGCCAGAGGAGCGGAACAAGTCTCAGGTTTCCAGCCCTGGTCACGTCTGTCCACATTAGACCGAAACAGCTGCGTTTACGGGCTGAAACGAGGCCTGCAGCAGACCCTGCCTGACAGGCATGCCATCCAACAAAAGATTTATGTTTTAAAGGCAAGGCAAGTTTATTTGTATAGCACATTTCATATACAAAATATTCAAAGTGCTTTATATAAAACATTAAAAGCATTGCAAAAAAAGAAAAAGAAAGCATTAACAAGTAAAAGAATAATAATAATATTGTTGTTCTTTATAACCTGGGCTAGTGGGAGCATGTAGATGTTAAACAGAAGAGGCCCCAGGATGGAACCCTGGGGAACACCACATGTAATTTTTGTCAGGTCAGTAAAGTAAAATCTTAGGGCCTGATTTACTAAAGGTTTGCGTGCGTAAAAACGTGTGCAAACTTGACATCACCCGCAAACCAATGCGCAAGCTGATTTACTAACAGCGTGCAAAGAGGACTGCGCCTCTCAAATCAGCAAAATAGCACACGCTGTTCATTTAGCACTTTTGCCCTGATGAATAATCAATATGGGGCGTACCCGCCAGAAAGCGCAAAATACTGGGAGGGGAAAATGCAAATAGGTCCATTTACCACGCGCAATGAGATTTACCAACCCTGAAAGTAATTGCGGGGATTGTGATTGCGTCTGTATTTAGTACGTTCGGAAGGAAGGTGCTATTCTGTCCAGCATTACGCACCGATGGCTGCTGTTATTGTGGCAAGGAGGCGACATCGCCAAAATCAAAGAATACGCAGAGAGAGAGTCTTTCGGACTCGTGTAAATTTGTTTGCACATGCAAAAGGGGAAATATTTTATTTGAATGTTAAATCGAGTATTATTCAGCAAAAGGTTGCCACAGGAGGCACCAGGGTTTCCGTTGTCTGGTAATTGCCGGACTTTGTCTGGTAAAATATGCGGAAGTCCGGGATTTTATAATCTCTCCGGTCAAAATGTCCGGTGAAAATACTCCTCCCAAGCACAATTTCAGTTGTAATAAAATGGGTTATTTCCACATCATTTTATGAAAAACGCCTCGGGATTCTCCCAGAGGAGCTGGTGGAAGCGGCCGGGGGATCTGGACCTCTGAAGCTGCTGGCATCGCGACCCGACTTCGGATAAGCGGAAGCTAATGGATGGATGGATGGATGGATGGATGGATTTTATGAAAAAACATATACTTTTTTTACTAATGAGTAGTGTATGAGGACGAGTCGGCTCCAGCCACAGCTCCACTCATTGATGCCACAGCTGCGCGCAGAGACGCATCTCCGTAATGACAGCGCTCCGCGGTTATGGAGGGTGGAACTTCTCAACGGCCACTTAACCACCTGTCTGTCTTGTTTGCCGAAGTTTTATTAAAGGCCACTTTTTCTTTAGTTCTTTGCCTTATATCTTGCCACCTTCTTTTAACCTCATCTGCCGTTCTTTTTGTCTTACCAACTGCATTTATTCTATCGCAGATTTTCTCCCATATTGCGTTTCTTTTGGTAATGTTTAAATTTCTTTGCTGTAGTTCATGAATGTGTTTATTTGCCTCTTCCACTAATATCTCTAACTCCAACTCGTCAAATTTCATTTTGCGCTTGCGTCTATCCTGCTTTCCATCCAGACTCTCCATGACGGAAACCGTAAGACACGCAACACCTCATTTAAATACTGCGGTTTGCACCCGTTATCAATTGCGCGAGCATTCTTAGTTGATCACCCGCAAAACACACAACAACAGCACGCGCAAACTTTTTCAGTGCACACGCAATTTAGTACTCTTTATTTAGGATCTTAGTAAATCAGGCCCTTACAGTACTAACATGGATGTAGGAGCCTTAAAGGAATAGTGGCACTAAAAACTGATAACAGTTAAACCATTGTTTGATAAGTCATCAAACATCTGGCTCAATCTTCACAGCATGGTCTTATCCAGATGTTCTATGCATAAAGTCAGTGTTTTTCACTGTACGTTGCTGTGTATTTATTTTTCAAAAAACTGTACGTACCATGGTAAAATATTGCTCTAAACGGGTCATGACACCTTTAGGTGTTATTTCATAAACCACTGACCTGCCAGTCACAGGTGCAGCCAACATTTAACACTTGTTTTTTTCCTCCTCCTTCCGTTCCAACCAACCGATAGAGGCGACCTACTTCACCCAGCTGCAGTTTCTAATAACGCCACCTGCAGTTTCACGAGTCTCATCAGGAGGAACCGCAACTAAAATTCACAAATTAAAACTGAGCTGAAAGAGATGAGCTCTGTTCGTACATCAGAAAGTACACAACTGCAAAGATGTGTCATGTGTAAACGCCCATCCTGTTTTTTTTTTTTATCAACAACTAAGACTCAAAAACCAGAAGCTAAAGAAGCCAGATGGTGATTTTTCAGGTTTTTCCTGTACTTTGAGTGGACTGTAGATTAGCACAGATTTGCAGATTCCACAGAAGTTAACTTTAAAGCATGTTTGCATACTCCAAACATGCTTTATAGTAAAAGGGAAGTGATTCAGAAGGTGACTGTCAGCTGGGAGGCCACATTATGGGTCTGACTGGTTTTACTGTACAGTCAGTGATGTGATAGGAATAAATAAAGCGTTAGTGTTTCACAGTCAACTTCACAAAGCAAGTCTTGACAAACTTTGAGACAGAACCTCATACAGACACTTTTATTAAGTCACTCTACAGCCAGGTTACAAGCAGGGACTTGTCGTTTGATTTTAGTCAGATAGCTCTTCATTTTTTTGGTCTATTCTCCTTCTGGGTAGAAAGTTTTACAAAAGCCAAAATTCTTTTTTTCTTCTTCTTCTTTTTCTTCTTGAGAAATTCTGTTTTGCAGTTAAAAGAGGTGGCGTCGTTCTCCCCGTGCTTGAGTGGGTTTCCTCCAGGTACTCCCGCTTCTTCCCGCAGTCCAAAGACATGCATGTCAGGTTCATTGGTGGTTCTAGATTACCTGTAGGAGTGATTGTGAGTTTGGGAACTGTGATGGACTGGTGACCTGTCCAGGTGGAACCCCTGCCTTTCACCCGAAGAGAGCTGAGATAGACTCCAGCAGATCACCGTGACCCTGCAGAGGATTAAATGAGTCTGGATGATGGATGGATGGATGGATGGATGGAAGAGGGGGATATATCATGAAAATTTTACTTTAATTTGTGCTTGACTGACGATACAAAGTTCATCCCATTTTTCTCAGGTCAGATTCAAGCAGTGGAGATTTCTGGTCTTTCAAACAGGGGAAGCTCATCGTCAGAGTTCATCATAAAAACGTGTCAATGTATTTATATGTAAATTCTGCCCTTCCCTTCAGTGAATGTGATTTATTTACAGTGTAAGAAATGAAGTATGAAATGCCAACAAATGGTCGCTGCTTGTCATTTGACTTCGTATGCAAAATCTGTGATGGGAATGAAGTCATGCATGAGATGTGACAGTATATATATAATATATCTCAGAAACCTGTCAGATTTTCCTCCAATCACCATGCGGACTGATCAGGGTCCAGGCAAGCTGAGGCCAACCCACAGCTCCATTCACTCCCAGAGACACTGAGAGTCCGGGGAGCGGGATAACATTGGCATTTAAGCCGATGCCCGTCGAGTTTCGCAGCAATGAAAAAAATGCTCCATGCAGTCCCAGAGACGCTCGGCTTCTACGGGTAAATGCATTGACCAGAAAGCGATATGGGAATGTACAGACAAGTCAACTTGTGAAGAAGTAGCTGATTCTGAATCAAATGGTCTTCATGTTTAAAGTGTTCTAACACATTTATAGTCAATGAAATGTTAACACAACTGCACATATTAGGCCATTAATTTTTTTTTTGACATTATAGGGCAGGGTGGCCGTCCTCAGAGGAATCCCCTCTGGATTCAAGCACTTTCAAGGTGCATTTTTAAAAACTTTTTTTTATATCACATTAAAAAAGATTTTTATTTTATCAAAATAGTGTATTATACTTAAAGATGGAAAAGAAGCAACTGCAGATTTACTGGAATAATTGGACATGATCCTAAAATATGAGTACAGGACAGGAAGCGGAGCATCATGGTGGACCACGGCGGAGCACCACGCGCCCAACCTAGCGGTGCCCGGCACCTCACCTGCCGTCTGTTTTTTTCAAATGTTCAACCAATCTATGAAATTCAATTCAAGCCTTGAAAACAAAGCATTAAAATCTATACGAGCCCTGCACGTATGTGGGCGCCAGAAACATCTACCAGCTCAAAAACCTCCTGCAGAGCAAACACTGTCGCTTTGTTCGGGAGCCACCTAAGACTGAAAATGTGCTATTTAGTCAACTGTTTAGATTAGCAGAGCACTGTGACATCAAAGACCCACATCAGAGTTGAATTATCCAGCCTTTCGATCTTCATCTCCACCCAGTCTCAAATTATGCTGCATTTTCACGGCACCTTGGAAGAGGGCTGTGGGATGATTTCAAGAGAAACTCCCTGCAGAAGGGGTTTGACTCCACACCTATAAAACCAGCTCTTATGAACAAAGGTCTAAAGACAAGGTTTAAAAGGGCCCTGTTGTACTTTATCCACATGAAAATGGGTCAGGGGTTAAAAAGGTGGGGTGGGGTGGGGGGGTGTACTTCAGGTACACTGTAATAAAAAAAGGTTAGGGTATCAGCGTTGCCAGGTGTACGATAATTATCGTATTTGTACGATAATTTGTCCCTCTGTACAATGTACGATCAATAATCCAAAAAAAGGCCAAATGTACGATAATTTGACTAATTCAAATTATTGCCTGCTGCAACTGTCTGCCGGAGAGTTTTTTTTGTGAACCCTTAAGGCATCTGTTCCCATGTGACATGTTTCCAGCCAATCGTGCTTTACTGAGCGTGAGATACAAACGTTTGTCTCAAAACAACTAGCATGATAGGTTAAATGGGCTGAATGGTCAGCGTCGCCCGGTATTTAACACTAGAGTGATTTAATTTGACTATAGCACATTATTGGGCTTGTTATTTTGGTTATGACAGACGTACGATAATTTCCCTCAAAATACGATAATTTTGAGTCTTTGGTATGATAATCCTACATTTTCCAACGCTGTAGGTTATCAAGTGACTAGAGTTTACAACTTCACCTTTAGCCTTCTCAGCACTCGCCTGAATATCAACCTCACGCGTCCCTGACATGGATTCACCAATTACAGAGATATTAGAAAGAAGTCTGTGTTTCTTCTTTTATGTTAACCGTTAACTACACAAGCTTGACACGAACTTCTAGCAAACCGGAGCTGTTTTTCAATAGAGAATTGGCTAGCTCTGACAGTGTTCAACATTAGCTGTAGCGAACGGCAGTAACTTTGTTTTACCACAAAGTATGAAAACGATTGAAACCATAACTCACCAAATTAAATCCACTAGTAAATGTAGGTAGGAAATGTGAACGTACGCTCGTCTGCCTTGTCCCTGGCGTGGACAGCACTAGGTCCTGTTTCTCGTCCCACTTAGCAATGTAACCTCCGAGTTTCTCCAAGTACACGTGAATGAAGAACGTTGGTATGACTGGAATAATGGAACAATCTGGCCTGATTGGTTCTAGGCAGGATTTACTGACCGTCCAAGTGTCATTTAAAGGGACGATTTCTGAAGTGCTCAGTTTGCTTATTAGGTCAATTATATGATAATTGAAAAAAATAAAATTAAATCTCTCAACTCTGACACCCCCCCCATTAAAAAAGAAAACTCCTTGGATCTACACGATTCACGTAGGTCACCCTTTTTGACTTCAAAACGGCAAAATTCGCCGAAAGGTGAGGGGTTATCATGCCTGATCACTGTGGTATCACAACTAAAACATGTCAGTGCGAGTTCATCGCAACCTCAGGAAACTATATCGGCTTTTTAAAACGGGGCTTAATTTGTCTCCTTTAATTCCTCTTTAAGTTTTTCTATTTCCAGGGTCTCCTCAGCGGATCGTTTGCGTCCATCTTACTCTGCATTCTGCAGCTTCCTCTGTCACAACAACCAACCGCATATCCTCTTTCACCACATCTTCTCTTTGGTCTTCCCCTTTTTCTCCATCTCCAGAACCCCCCAACCAGCGGATCCACTATCCCTCCCATTTATGCATCTAAAACCACCGCCTAGCCTAGCTCTTCCTTTATCTTCCAAGTCGTCTGACCCTTGCAGTTGCTGTGACGTGCTCATTTTTAATCTCGTCACTCCCAAAGAAGATCTTTAACCCCTCCAACTCCAGCTCCGTTTTCCTGCCTCTTGTTCATTGGCAGCTTCTCTCAAACCGTACAGATGTTAACGCATTACAACAATCGTCTCTGTTGACTTTGGAGGGACAGTTTTCGATATGAATCCCTGCTCCTGCAGAACGACCATGCCGAAACGTCTGGCCTCTAATTTACCAGCATTTGCTCATCTGCATCTGTGCTGGTCGCCTGTCCTGTAACAGCGGACAGTGAAAACCATCTCCCGTCTGATTCAAGATCTAAATCTTCAGGCGTAAATGACGTGACCTCAGCGGTCGTGAGGTCGCGTCATTTCTGCCTTACTCATCCTGCGATAACACACTGCTATTATGTGAGTGACTATACGTGGAGGCTGACGTGATCTTTTAATGAAAGACCAGCGACACCTTTTTACATCCTCTCATTATCTCCTGACCAAAAGGGGGCGAGTGCATACACCACGTGCGTCGCCGGAACAGGTGAGGCCTCTTCACGCTCGCGCCTGTGAGCACAAACGCTATGAGCGAGTCTGCTCGCTCATACGCCGCAGATGTTTAGCCGAGCTGAGCTCTCCCCGCTGATGTTTCCTCGTGAGATGTCATTACATGATAAAGAGGAAGCTGTCAGGAAACCGCTTAAGCACTACTTCCTGTCTGTTGCCATGGTGACCACCTCTTTCTGCAGTTGCAGATTTTAACCCACGACTTTTTACTCGACTCGACTTCTCGCAGGCGAGCCCACGTGGGAGGCGACAAAACAAAAAGGAGCAGGTGTGTTGGAGTCCGGTGGGGAACGATTCCCGCACCGGCCCCGGCCGGGGGGGAGGTGGGGCCCTCGGACCCCGACATCTGACAGCAATTAACGTCTGGACGCGTCTTTTTGTGAATGGTCCGGGGCTCGGGCGGCGGCAGTTCAGCACACATGGTTGTCATTCAGAAAAATATACTGACATAGATAAACACAGATCCACGAGCAGGGACATTTCCTGTTTCTAAATGGACGCTAGCTGGAACCAGACTCACTCTGCTGTTTTTATACATGCATGTAAAAGTCACTGTCGAGTGTATTTATATTTCCACCATTCAGATAAGGTGGGTTCAAAACTAAGCCTCATTTATCAGCGCAAGATTGTACTTTAACTTTTATGGCTTTATGATCTGACTACAACTATACCTATCCCTCTGAGGGATAAACTTAAACAAAAAAAGAACATTTAAAGGCGTACAGGATGTAGATCTTCAGCCAGTTAGAAAGGCTGGGGCACGAACGCTCAAAAGTTTCAAATTGTGAACATTTGAGTCGCGCTCGTGGCCACTCTTTGTTTTGATTCTCCCTCGAACAAGAGACACTGACAGGAGGCGCATTCCAGCAAAGGTGAGCTCACTGAAAGAAAAAAGAGGGGGTTAAGCCGCTCCCCTTTCAACCGGCTCCATCACCGGATCATTGGTAAATTCTTTCTGGGGGTTTTCACTTGTCAGAGCACGCAGAGGCGCAACGTCAGCGCTACAGAGGCGCAGACAGACTCAGGCAGAGAGAGAGCCAAAGCGTGGTGAGTGAGGGCAAGAGAGGAGGACAGGTTTTTGGTGTGTTTGAATTTGAATTTCAAAAGGGAAGCACAAGACAAGGGCGGCAAGAGAAAGAGAGAGAGAGAGAGAGAGAAACAAAGACGCACTCACGCCGAGGGGTGTGTCACAGCAATTTAGTTCCTCAAGGAAGTAAAGCTCAACATTATCTTAAGACGGGGTGGTGAGCGCTGACAGGAGCGTTGTAGGAAGGAGGCTTTTATGGGTTTTTGCTTTTTTGTTCTTGATGAAAATGAAGGTGTCTTGGTGAATTAACCAGCCTGTGCTGTCAACCTGATACGCAGAGCAGAGAGGAGAGAAAACGTCTGACACGCACGAGGAGGGAGGGGGACTCAGCAAACGCTCAGGTAAGACTCTGCTCGTGGGAGGAAGGGGGGGAAACTAGAAATGTTACTGCTGTGCAAAGACGGGCTGACAGCACGAGCCGAGAGTCACAAAGGTCCACGGTCGTGCAGGGACAAGTACAGTAACGGGGACAGATGTTGCACAGGCTGGACTTTCCCTCGCCTCACTGACAGACTTTGATTTGCGGCAAGTTAAGACTCGGCCAAAGTCAGCAAAAGTGTTGCAATCTCTCCGGTGGTGCGCGGGCAGCAGGGGAAGGGACGGGCGCCGGCGGCGGGTCTCTGCCGATGACTCCTCACCGCCGGGCCAACGGCTCTGTTTCGCTTCCCTTTTGGAGGCAGATGTGTCGCAGGCCAGAACGGCAGCTCTCGAAAGTTGTGCAACGTCGAAAAAACAAAAAAAAGTTTCTAAATGCTTTCCTGTTCGCCACTTTTACGGAGGCGGCTCGGTCCAAGCGAAACAGGACGACCATGACCCTCGGGAACTAATCTGAAATGCTGCTAAAGTTCAACAGCGTAAGTGTAAGTTACGCAAAGGTTTGAGAGGAAAACAAGATCTTAAAACTCAACTCTTGTCTGCAGCTCAACAGAAGTGGCCTTCATCCTGGTAAACGAAAAAAAAAAGGGGTTGCAGAGGGACATGGTTGTCATCGTTTCATCTTCTCTGGTCAATCATCAGGAAAGATTTATTCGCAGCCACCATTCTGGCACGGTGATAAACCTAACAAAGATGGCCAGCTTGGTCTTGGACCCGTACGCTTTTCCTGGAACATTCTCTGACGACACGCCGTCAGCGTCTGAAGGAAAAGGACTTTTGCAATCTCACTGGGCGACGGACAAGTTTGCACAACCCATCTCAAGATGAAACATGGCGAGAGCGTCTCAAAAGCCAGCGAGGCTCTTCTGCGCTCTAAGAAACAGCACAAGGCGCGTCTCGATTGGCTCAACCGACAGAAGTCCCTCTGAGCACACGTGGGGTGAACTTATAGACCACAGGGATACTACGTGCGCTATGCGAACGCCGTGCTATTCTTTTTATTTATTGAAAAGCCTGCAAACGCCATACACTACATTTTTAACTCGAAAAATAACATCATGCATGCGAGTCCATGCATGCATGAATCATTTGAGGAATGCTAAATATTTATCATCTCCGCCTGCCTCGGTGGCTCCACCCGTCAGGTGCAGGGGGTCAGTGCTGCCCGGATGCTACGAGTGCTCTGAAACTGTTACTTCCCTGTCATGCGGCTGCTCATCTGTTCCTGCAGGCATCTGAAAGGGAACAAACACGTAATAAACACGCCTCCTGGTGGATGTCAATAACTAGGGATGGGAATTGATAAGATTTTTCCGATTCCATTATCGATACTGTTTAACGATTTGATTCTTTATCGATTCTCTTAT
Source organism: Hirundichthys speculiger (assembly GCA_018398805.1). NCBI lineage: Eukaryota > Metazoa > Chordata > Actinopteri > Beloniformes > Exocoetidae > Hirundichthys > Hirundichthys speculiger. Next base: position 2,038,931 of record JAGFBZ010001678.1, read on the forward strand.
CGATTCTAATTTGGGGAAAAAGGAGAACAGTTTTATTAGCATCAATTTTTTTTTACTTAGAAGTCACGACCTTACAAACTCAACAGCGAGGTCAAAAGAGGCCCAAAGGTAACGTGTTAACTGTTGAAATATGCAACTGTGCAAATACACAAGAATGTGTAACATTTTACTAACAGATTTTTCCTAATAGAAATATTAAAAAAATCTCCCTTTTAAACTAAGCACTCTATAATAATAAATAATAATAAAGAAAGATAAATACTATCAAATACAAAGGAACAGTGCATAGTACAAATCTGCAAATACTATGAAGAATTAACAATTCTTTTGCAGAAAAATAATCATGTCTTCGAGCCTCTGAACCAGCCAGACTCTCTCTCTCATCACGGTCATCTTCTAAATGTAATGCAGAAGACATTCATTTAATAGCATAGCGTTAATGTTATAGCGTTTTTTTTTTTACAAAGAAGCACATCAGCAGTGGTATAGCTACTTACCAGAGTTGCCTTGCGTAGTAACCGCAGAGGGGATCTTAGCTTGGCTACTGCCGCCGCTGCTGGGTTGAGATCCATCAGTCCGAAGCACGTCAAAAACACGACACTCATTTAACATTATCGCATGTTATGTGCGCAAGATGCAATAATGCATATTAGTCCGTGTTCCCTCCCGATGCTGTCAATTTACAATGACTGCAAGTTGCCTTGTTGCCATCTTTCTTTGGTGAAGTGAAGCCAAACTTTGGAGTGTTTGAACCCGGTGGGCGCCATTGTTGTTTACAACTGCAATGTGCGTGCTAAACCGACGTAACTTAATCACGTAAATGCTTTCTGGAATTGACTGTGCATAACTTGTGTAAATTACGTGAGATTCGTGCTGGTTGGAATCGATAAGAGAATCGCTAGATAAACTGCCAAACAATTCCATGGAATTGAAACACACGGATCCGGTTCTCTACAGGAACCGGTTCGCGATTCCCAGCCCTACTGCCCGGATGCTACGGGGGATCTGAAACTGTTACTCCCCTGTCAGGATCAGACATGCGGCTGCTCATCTGTTCCTGCAGGCATCTGAAAGGGAGAAAAAAAATACGTAATATATAAAAATACGCTTCCTGGTGGATGTCAATAACGGGCTGATAAATGCTCAGAGGCCCTCTTCAGTCCAAATCGTCCCAACAAAATTGCCACTCAGCAAGAGTGAAAACGAAACTACCCATTACAGAAGAGTGTTTTTAATGCCAATCTGCTGGATTAACATGGAAATGTTTCAACACGCTCTAAACACCTTCGACCCCCTCACAGAGCTGCATTAAAAAAAAAGAGAGAAAAAGCAGAGCAGAGGGTTGTCTCCTGCTGCGGGACTTTTTATTGTGTGACATTCTGGCTAATTACTACACACCGCTAACGTCCTTCAACTCCCTGTCGTCGTCTTTGTGAAACAAACAAGACTGAAGCGTAAATCTGAAACAGCTATCACTCCGCCCCACTTCCATTATGACTGTTAGGGGAAATGAATCCCATGAATGTTCTCTAATGACCCCATGTGGCGCCCAAAGCCTTTCGCAAACAAAGCCAGCTCTCACGAGTGTGACACTTGTTCAAAAATTAATGACTGCACGTGTAAAATATTACCGGGATATTCGGTTTATTGTGAATATGCCAAAGACGAGTGTGGCTCATCTTCAGGATGCTTTTGTTTCAATAAGTATTCATAGTAACTGGGTCCCTTGTTCATTTGCTGACACATCTGTCTGTGCGTCACGTGAACTGGAAAATATATTTTAAATAATGCCGTCTAATACGCACAGGAAAAAGGAAATGCATTAAAGGAGCCATCAAGGAGCCATTTAGCCGACAGTCCAAGGACAACAATTCGTATTTTAATGCACAGGATGTCACAATAACCGAGTAGCTGATGTTTGACTCACAGGCAGACCTGACTACGGTGATAAAACTGGGAACTGGGTCGCTCACTTCCCCTTCTTTACGCTGCAGCACTGATGCAATGTTCAAAGAGCACGCACGGACCTGTCGAAGCTATGCAGGCCTGCTGCAGTACGTGCTCCGTTCACGATGCTTGTCCACACAGGCCAGAAGGGAGATTTCAAAGAGAAGATTGCAACTGAGAGACGTTCGGTTCCTGTCGTCTCAATTTCAGGCCTGCGTGTGCACAGTCAGCTTCTGCACACGTGAGAAAAAAAAGAAAGTCAGACAGGAAGACACAGCACATGGTTGCCTCAGTGGCACGGATGTTTGCCAAAGCTACTGTTTGATTCTGTCTCACTCATCACACAAACATGGATTAAGGAGAAGTAGCAACTAAGCATTTTGACTTAGACTTAAGCCGTTGCATCCCCACAACTCGACGTGATGCTAAGAGATATTTAGCATAAATATTCTACAAAGACACTTGCTTTCTCCGCGTATCGTAAGAAGCATGCCGATCTGATCCTTTCCAAAACTGATGTTTGTGACGCGAGAGTAAAACCTCAGTTCATCTCTCACGCTTTGTGAGCTTTAACAGGAACATCAGATATGTGTACAGTACAGATGTAGGTTTCCTCTGCGAATGCTACACCGAAACTGTGTTGACAGTCGAATTCAAGAAGGTGATTTTGTTTTCTCGCAGTGTGCTGTGTGCATGCTGATGACCTCCCGGAGGTGAATCCCAGTGATGGATGCTGAGCGTGGATAGAGTCTCAGCGGAGAAATTAAAAGCCTCCGTCAAGTCTCTTCCATGGCAAGTCTCCCTCAGGGCATCATGTGAAGACAGAAAACAAATACCTCAGCTGACATGACATTTGGGGGTTGATGTTTCGCGGTGGAATACGTCTGAACAGATAAACGTCTAAATTTGAATAAGTCATCAAGGTGATACTTTGATGGGCTTAAATGTGCCGGAAAACATCCGGGTGACAGAAGTGAACATGTTTTGTCGTCGCAGGCCTCCGTAGCAACAAATTAGAGCTGAAAGATTTTATCGATTCTGCGATATATATCGATATTTTATTTCCTCAGAGAGTATCGATTTTTCAGCCGCGGGTATCGATATTCTAAGCTTCTTCCAAAACCCCCGTGTCCCACCTTTAAAAGCTTGCAAGCAACAATTTGCACTGTTTAAATAAATGAAACTATTTTTCTCAACAAATCTTTTACTCATTTTGTCCAGCACTTGCAAGCTGCCTGTCAGCCATATAATGTGTAATTGATGCTTTCAGTTCAGTTAATTCAAACAAAGGCCCAATTCCAATTCCTCCCTTAACCCTCAATCTCAACCCTCAATTTTTGGCCCTCAATTCAAGTGCAGTTACGTCTTCAGACTGAAATGTATCAGAGCCCGTTGTCTCTGTATTCCCTGAAATGACACAGGGATAACATTGAAAAGAGCGCCGTATATTCTCTAAATAATATTAGCAAATAACACAAGAGAGGATACATTATTCAGTCCTCCGTCGCTACACAATAAGGTATACAAGTAACGTGAAGCCGGCCGGGACCACCGGTCCGGCAGCAAACATCGTTAAGTAAAAAAATAAATGTTACGCAACAACGATGTTAATCCATGAAAAAAGTCTCAAACAAAGACAATATGATGGTTTCGTAAAATTTATATCTTTAAGAACTACAATGATACTTACATTTGTAGCTAGCTTTTTTTGTTGCTATCCTTTTCGAAGATGTTTTGGCTAAATTACCCAGTGCCTTCTGGGTAGCCCTTACTTGGGTAGCCCTTACTTCCAAGGGTGGTGCCGGAGAATCTCAATATACAGCCCTCAAACTTGTCCCTCAATTTGACGTTCTGAGAATCAGGACAGCACTTGCACTTAGCGGGAGCGCGCATTTTTGAGATTGAGGGTTAAGCGCAGAATTGGAATTCACCCAAAGTCATTGGAACATTCACAAGATGTCACCAAAATCGCTTTGTCCCTTTAAAATCTTTCAGAAAATGATGTAAACTTATTGTAAGATGAATATCGATATATATCGTATCGCTAGATTAGTGTATCGCTACAGCCCTACAACAAATTATTTGACTTTCAACAACACGCCTCCAACAGTTTGGTTAAAAACAGTTGGTTTTGTAGCAGTAAAAGATTTGTTAAACTGCAGACAGATGTGGTAAGTTGTTGGCCTCCTGAAGAGTCGTCCTCATATTCATGCAGGTGGTGGACTGAAGACTATGATGGATATGCAAAATTTCTTTAATTTAATTTTCTCCAACACAGCAGTAAAAAAAAAAAAAAAAAAAAATCAGTCAGTAAAATGAACAAATTTCATTTTTCACACTAATTCAGGCAACCATGGACGCGTTCAGTTCCAAGGACATGGCCATGAAGGCGCAGAAGAAGATCCTCAGCACCATGGCCACCAAGAGCTCAGTGCAGATGTTCATCGACGACACCACCAGCGAGATCCTGGACGAACTGTACCGCGTCTCCAAGGAGTACACAGGGAACAAAAGCGAGGCCCAGAAAGTCCTCAAGGACCTCATCAAGATTGCTGTCAAAATCGGCGTGCTGTTCAGAAATAACCGCTTCAGCAAAGAGGAACTAGAGGTGGCCCAAGACTTTAAGAAAAAGCTCCATCACGGGGCCATGACGGCCATCAGCTTCTATGAGGTAAAACTTCCACACGCCGACGGCCGAATGCACCTTTTATGTTTCAGGGTTTAGAAATTCAGATGTTAGATATCAGAACTTCTTGTTAATAAGGGATTGCGCAAGTGTGCAAGATTGTTGTTCCAAAACAGGAAAGGGTTTTTATGTACAGCTGGCCCCTCAGGGCTGGAACCAGCAGGCAGCTGCGAGAACCGTCGATATTTAACGTCAAACACACACTCTAATATATTTGTTCAGGGACAAAATGCACAGTTAGGTTCATTGAAACAGATGCAATAATCATGTTTTCAATCAAAACTACATTTGCAAGGCTGTTGGTACATGGGTAAAACCATTTTCTAATGCTTGTAGCTGTATTGAATGTATATATTAGGGCTGGGCAAGTTAACGCGTTATTATCGTGTTAACGCATTAATTTTTTAACACCGACAATTATTTTAGCGCGCGTTAACGCATGTTGCTCACATGCTTTTGTTTTGAAATGTCTGTTACTGGCTGCTGCAGAACCGGAAGACAATTGGCAGGTAAACAAGGTAAAGCTAAAACAGAAATGGAGAACGGTAAAAATCTGTGTACTTTACAGTTCTGGTAGCAACTCAGGTAGCAATATTAACAACTTCTGTCTGGAAAAAAAAAATTCTGGACTGCATCAAAACTTTCACGTCATTCCTTCATGTTCCATCAGATCCGCTCCATGTGTTCACTGTCCTGCTGTTCTCTAGCTGGTTACTGCAGTGCAGCTCCATCTAGTGGCACAGATGTGTAATGACAACAGAAAGTCCAGTCCTCCATTATAAAACAAATTCAGTCCTGTGGCCTGTTTTTTCATTTTGTATTTTTGATCCAATTCTAAAATTGAAATATAAAAAAAAAGGCATTTTTTTTGTGTTAGATTAAAAAAAAAATGTAATAAAATGTCACTTTTTAATTTTTTTTAATTTTTGATTGATACACGGTTTGGTAAAGTTACTGAACTTTAACATGGACATTTTCATTTTAAAGTTCTCCCAGACGGAGGATTCAACAGCAACAAGGTTATTTGTAACAACTGACAAGTTGAACTCCCTGTTAAAAGTTTCTGCTGTTACCTCAGAAATTACCTGTTTTAATGTTCTGATTGTGCTGAGCCACAATCATTTTGTTGGGTTTTGTTTGTAGGCGTTTTTTTTTTAATTATTTTTTATAAAAACAGGATGACATTAATGCCCTGGCAGTGGCAATAAGCTTTATTTTATTTTACATTTTTTAAGATGAGATTTACACTAAATATGTGTTACTGACAAGTGCTGATGTTAAAAGTGTTTGAACAACAAATGTTATGGCACTTTAGTTCATATGGCAACAGAACATTTAAATAAAAGTGCATTTTACACTACTTTTGAATTTATTATTTGATTTTGCGTATACAATGCGATTAATCATGATTAATCAGGGAAATAATGCGATTAATCGCGATTAAAAATTTTAATCGTTGCCCAGCCCTACCATATGTATATTGTTATTTATTTAAAGCTACCTGATGATAATGTGATATAGGGTTTTTATTCATCTACAAAATGAGCAGAAAGTCTATAAACTGAATTATTATTATTCATAAATGAAGGATGATTAAAAATCCTGATCCTCGAGGCAGTTTTCTAACGTAAGCTTATCTCCTGACCGACGCAGGTGGACTTCACCTTCGACAAGACCGTGATGGCAGAACTTCTGACCAGCTGCAGGGATATTCTACTAAAACTGGTCAACACTCCACCTCACCCCCAAATCCCACGGTCGCATCAACCACGTCTTCAACCATTACTCCGACCCCCAGCTCCTGACCCAGCTGTACGACCCCAACAGCCCCTTCAGGCCCCACCTCACCAAGATCTGTACAGGACTCAACAAACTGGTGGAGGACGGGACAATATGACGTGCGAGCTGGAGTGCACGCCAACAGACACTGGGAGATCAACAGGGAGACGCACCTAAGACTCTGGACTGCCGGACGAAATTTGTCTCACCGCTGCTGAGGACTGGCAACGTATGACAAGTGATTTGAAACCAAATGTGCTGCCTCACAGTTCTCAACGAACATGCGGGATAGGAATAAAGTTGCTGGAGTCTTTTTTTTTTTTTTCAATTTGTAATGAGCAGAGGTAACACACACATAACTATGAGAACATGACGTGTACGTGTTTATTTAAAGAAACATGGAACGCAAACTTGAACATAAACAAGTTTATACTTTATCAGATGTTTTACCAGCTGCGTACCATTGTCCAATGTTCAATATTTGACACCTATAAATGTTTGTACTCAGAACTACTGATCATGTACATTCCAGAAAGCAGGACCTAAACCTTCTGGACAGACTTTCATGGACAAAAAAAAAAAAAAAAAAAATGACAGGGGAGAAATGCCACTGTAATACAATACTGCCATCTGGTGGTCAACACATAGTGCTACAGCCCTGTTTTCACTGAGGTGTTGAGATGACAACGCAGCCATTAATAAAAAATAATGCTAATGATAATAATACTTACACAGTGGATAATTATTCTATCACTCTGCACTGTCAACATACATTTAGACACATCAAGAAAAAGACTGATTCCTTCCTGATAACAGCACAAGCTTGAATGCTAATCAAAGACTATAATATATAGAAACAGCAGTCCACAGCTGAGGCAAACAACATTTGACTTATCGGCACCAGGAATGAGTCAGCACGTGCCAATCTGAGGCCGTGGTTTTTAGTTGAAAAGGGTTGAAATGTCCTGTCGGGGTTCACAGCTGAATGACACTAGAGCAGGGCTGGGCAATCCCAGTCCTCGAGGGCCGCTGTCCTGCATGCCTTAGAAGTCTCCCTGCTTCAACACACCTGATTCAAATCAATGGGTCGTTAATGGACTTGTCCAGACCTTGATGACAACCTGATGGTGATCCATTTGTTAGAATCAGATGTGTTGTGGCAGGAAAACATCTAAGACATGCCGGACAGCGGCCCTTCCAGGACTGGGATTGCCCACCCCTGTCTTAGATGTTTTCCTGCCACAGCACACCTGATTCTAACAAATGGATCACCATCAGCTTGTCTACACAAGTCTGTTAACGACCCATTCATCTGATTCAGATGTGCTGCAGCAGGGAAACATCTAAGGCATGCAGGACAGCGCCCCCCCGGGAGGACTGGAATTGCCCGCCCCTGCGCTAGAGGTTGACAGCATCGACAGCGATGCAGATTTTCTACCGGTCTGCTGTGAAGAGGGATTTCAGCCAAAGCTCTCCGTTTACCCATCAATCTGTGTTCCTGCCCTCAGACTGTGGTCAGCGGGTGAAAGAGTAGGAGTGCAAATACAAGCGGGTGAAATTAGGTTTCTATAACAGTGTGGATGGACTCTACCTTAGAGACGGGGACAGCAGTTTGTTCATTCAGGAGGGACTCGGAAGTAGAGTTCCTGCTCCTCCACATGGAGAGGAGTCAACTGAGCTGGTTCGGGGATCTGGTGCCTCCATGTCCAACCAGGAGGCGGCCCCGAGGCAGACCCAGGACACGCCTGAGAGATTATATCGCTCAGCTGGCCTGGGAATGCCTGGATATCTCTGCAGAGGAGCTGGAGGAGGTCTGGACCTCTCTGCTCGGGCCGCTGACCCCACGACCCTGAACGACCCTTAATTCAGATAAACAGGAGATAATGTACGGATGGAATGTATCAGATCCGAACATGAATGTTGTCAAATAAGGGGAAAAAAAATCTGGCATCTCACACTGTAATGAAATGCTCCATTACTTAAGTCTTTAAATACAGGAACTAAAAAGAAAAAGGTATTTTAAAACTAATCATACTAAACTTAGATGATGTCAGATACATAACCCTAAATTTTTTTTAAAATACTGACAAAATATTCATTTTCATATAGTTTGGCTACATTACAGTGTCAAGTTTTCAGCAACAAAGAAACCATTTTATTAGCTCTTTTACGCCGTTATTACTACAGTGAGCACATTGACATTCCCAGACTAAAGGACACGTGACGCAACCTTTACACACCGACTCCTTTGAGTTCACCGTGCACACACGGTCACATGACAAACATTTCATGCTCTTCTTTCCTGAACGTGAGAACGAGCCAAATGCAGTTTTCACCATACAAGGTTTTTTTCTAAATCTACAGTATGTCTCCACATATAAATAATGTATTATGTGCAATTTTAAGAGCTAAAAAAAAAAAGGGTGGGGATGTTTAAATACAGCAGCAGCACAATTATCAGGGCTCTTTCGTCTGTGATGGTCTCTGGTCCTGGAGTGAAAATCCCAGCAAACACAGCCGTCTGGGAAAGTTTAAAGAAGCGTTCTGTCACAGTTCAAAGATCTCGTCCTCCCTCTCCCTCACTTTCTTGGAGAGTTTGGTGACAGTGAGGGGTACCGATCCGTGTGCTGCCGGCTGCTTCATCCTGGAGGACGAAATGACACTCTGAGACCTTGTTAGAGGCCGCCGGTCTGACGTCCTGCTGGAGCAGGCTGCTTCAAAGGCTGCAACCCTGTGAAGGAAAAATTTTTAAAAAAAAAAATTAAGATACAATCATTTCCACCCATTTTCTTATTTGGCTACATTTATGAATGTTTTCAAAAGTCTATTGCTTTGAAACCACTCAAAGCTCAGATTATGAATTGCATCCCAAGCAGCTGTTTAGCATCAGAAAGGTTCCTTTAAGCAGCAACATTAAGAAACTATTAAGGTTGGAGGTTAAGCATGTGGCAGCCAGGAAGGTGGATGGGAGGATTTAATGTCTCTCTTGGAGCCGTTAATGTCAGCAGAGGAGTTTCATTGTACTTAATTCAGGATGTGGGGGAACGTAACAGCCGTTTTTCTGAAAGTTCTCCAGCCAGATGTCAGCTGGTTGGAGAACAGCTGACTGAAGCCAAACATGTGACTCACTTTGTGGGAACATAGCATAACTAAACATTTGTGACTTTTAATCTTATGAGTTTTTTTTTCTTCTTCTTCTTTTTGTCCTTAGCATTACTCAAATACACTGTCCATCCAAAACAAGACATCACACACTCCTTTAGCCTTTAGCTTTGAGCCCGATGACTCCTGGCATGGTCGTCTGGGAACGAGCCGTGCCATCAGGGAAGAAAAACGTCATTAATGGAATAACCTGGTCATTCGGTGTATTCAGGTCGTCAGCTGACCTCATTATTTGGGCACATAAAGTTGCTGAACCTGGACCTGACCAACGGCGGCAGCCCCAGATCCCAGCTCTGAACCCACAGTCTGATACTGTAGGTGCTAGGTCTGATGGGAGCATCACTTCATCTGCCTCTCTTCTTACCCTGATACTCCCATCACTCTGGAACAGGGTCAATCTGGACTCATCAGACCACATGACCTTCCTTCATTGCTCCACAGACCAATCTTTATGCTCCCCCGAAAATTAAAGTGTATTCTTCCCCATTGACCTCACTAATAAGTGGTTTTCTTAAGGCTACACAGCTGTTCAGTCCCAATCCCTTGAATTCCCTTAGCATTGTGTGTAGGAGTGAGTATTGGCAGGGACCTCGCAATACTATGTGTATCGTGATACTTGAATCATATCACAATATATTGTGATATTCTACCCAGTCAATATCAAAATTAAAAGTAGAGATGAAAAATCAAGTTGATGTATATGTTCATCAGATGATATTGATCATTCAGAGGACAAATTGAGTCAAAACTATTTGCTTCAAAACAACCTATTTATTAAATAGGTTATTTTGAAATTCTTTGAAACTTGAACATTGAATTGTTCCTAAAAATAAAATTGATATTGGGAGCTGAAAAATCGATATTATATTGGGCGGCCGAAAATCGCGATATATTGCCAAGTCGATTTTTTCACACCCCTAATGTGGAAATGCTCTTACTTTAACTATCAAGCCGTGAGTTCTACTGATTTTTTTTTCCTGATCTGATTTTCTCCAAATGTTTAAGTGATCATCAATCATGATCATTCAAGAATTTTTTCCAACCACATTTCTTCCTCTGAGATGATGGTTCCCTACTATTCCTCCAGTTTTTAATAACATGTTGGACAGTTCTGAACCCAGCAGTCTCCTTAGATGTTTTCTTTGCTTGATAAATTGACCCTTCTGAAACAGATTAACATCTTTTCCACGACTACAGGACGCGTCATCTGATAAGGTCGTTTAAGAAATGAGAAGCTGCTCACTGCATCAGTGAGGGTTAAATGACTTCAGAGCATCACATCTCAAAAACCTTGATCATTTTATATTTCGGCATCCTGTCCTGTTACATGACTCAGTTTCAACCAGGCTTTAGCTGTGGACAGATTTGCCAATGGATCACTCTGGTATACAGAAGTTCATGTTCAACTCAATAACAGCAAGGTACTCAGGCGCTGTGGCTGCAAAACAACCCCAGACTGGATTATACTCCACTTTATTAACCGTGAATGCTTTCTGTGCCTTGCCGATATATTTGCCGATATATCCCGATTTTTGGCTGCCCGATATAATATCGATTTTTCAGCTCCTAATATCGATTTTTTAGAAAAATTAATTCATTCACTTAAATGTGCAAAAAAATAATAATAAACAATAAATAGGTTGTTTTGAAGCAAATAGTTTTGACTCAATTTGTCCTCTGAATGATCAATATCATCTGATGAACATATACAGCAACTTGATTTTTCATCTCTGCTTTTAATTTTGATATTAACTGGGTAGAATATCCCAATATATCGTGATATGACCCAAGTATCACGATACATAGCGTATTGTGAGGTCCTTGCCAATACTCACCCCTAGCCTTGACGTGACCTTGTTATGAATTGGAACATAACAAATGAAGTGAATGAATAAAAAGAATCTCTCAACCAGACAGCGGGTGAGAGGCGTTTCTGCTGAGATGCTGTCACTGGTTTTCACCAAGCAAAGCTCTGGGCATGAAGGTCAAACAGCTCCACCTCGGTCTCATCCGTCTGTAGGACTCTGGTCCAGAAGTCTTGTGGTTTGTTCAGATGCAGTTTTGTGAGCCTCAGTCACGCTTCCATCTTCTCTTTAAACAGATTTTCTTCTGGAAACAAACTGAACTTGTTCCGCCTTCTTCTAAATGTGCTGTCATGGAGTTTAACATTTAACATGCTCCATGAGGCTTGTAAGGTCTGAGCTGTTACTCCTGTTTATTTGTATTTCTTTGAGCATTGAATGCTTTACTGGGACATCCCTTGGTTGGACTGGTTGACGACTGAAAACCATCTAGAATAATTTCCACTGGTGAATAATCTTTCTTGCTGTAGGACACTGAACTCCAAATTCTTTGGAAATGGTTTCCAGACTGATGAGCAGCAAAGATGGCTCCTCTATGAACGTTTCTTAGGTCTTTCTTGGCAGTGATAAAAAGTTACATGTTGTCGTGCACTGACAGTTGTACGGTGTGGGACAGTCTGAAAAAGAGGACGGCAGATAAACCCCCACACTTCAGACGTTCCCAGCAGCCAACTGTCACACTGGTGTCAGCATTTCTGACATGCGCCTTATGCCTTTTACTGATAGGGGGAATTTTTCATCCTGAAAGAGCCTCTCCCATCTGGATGGGCATATTTCATCACAGAACGAAGGAGATCACACATATCTTCCCTCTACAGGGACAACTGGACTCAACAAACTGCCGTTCTTGACTGTTGGGTCAAGAATTCAGGTTTTTCCCTCTGATTTGTCACAAATAACAGCAGGAAAGAAACACATTTACGTGACCATGCCAATTATATTTTCTATTGTTCACCCTGGGGACCAATGTGAACATATATTTGTAAAGCATGAAATCAATGAAAAGTGTCTGATTTAAAACAAACCTGGACAAAAATTGAATCTGGGTGGCTTGAACTTCCTCTTGGAGTGTATTTTTGTCATACAAACTGCACGGTAGGGATGCACGATAACTGTTTTTTAACACCGATACTGATAACCGATAACACACACATATACCTAAGATCATTACATCAATACTATGAACAAAACCAAAAACAGTTTTGACTCTTTAAATGAACAGATATTTATTTTTTCCAATGAAAAACTATTGTCAGGCCTCTCAAACATTTTCATAAAGCTATCAAACAAACCTATTTGATATCTCACATTAACTTAAATAAGGTTCATTACTGACTGATATAAAAAAATAAAGGCTCCTTGAACTGATGGAAATACATGCATCAGAATTACTAACTGAAAAAATGCATTCCTAAATGACAATAAAAAATAATGCACAGGTCATAATGTACTGACACAAGTTAGATTTGTCTGTGTAAATAAATTTAAAAAAGTACACTTCATAGCAACAGAAAATTACGTTTAAAGGATTTTGGCTTGTGGTTCCATTTAAATGAATGCCTTTAATTAAGTATTTGAGGTTTGGTAGTTTGGGGGTTTTTTTTAATCTCATGGAAGCTTTAGATGAGTGATGATGGCGAGGAGAGGAGAGGGAGGGGAGGGGAGGGGAGACTTGCTCCTGGCTTGCTCACGTTAGCTCACATTAGCGCGATTTCAAAACTCCATGGAAGCGATGGTTATGTTTCAGGTGGCTGGTCAGGTTTGACGTATTAAAGCTTGTGCTATTTTTCCCTCCTTCGCTTGGAGCATTTGTCACAAATAACCAGCGAACTATCTCCCTCTGAAACTTTAACGAAGTTCCATACAATCGCCATCATGTTGTTTTTTTCTATCAGCGCACTGTGCCGCAATGCTGCATTCAAGGTATAACGTAAATTCCCCCGGTTTCCTCGTTTGCTAGTCGTTCTTCGGCCTTATCTATTTTTTCTATTTTTTATGTGTAACATGTGGGAAAATACTGCAAATATCAATTAAAGTCAGCAACTATGAAAATTATGACCGAGTTAAGGAGTTGTTTTCTGGCATGAGGGGGTATTCTTGATTTTCCTTATTGAGTAATCGTTTTTCTGATTATGCCGACGTCACTTGAACATAACATTCACTGCCGGTCATTCAAGGCTCAGAGGGAGCGAGGCACTGCCGTGTTGACAAAAAAAAAATATGTTATCGGGGCTATTCGTCATGATATCGGAGTTATCCGGATGACGTCATAATTTCCTGTTATCGGCCCGATAGTTATCGTGCACCCCTACTGCACGGTATAAAACTTCTAAGTGAAAAGATGTCTAAGTGCATCACTAAACGGTTGTACTTTGACAGCAGGCAAGCGTAACAAAATTAACCAATGGAACACTACGCTCGTATACGAACGTTCGTTCTCATATCGGTACCTTTTCTCTGCATCCTGGCATCCTCTGACCGCAGCCTGCTTGGACTGGCTTATCAATTCATCCAGCCTCTTCAAAAAATCCACGGGACTGAGATCCGATGCCCTCTCTTTTTCATCCTCTTGCTGATTCTCAGAGATGCTTCCTGTCGGCCCATTGAGAACGGAGGCGCCGTCAACGCTACCTTCTTCACTGCACTCCTCAGACAAATCCACTCCGTTGCTGCAGGCGTCCAGGTCTGACAGCACGGGGATCGACAGGGACTTCTTCAGGAAAATCGAGTCATTGGTGTATAGCCTGTTTGCTCTTTTTATTTGCTCCATCTGGAAAAAAAAAGAATTTAATTGTCAAACATGTGAGCCAGTATTGTGCTTTAGGAAAGCCAGTCTCATTTAGCCGTGTGTTTGGGTAATAAATCTTTCTTTATGAAATTAGGAGACTAGCTTCATCCTGATTAAACATTCACGCGCTGACATTTAAAGCAGAATATTTACTTCAGCGTGAAGCAGGAGGTGGATAAACAGTTTAGTTAGAAGCTATTAAGCTTTAAAATCACATGAACTATAATGTGATACAACAGGAACAATAATCACATATTCACATAACTATATACATTACAAAAAAAATAAAAACAAAGAATAGGGAATACTTGTTCTGAACATTTCTTTACTGAGTTAGTGCTGAAGGCCATGACATCACAGCATCATTTGCAGTGTTTAAAAATAAGAGCACATGTTCAAAGAAGTCCTTATAATAGCTTTAATTTCCATGCACAAATGCATTGGGAACACTGCACAGCTTGATTTCCAAATCAAAACATGAAGAAAAATGTATCAAATTTGTTATTGTGTTACAGAAAGAGAAGAAAGAAGAACACTAGGTTGTTCAAAAAATAGAAGTGTTTGCATTTTTCTTTACAAACTCAAACATCTGGTGCACATGTGTCAAACACAAGGCCCGTGGGCCAAATGTGGCCCACCACGTCATTGTATGTGGCCCTCGAGAGCTTGGCTTAAATTTTAAACTAATTTTTTAAGACTTAAATTAAGCTTACGCCACTTTAAAGTGCAAATTGACAATAAACTGCATCTCCCATGATGCATTTCGTCGTTACCCACAACGATAACAGTATATCACCATGAGCAAGACATCAAGACGATTTTCATTTTGATGTATTCAAACCCCTGGTATGTGATAAATAGACCTGACACCATAGTATGAGAAACATCCCCATATCATGATGCTCGCTCCGCCGTGCTTCACTGTCTTCAGTGTTTGGGGGTCACCTGAATCTAGCTTTCATCAGTCCATAAATGTTGCTTAATTTCTCTTAAGCAACAGTCAGTGTGTTCTTTGGCAAACTGCAACCTCTTCAGCACATGTCATTTTTCCAACAATGGGACTTTGTGGGCTCTTCTTGCTGATATCTTGGCTTCACATTGATGTCTTCTAATTGTTCCAGTACTCACAGGTAACTTCAGATCTTTTTTGATCACCCTGGAGCTGATGATTAACTGAGTCTTCCATCCATCTGAATGGTAGTTTTCCATCGTCTTTCACATCTTTCTGGGTTTGATTGCCATTTTAAAGCATTTGAGATTATTTTAACTGGAGTAGATTATCATCTTCTGCATTTCTTATTTTCTTTCCCCTCTCCAAACAACTTATACTTAGAATTTCAGAAAGAAATACACTATAACCAGCATGTACAATATCTGTCACCTGTTTGGCACTTGTTTTTATCCACAGAATGAATGATCCCAACACCTGAAATCCATACTTTCACTTTCTGCAGAATGATAACCAAGTTCACAATTTTTTTTTTATTATTATTATTTTTTTGACTTGGAATTGAATGTGCAGCGTTCTCAGTGCATTTGCGTGTGCGGAAATGCGGGGAAAAAAAACTATCATGATTATTCTGAGCTTTACTCAAGTTTGCAACGATTAAAAAGAAAACTACTTTGTACTTACGGACACTCCATACTTCAGGGCCAGGCCCTGTAAAGTCTCTCCCGGCTGAATGATGTGCTCGATGCGCCTCTGGCGGACTGGAGACAGCGGAGATCGGATCAAACTGCCGTAAGACCGCGTCCTGCTTCCCCCGCAGGAGGCCTCCTCCCCGGGACGATGAAGGCGCTCGCTCCCCGGACATTTTCAAACTACACTTACGTTGGTATCCGCTCCGAATAGGTGATGGTTGGATGTGGAAACGAGCAAACTTTAATGTAGGTATCATCATGAGATGGTCGGCTTCCTTATCGGTCACGCATTAGCTGCAGTATCACACTAGCAGCCCGGTTAGCCTGCTGGCTGACCTGTTAACGCTATTAACTACTTTACCGGGGGTCAAACTAGCTTTTGAAGAAAGAAAATGGCACTGATAAAAACCTTTGCTACAGCCTAAGTCCGAACTACTACTCGATCGTAGGTTGAACATACCTCCACTTGTTGAATAAAAAACAAACCAAAAAGTTGCCCAGAACTCGCAAACGCTCGTGTTTTCATGCGATCAGCTGCAGCGTGTTGCCATGGCTGCCGAGTTCGGTGACTCGTCTCTTGAGTCGTCACATACGATGCGTTTGAGGGATTTGGAAAAGACCGCCACACTGTACCAGGCCGACATCTAGTAACTTATTTTAAAGACAGCGAATCCGTCGTCATCCCACGACTGAAAGTAAATATGCTCGGAAATATCGTGTACTTAAAATATGCGCTGTAACAGATCTTACGAAGCACATCATAACACTTTGAATTAATCTAATTTTAAAACCTAATTTGAGATTTTTCCATTCCCCCCTATTGTCCTCGAATGCAGCATTGCCAACCGGAAAACGCTTGACGCTATCGTTAAGAGGCTTAACAGTTTCTCTGGTTTTTGCTGTGGGATTAACAAGTGTAATTATTATGTCGTTTAAAAGAGAAGGCAACGACAAAAGCCAGCTCAATATTCTGAAGGTAACAATGTATTTCATGTGATATTTTCCTTCCTGGGAGAGATTAAACGGAAGATATACGTAGTTAGCGCCTTGTGAGCTAATGAGAAGCGGCGTTTGTTACTGTTGATAAACATGTTTACGGCTGTTGTTGTCCCACTTTGTTCACCTGTGTTTCAGAAACGGCGTGTTGCAGACCTCCTGTCTAATTTCATCCCCGAGGACGAGGCTGCTCTTGATGAGAAATGGAAGGTGAAATTTAAATGGTCTTGAAGTTAAGTTTGAGAAAGGCACTGGGTCCAGTAACGTGAACTCTCATACCTGTCCTGTTGTCTCCAGGTACACCTGTCTCGTGTGTTCCTACCGTCCCGTGTTTGATACGGTTGATATGCTGAACAGTCCACAGACAAGGGAAGAAGCATCTGGAAGGTGACGCAAATTTAAGTTATTCTTGTTTATGATGTTCATTTCATTGAGTGTAGTGAAGGAAGCTGATTTGAAACACCTCGATTGGTAGCAACGAGTAAATCATACCATAGGATAGAAAGATTTTTATTCACTTTTTTGTTTTCTTTATGCCGTTACCTTCAGGGTTCGCCACAGCAAATCATCTGCCACCATCTAACTCTATCCTCTGCATCCTCTAACTTCATGTCCGCTCTCTCTCTCAACCATGAATCTCCTCTTTGGTTTTCCTCCATGCCTTCCTGCCTGGCAGTTCCAACCTCATCATCCTTCTACTGACATATTCACCATCCCTCCTTTCTACATGTCCAAACCATCTCAGTCTGGTCTACGTCTAACGTGCACTGTCCCTCTGATGTTCTAACTCCTGATCCTATCCGTCCTCGTCACTCCCAAAGAGAACATCAGCATTTCAACCTCACCATTCCTCTTGGGTTCCTCTCATTTGCTTACATGTATTCTGTTTTTCTGCAGCTAACCTTCATTCCTCCTCCACCTGCTCCCTGCTCTCGCTGCAGATCACAGTGTCACCTGCAAACATCATAGTCCGTGTAGATTCCCGTCTAACCTCATCTGTCTATCAACATAGCAAACAGAGATGCTCAAAGCTGATCCTTGATGCAGTCCCACCTCCACCTTGAACTCCTCTGTCACATCTGCAGCACACCTCACTGCAGTTTTACCACTCCCATGCATGTAAAAAGATTTTAGTCATTAAAAAAAAAAAATTCAATAATAAAATTACATTTCTGAGGGCTGAATGTAGTTTGTGCATTGGTGAAAATCTTGGAATTAGGAGAAGAACATCCAACATGTTATTGAAACCTGGAGGGATAGTAGTGAACCATCATCTATGAGAAAAATATTTGGTTGGGAAAAGTGTGACTGTCATCAGAGATCAGTTAGATTGAATCATAGAACTCGGCAGTGTTTCATAGTTAAAGGATGAGCATTTCCACCGGCATAATTCAAAGACAGCTCAAGGTACTGAGACCAAACGGCCATGTAGCCTGTGGAAAACTATTTATCAGTAAGGATAGTTGGGTAAGACGAGCTAAAATTTCCTTAGAAGCATTGAAATTAGACTCTGAAGGTGAGGAAAAGGGTCACATGGTCTAATGAGCCCAGATTTGCCCTTTTCAAAGTGAATGTGGGACAAAGTGCTGCATCCATCCTAGTGTCTAGTTAAAATCTGTGGGGGTCATGTCATGATCTGAGTTATTCAGATGTTCAGGTTCAGCAACACAAAAAACGAGGCCAACCGACTTCCTGATTATACTGAATGACCATCAGTCGATTTTTTATTTTTTTTTAATTTTATTTTTATTTTTTTCTTCCTTGGTGTCACAGGCATTATTTAAGATGATAAAGCTATGATTCACCAAGCTCAAATTATGAAAGAGTGGTTCAGGGAGCACGAGACATTGTTTTCACTCATGGGTTAGTGGATTAGTCCAGAGTTTAACCTCAGTGAGAATCTTTAGGAAGTGATAAAGATGTTGCCTCGACTCTCCCATCATCAGTGAAAGAGCTAGATGAAAAATTGAGCAACTCTGGGTGGAAATAAACATGATATTTTAAAAGTCTGTTGAAGTGATGCCAAAGTGAATGACTGCCATAATCAAAGTGGTCCGACAAAAGGTTTTTGTGTGACTCTCTTTGGTCAAACTCTCAGTATTGTATCATAGTGGGACATAATGGTTAATATATATTTTGTGTTGTGTGTTTTTTTTATTCAGGATTAAAAGCGTTCTATGGCAAAAAAGCAAAACTAAAGAACGAAATAGCAAAAAGGAAACACGAAAACTTCGTGAAGGCTGAAGACGAACCACAGGTTGGTAACTTGATCCTGTTGTTCTGTACTGCATAACTCTGAATTTCTGTAGATGTTTTATTACAAAACAGGGCATAAAATGGTAACTAACCGGTCGCCAAGTGTGACCAAAATTTGACCATTTCGACTGTTTTTTTCTGCCTTGTCATCCAGTGGCGAGGGCCACAAAATCCACCATCAACTTGGAAAAAAAACATTTTTTTCTATGATTTCTGCACATTTGTCATGTGTCACCAAGGCAAACATATCTAAATAATCTAATCTAAATTAGAAACAAAGTTTATTTGGCGAAAAGTGGCCATGTTTTGGGTGCACATCGTTTGCTGGAAGTCATAACTACACATGCGCCTAAACCAGCGATTGACAGATGGACAAAACTGAAGATGGACGAATGCAAAAATCTATCACTGAATCTACTCCACAGCAAAATGGATCCTTTTGGTAAATAATCTCATAAAAATACACAACAGAATAGTTAACAAGAAAGAAATATTAGTTTTCATAGAAAGCATCATGGAAACAGAATAAAATGCACTTTCATGCTTGTAAATCATACCTGTAATGTATCTCTTTTTTGCCAGGAAAGTCCCGTATTTTACTCTTCTCTCCCCCCATCCTCCCATATTAGTATTTGTCCTGTAAATCTCCCGTATTTTAACCTGCGTTATTAAAAAATAATAATACTGCATCGGGCGGAGTAAAAAAAAACAAACAAAACATTCCCAATCTGAGGTCTGTCACTTGTTTCGCGATAACTGCCACAGCAGCAGCTACTACAGTTACTGTAGGTGGTAGATGTTGCGAGGTTAGTTTGTGAACATCCGATGAGTGACAGTGCGCAAAGAAAAAAACAATTGTTACAGAGAATAAGATGTCGTTAGACAACAGAACTGTTAGCGCTCTTCTCTCATGTAAAATAAACTACTCTGGACCAGTCCACGAATACACTCCTTCCAAAACAGTCATAAAGAATTCAGTCTGCAACAAATGAGTACAACAAGTCATTAAAAGAGTAAAGAAAAGTCACGTGAAATGAGATGAAAAACTGTAAAAGAAGAGCAATATGAAATGAAAACAATGTGTGGAATGAAAATCAAATGTAAATGTAAATACAAGCAATGTTAAATGAACAAAAAATATGCAAATCCCTTCAAATAAATACTCTTCATATATACCCCTTTTAGTGTTTTCATTTAGGCTATACTGAATGTTCACATTGGCCACGGTTACATGATGTTTTTAAATTCGGAATTAATTATTCCGAATTAAATAATTCAGAATTAAACTATTTTCCTACGAGTTTACATGGAAATAGTAATTCCGAATTGAGGTTTACATGGAAAACACGTTTGATCAGCTTTATCCAATTCTGCTTAAGGTCTGGGGGTTGGGAGGGTTCTGATTGGATGGGGGGGGCGGACGTCTTTACGTATTTACGTCTACCGATTAGCAACAACATGGAGGACTACATTATTAGCATCCTTTTTGGATTTGTTTTGATTTTATTTTTGAAGCAGCAGCACGACAACATCATGTCCATGATTTTTTTTTTTCGAAAACAAGCCCAGCGCGGAATATAAGCGTCATCGCGACAGACGGGCAAGGGAACGAGCATGCGCAGAAAGACCAGAATTAATTTAAAGCGTAATGAGTGTATACATGACCGCTAGCAAAACTGCTAGCTGGCTACCAAACTTCAAAAACCCGGTAGCCAGGGGCTAATTGGTAATAATTCAAATTTTATTCCCTGGAAAATATGGATCAGTGTATTGGCATCATTTTAGCCCTGGAAAGTGCATCACTCTGGTGTTTTGCACAGATTTCTGTACATCAGTTAAATGAAAGCGTGCCTGCCATCGTTGAGGAACACATCTCAGTGGTAAATGCTGTGCATGAACTTGTGATCTGTCCCGTAGACGGGGATCAGCCAGATCATCCAGCAGACAGAGGGTGAATGAGCCGGGAGTGAATCATCGCTAGGAAACGACTTGAGCTGAACAAACAGTCTGTCCTCAACCGACACTTTTAATCCGCGCTGTTGTCTCCTGTGAAACGCGCTACGCACATCACCGTGACTACCACATGACCCTGACAAATTACACCCCGCCAAAGAATTTGGAGCCGTCGGTGGAAAAGCCGAACGCTGCAAGTAGACAGACAGAGCGTTTAGTGGAGTCGACGTCTGAGTGAGCTCACGATAGCATCTGAGAGATAAGGGCTCATGGAGCGTTTGGTTGTGATTTCAGGAGCCCTCCAGTTCAGCCCCTTTACTGGTGCAGACACGCAGGCTCACCCATCACGCTTTACTGAAGACGGCACCTTATAACAGCTGTCACAGAAAAAACAGGTGTGGGTTCATTTCTACCCCATTCATACAGAATTAAAAAAAAAAACACACACAATGTTAAACATGCTTCTCTTATTCTTTTACAGTATAAAATCAGACCGAGGACCAGTGAGCGCCAGCCAAGCTCGTCCTGGAAACATCTACACCGAAGCGGCATCTTCACGACAGAAACCTGGAGTTTCAAACAACTCTGGTGACTCTAATAACGGTAATACAGGTAAACTCTGTCCCTGGAAGTGTTTTAATGTTCAGGATTTATGCTCAAGAAAACAGAGCAACAAATACGCTTCAAGTGTCTTGTTTTATGTCGTAAAGAGTCGGGTTCATCAGAAGACGTAGCAGAACCTCTGGCTGCAGCGACGCCGGTGGCAGAACCCATCACAGCTCAGAGGAGGAGGGAGCTGGAGCACTACCTCAAACTGAAAAGGTGAACAGCAGGTCTTTATTTCCTTCTGCTGGGGGCTGATACTCAGCAGGAGGGTGTTTCTGCACATGATAAGAACCTTTAACGGTGACTTTCTCTGCCAGGAGAAGGCCTGCGTGGTTTATCTGCTTATTTCTTATTTCTTCTTGTTTTCTTTTGGTCAGTAATACACTGCAAAAAATTTATTTTGCAAAAATTTAATTTGCAATAATTGGCTTCGTCTTGTTAACGTGCCACTTGAATAGCTGGTTAAATCCATTTAAATCAATTAATTGGTGTCGTTTTTCAGAGTGTTTCGTCACTGGGGATGGGAATTGATTAGATTTTTCTGATTCCGATTCCATTATCGATCTTATTTATCGATTCTCTTATCGATTCTAATTTGGGGGAAAAGGAGAACTAACAGTTTTATTAGCATCAGCTTTTTTTTACTTAGAAGTCACATCCTTACAAACTCAACAGTGAGGTCAAAAGAGGCCCAAAGCCTGGATAACGTGTTAACTGTTGTAATATGTAACTGTGCAAATACACAAGAATGTGTAACATTTTACAACAGATTTTTCCTAATAGAAATGAAAAAATCTCCCTATTAAAAGGATATATGAGCTCACTAAGCACTCAAAAATAATAATAAAATAAAGATAAATACTATCAAATACAATGAAACAGTGCATAGTGGAAATCTGAAAATACTATGAAGAATTAACAATTCTTTTGCAGAAAAATATGCATGTCTTCCAGCCTCTGAACCAGCCAGACTCTCTCTCTCATCACGGTCATCTTCTAAATGTAATGCAGAAGGCATTTGTTTAATAGCATAGCGTTAATGTTATAGCGTGTTTTACAAAGAAGCACATAGGCAGCGGGATAGCTGCTAACCAGAGTTGACTTCCGTAGTAACCGCAGAGGTGATCTTAGCTTGGCTACTGCCGCTGGGTTGAGATCCATCAGTCCAAAGCGTGTCAAAAACACGACACTCGTTAGCATGTTGTGTGCGCAAATGTTTCTGCATGTTAGCCGTGTTCCCTCCCGACACTGTTATCTCCACTTTACAATGACTGCTAGTTGCCTTGTTGCCATCTTTCTTTGGTGAAGTGAAGCCAAACTTTGGAGCGTTTGAACCTGGTTGGCGCCATTGTTGTTTACAACTCTAATGTGCGTGCTAAACTGACGTAACTTAATCACGTAAGTGCTTTCTGGAATTGACTGTTCGTAACTTGCTTAAATTACACGAGATTCGTGCTGGTGGGAATCGATAAGAGAATCGCTGGATAAACTGCCAAACAATTCCATGAAACTGAAACACACGTAACCGGTTCTCTACAGGAACCGGTTCTCTACAGGAATCCGATCTCGATTCCCAACCCTATTTGTCACGCTGTCTTCGTTTATTCCTCAGTGATGGATGGCTGCAGGACCGGAGTGGCCAGTGGGTTAAAGACGAGAACGTGGAGTTTGATTCGGATGAGGAGGAACCTTCCTCGCTCGCTTCCACACACACAAGTCTCTCTGAGGACTGAGAACCGTGTGAACCCAGGTTATATTGTACCACAGTGGTACGTTTGGAGGCTGCATGGCTGCTGGAAACGGCCAGAACACCACGTGTGAAGACTTTAACAAATTGGATTACTCCATCAATATTTGATACAATGGCATTGCTTCTCTTTCATGGATTTATTTCATTAACTCCCCCTTTTGCAACAGTCAGTGGCAGAGACTTGTTTGTGATGCTCTCTGACTCAGAACATTGATGATGCTCGTGTTTCTAACAGGATCATCTGAGAAGCGGCTCAGTCTTGTGTCCTGCTAGAAAGGCACGACTGAGTCTGAGTAGAGTTCAGCAGAATTTAGACTTGGTTTATTTTGGTCCAGCTAAGTCCATGTAATTCATATTTGGTCTTTTTTTGTTTTTCCTAAATGAAGATCATTATCACTACTTCCTTACGATGCTCTGTTACTAAAACATCCTGCATCAGCAGGAAACATGTTGAACGAAGGTTGAATGTCACTGAAATGCTGCCATCGTGTGGCCATGAATCATAGTCACCAATAACATCCTGTCGTCTTCCTCTTTTTGTCCTGGGTTTAAAAAAATAAAGCAAAACAAAAAGCACTTCATCCAAGTGACGACTGCCGCTCAGAGTAAGAGATTTAATTTGAGTTTGTTACGTCACCATTTAGATTTTGTCTCATGGAATTTATTCAAAGCTCCTTTATTTTTTATCATTTTTCATCTTTAAAATGCTCTGGTTTATGACTGATACCTACTAATATTACAGGTAAATACTTCAGCGTTAAAGTCCCTCCTCCAGGGACGGATTCAGACTTTCAGTTCAAAAATACACCTGCGTTTCACTGCAAATGATCAAAAGGTAAAAAGGAAGTGACTGTCAGTCGTTTTTAGACGTCCAGTCTCAGTTTCATGACTTAAGAAAAAAAGATGTGAACTTTGAGTAAAATCGAAAGTCGTGTGAAAGGAAGAAACCCAGACAATGGTGAAAATCCTCAGAGGTTAGCAGCTGTTTGTTCATAAATCTGTGCAGGTGCACAACCCTCTTAAAGTTGGCGTTTTATATTTAGAACGAGGTAACTCAAGCTCAGCGAGCTAAGTTATGATTAGCATCACGGTCAGATGGGGCAAGGTGTGGGCTGGGGGATAATTATAACTCCTGGGGGGGGATCTCTGGATCAAGACAGAGTTTAAAGGATTAAATTGCTGCGGTTCTCCACCGGGGGTTTTTCCTGAAAATGTGGTAGGGCCGTAAGGTAATATCAGTGTTCACTAGGGCTGTAGCGATATACTAATCTCACGATACGATACACAATACTCAGCTCACGATATGATATACAGTGATCCCTTATTTTTCGCGGTTAATGGGGACCGGCGCCCCCCCCGCGAAGATCAAAATCCGCGAATGGGACCCGGAGCCCCCCGAGCCTAAATAATGTGCTTAAAATATGTTTAAAAATCGTAAAAAAGTAGCGAGGCACTGCAGCGAAACAAGACAAAGGCTCAACTGTGGTCTTTCTGTTACCTTCACAGCCTCTGGTCTCTGAACCGTAGTAAACAAACCGCTGGTATTGTGCTATTTTTGGCTCGTAATTAGCGGCTAACACGCTAACAACAACAAAAGAAAAAGTCTGGTTTTCTCTGCATGGAACGAGCACTTTATTCTGGCACTGCAGGAACTTGTAACATCACACAGGTTGTATTGTTGGACTCCTGTCGGTTAACAGAGTATGTAAATCTATACACGCTGGGCTGCTGTTGATGCTCACTACACTTTTCATCTAACCCTGTTTTCATTCTGCCGTCCCACGACACACACTTCATTACCCATAATGCCACACCATTACCCATAAGGCCACCTTCTTAAAGGGGCCAGGCTGGCTCACAACATTTCTACGCAGTGAGAACGTGCACAACATCCTGGGATGTGTCCGCGATTTTTTCTTGATTTTTTTTATTATATATTTCTGTAAAATCCGCGAATAACTAAAACCGCGGAACTTAAAGTGCGAATTGGCAAGGGATCACTGTATATCGATATTCATCTTACAATACATTTACATCATTTTCCGAAATATTTTAAAAGGACAAAGTGATTTTGGTGACATCTTGTGAGTGTTCCAATGACTTTGTATGAATTAATTGTACTGAAAGCATCAATTACACATTATATGTCTGACAGGCAGCTTGCAAATACTGGACAAAATGAATAAAAGATTTGTTGAGAAAAATAGTTTCATTTATTTAAACAGTGCAAATTGTTGCTTGCAAGCTTTTAAAGGTGGCACACGGGGGGTTTGAAAGAAGATTAGAATATCGATACTGGCGGCTGAAGAAAATCGAATACTCAATAAAATATCGATATATATCGCAGAATGGATAAAATCGCTCAGCTCTAGTGTTCACCCTGAAATATGGGATTTATAAGCTCAGAAGAAACCCTGCATGTTCATAATCAATCCATCCAGTTACACCCGTAGATACTAAAATCCACTTTAATCAGCATTTATTCAGAATATACACATGTGCAAGAAGCCGTAGCAGCAATAAAACCGAACCGGGCAAGCATTTAGAAAGACTACTAGAATATATCTTTTTATTAAAAGTATTTACAGTTATTTTTTTTATTTCCTCTTCCCACATGTAATTTAGCACCACAACGGAAAAAAGTTTTCATGAATGGAAAAAGAATCATTTGTGATGATGTTGGTGATGCACAAACTAAAAGCACAAAGATGGGGGGAAAAAAAAAAAAAAGACACTTCACATTTTTCTTGTTGCCTAAACATGCCTTTATGATGAACACAGAAGCCTGCACAACGGTTGAGGCAGTAAATGAAGTGAAATGGTTGAACACGGATGTCAGACGTGGTTTCCAGCATGCACAATGACCCGGGTTAATTTGTTCAGCTCAGGGGCGTCGTTGGCATCGTTTTTGTGGCCTGAAGAGGTCGCTCTTCTTCCTGTCCACCTCTTTTCATCTTAATCTCTGCTGGCGAACTGCAAGAGAGAAATTCAGTTTTGCTCAGCGTTCATCAAATCGTGACGACAGTTTAAATTCACTCACTGAAGTGTAGGGGTGAGTAATGGCAAGGACCTTGCAATATATGTATATTGAAATACATGATAATGTGTATCACAATACTTGGGTCACGTTACGATATTATCACGATCTCATGATATATTGTGATATTCTACCCAGTTAATATCAAAATTAAAAGTAGAGATGAAAAATCAAGTTGCTGTATATGTTCATCAGATGATATTAATCATTCAGAGGACAAATTGAGTCAAAACTATTTGCTTCAAAACAACCTATTAGTGTTTTTGCACATTTAAGTAACCATTACGACATACTGACAATATCGTTATTAGGAGCTGAAAAATCGATATTATATTGGGCGGCCAAAAATTGCGATATATTCCCAAATCGATTTTTTTTTCACACCCCTACTGATATGGATGCGTGGACGTTTCTTACTCATGTCGTTGTTCCGCGTGATGGCCATGGCGGCTCTGGCGCGGGGGCCCTGCTGGGTGAAGTGGTAGCCGAAACTTGAGGATGCTGGAGTTGTTCTCCAACATGGTGGCGATCTCCATCTCGACCGAGTCTCCGAGCTTCTGCCTCTGTGTCAGAGAAGAGGAGGAACGGTCATCTCATAGAGGCCGCAGCTCGTTTTTAAAGAAAAAAAAAGCAGTTTAAGGGTGCATCTACGGTCAGACGTGCATTGTTCCTGACCTGGTTGTCAATCTTGAGCTCCACCAGTGTGGCGTTGCTAGCCATAGCTTTGACGATGGCCATCATGCCGTCTGCGGTGATGAAGTTGGACTCAACGTTAAGACTCTGCAAGCTGGTGTTCTCCTGAAGCATCTCTGCACACGCCTGGAAACACACGGAGACGCAGGCAGCACAATTACTTTTTTCCAGATCGACAGTTCAAGCCGACCATCCAGCATCACTTCAGAGTGAAACTTGACATGCAGCAGCTCTAGCACATAGCATTATAATTTACAAGGACATTTGTGCCAGAGAAGTTGTTGGTACTGAAGAAGGCTGGCGTATGTACTCACGTAGGCGACAGGGTCGTTGCTACGGGTGGCAGCGATGCTGAGAACCTCGACGCAGGAGTTACCCTTCATTGCCTCGAAGATCTCTTTGAGTGTTGGGATGGGAATGTCCTACAGGGATCATAGCACAGCGTCACTCTCGTTAGCCTTAATTCCTGATTATCAACCTGAATAAAATTTAAGATGCTCAGATGTCGGTCAATTCATCCAAACTCCTTTTTGAATATATCTTATGCTTCATTAAAGAATCTGTTTCATGGCACATGACAAAAACACAATGGTAGGACGAAACAGTTGAGAAAAAGTTCAGTGTCGAGGCTTTAGCTGCTTCCCCGTAATGCTGAAGAAAGACATTTGTATTTCTGCTCATGAATCTTTTCGCTCCGGTGACTCTGCACCAACAAGCTCATCGGTACCATTACAGCTCATCGGAACAAAAGCTTCTTTCCTCCTCAAAGTGATTCACCTAAAAGCAACTATCTTGTGGAAACCCGCATGCTAAAGCACATAAAACTAGAAAAGCCCTCGAAGAGTCGCAGACCTCCACCAAGCGCAACAGTTCTCCCATATAGCGATTTACAGATTGTGATAAAATCCACGTTCCTGGATCAGATCTGGATCAGCCTTTGAAATTTGATAGAGGTTCCCATTGTCAATCCTTGAGTGAAATTTCATGAGTTTTGGGCAATAATTAACGGAGATATTGAGAAACAAAATTTTCGGCCCCATTGACCGCAATGTTATCGAAATTTTGAAAGTGATCCAGAATCCAGGATTTCTTCCGAATCACAGCCAAAATGAAATCAATTCTTCCTTTTCACATTTTGACAACTCCTGAAAATTTCATCAAAATCCATCCATAACTTTTTGAGTTATCTTGTACACAGACAGATAAACGCCAGCAAAAACATTACCTCCTTGACGGAGGTAAAAATTCATTGTTTTGTGAAACTGTCTAAAATAGATCGGGAAGATTTGTTGAGTCACAGATCAATGCATGTTTCAAATGAACCTCAATCAGGCACAACTGTCCAAAAGACATGACGGGTGTCTTTGATAGCTCCAGTCACTCAGCACATTGAGAGGGAGAAAACTGCGTAGTGAACTAACTGTACTAAGAAGGCAAAGATTGTCTATAAACCTTTAAAGATAATCTCAGAGCAGTTTCACGTTCCCGTGATGACAGCTGGGATGTTCACATTAAAGTCCGTGGGACTGATGCCACCTTCCCAGGACACGGCTGCAGGGGAAACTCAACTCCAGGTGTGTTGGAATCAGAATCGTGTGGACAAAGAGCCAAACATATTCAAACTGAAATACATCACTGACCGCACCATCTGTTGCCTTTTTAACGGGAGAAGAGAAACCCAGGGCGACTGCAACTAAATAAAAAAAATACACAAAGGGTGAATTCCAATTCCTCCCTTAACCCTCAATCTCAACCCTCGCCCTTAACCCTCAATTTTTGGCCCTAAATCTTCACCCTCCAAAGTAAGTGTAAGGGTTATCTTGTGACTTAGAAATGGGACACCCCTCGAGTGCAGTTACTTCAGACTGAAATGTATCAGAGCCCGTGTTGTCTCAGTATTCCCTGAAGTGACACAGGGATAACATTGAAAAGAGCGCCTTATATTCTCCAAATAATATTAGCAAATAACACAATAGAGGATACATTATTCAGTCCTCCGTCGCTACACAACAAGGTATACAAGTAACGTAGAAGCCGGAGGTGAGATGATGAGACAAATGGAAAAATTAAGATGGGAAGAAACAAAATAGCATGTCTGATCTGAAAGATGGAGGGGGCTCGATAATGTTTCGGGGCTGTGTTTCATTTCTGACACACGGGAGTCACTTCAAGGCCTTTCTGCAGTGAATCATGACCTTAGTGTGAGAAACCTCAGTCCGAGGGCCACGGGTCCTTCACCAGGATACTGATCCTGACAAGCCAAGAGCCCTGATCTCAGTCCTACTGAATATGTAGGGAAATATGTGGAACAGTTTGCTGAGGAAGAGCGGACCAAAATACCCGTCAGTAGATGCAGAAGACTCATTGAGAACAACAGATCACTTGTTCGCAGCGACTGGTGCTAAAAGGCTGCGCAACAAGATGTCTAGTTGAGAGCACCTCCAGTTTAACGTTTGTCCGACCCGGTGTGTTTCAGAGATCGTCGTGAGCTCGTTATTCTTTTGTCATCCACACAGGTACATTTCCTTTTCTACAGCGTTGGGCTCACCTTGATGTTGTTGAGGTTGACCTCAGTCAGAGAGCTGTCGTTGTTGTGGATCCGCTCCAGGGTCTCCTCCACGTTGGTGGGGTTCGGAGGCTCCTCGGGGAAGATCTTGAACGGATCCGGTTTCACGACACCTGAGTGTGACATGACAGCACAGCTGAGACAGCAGAGCTGTCACAAAGCTGTTTCTAATAAATGCCAAAAACTGGAGTCTCACTCACTGTTGATGCCCTCCGTGTTGGCGATGGTGCCGGTGGTGCCCAGAGCATCGTAGTACTGCTTGTTGCTCATCAGCGTGTACATTCCAAGGATGGCTGCAGGGAAAACGGCCACTATGAATGCATGTCACGGCGATTGTTCTGATAAAAATATCTCTTGGCATTTCTGGATCAGATGTCACAGCTTGTGTTGTTTTCGTATCACGTGCACGTCCTGCCTCTTGTCTACGTGTTGCACGCTCATTGACAAGGAGGACAGAGACGTTCCTTCTTGCATTATCTCAGTTCCTGATACTACAGCGTTTATTTTTGTGCAGATAGGATGTAAAACATTCATTTGAGGTCATGAAAGTTTCGTTCCGGGTTTGTCAGGTTAAACCATTTGTTTCCCACGGTTCTGGGATGCTGGCCTCAGGGCCTCAACTGGTTTATCAGGTTTGTTTGTTTCAGTTTTTTATTTTTCTTTAAAAGACTATCTGCTATCTGAGGAATATAATTTGATTTTATTCAAGTCAAATGTCACTCAGCTTATTTTGATAAACAATTTTGCCAGAATTAGAGTTTTTTTTTTTTTTTTTTTTAAAGTTAAAAAGTGCCTCTATTTTCTTTCTCCTGCTGTTCCCCTATCTGGCCAGTAGGAGGCAGACCTGCTGGTTCTTTGCATGGCTGCCTCCTGCTGCTGTTCCACTGTTTGGCCAGTAGGAGGCAGACCTGCTGGTGATCTGCATGCTCCTGCAACCTGCCAGAACCAAAGTGTGTCACAGGCCAACTGCTGTGACAGCACCCACATCCCCCTTCCTCCCACCATCCCACCCACATGCCCCACCGTGGGCGTCAATGGGAGGGGCCTCTTGAGGGAAGAGAGTCGAGGGGGGACAGCTGCTTGGTCAGGGGCTGGGGATTTCACATCATCCAGTTTGGGCCTGAGAATAACCCATTGTGGCTTTACTGCAGAAAGTAAACTCCTGAACCTGTAAAGCCGAATTCAGCGACACAATAATTAATATCTTGAATAAATCTCAAAGTTTCACTGTGACTTTTTTTGGTTGCTCTCCAAGTTTGGGTCGGCTGTTCTTTTATTCTCTCCGCCAAAAGGCAGAGACAAAGAGCGGCAGAGGCAAACTGAGGTTTAATCCTCATCTGGACCACGGCCACTGTTAAAACCACACAGTCGCTCCGACAGAGCGATGGAACCGGACAAACACGCTCTCCCGCTCAGCCCTTCCGGATGCCAGCCCGCCCGGAGAAATGTGGCTGCTGGTTCAGTGGATCACAGTCAGAAAATTACAACAAAAAAATAATGTTTAGAAGGTTTTTTTTCTTTTTATCACAGTTTAGATTTTCCAATGAACATCAGAAAATTATCTACTGATACATGTTCATTGCTCATTTTCTAAACCCCGCCCCCTAAAGAGCACTAACCCAATCACTGACCAGTAACCGTAACTAGGTGAGTTTGTGGTAAAAGCAGTACTTTCCATTCATGTGACGTCGTTTGTTGGGTTTTTAAAAACTGTTCTTGTGCACTTTCGTTTTCCGAAAGGCCTCTTATCAGAAAACTACCCAGGTCCCTGTCGAGTCAAAGCTTCATTTTGATGATTTTGGACCACTGGGGGGAAAAAAAAAAAAACCCTGAAACTGTGGCTTTATCTGTAAACCACAGCAGCCTTTCCACTTGTCTGTTTTAAACAGATATGCTATCTCTGACCCCACCATCCCCACATCCCTCCCACCCTTCCTCCGGTGGACTGAGGGCCTTATTTATTTTTGAGTTGCTGAGTGCGGGGAATCGGACCCCGTCGCATGTCTGGCCATGTGTGCCGGCCCCGAGACCGCTCAGCGTTGAGGGAAACAATACGGGGCTGGCGGCGGAGGATCAGCAGGTCCGTATGATGGAAATATGTGGGTCAGAGCCGCCATGGCGAAAAACACCGAGGTCACACTATTCTCCGTATGTCATTACGGGTTAATTAGCACCCGCTGGTGGGAAAGTGGATGAGGACAAACAGATGACCTTCATAGGCGAAGAAAAAGGGGCCTTTTTTTAGACACACTGGCAATCTGACAGGAGTATGGGACTCATCAATGATCCGAAATATAACATAAGATATATGTGAGAAAGTGTCCTGTTGTCCTGAATACACGTCCTTTGTGAAAGTAGGACATCATTAGTGAAATATGTCTTTCAGCATGTCTATGTGATTCATAAAGGTTTCTGCCTCGTCCCCTTTTTCATCTTCATAAATAATGCAAGCAAACAAAAAGTCTTTTGTAGCTTTCTTGAAACTGTCACTGTATCCTGTATTTTTACATAGTTTTTAAAAAGATTCATGTGGCTTTTTCAAAAGTAAAAGTGCTCCTGCTGCCGTTACTCTTAGGGATGCATAACTGTTTTTTAAAACCGATACCGATAACCGAAAAACACACACATATACCTAAGATCATTACATCAATACTAGGAACAAAACCAAAAACAGCTTTGACTTTTTAAATGAGTAGATATTTATTTTTTCCAATAAAAAAAACTATTGGTAAGCCTCTCAAACATTTTCGTAAAGCTATCAAACAAACCTATTTGATATCTCACATCAACTTAAAAAAGGTGCATTACTGACTGATATGAAAAAATAAAGGCTCCTTGAACTAATGGAAATACATTCATCAGAATTACTAACTGAAAAAGTGCATTCCAGAAGTTTACAAAAAAATAAATATACATAGGAAATTAATGCACTGAGACAAATTAGATTCAAACATTTCTACCTTCTTCCCATTTCTCCTTTGCCCGTGGGTCATCTTTGGGTAATTTCTTGGATTTTTCAAACGCCTCGCCGATGTGTATAAGTCCCGGTGAATTCTTTTCAATGCTGGCTAGCTCACATTAGCGTTAGCTCACGTTAGTACTAGCTCACGTTAGCACTTTCAAAAGCGATGGTTATGTTTCAGGTGGCTGATCGGGCTGATCAACACGCTGTGCTGCAGGCTGCATTCAACGTATAAAGTAAATTCCCACGTACCCTCGTTTGCTAGTCGTTCTTTCGGCCTTTTCTATTTTTTCTATTTTTTTATGTGTAACATGTGGGAAAATACCGTGAATATCAAAATATCAATTCAAGTCAGCAACTACCAAAATTATGACCGAGTTAACAAGTTGTTTTCTGGCATGAGGGGGTATTCTTGATTTTCCTTATTGAGATACGGTTTTTCTGATTATGCCGACGTCACTTGAACATAACATTCACTGCCGGTTATTCAAGGTTTCAGAGGGAGCGAGGCACTGCTGTGTTGACAAAAGTATATATGTTATCAGGGCTATTCGTCATGATATCGGACTTATCAAAATAACTATCGGCCTGATAATTATCATGCACCCCTAGTTACTCCTAGTAATGATGGAGCTGGTGATTTCCTGACCTGCGATGTCGCACATCTCAGCATCAGAGGCATTCTTCAGAGCCTCCTCCAGCTCCGGCTCCAGGATCACCTGCTCATGCTCTGGGATCTCCGCTGCTTTCTTTGGGACGAACGCTTTTCCTGGAGACGGAAAGAACAAAAGAGAAGAGTCAGCGCTGAAATGGTGGAAGGGGATTAAAGCGAAAACGGTGTGATGGAAGAAAGAGAAAGTGGAGTATTAGGGCCACACTGAGAAAAAAAATTGTGGACAATGTTTTTTTTTTTTTCCATTCCTCTCTTCGAGAATAAAGTCGAAATGTCAAGAATAAAGTCAAGATGCAGTTTCCGGAATGAAGTCGAAATGTCGAGAATAAAGTCGAAATGTCGGAAATAAAGTAGAAATGTCGAGAATAAAGTCGAAATGTCGAGAATAATGTCAAAATGTCGGAAATAAAGTCAAAATGTCGGAAATAAAGTCAAAATGTCGGAAATAAAGACGAAATGTCGAGAATAAAGTCGAAATGTCGGAAATAAAGTAGAAATGTCGAGAATAAAGTCAAAATGTCGGAAATAAAGTCGAAATGTCGAAAAGTCGAAATGTGGAAATAAGTCGAAATCGAAAGTCGGAAATAAAGACGAAATGTCGAGAATAAAGTTGAAATGTCGAGAATAAAGTCGAAATGTCGGAAATAAAGTCGAAATGTCGAGAATAAAGTCAAAATGTCGGAAATAAAGTCAAAATGTCGGAAATAAAGTCAAAATGTCGGAAATAAAGACGAAATGTCGAGAATAAAGTCGAAATGTCGGAAATAAAGTCAAAATGTCGGAAATAAAGACGAAATGTCGAGAATAAAGTCGAAATGTCGAGAATAAAGTCGAAATGCAGTTTCCAGAATTCCAGAATCGGTGTAGTTTCTTTTTCTGAATAGGCGCAATTTCTGACACAATCTTTTCAAAGTACGAATACTTATTATAATACTGTGTCTATGTGATAAAAGCACATAGACACAGACATTATGTTGGTAGAGTCTAGCTGGTTTGAATAAATCTTTAAGACAACTTTATTCTGGAAAACTACATTTCAAACTTTATTCTCGACGTTTCAACTTTATTCTCGACATTTTCACTTTATTCTCTAAGTTAGGAATGGAACAAAAAAAAATCATAGTCCACAATTTTTTTTCTCACTGTGGCCCTAATACTCTGTCATAGATTTACAGAGTAGCAAGTAAAAAAAAAAAAAAATCTCATCTTTTTCTTTGCTCGTTCCTCATTAATCTGCCCATTCAGTTGCACTTGAGTGAATTTGAGAGCGTAACTTTACCCGTTGCTTTGCTAGTTTCCATTCATTTCACTCGCTGTGCAGGAGTTCCAGTAGAAAATATAAGCTGCCAGGCCGTTGTGGACTGTAGCAATCTCACGATGGCCTAAAAAGTCAATGGACTGCAAAAACCCCACACAGACCTGACACTAAGAGGCCTGAGCTGCTGCGCAGTGGTGCAAGATTTCACAGCCTTCTAAAAACCAGGAAATAGCCAGAACGGGCAGTAATAACTATGAAACTCTGACTTCTAACAGAGCGAAAGGAGGAATGACCTTTCTTTTCCCCGGTGAAGGGCACCAGGTCCTCCCTGTCAGGGTCCTCCAGGGCCTGCTTCTCCAGGTGCTGCAGCAGGGCGTCACGGTCAAACGGCCCCGTTGGGGTCTTCTTAGTCTGGTCTCGCTGCCTGAAGCCAGCTGGCAGCATGGCATTCTGGGAGAACACGGGGTCAGATGTCATGTTGGCAGTGAGACTTGCGAAAGACTGGACTGATGCTTCACCGTCCGTGTGGAGCAGGAGAACAGAAAGTGGAGTTACAGTCACAGTAATTAAGCTGCAGTATTTCTGGAAGAGAAGCTTTTTTTGTTTGTTTGTTTGCTTAATGTCATATGTAAAAGCTGACCCTCATTCATTTTTGAGAAGGAGAATTTTGAGATTTTTTTTTTTTTTTTAAACTTTCTAATGAAACAATCCAGTGCAAATTGTTTAGCCCACTTTCAGCTCTCAGAGGTTCACGACTGCTGAAAACTCAGCGGAGCCTGGAGCCCACCGACCACCGACCACCTGGAGGGGTCCAAGATTCTGCAGCACCTGTGAACCTCGAGCACTGAGGCCTTTGCAGCTTTGCAAAACGGCGATCGCAGGACCAGACGTCTATGGAGCCCCGTTTGGGTCAAAAGTCAATGATTAAATGAGTCTATTATTATGAAATACAGGTGTTTATTATTATGAAATACGTATCCATTATTATGAAATGTTTCCCATTATTATGAAATATATGTGTATCATTATGAAATATTTACCCATTATTATGAAAATAATTTAATTATTATGAAATATATTTTTATTATTATTTAATCTTAGTTTAATGTATAGTAGTTTATTTCAGAATGGCTTTTTATCTAAGAATGAGTTTTTACATAATTGCTTCCTTTTTCATAAGAATGAACTTTTACATAATAATGACATTTTGCCACTGGGCGGGACCAGTGGTTGACCTGCACGCTCATTGGCTGATCCTTCTTCCATTCTACGCTCTGACAACGTCTAGTTGGTGGGGGACTCGCATCGAGCCTGTTGGGTACCTCTCGGAGTAAGTCAGAAAAGGATCTTTCTCCTGTCGCCATGCCGTCAAAATCAAGTTTTCCCTACATTTCGTGCTACGTTTCTTAGCCGATGTCAACTTTTAACCGTAAACTGAGGTGCATTCTGCCACCTACTGGCCTGGAGTATATACATTGCACCTCTCGCCCACTATCGATATTCACTGTTCTGTTGCTTATGCCTGAATGAAAGAGCAGCCAATCACATAAATGGCTCCGCCCTCTCTGCTGTGATTGACACACAAATCATTCTTATGAAAAAAAAAAGCCATTATTATGTAAAAGCTCATTCTTATAAAAAAAAGAAACCATTATCATAATAATGGGAAATATTTCACAATAATAAACGCCTGTATTACATAATAATAGACTCATTTATTCATTGACCCAAACGGGGCTCCATAGAGGTCAACTTGGACGGTTTGGGGAAAAAAATCAAACAGCCCCTCGTACCTCAGGATCCATCTCCTGCAGCTCGTACTCCAGCTGGTCCAGCTCCTCGGCACTGAGGCCCTTGAGGATGGCATCCTCGTCGATGTCCCTCGGGTCTGACATGGCTCCGTCTCACATACACACACACGCACTCATGCACACCGCTGCACACCCCAGGAAAGAGGGCACTGCCGAGAAAAGAGAAAAAAGGGATGGAAGAGAGAAAGGGGGAAATGTGGTGAAAATTTCAAATTATGCCTCATTTCAAACCATCTTCATCTCTCTTTTTTTGTGCCTAAATGAAGATTAAAAAAAAGAAAAAAAAATCCAGTGGCACAGATGTGTAATGAACAACAGAAAGTCTAGTCATCGATTATAAAACAAATTCAGTCCTGTGGCCCGTTTTTCAATTTCGTATTTTTGGTCCAAGTCTAAAATTGAAATATTGAAAAAAAAAAAAAAAAAACAGGCATTTCTTAGTTTTTTGTGTTAGATTAAACAACGAAAAATGTGATAAAATGTCACTTTTTTAATTTTTTTTCTTTTTGGATTGATACACGAATTGGTAAAGTTACTGAACTTTAACATGGACATTTTCATTTTAAAGTTCTCCCAGACGGAGGATTCAACAGAAACAAGGTTATTTGTAACAACTGACAAGTTGAACTCCCCGTTAAAAGTTTCTGCTGTTACCTCAGAAATTACCTGTTTTAATGTTCTGATTGTGCTGAGACACAATCATTTTGTTGGATTTTGTTTGTAAACTTTTTTTTTTTATTTTTTTAAAAACAGGATGCCATTAATGCCCTGGCAGTGGCAATAAGCTTTATTTTATTTTACATTTTTTAAGATGAGATTTACACTAAATATGTGTTACTGACAAGTGCTGATGTTAAAAGTGTTTGAACAACAAATGTTATGACACTTTAATTCATATGGCAGCAGAACATTTAAATAAAAGTGCATTTTACACTACTTTTGAATTCATTTGATTTTGCGTAAACAATGCAATTAATCGTGATTAATCAGGGATTAAAAATTTTAATCGTTGCCCAGCCCTAATATATTTATATATGTATATATATATATAGTAAAATAATATGCTAGTAATATTATAAACATATAATAATACTAATAATTTTAATAATATAATATAATTAATATATAATAATATATATTATAAATATAATATAAATAAATAATAAAAAAAGATTTATAAAACAAAAAAATAATGTTATTAAATAAAAGAAATTAAAATAAAATAGTTATGTTTCTCGTGGACTTATTCTGTTAAAATTTGTTGTTGTTTTTTTGTATAGAGGATATGTGCTGGTATTGTTCAACATCTTCATCTGTTATGATGAGTAACTGTGACATCAGGTCAGTTGGTTCACATAACTGAGGAGCTTCCTAAATGATGCTTAGAAGAAGATGCCAGACTGGTTGAAGAGAAGGAAGTAAGACGGGTGTGGTATTTTTAAATGCGAGGTATTATTTTCTCGCTTCAGAGAGAAAACTGTCTTGGAGACTTATATACCCTTCTTGGGTATAAAAAGACTAAATAAACAAACTAAAAACATATGTATAACTAAATTATTCTCATTGCTTATATTAATAACTCCAATCCCGAACTTTTCCATAAATCTGAATGATAAAGTTCTTCACCCGTATTTTACCCGTATTTTACGGGGAACCTCCCGGAGAACCGTTAATGACTGCTGGGGTCCCCGGCCCTCCAACCTGTCGACCCCTGGCCTTGGCAAACGGCACCCACTGGGCTTAGCAGCTGAACCAGTCAGTGGGTTCAATCTGATATTAATAGGTACATTTCCAATAATAAATACACTGTACGGATGAGGGAGGATTCTGCAAAAATACACCATGTATGTCACCTTCATTTTCAGTTTAAAAACACGAAAGCACATGCTTGAAGCTCTGCCGAGGCCAAAGGAGGCAGAGAAATGAAAGGAGAGCGAGAGGGAGAGATCTTTGTAACTTTAGACCCTTCGCTCACCAAACAGCAACTAAGAATAGCAAAAAGCAGATGGGAGTGGAAAGAGCACTCCCTTATTTATCAGAGACACACGCTCCTACAGACGTGGACGCGCCCGAAGCGTATCTGCAAACGGTGACGCAGGACGGACGAACCCGTCGATGCCAGCTATGAGCAAACTCCACGAAAACGTATGGCAGAAAGTTCAACGCAGCGCGGCGGGACCCTCGAACCGGGAAATTCCTCAGTGATATGTATGCCTCTGGGTCCGAGCATGAGTAATACGACCGCCAGCTTTCAGGGCCAGCGCTTTCACTTTCGCTCCAGATTTTTACCCAACTTGGACAGAGAAGGAGAAACCGTTGCATATCAGCTCAAAGAATGCGTTTCATTCAATCGGCCAGCCTTGGAGGTTAATTAAAGGGATATTTAGCGACATAGATCATCATGAAGCAGTGCTTTTTAAAAAAAAAAAAAAAAAAGGAAAATGCAACTCTTGTCTTGTCGTGTACGTGTGTCTTCACACGCAGAACAAACCAACAAGTGACGTAACGGTGACTTGTGACTAAATGAAGCAATAAAGTGTCACATCCTAATTAGCCGGAAGAGAAACAGAGCCAGAACAAACTGCTGCATTTGTATTTTTTTACATTAAAAAAAGGCAGAAATATCCCATTGGCATACTTGATCAGATCAACTACGACAGCAGGAGCAGCCGTCAGGTCGGCCCTGAGAGCCCGGCACATCTTCAGGGCTTTGACCTGGAAGGAGTTCAGCCTCACGGGGTTTTTTCCTGCTACGCATGAGGTTGTTTTGTTGAAAAGCACTTTTGTGCCCCAGTTTGAGATAGAGCTTGGCGATACTGGGAATTTTGGTATTGATCCGATACCAATTACATACAGGGCCAGTATTGCCAATGCCGATACTTTTTCATTCACACTTTAAGTTCCGCGGTTTTAGTTATTCGCAGATTTTTTTCAGAAATATGATATCAAAAAAAAAATCAAGAAAAAATTGCGGAAACATCACAGGATGTTGTGCGCATTCTCTCGCAGCAAAGAAATGTTGTGAGCCAGCCTGGCCCTTTTAAGAAGGTGGCCTTATGGGTAATGTAGTGTGTGTGTCGTGAGACGGCAGAATGAAAACGAGGTTAGATGAAAGAGCGGTTTCTTTACTACGGTTCAGAGACCAGAGGCTGTGAAGGTAACAGAAAGACCACAGTTGAGCCTTTGTCTTGTTTCGCTGCAGTGCCTCGCTACTTTTTTGTGGTTTTTAAACATATTTTAAACACGTTATTTAGGCTCGGGGGGCTCCGGCTCCAGTTCGCAGATTTTGATTCTCGCGGGGGGGCGCCAGTCCCCATTAACCGCGAAAAATAAGGGATCACTGTATTATCACATTTAGCATTTTTGTGTAAATATTGATTGGAGTTGAACTGTTCTGTTCTAAATGTTTTTTCTGAGTGGGCGGGCCTGGGGGGAGGGGCCAGACTGAGTCTACCTGCATGCTTGTTTGGCCAACGCTGCTGAGCCACGTGATGATGCAACGTCAAAAGACGAGACGAGAGGGGGAGGAGGACGCAGTGACAGCGTGTCAGACACAGACTTCAATTAAGTCTTAGTGTTGTGGGAGAGAAAAAAAAAGCTTAAGTATCGATCTTTTTACACAAGCATCATTCGATATCAATACCAGCGTTGGTATCGATATTATCGATATTTGGATCGATTGGCCCACCTCTAGTTTGAGATCTCCAGACAAGGTTTTCACTCAGGAAGCTTCGATGTCTTTCAATCGGCTCCCCCAGAAACCTCAGCATCCACGCAGCATGATGCCGCCATCGCCGTGTTTGACTGTAGGGATGGTTTTACGGGATATGCTCATGCCATCTTTGGATTTTGCTTCTCAGAGTTAAAAAAAAAACAGTTGTAGTGGACCACCTCGTCTCTTTCTGAGATATGGAATCAGGAGGTTATAAGATGACATATTACACCTTCTTTCAGAAAAGTCACAGAGATGCAGCACAAAAAG
The DNA here is from genome assembly GCA_018398805.1 of Hirundichthys speculiger. NCBI lineage: Eukaryota > Metazoa > Chordata > Actinopteri > Beloniformes > Exocoetidae > Hirundichthys > Hirundichthys speculiger. Next base: position 2,079,339 of record JAGFBZ010001678.1, read on the forward strand.
AGCCCTTTTCAAACAGATCGACTGGTTTGATGTGGTGGAGTTAGACACTTGACTCCACTTCTGCGTTTTTACAGGTCGTGCATCTGCCGGTCCTGCCGGTCCTGCGACCCACCTACAAAGGTGCAGCAAACGCCACCTAACGGGAAACTGGGCGGACGCAGTGGTTGAAAAGAGGCCTGATCTCCTCTGGTCTGGGTCTGTGATGTCACAGGACCTCACAGATGTGAGTGGGTTGGTGGAGGGAGATGTTTTCAGACAGAGACAGTTTAAACACACTGATGGGTGGTTTGTGTTCAATCTGAGATGGTCGTGATTTTGTACGTCCGGGTAAATGGCTTCAGGCCCAGAGGTGGGTTTTTAAAGCTTTTTTTTTTTCCATAATATGCACCTTTAACTTAAAATCTCAGAGATGAAACTGCTCGATGTGATCACCATCACATTCAAACGAGCTCATCTTAAATTATTCTTCGTGCTTGTTTTGTTCACCGTACATACGAGACTGAACTGGCAAACATATGTCCGATTTCATCTGCAAAGAAAAAAGAAGTTTTTGAGTCCAGGTTGGGAGTTAAAAAAAAAAAAGAAGAAGCTGAAATTCTCTGCACAGACACGACACGGTGGTTTGTTTGCACAACGGGGATTGTTCGTGGTGTCGAAGCATCGAGTTCCTGGACACGAAGTCATTCAGAGGACGGCACAACAAAAACCAAAATGATCAGGTTTCCTCGACGGCTCAGACGCCTGAACAGCAGAGAAAAACAGCTTTTATGTGCAGTTTACCCACAAAAAAGAAAATGTGCTCATCATAGTTCATCAAATCACTGGTGAGATAAGACTTTATTAGAGAAGACGCTCATGATGTCATCATCCCTGTCATCATCATGATGATGGACAGAAGAGGTCTGTGGTGGGAGGATGTGAAATTACAGGACTGACAGATTTCTGGTGTGATTATCCTCTGCAAGTGAAAGAGCTCTTCTCTCTGTCTTCTTCTTGCTCAAAGCTGAGTTTTGATGGAGGTCACATGACTGTTCAAGCTGGATGGCTGCATTAGAAAAACAAAATAAAATCTGGAACCACATATTCCAGTGGTCCAGATCAGATTTGAAAAATCTGGATTCCATTTTTTTCTGTTCACATTGTAAACAGTTTTATCCTGTAGTCTGTTAATACGACTGCATTTACACGTCAGATGGCTTAAACAATGACAGAGACGCAACAGTATTTTTGTTTTTCACGTGCACGCCACCGTCATGAGCTTCGGTGCAAATCTAAAAACCATCACTGCCATTTTCATACGTTAACGTGACTCTCCTGAAAATCCAACAACCCACAAAGACCTTTGCAGGGCTCTTTCATAAAGCAGCGTTTCTGCTGTACCGGCAGGTTTCTCATCACCCCTGCGGGGCTCTAACGCGTAAAGCCAACGACGCGAAGTCTGTATCACACAGCCGAGCGTTCAAGGAGATGGAGGAGATTTGAAGGCTTTTATTACCATCCTTAGAGAGATTTTGACCAGTCTTTCACTCACTCAGATGAACAAGACCCCCTTTTCTACATAACTGAATGTTTCCCCTGCCAGACGAAGCCAACTCAGAAACTTTCATAACTTCCAAATCTAAACCAAAAGGTGCAACAGCTCCATAACAAAGAATATATAGGTGCAATCCTTTTCAAGGATGCTGGACATAAAAACAAAAGGAACAGACTGTGCTGTGAAAATGACATGAGATTGAAATGTCATACGTAAAACTACGTATTTCTGAACCGGTCTCTCAAAGGCCGCAGCAGAAGTCACACTGATTTGCAGTAAATATTCATTATTATTGTAGCCTGATGGAAATTAGTTGATGAGTGTGTGTTTGGCTCCAGCGACCCTTGTGAAATGAATGATAAATACAATAAATAATTAGTAAGGTACGTAATTCATGTAGTTCATGCATTGTATTGGATTTGTCCTTTGAACACAGTGATGTTAATGCACGGTTCATGTGCACCAATAAAACATATACCTATGGACTGAATTTGAAAAAAAAAAATCATATTTTATTAATCAATAAAGAAGGGTTTGGTGAATGTGCATATGAAACTGGTGGGGTTCAGTACCTCCAACAAGGTTAAGAACCACTGATCTAAACCATCAGAGAAGATCTGTGAAGACATGAATTAACCCAAAACAGGAGGGCCTGGCCGTGCACGTTTATGTTCATGTTCAATAAAAGGTTGATGGGATTGCCTCACAGCTAGAAGGTTCCTGGTTCGAACCTCGGCAGGGGCCTTTCTGTGTGGAGTTTGCATGTTCTCCCCGTGCTTGCGTGGGTTTCCTCCGGGTACTCTGGCTTCCTCCCACAGTCCAAAGACATGCATGTTAGGTTAATTGATAATTCTAAATTGCCCGTAGGTGTGAGTGGTTGTTTGTCTGTATGTGGCCCTGCGATGGACTGGCGACCTGTCCGGGGTGGGCCCCTGCCTTTCGTAGACGGCTGGGATGGGCTCCAGCGGATCCCCGTGACCCTTCAGGGATGAAGCGGGTATAGAAAATGGATGGATGGGATTGGATGTTTCACTGTCTGACGTTCAGTTTTTTTTGAGGGTTCATCCAGCGGGTCGACTGTGATCCGAGAGGAACACCTCATGTATCAGAAACCATCTCAAAAAAAGGCAAATGGCTCTAATTTCTGTGTTTTGACGGTGCATTTGGGCCGACTCTGACCACACTTGTGTCCGTCAACGCTCATCTGCCCTCAGATGTCCCTGCAGGGTTTCAATGTGCGACCAAACAAGCCGGGACTTCGGCGGCGCAGCAGCTGTCACCTGCAGCTGCCAGATGGCTGTGGAGCTTTATTTATTTAGTTTTTTTTCTCCCAGTCAGAATCTCAACAGTCCGTCAACACCTGCTGCTGCTGTTTTTAGGTGAATCACTAGTCAAACCGTGACGCTCTGCAGATGCTTTACTGTCACTGCATCTATCTGCTTCCCTCCTCCTCCATCTGCTCACATGTGCTGGATATTAATCCAGTCAAAATCCAGTGAGGCTTCTCTCATTTCCATTTTTTTTTTCATCTGATAATAAATCAGTTTGTGAATTGTGATTTTTTATTTTTTTTGTCTCCATTCACTTGTGTGGTGATAAAGTTGGAAGTGACACAACTAGATCGTTCTCACACAAAGTGCAAAGTTGCTAAATGTGGCAACCGGTGTGGGTGTGGGGGGTGGGGGGGGGGGGGGGGGTGTCCTGTCAAAGAATAATAGAGGATTTGTTCCAGTGGAGCTCACAGTTGCTCACAGAAAGATGTTCCAGCTGTCTCTCCCAGCTGCTCGGCCTCAAAATCTGTCACTCCACGCTCTGCTGCGTTCAGAGTGCATTCAAGTTTAAGTTTGTTTTTTTTTTTAAATTCACTTTAAATGTTTTACTTGTTACGTGCAGGTAGTAAAGGTCTGACCTGACGGCAATCATTCTGCAGCCCAGCGGTAAAGAATAAAAACAACGAATCACCTCACAGCTGAGACATCTGGAGCTGCAGTGAGCTCCGACATCCTCGGCCGGAGGGAAAATCAGAAACATGTGCCGCCGACGCCATTTTCAGCCCCTCAGGTTGAAATGCATGATGGTCTATTTCAAACAGAGCAGTGTGCAGCTTCGGCGCACAAGTTTGCGTCTCATGTGACAGATTTGAGGTGAACCATGAACGAGTGGACACGCGTCAACACGGGTTAAAATGGGTTTGTTGTGAGAAAAAAAGCTTCAAACCGGCACGTTTCCTCCTAATCATACGTCACTGCAGTTTTTTATTCTATTTCTCCCCTTTAATTGTCTGAATGCTGCACCAGCTGACATCCAGCGAACACGCCGGTGCAGACCATCGACCATCCAGGTCAGAGGGTCGGCGTTTTCTTGGTCCTCGAAGGCGTCCATCCCTCCATCCAGGAGGCTTCATCAGTTCTAAACTGACTCCAGGATCAAACCTGAGGAAGCCTTCTGGATGGAGGGGGGGGGGGTCAAACATTTTTTCAGGAGTCAGGAAGAAGAAGCCCCGTTGGTGCTGATATCCTGCACCTTAGTCCACTGAGGCAAAAGACGGGGGAACAAAAACTAATAAAAGTACATCCTTCATTTCCTTGTATTTTTTTGTTGAGTAAGATTTTTTTTTTTTTTTTTTTTTTGCTTTTATTTCATCTATTCACTGGTGATCTGTCCAGGTGGATCCCTGACATTCACCCCAAGAGAGCTGGGATAGACTCCAGCAGATCCCCATGACCTGCAGAGGACTAAACAGGTCTGGAAGATGGATGGATGGATGGATGGATGGATGGATGGATGGATGGATGGATCATGGATGGATGGATGGATGGATGGATGGATGGATGGATGGATGGACATGGATGAATGGATGAATGGATGGATGGATGGATGGATGGATGGATGGATGGATGGATGGATGGATGGATGGATGGATGGATGGATGGATGGATGGATGGATGGATGGATACATGGATGGATGGATGGATGGATGGATGCATGGATGGATGGATGGATGGATGCATGGATGGATGGATGCATGGATGGATGGATGGATGGATGGATGGATGGATGGATGGCATGGATGGATGGATGGATGGATGGATGGATGGATGGATGGATGGATGGATGGATGGATGGATGGATGGGATGGATGGATGGATGGATGGATGGATGGATGGATGGATGGATGGATGGATGGATGGATGGATGGCATGGATGGATGGATGGATGGATGGATGGATACATGGATGGATGGATGGATGGATGGGATGGATGGGATGGATGGATGGATGATGATGGATGCATGGATGGGATGGATGGATGGATGGATGGATGGATGGATGGATGGATGGATGGATGGATGGATGGATGGATGGATGGATGGATGGATGGATGGATACATGGATGGATGGATGGATGGATGGATGGATGCATGGATGGATGGATGGATGGATGGATGGATGGATGGATGGATGGATGCATGGATGGATGGATGCATGGGATGGATGATGCATGGATTGCATGGATGGCATGGATGGATGGATGGATGGATGGATGTAGGGATGGATGGTGGATGGATGGGATGGATGGATCTGGATGGATGGATGGATGGATTGGATGGATGGATCATGTGGATGGATGGTATGGATATGTAAACATCCATCCTGAGACCTTCTGCTTCGTCAGAAGAGCAGAACAGACCAACAGAACCTGAGGCTGAAAACTGTGATTAAAGACCTTTAATGAAAGGTTCCCTCTCTGTGAGCTGGACACGTCTTCAGGCTGTGGACCCTGAGCGAAGGTCCGAATAAGTTAGAACCACCCTAAACTCCACGGGTTGTAACACCACAGAGACCTTGAGATCGTTTTCACCGTTTAGCTACTAGTGGGCCATCAGTCACAGGACCAGAACCAGCAGCGTACGTTGCAGCTGGGTCCCATCACCGACAGTTTTCCATCCCGCCAGCTAGAACAGGGATCTCTGCCGGAGCGGTCGTTGCACTCGTCATGGACCTTTTCCACCTCCAGCCATCTGCTGAACCCCTGAAAGCACGTGCACAACTTTGGTCGCAGCGGTCCGAACGAGCTCAGTGGAGCGTCTTCAAACCTTTTTTTTTCTAATTTTAGATAAATGCAGTTAAATCGTGATTGACTGCATGTCGGCGTGCCCGGTTTCTTGTTACGTTTAACGGGAAGGAGCCATAATAACTCAGTGAGGGAAGCAGCAGAGAGGGCATACTTTGTTTTATTAGTGAAGGGGTTTGGATTTCAGAGAGACAAAGGTTATACGCTTATAAATGCTCCAAAATGATTAACGCGCTGCTTCTGTGGCCAAACAGTCGCCTTCGTTGGGGCAACAATAAACCTGGAAGCCGTCGGCCTCAGTTTCACTGCGCTTCGTGCTCGAGCCGTCGGTCTGATTTTCTCTAACGGTGGCTGAATAAGAGACATTTTTTAGGGGGGGTTTGGTTTTTTTTTTCCTCTTTAAGACCAGGTCCAGCCCTTACTCAGCAGCAGAAGGTTTGGAAGACTTCTCACCATCTTCTCCACGGGTTAGGGTTAGGGTTAGGGGTCCACCAAACCCTAACCCTAACCCAGAATAAGAGACATTTCTAGGGGGGTTTGGGTTGGGTTTTTTTCCTCTCTAAGACCAGGGTCCAGGCCTCACTCAGCAGCAGAAGGTTCAGAAGACTTCTCACCATCCGAGGGTCATCCTCTCCACGTCTTGTCACCCAAGTGTAACATTCCAGATCATCCCTCAGCTTAATTTTAGCCTCACAAGTCAGCTAACGAATCCGCCCCGGCTTGGGTTGCCTGCTTGAGACCGTCAGGGCTCCATTTTGAGACCCCTAAAAAAAAAAACCACTTGCCTGAACAGCTTTAAAAAAAAAAAAAAAGTTTTGATACTCATCCATATGAAATTCTGGTCTCAGCAGGTTTTCTTCCCGGGGTAATGGAACAAAAACAGCAACAAGGTCACAACAGTAAGACGATTTGATCCGGTGACAGATCGACAAATGTCAGGCTCTAATGGAGCTAAAGTGGAAGGGGATGAGCAGCCACAAGACAAACCTCATCCTCCTCCCCAATTTCCAAAGTCAACAGCTTCCAGAGACAACGCTCCAAATCCCCTGTGACAAATTAACTAGACAGTGATGGCAGCCATTGGATGGCTTAACGCCCTCGGCGTGCCACGCTGACTGATTCATCTGAGTGACACTGTTCTAGTTTTACCCCCCCTGCAGAAAAAAACAGCCTCCCCGAAACAAGAGAAACACTCAACAAGTGTAGGAAACAAAAGCATGAAACTTCTGCAGAGGTACTGATCTCCACCATTCATTCAGCTTTGTCCCATTTATATATTTAGAAAAACAAAAAAAAACAAAAGAAAAACAAAAAACCAGAGTGTCAAGCAGAGAAGCGGGTAAAGATTAAACCTGAATGCGATGCTGGTGATTCCCTGAAAACAGACAGAGACACGAGGAGGCAGCCGAACACCTACCTTCACAGAAGCTCAGTGCTGAAGCCCCGTGGCAGAGCAGAGGCTGCAGCCACATCAAGACTTTTCTCTTTTTTTTTCCTTCACATCCCCCCTCCTCCTCCTCCTCCTCCTCCTCCACCTCCTCCTCCCCCTCCTGCTCTCCTCTCTCACTCTTGTGTTTCAAAGCTCCGGGGGTTGCTGTGCTGAGACAGGCATACTAACAGCACTTTGAGAAGTCAGCATTTTATTATTCTGGCTGTGAGACAGAGGAGGGGGTGGGGGGTGGGGGGGTGGGGGGGTCGCGTAGAAGAGGGGACAGACAGAAGTGGGGCGTTCATCAGTCCTTCAGCTGAGACTGAGGGGCGTCAGGCAGATAGAGGCAGGATGACATCTGCTGGTTTGATTTGAGCTGCGCACCGGAGCTGAGATGTTTCCCAAAACTCTGATTTCAAATTCAGCGGTTTTATGTTTTATGACGACTCACAGCTGTGAAAATAAGAATAAATGATGACCTGTGAGGTAAAAAAAAAAACTTGTTGATTAAGTTAATGTATGCAGGTTGTAAGCAGTAATAATTAAAACAGGCTAAAACCAGTTATATTCATCCCTGATCTTGACCTCAGGTCAGGCCCAAGTCCTGTTCTGTTGCACAACTGATCAGAATCTGATCGGTCCGGCTGACTGTGTGAATCACATTCTCCAGGTGATCGGGATCAGTTGTCCAATGTGAACCTACACATAAGACAGATGCAGAGGAACCGAAGTCCAGGAACTGTGACCTGGTTCTGCACTTGTCACAAATGGTTTTCAGTTCAGATTTTATTTGTTTAGATGCAGGTAGCAACACTGAGGTGAGATGGTCAGAGGACTTGGGGCCTGATCTTCCGTCAGATCTTCCTAAAGCCGCTATCAAGGGATAGCGGGTAGCGGGAGGGGCGTTCCCCCATAAAGAACGCAATCTTCCACCTTGCTAAACCCGCTATCCCACCTGCGCTAAACGCTACATTATGCATAGGAGTGGTTAGGGCGTTCCACCTGTTAAACTAATCAGTTCGTCAGTAGCCGTTGCCTTTAAGAGCAGGTTGCGCTACCTGCAAACAGCTATGTAGCGTCTTTTCATCCAGCTCTCATGGGCAGCTCGGTCTGGGACTCTGCTGTAGAGCTTCCTCCTCTTCCTTCCTCCTCCTCCATAAAAACGTCTGACAGTAATACTGTGATGCGTAATCAAGAGGTAGACCCGTTTGTGCACGTCCACATGTGACCAGGTGGACGCACATTTATGCCATTTGGACGCGCTCTTTTACGCGCCGACATGCAGGGTTGCGCTTTCCGCAAACTCGGTATCTTGCGATGGCGGGTAGCGGGTCCAAGATACCGAGTTTGCGGAAAGCGCAAAAGACACGCCCATTGCCACACCTACAATGTGAGTAAGGGAGTCGGCATAACGGGTAGCGGCTTTAGGGAAGCGGAAGATTGTATTAGCGGTTAGCGGAGGTCCCTAAACCCGCAATTTGAGGGTAGCGGCTAGCGGGAAGTGTACGATCGGGACCTAGGTCTCTGATGGTTTTGTTGAGTCACAGTGCACAACTGAGGACGCGTTCCTGCTTCCGCTGTGATCGCACCTTTTTTTTTCTTGGACCATTTGGACAAGCTGCGAATCAGATTCGGTCCGGCAGTGTGAACGACCGGAGCAAACGGGTCTGAGGACAAACAGGCGGCACGAATGAGACGCCGGTGGCAACAGTCTCGAGAAACAATGAGGGGTGAAGGCAGGCGGGGAGGAAAAGACATAAAAACGCAGAGTTTGAAAGCATGAAACACAGAACAGAGAGAAAAGAAAACACAAGTCAGTTTCAGACATAATTTGTCAGCAAAGGCGTAAACGCAAAGAAAAACTGTCTCACAAGGATAGCTAATATTCCAAAGAAGCACTTGATAAAACAGTTTGCAGAGGTCTTGTAAAAGGAAACTTTGACTATTCTTTACATTAAACTGCATGTTAACGTGCATCAGTGGCTCTGAAACGGTTTTACTCAACTAGTTACTAGTTTGACTCGACTGTCGTCATCTGAGTAAAATTCCCTGAAGTTGAGTGTCAAGTTCATTTATGCACTAAAACGTAACCAGACACGTGTGATTAAATAAATGAACAAAAAGGCAGATCACCACCTGAGATGTTTTTTTTATTTTAATAAAATATAGTACTTGGTTACACAAATGTGCCTCCAGTTAATAAGATTATTTCTATTTTTCAGACTCATTCATTCCTCTGCTTTATTTTTGCTTTGTGCTCTACTTTCTGATCCTCTTTAACTTTGTTGCTTAATGACTTTGTTTCAGGCTCTTCCTCTTTTTAACCACATCTTTGTCTTCATCTGTGCCTTTTTTTTTTTTTTTGGTTATATAACATTTCAAAATAACTCCTCCTCCTCCATTTTTTTTTCCTCATTTTCAGGTTTTTAAATGCATTTTTTTCAGTGTTGTTGTCTTGTTTTCAGTATTTTACTTTTTTATATAGTCAGAGGATGTTTGACACAAATCTCCAACTACGTGACATTAACATTATTATTATTATTACTGACGGTAAACAGCTTTGAACGAGTTTTTTTTTTTCTTTTTTTTTTTTTGTAAATTTCATGGGAAGCACGTGATGGTGAATTTTCCCAAGGAGGGAAATGATTGACGTGTAACTCCCCGGAGATTCCAGTCAGTTTGGAGACTGCAAATAAAAATGAAATAGAAACATGTTATTTTCCTACTTTATCTGCCCCTTTCATCTCTCTTAAAAGGTTTAAAGGTTTCTTTAAAAACAAAAAACATTCATTTTGTCTTTGTTGTGTCTGCCTTCTGTGGATGACTGCGGTATCAAACTCCTGCGGCCACCAGGTGGCAGCAAAGAGTCACTGAAAAAACACACTTTAATGAAAGTCAACACAAGGTCTCATTAATCTGCATGAAAACAGAAATACAGCCAGTTTCTACAGGAAGGAATCACTATTTTTTATCGTATTAGTGATTTTTATTTATCAAAGTGACGCTGCTAAAATCCCTGGAGCGGCCAAACCCTTCATTTATCATTTCACAAACATTTCACACATTTCAGAAATGCCACCTGACTGGCCTCCACCCCCTCCACCTCCATGGAGATGGAGATCTAAACAAGAACCAGCAAAGCTGCCATTAGTCTCCATTCATTAAAAATAAAGGAGTGTGGACATAAAGGCTCCTGAGTGAAGGTTTTTGTCTCTGATGGCTCTGACGTCACGCATCAATAAAAGGTGTGACGGTGACATCATTGGAGCGCAGTCATGTCAGACAGTATCCATGTGATGAGAGGACTTTTTTTTTGTTTTCATTGACAGATAAATGAAATGTAAAGTGTTCTGCGTGTTTTTTTTAAACTTTCTTTTTATTGTTTTTCTTTAACAGTGTATAAACAACACACAAACGTTTGAAAAAGAACATGTTGGATCACCATGTTTCTATAATTTTGTCCCGTTTTAATGTCAACACGCTGATGCTTGTCCTGTCATTTTTATGTACTCAGTCCATTTCTCCCATTTGATCCTCTCGAGTTCGTATTTTATGACTCAGTTGCTTCATAGTTTGTATTTCGTCCATAATTTCCCTCCAGTCCTCCTGCGTTGGTGAGTCGGCCTTGTACCACTTTCTTGTGATTGCCTTTTTACAAGCTACTAACACAATTTTCAATATACAGTGATCCCTCGCCAATTTGCGCTTTAAGTTCCGCGGTTTTAGTTATTCGTGGAGATTTCAGAAATATAAAATGAAAAAAAAAATCAAGAAAAAATTGCAGAAACATTACAGTATGTTGTGTGCGTTCTCTCACAGTGAGGAAATGTTGTAAGCCAGCCTGGCCCCTTTAAGAAAGTAGCCTTATGGGTAATGTAGTGTGTGTCGTGGGACAGCAGAATGAAAACAGGGTTAGATGAAAAGTGTAGTGAGCATCAACAGCAGCCCAGCGTGTATAGATTTACATTCTCTGTTAACCGACAGGAGCCCAACAATACAACCTGTGTGATGTTACAAGTTCCTGCAGTGCCAGAATAAAGTGCTCGTTCCATGCAGAGAAAACCGGACTTTTTCTTTGTTGTTGTTAGCATGTTAGCCGCTAATTACGAGCCAAAAATAGCACAATAGCAGCAGTTTGTTTACTACGGTTCAGAGACCAGAGGCTGTGAAGGAAACAGAAAGACCACAGTTGAGCCTTTGTCTTGTTTCGCTACCTTTTTGCGGTTTTTAAACATATTGTAAACACATTATTTAGGCTCCGGGGGCTCCAGCTTCAGTTCGTGGATTTTGATTTTTGCGGAGGGGTGCCGGTCCCCATTAATCGCAAAAAATAAGGGATCACTGTATATCTATCATCTTTCAGCACATTTCCAGGAATAATGCCAAGATATAATAGCGTACGAGGCTTACACACATCACAACCCGAAATTCTACTAATAATTAAATGGATATCATCCTAAAATGTTGTGATCTTAGGACAGAGCCAGAATATATGCGAATGATCCACTTTAACATCTCCACAACTTGGTTGTGCCAGTGAAGTACATTTATTCCTAATTTTGGGGCGTTATAAAGAATCTGATTACATTTCTCCAACTTGGTGAAGATGTTGTTGATTGCTGTTTTCCATCATCATCATGTATGTTCACACCTATAGCTCCCTCTTCAGTTTTACATGTCGTTGTAATCCCTTTCGTCTCCATTATTTGTCCATAAATTGTAGAGATTATTCTGAATTTCTTTGCGTTGTAAACTTCAATTATGGTTTTGACTGTTGAATTCTGATCCAGATTTACACTGTGTTTTATTTCTTTGTTGCAGAAGTGCCTTAAATGTAAATATCTGAAATGGTCTTGGTTACTTAAGTCATATTTTTGTTTAAATCCCCAGGAAGCTCATGAAGTTTCCATGTTTAATTGCTGTACATGTTGCTGTTAATCCATTTGGAATCCACTGTTTGAATCTCTGGTCAAGAGAACCGAAGCAGTCCAGGCTCTTCCTCCAGTTTATATCTTCGTACCAAGTTAAACCATAGTTCCCTCTTTAAATTCCTGCTGGTGAAACCACGCGACGCCATAAATCAGCTGCTTCATAAAAGTTTACACCGAAGGGAAAGTTCACACTTTTATTTTCAGGATAAATCAGGGGGACTTTTGAAGTTTATGGGTGAATAAATCCAATAAAACAGATTTTACAGCAGCAGAAGATGATGATGATGATGAAGTATCACTTCCTCAAACACCACCTCCGTGATCTGGCTCCACCCCCCCCAGACCACATCCCCCCCAACTCACATTTTCAGTTTGACCCACTTTTTTTTTTTTTTTTTTTTTTTTTTGTTAAAGGTTAAAAAAAAGTCCAGAGTCACTGCGTGTTTGAGTCACCAGATGTCACAACAAGTGGCAACTAAAATGTCCAAACCAAACATTTCAACCAGTGGCAGGTTTGGTTTTTACAAAAAAGAAAAAAAAAAGAAAAAAAGGGTTTGTGTGTGTGTGCGTGCGTGTGTGCGCGCGCATGCAGGCGTAGGTGTTTCCAGTTAGTGATGCACTCAGCCAAGAAAAGGGGGGTTGAAGAGAGGGGGGGGGGGCCTCCCACAGCGATCTGAGAGAAAAAAAAACCCAAATACCAGCCTGACCTCAAGATAAAGACATTTAAAGAGAAATGAGAGATGAAAAGAAGGAAACCCCTCCACCTCTGGGCATGAACAAAAAAAAACAAACTATAAACTCTCAGGGATTTATAGACCTGCTTTATAGTAACTTTACCAAAAATACTCAATAAAACCAGACTGAACCAGAACGTTTCTGTTCTGGGAGACGTTGAGCAACACTTTAGTTTTTATTATTATCACATTTAAACCACAGTTTTAAACCAAAGAACAAAATCCAGTATTTTCTCTGAGAAACTTCATTCAAATACAGTTTGAGAGAAAAACCAGTGAACCAAAACTGGATTTGAATTTTTGAAACTATGACTCATCTTTTCACCTTTAACTTCAGTTCCTAAAACAGTTTTTTGATCCTCTTCTAATTCAGGACAATAAAGGGGCGAAACAGATGCACGCATTTGTATGCAAATGATGCTACAAATAAAGTTAGAGTTAAAGTTTTGACATGTGCGGCCTACAGTTCTGCATAAGTGGTATTTAGATTTGAATTCAGAGGAGCGGGGGGGGGGGGGGGGCTCTCCCAGTGTTGTGGGGTTGTCCCCTCCATATTCATCATCAAAACATTCATTTTTCTGTCTTTTTTTTTTTTTTAAACTTCATCACGGTTCTGCTTTTCTGCCACACGTCAGCATTGTTTCCTCCTGCAGCCTCGAGGCTGGAAAATGTGAGCCAGACAGAAACAGGCCCAGTTCCTCATTCGGTGAAACGGTGATTATAAAGAGATAACGATGCGCTTCACGTCGGTTGATCAAAGCGTATGTATTTGTGTTCTGAGGAGATTTTTTTAAGGGTTTTTTTTTTTGTTTTTATTTTTCTTTCAGTTCATCAAAGTTCATGTTTATCATGTGAACGCTTTTCGCCACTAGGGGGAGCAGCTGCATCTGCGCTGCAGGCAGCTCTGCAGTTTGTGCACTACGTGCACGGCGTGATGACAGGAAGAGAGAACTGCACGCGCTCCCTGTCCTGCACGTCCTCTCCTTGACTACTTTTCCACCCATTTTAATATTTGCAGAATGTTTTTGAACACATTCTGTTGCTACATTTTTCACTTCTCTCCATCTTTTACTTGCTTTTTTTTGTCTTCTTTTGTGCAGGTCTTTGGGCTGCATGTTTGCATGAAAGGTGGCATGTAAATAAAGCTCAACAGACCTCAGAGGGACCAGTCGGCCTGCAGAGACCTGCTCGTCTGGTCCTTCAGCCCACATCAAAAGGATGCTTTGCTGCAGACTCGTGTGTCAGGAAGTGGTAAACTCACTAACGTGCATTCAAATTCCACGAAGAAATGGCTGCATTTAAAAATGGCAGCAGTTGCAACTGGTTTCAGCAGCGAGAAACTGGGACTTCACTCCACAATAGGTTATAAAGTCATTACAAACTCTAAAATGGGGTAATGATTAAACTTTGTAGAATAAGTTTTTGATGACTAGATAATCAGGGTGATAATCAGGGTGATATCAGGGCAAGGTGCGTCTACTGATGTTAGAGCGCATTCATTGATAAGACAGAGGCACTTGTGTACGTGAACTGAAAAGCTTTCGGTAAATTCCATGTGAAAATTACCAGAGTTCCCAGTTTGAAGGCTCTGATTTTTACTGGAAGATGATCCGATATGGTGGAAAAGTCCCAAATAGGGAATTATATATGAAAACCAGCTTTGTACATTGAGCTTGTGTCTGCAGTTTCACTATTTTGTTTTTTCGTTCCTTCAGAAGAGACTTTTATGGCTGACGAGTTTCAGTTCAAGGCCACAGTTGGTTTAATCACACAGAAACTAACCTTTTATATACATTTGTATACATTTATATCAGGGCTGGGCAATGATTAAAATTTCTAATTGCGATTAATTGCATTGTATACGAAAAATCAAATCATCCGTAATTAACTGTGTATAATTAGTTTTTTTTCCATTTTTAATTGTCAATCAAAAATTTTAAAAATTAAAGTGACTTTTTTTTTTCCATTTTTTAATCTAACACAAAAAAACAAAAAAATGCCTGTTTTTTTTTTTTATATTTCAATTTTAGCAAACAGGCCACGGGACTGAATTTGTTTTTAATATTTTATTGTCTGGTTTACGTGACCCGGAAATGGCTTTGTTTTATAATCAAGGACTAGACTTTCTGTTGTCATTACACATCTGTGCCACTAGATGGAGCCGCACTGCAGTAACCAGCTAGAGAACAGCAGGACAGTGAACACATGGAGCAGATCTGATGGAACATGGAGGAATGATGCAATCGTCTTGAACAAAGGGGTTTGAAAGTTGTTTTTTTTTATACAGAATTGTTAATATTGCTATCTGAGTTGCTCCCCGAACAGTAAAGTTCACTGATTTTTACCATTTTCCATGTCTGTTTTAGCTTTTTCACATGTTTGCCTGCCAATTATTTTCCGGTTCCACAGCAGCAGACTTTTCAAAACAAAAGCATGTGAGCAACATGCGTTAACATACGATAAAATAAATGTCGGCGTTAATAAATTAATGCATTAACGCAATAATAACGTGTTTACTTGCCTAGCCCTAATTTATATACATGTACAATTTTGTATTCATAAAAAAACTCAAATTGAAGACCCCAAATATATATAAATATATAATATATTTAAAAAATTCTTTAACGTCGTTCTGTAATTACACCACCAACCACTAGATGGCAGTGTGGTTTCTTTTTCTTTTTTGTTTACATCTCTAATGGAGCTCAAACATAGCGGTGGAGCAAATAAAGTATATTTTACGTGAGTTGGAGCTGATGAACGTCGAGCGTCAGGTTGTTTTTGTTTTGTTATCGTTCTACCCGGCTTTAGGGCAACAGATGTAGCAGCGTTGGAAAATGTCATGTTGTTCATGGGTTTCGGAGAGAGGACAGTTACGCTGGGCTCGTTTGCACGGCGCAAATAAATACCAGGCTTTTGTAAAACTTCTTCTTTCGGTTGTTTTGACTACGTCAACCCGTCCATGAAGACTGGCACTTCCTCGCGTTGAACACCAGGGGGCATGATCCGTGTTTCTGACAGAGGCATGAGAGTTTTGACATCATGGTGCAGCCCTGTACTATATCTTTATGGGATGAGCGCTTGCTGGTCACACCTACACTCATTCAAGCGATGGCTCTTATCCATAAGTCCTTTTTATTGACTCTGATGGCACGATATAAATCAAGGCGGGGAATTTACAGCACCGGAACTTCTATATGAGTCCATCCTGAGTAATAAACCAAGTCGCCTGCTCATTCTGACCATAGCTTTAGTTCAACGGCATGAACCGTAAGCAGCGTTATCTCCCTGTCTGCATGTATAAAAGTCCTGCATGATGGACAATCATTTACTTTTGCATCAGTTTGCATTTAGTCATTTTGCAGCTACACCGTGCAGAGTGACTCACAAGTAGGAGTGAGTATTGGCAAGGACCTCGCAATACAATTTGTATCATCACACTTGGGTGACAATACGATATTATTGTGATATCGCGATATATTGCTATATTCTACCCAGTTAATATCAAAATTAAAAATAAAGATGAAAAATCAAGTTGCTGTATATGTTCATCAGATGATATTGATCATTCAGAGGACAAATTGAGTAAAAACTATTTGCTTCAAAACAACCTATTTATTGTTTATTATTAGTGTTTATGCATATTTTGAATTTTCCTAAAAAAAAAAATCGATATTAGGAGCTGAAAAATCGATATTATGTTGGGCAGCCCAAAATCGCGATATATTGCCAAATCAATTTTTTTTCACATCCTTACTCGCAAGTGAGGAAGCTTCAATTCTGCAAGTTTGGAAATGGATATATTCGGGGGGGGGGGGGGGGGGGGGGGGGGGGGGGGGGCAGTCTCAACCAAATGATCAATGCAGCATTGTTTAATTGTAAGGAAAAGCCTGGGTCTTAACCTTGACCTGATGACAAACACTGTACAGCCGACACCGAACAGGCCGCATGTGTCATGGGTCATGCTTTGCTTGTGTTTTTTTGGGGGTTCTTGATTTTCTTGATTTTTGTCTTGTTTTTTTGTATTCCTCGCCGCTTTTCTGTCACTGATGACTTCCTGTTTTATTTTGAAGGTCGGTTTAAGCCTTGGACGAGTTTTTCTTTACTTCCCAAGGTCCCAGCTAGGGGTGAGTATTGGCAAGGACCTTGCAATACGATATGTATCATGATACTTGGGTCACGATACGATATTATCACGATATATTGCAATATTCTACCCAGGTAATATCAAAATTAAAAGTAGAGATGAAAAATCAAGTTGCTGTATATGTTCATCAGATGATATTGATCATTCAGAGGACAAATTGAGTCAAAACTATTTTTTTTTCAAAACCGTACCGTACCGTCTTCTTCCGCTTATCTGAGGTCGGGTCGCGGGGGCATCAGCCGGAGTAAGGAAGCCCAGACCCCCCTCTCCCCGGCCACTTCTTCCAGCTCCTCTGGGGGGATCCCGAGGCGTTCCCAGGCCAGCCGAGAGACGTAGTCCCTCCAGCGTGTCCTGGGTCTTCCCCGGGGTCTCCTCCCAGTGGGACGTGCCCGGAACACCTCACCAGGGAGGCGTCCAGGAGGCATTCTAACCAGATGCCCGAGCCACCTCATCTGGCTCCTCTTGATGCGGAGGAGCAGCGGTTCTACTCTGAGCCCCTCCCGGATGACCGAGCTTCTCACCCTATCTCTAAGGGAGAGCCCGGCCACCCTGCGAAGGAAGCTCATTTCAGCCGCTTGTATCCGCGACCTTGTTCTTTTGGTCACTACCCAAAGCTCATGACCATAGGTGAGGGGGGAAACGTAGATCGACCATTACAATCGAGAGCTTCGCCTTCCTTTAAAGGCTCAGCTCTCTCTTCGCCACAACAGACCGGTGCAGCACCCGCATCACTGCAGATGCCGCACCGATCCGTCTGTCGATCTCTCCCCGCTCCATCCTTCCCTCACTCGTGAACAAGATCCCGAGATACTTAAACTCCTCCACTTGGGGAAGGACCCCATCCCCAACCCGGAGAGGGCACTCCACCCTTTTCCGACTGAGGACCATGGTCTCGGATTTGGGGGCGCTGATTCTCATCCCAGCCGCTTCACAACCGGCTGCGAATCGCTCCAGCGAGAGTTGTAGATCACGGCTCGATGAAGCCAACAGAACCACATCATCTGCAAAAAGCAGAGACCCAATCCTGAGGCCACCAAACCGGATCCCCTCGACACCTCGACTGCGCCTAGAAATTCAGTCCATAAAAGTAATGAACAGAATCGGTGACAAAGGGCAGCCTTGGTGGAGTCCAACCCTCACTGGAAACGAATCCGACTTACTGCCGGCAATGCGGACCAAACTCTGGCACCGGTCGTACAGGGACCGGACAGCCCGTATAAGGGAGTCCGGCACCCCATACTCCCGGAGCACCCCCCACAGGAATCCCCAGGGAACACGGTCGAACGCCTTTTCCAAGTCCACAAAACACATGTAGACTGGTTGGGCGAACTCCCATGCCCCCTCCAAGACCCTGAAGAGGGTGTAGAGCTGGACCACTCCTCCTCAATCCGAGACTCGACTATCCGATGGACCCTCCTCTCCAGGACCCCTGAATAGACCTTCCCAGGGAGGCTGAGGAGTGTGATCCCCCTGTAGTTGGAGCACACCCTCCGGTCCCCCTTTTTAAAGAGGGGGACCACCACCCCAGTCTGCCAATCCAGCGGTACTGTCCCCGACGTCCACGCGATGCTGCAGAGGCGTGTCAACCAAGACAGCCCCTCAGCATCCAGAGCCCTGAGGAACTCCGGGCGGATCTCATCCACACCCGGGGCCCTGCCACCGAGGAGCTTTTTGACCACCTCGGCAACCTCAGCCCCAGAGATAGGAGAGTCCGCCCCTGAGTCCCCAGACTCTGCTTCCTCACTGGAAGACGTGTCGTCGGGATTGAGGAGGTCTTTGAAGTATTCCCTCCACCGATCCACAACGTCCCGAGTCGAGGTCAACAGCTCCCCATCCCCACTGTATACAGTGTTGATGGAGCACTGCTTCCCCCTCCTGAGACGCCGGATGGTGGACCAGAATTTCTTCGAAGCCGTTCGGAAGTCGTTCTCCATGGCCTCTCCAAACTCCTCCCATGTCCGAGTTTTTGCCTCAGCAACCGCCGAGGCCACGTTCCGCTTAGCCTGCCGATACCTGTCAGCTGCCTCCAGAGTCTTTCAAAACAACCTATTTATTGTTTATTATTAGGGTTTTTGCACATTTTAATTTTAAACAATTTAAATGTAAAATTAAACAATTTTCCTAAAACATCGATATTAGGAGCTGAAAAATCGATATTATATTGGGCGTGGCCAAAAATCGCGATATATTGCCAAATTTGCCAAAATTTTGCCAAAATTGCCAAATCGATTTTTTTTCACACCCCTAGTCCATCCCTTCCTCTCCTCTCTATAATCTTGTCTCGCCGCTCTTCCGGTCTCGTCTTCGTGGTTTGGGATTCCTGTGGGCTTGTTTAAATTTGGTATTTGAACGTTTGGTTCTCTTGTCGGTCTGGATGTCGTTTCTCCGGCAGTGCCCTTATTTAGACGGTTCTGCGCTCGGCTCCTTGCACGCCAAACCATTACAGTCCCAAAAAGTATTTCAGGCCCCGGAGACGGCGGTCGTTCGGTTTCGCCGCAGCTGTGAATCCGCAAATACCTGAAATAGCTGAAATTTCTTTGGGAAATGTCACAGAACGGTGGGTAGCTTTTTCTTTCAGCTCACACCCAGCGTCCTCACAAGATGTGTTCAGCCACGAAGAAGACAAAGGAGGAGGAGGAGTTGCTGCTGCTCCTCTTGTTCATCATTGTTGAGGTGTGTCAGTTTTGATAAATGCAATCTGAATGTTGGTTCAGACGGACTTTCATCACCAACCAGTTTCATCGCTTCTTCTCCAAGACAGTATGACATTATTTAAACACACTAAACTCAGCATGTTTTATACTCAGTTAACCTTTATTTAGGATTCCCTTATATGGAAGCAGCTGCCTTCACTGTATCACCAATCATTTATTCAACTCCTTCCTTGAATTTGGTTCATTGTTTGACGATGAAACTGGGAACAAGAAAATGGGAGCGGCAGTTTTCAGATTCCTTTCTTTCCCAACTCATCATTATAACATTCAGAAAATGAATTCTCTGAATGCTCGCGCTCGCATTCCTCCGCCCCATTCGTTCTCGGCCTATTTTTTGTGGCGTGATAATGAAACTGGCCCACGGCAGGGAACATACTGGTTACTGGTAAAACACTTTCTTGCCCTTTTTGTCTTAAAAAACAGACGGTTTGGGTGACCGGTGTTGGTTTTCCACAAGAGCGTCGACGTCAAAATGAACAGACGAGTGAATTCTGCCGCAAGCTTGACTTGATAAATCAGGTTTAACTGAGAGACTGGAACTGCATTAATTCAAGCCGTCTTTTTCTTTTTAAATTTAAACATAACTGCGTCTCATCTTTGAAACGTGCTTGGTTTCTACTTCGTGCATCTCGCTTCCACCTGTGTCTAGTTCCCTAATTGTGCCACAGGTGCGCTTCGTCAGCTAAAGGTAAAAATCTCTCCCGGTTGTGGGTTTGCACGTCCTTCTGTGTTGTATTTCAGCTCATCTGTAACCCTTTTTGTCTGGATTTCTGTTTTTTTCCCTCTCCTGCCTGCATGTTTGCATTTTGGTGAGACATTAAAGCCTGAATGTAATCTATGCACCGAGGAGAATGATCCAGTGTTGTGTCTGCGGGCTGTTTTGTCAGGACAGTTGAAAGCAAAAAAAGCACGTAATGGCGGAGAGAAGCCTCCAGACGTTTTGTGATGAGGAAAAAATTCCTGCATTACTCAGAAACCTGTGAGCACACAGAGGAATGTTGAGGTAAACACATGGAGGAACACAGCTGTTGAGGCTTGTTGAGGCCAAAATCCAAGTTTCACTTTGTCACCTCTCCCATTACATGTGATGTGCAAAGACCGGGCCTGTCAGGATGGTGTCATTCTGGTGAAGTAAGAGCCGGTTTCTTTTCATGATATAATTATATGTTTAGGGGAATTTAAAAAAAAAAGTGCTTGATGACCTGATATTAAATTTACAGGATTTATTTTCTTTTTAGTCCAATATGAGTTAAACACAAAAGCCACCATAATATATTAGAAAGGGATTCTTGTGTAAATCCCAGTTACAACAAAAAGTTCCCCAGAAATACATGAGATTCAAACCTTCATTCAATTCAATTTTTATTTGTATAGCGTCTGTTACAATGTCGATATCCTTCCACGTTTTTGTTCTTACGCGTCAAATCGACACCCACTGAGTCGGTGGGAGTTCACGTAGACGCTTCAAAACCGGAAGTTGACGTGACAGGAATAAAGTTCCGAACCTGCAGCTGGGTCAGGGTGTGTCCGAGTTTTAGGAACACGTGAACCCAGGTCTGATGTGGGAAGAAAATTAGATTTCATGTCATTTGAGTTGTTCAGACAGCAATGGAAAAAAAAAAGAAAGAAAATGAGATTTGTGTCTGTTCTGGCTGCGGTGTGAACGAAGCCAAAGTCACGAGGTTGTCCTAGCTCGATCTCTTCTGGGTGGGTGGTCGCTTCAGACACCCAAATATACACTTTCAAGCACAAAAAAAGTTTTCTCTATATATCCCCCTTTCACACCACATTACAAGAAGTCCTGTATCTTGTCTTTTTTTGTTTTGTTGTTGTTCCCACTTTCATTTTATTTTTCATATCATATTCAGATAGCGTTCCTGTCGTTACCTTGAGGCTCAAGGACTTCCAGACTGAGAAGGAAAACAAGCAAAGATACAAATATTTCTCGTCCGAGGTTAACTGATTATATCAAAGATCGCTACCGTCTGAAAATGAAGAGAATCATCCTTTAACAGTTTCCTAAGAATGCAATGAACATGTTCCTCTGTTATGCAATGTTGTTTTCATTAGGACTTTTTTTTTTTCTTTTTTCAATTCCTGCTTGGACAAGTTCAGAGGCTGTTACAAAATCAAAGGATGTTGCGTTACTTCCTGGTGATTCCCCAGCAGTTAGTCAAGCCTTCAGCCAAAAAAACAAAACAAAACAAAAACAGCACAAATTTTAAACCACAGAAACTGGTAAAGGACAGTTTTCAGATGGTGGCGGTGGAGCTCGATGAAGTTGAATGAGTGAAAAGCTGAATGGAGCCAGACGGGTGGAGGGGGGGAAGGGGGAGCATTAACAGTTCACGGTCACATGGCAGATCGCGTTTCCTTTGTCTCTGAACGCTGTGGTCTGCTTTGTGGAAAAAGGGGATCCGATTTCCCGTGTCTTTGATGTCTCCTCCTCCCACGCCTGCACTCCTCCTCTCCTTTCAGGCACCACACTGCCCCCCCCACCCCCAGACGACACACAGACAAAAACACACTCGCTGCTGACGGGAAACCCAACACAAGGCCGCATCTGGCCGATGGAGGCTGGCGTCGGGCCCGAGGAGCTCATCAAGTGACCGCATGTGGAAAACATTTCAGAGAGAAATGTTCGACGGGCCAGAAGCCAAGACCGAAGCCGACGTGAGCTTCGTGCGCAGAAATAAAAACCAGACTGAAAAGAGCTCTGGTGCAGTAACGTATATTTTAAAGGCCACATTGGTAAGGCTGAAAACCCTTCAGAAGGGTCACATTTCAGTACAAGTATGCTGATGAAATGAAAAATATGAATATTCTCATCCAGCTCCTCTCCAACTTTGCCAACAACAGCCTTTTATTGTAAAAAAACGCTTGTCTAGATTTTATTTTGAAAAGCAGAGGGAAGAAAAAGTGGTACATTCAAGGACATGTACCGATATTAAGCAGAAGGCAATCAATATGCATAATTAACGAAGCCAGATTAAAAAGCAAAACAAGCAGAAATCATTTAATGGTCCCAGATGAAGCTGAACAGGTTCGTTCATTAAAGGTCAATACAACATCAAGAGCCATTTATGCTCCACTTTCATACGACGGTACATCGTTATTTGCGTCTGTATGGTTGTGTAGCAACACTTCCACCAGGGGGC
Organism: Hirundichthys speculiger; assembly: GCA_018398805.1. Lineage (NCBI taxonomy): Eukaryota > Metazoa > Chordata > Actinopteri > Beloniformes > Exocoetidae > Hirundichthys > Hirundichthys speculiger. The sequence continues at coordinate 2,102,060 of JAGFBZ010001678.1, forward strand.
AGTGACGAGTCCAGTCACTGACATCAACAAACATGTCAAGTGTTGAGGATGTTGCAGCATTTCCGCAACTCCGGAGTCAAAGAAAGTTTAAAAACAGGGGTGGTGTGTGTTGTAAATGAAAGTTGCTACATTAATGGGGAGTTTTTTCTTTGATGTCTCTAATATATTCTCCAGGATCACTTCCGCCCCCACGACTTCCGCTTGTACTGCTACGTTTTGCCGGTAATATTAAGCCTCGAGGCAACACCCATTTATACTCTAACATTACAAATGTTGGAGTATAAATGGGCCTTCAGAGGTCAAACATCTCATGCCAACTGTCAAGCACGGTGATGGAGTGATCATGATTTGGGCTCGTCTTGCAGCCACAAGACGAGCGGGACCTGGTAGTCATCGAAACAAGGAGCTGTCGGGTCACGCAAAAGGAAAACGGCCCAAGCGCACGAGCAAATCTACGAGAGAACAACGTGAATCGTTACATCACGCCGCCATATTACATCAGTTAACTGGATGAAGATTCGGTGTTTGCCGGTGTAACAATATATAATTTTGATTTGATTCAGGAGCGATATGATATGAGACGGCATTATAAGAATCGTTCCCATTCAAATCAAATTCCAATTAGAAACTAAAATATTATTTCACATTTTTTATATCTCAGCTCAACTGGATAGTTAATTTAGAAACCATTAATAAAAATGGACGACCTGTTAATATGAATGCATGAGGATGATGCCTATTCTTGTCTGATCAATATATTCATTTTCGACTGATGTAATACGGCTACCGGAGCATCTCTGTCCACTAGGGGGCAGTAACACGTTGCGCTCGGGCCTTTTTGCGGACTTGACCACTTCCGGCAAAGAAAGCGACATCGTTTTCTACCTTCAACCATGGTGCGCCGCTGCAAATGACAATAACACAGATCCCATCTATAATGGATGACATGGGGGGGGTTGACCCCGGGGAACAAGCCTTTTTTTCCTTCCTTTTTTTTTGGCGTACTGGACTAAAGTGTAATTGCACATCTACTCCAGTAGGGGGCAGTGGTGCTTTCATTATCGCAGTGTGTTCAGGGAGTATTAGCTATATTGTGTTGGGTTTTTCTTGCACGGATGTGCGCGTACAGCACAGAGCAGGAGATATGAAGTGAACAAACCCTCAAGAGACACCAGGGAAAAATATTTAACAGGAATGAAAAGAAATAATGAAATGAAAAGAGATGATGAGACAAACAAAAGTCATCAGAAAGTTAAGATGAGGAAACATGACGATGCTGATGTAGCGCTGCTTCACTGTGACTACGGTGGGACTGATGCACTTTAAATCTTTACAGACTAAAAAACAATTTTAATAAAGTTATTTTTTATTCTAAATTGATCTATATTTCTTCTTTTTTTGTTAATTTTAATGTTAGTAAGGATACAGGGTTATGCAGAGGTGTACTTAAAACAATTTTATAGACAAATGATACTATTTATAGTCACGGTGGAGGTTGGGGGGGGGGGGGCGCGCAGCAGAAAATAAGCTAGCTGGCTAACTTAAGTGAATCAATGTTGGCTTCTACTCCAGTGACAGAGACCGACGTCATACTGACAAATCTGTTCCAGATAAACATCTTGTTCCACTGTGGTTGGATTAATTCAATTTCAAGACCAAGGAGGAACTTTTCTTTTTCAAATGCCTGATATGTAAAACCACACTATGGAAAGGAGCTTGGGTACTTCCTGTATTATCTCATTTATCAGAGGAAACACTGGACCGTCCTTTATCAAAGGAAACAAGATAATACGTCATACAAGTCCTTATAGCAGCAATATTCAAAGCGACTATTATGTCGCTGTGTGAATGTGAATGAATATAGGGAGGCGCTCAGAGACTGAGCAGCCAGTGACTTTTTTTTTTAATTTTCCACCAAAATAATGGACTCATATTTTATATTATAACTGATCATATTAGTGCTGAAGCCCAAACAGGAAAATACGATCTGTTCAACGGAGGCAAGGCGCGTGTTTTTTTCATGAGCAGCTGCGATCTCAAGTTCTTCTGCTCTCAGATGACCGTTGCGCACATGCAGCCCGTCCAGGCCTTTTGTTCGAGTTCGTGGAGAGCCCTGCTTCCACCCATTGTTTCATCTGCTGGCACGAGCGGGAGCACAAACTGTTTGTTCGAAGGGTTACGTGAAAGTTACGCAGGTGGGAAGGAGCGAACACGCCCCAGAGCCGATGTTGTTCATGAAGCTTTCTGATAAACTACCAAAAACTTTTTAAAACACCTAAAAACTCTGAACAAGCCATCTACTGTTTCGCTGGCTCCAGCTCGTGTTTTTGCAAAGCATAATATTTACATTGAGCATGTGACCTAAATTTCCATATGGCCCGTCTACTGGGGGGGGGATAATCCATCTTAACGATCGCTCGGCATCGCCTTCTAATTTATACAGCACAACATCATGTGGTATGTGAAGCATTCCCTCTGATTGCATTGTTGCAGGAAGGGGGGGGGGGCTTCTGTTGTCGGCGGTGGCGAGGGGGCTCCCACCCTGCCGGGGTCCCGGCAGCCAGACTGCTGGGGTCAAAGGGAGCCCCCTTCCCGCACACAGCCGTTTAGCGACTGGGGGCCGCGTCCTTCCTGCAGCCGGGCTGATGTCAGGGCCCAGGAATGTGGACAACAGAGCACACTGGGGGGCCTTGTTCTGCCACTCTGAACGGGCCTTGGGAAGCCATCCAAACCACATGCGCCACACACAGCCTGAGAGGGGGGGGGGGGGGGTTGCAGGGGGCTGAGGAGAACACCCTGTTGCTCCAATAACAGAGAGAGATGGAGTACTAGAAAGTGTAGTAGTGTGTTTTTCAGGCAGAAGAAAAAAAAAAAAACCCAAACAAACGGAGCCAGATTTGTTGGTGAGCCGCTCAGTGAACGTCTCACAATCTACCATCTGCTTAACCGTGGAGACCAGAAGAGAACGTTTAGACCAGCCGTTCCCAAACTTCAGAACACCAAGGCCCAATTTGAAATGTGAAAAATATACGGGGTCCACCCAAACCTTTAATCACAACTGTGATCAACATACAGGACCAGGAACCATGATCCGATATTAATGTAAGGGGTCAACAAATAAGGTGACACTTGTCATATTAAGTTAAGATGACAGTAGAATAACACTTAACTGGTGTGTTTTGTTACTTCTTAATGTTTTTTAATCATGTCATGAATATTTTACAGTAATTAAAAACATATTTACAAAAGATAAAGGATTTAAAACATATTTGTTTAATTTTAATGACCTCTCACGGCCCACCTGCAGTCCCACGACGGCCCACCAGGAGGCCGCAGCCACACTTTGGGAACGATGAGAAAAATGAGCAAATGGACCGCGCTTTAGTAGCAGCTTTTCTCCTCTCTTTTTCTTTCTTTATCCAGCTGGTCTTCAGCAGGAAGGTCTCCCCATATGATCCAGGTCCTGCTCAAGGTTTCTTCCTCTTAAAGTGGAGTTTTTTCTTGCCACCGTTTGGCTTAAAGTTTTTTTTTTCTCTCACTGTGGGAGTTTTTTGATCCATGTTTAGGATTTAATTAAAAAATTTTAGTTAATGATATTTTCTTGGGGGTCATGCTCTGGGTCTCTGTAAAGCGCCTAGAGACAATTGACATTGTAACAGACGCTATACAAATAAAATTGAATTGAATTGAATTGAATTTATCCGGGGCTTTGCAGATCTGTCACTCCCCGGGTCTTCTCCACTATACTGGCGTCTTCCGGTTATTCCAGGCAGAGCAGACGGGATCCCCGCTGGCGTAGCCATCAGTGCAGATCTTTTCCTTGTCGAAATGACGGGAACATAACTTGGAATTTCACGTGAGGGTCGGCACATCGACGTTCTTCCCCATTTTGCCTTCCTTCTTCTCTGTGCTGAGACCTTTCAGCCAGTTAACTCACGTCATGTCGGCCACGAAGGGATGGATGTGTAGTGTCTTTGTTATTTACGCTCTGCAGCATCACAGTTGTACACCACGGTTGTTTGAAGGGAGAAAATGATGTAAAAATTATTTATCTGTATCGCCCCCTGAGCCTAAATAATTTGTTTAAAATATGTTTAAAAACCGCAAAAAAGTATCGAGGCACTGCAGCAAAACAAGACAAAGGCTCAACTGTGGTCTTTCGGTTACCTTCACAGCCTCTGGTCTCTGAACCGTAGTAAAGAAACCGCTCTTTCATCTAACCTCGTTTTCATTCTGCCGTCCCACAACACACACACTACATTACCCATGAGGCCACACTATTACCCATAAGGCCACCTTCTTAAAGGGGCCAGGCTGGCTCACAACATTTCTTTGCTGTGAGAGAACGCGCACAACATCCTGTGATGTTTCTGCCATTTTTTCTTGATTTTTTTTAATATTATATATTTCTGAAAAAAATCCACGAATAACTAAAACCGTGCAACTTAAAGCACGAATTGGCGCGGGATCACTGTAACACCATTTTTTTACTCGGATAGACTCTATAAATAAGTCAACTCATGTTGCAGTTTAATTGCCTGGTCAGGAGACAAAATTGTAGTATTTTTTAACTTTTCAATTTCAGTTTTCAGCTTTATTTGACTTTATTTGTCAGAGACCCAGTGCATGACTCCGGAGCAAATATTATTAAATCTTAATTAAAGAAATGATGGCAAGTTAAAATAAAAAAAAAACACAAACTCCCCTAGTGGAGGAAAAACCTTTTAAGCTAAACAGTGGCAAGGAAAAACTCTCAGCTGATCTTTTGTTTGCAAGACCCTTTGAGACGACCATCGAACCGCTCAGACACTACAATGAAGGACCGTCAGTTCGGAGCTATGATGATAATTCTTGATTCTTTCAAAGGTCATTTTTTGTTTGCAACAGTCCAAAATCATGAAGTGTAAACTTGGCATTATAAGGGTTCTGCTTCAGCATGACATCTTTTTTTCTGGGGAGTTTTTCTTGCATTTATAGTGATACAAATTGCTGTCTTCAGCTCATGTAACCAATTGTCACTTATCCCCCCCCTCCCTCAAGCCCTTTTTTTTTCATAACCTTTTATGATGAAACTTGATTTTGCTGTATCGTAACTGTCACCCAGGTTACATGCTGATATCATTACTCATGGGTGCGGTTCAAGATCAAACTTAACGTAACACCCAAGAATGACTTTGAGTGACTGCAGTAAAACAAATGCAATCAGCACACTGGGACATTTACATCACGGTGTTTCTAAACAGTATAACCGGAATCAAACGGGTAATCCCACCAGCATCTGGACTTTATCAGAAAAACGATCATCAACGTTTGTAGAATGAATTCAATAAAAAAAAAAAAGGTTGTTTGGACAAAGGGGACTTTCTCTAGCTGGTGCAGTGAACCTGGTTCTCGCCAAATTAAACAAAGCAGCGAGAATCAGAATGAAAGCGAAAGGGAGGATGAAAGTGAAAGGGGGGGGGGCACTGTTAAAGGAACAACAAAGGCTCATTTTGAATCTCTGGCAAAAACCCAACAATGAAAGGCTTGAGAGAAAACAAAATGTTCTTGATCCATATTCAAATGATGCAAATATTAGAAGAAGATCGGGGAAAGCCCTGGAGGCTGAAACGAAGCAGAAGCCAGACCGGCCTCGTTAGGAGGCGAAGGAGTTACACGCTCTTGCAAAGAATGTTGTCTCCTGAAAGATGAAGGGAGGGAAAACCGCAAATGAGGACCGAAGCCCTCTGTAGCTGAGGTACACAGACAACAGTTATCGGACAAAGCAGTTCTCCTCAGACACACTAATCACATCTCTAACTGGGATGACTAAAGCAAAGAGTCTGTCTTCAGCTCACACCTAACAACCTCTAAATAAAAACACTGTGACTCTGCCCTCAAACTGAACGTACCGCGCTGTTCACGCATCACACAATGAGACACGGAGGTCTCGCCCAGTTTGACACATTCGCCTTAATGCCTTCTCCACTCCTTTCTGCAACAATGGTTTCGGTGACTCGGACAGGAGGACAGAGGGACTTCTAGGAGTCATGACGTAATGGACATGGGGCGGCACAGTTGTGTCGCGGATGACGAGATGGTCCTTGCTCTGAACTGGCGGCCTTTCTTTTCTTGGACTTTGCACAATCATCCCCCTTTCCCTTTTTGCGGCTTTGCTCTGGAAACTCTGGCTTCCTCCCAGGGGGGGTTTGTGGTTAAAGGTTGAATGAGCGTGGATGGGCTCGTTTTATCTCCACGTGGCCCCTGTGATGGACCGGCGATCTGCTCTCTCATCCGGTGACTCTTCAGTCAGGATGAGGGTGCGTAGAAAACAAGTGGACGCATGGGTAGATGACAGATCTAGTAAACACGCCACACTTTTTTTTTTTCGCTCGGAGCACTTGTTTTCCATTTGTCGCACACTGCGCCTCATTTAGCTCGCCAGCTTGGGGTGAGGTTTGCTCACACCCGTTTGTCATTAACATAAATTTGTGCCAGTTAATTCAGACGCTCAGAATGTAAGAAACATTTGTAGCAGACCAGGCCTCGAAGGGAAAAACACAACCATGGATTGTGTGTAACTATATAATAGTCGTGGCTAAAACCCGTAAGACATGTTGTTCCCATGCCAGAAAAGAGAAAAATAAAATGTATGATTCATGTACGTCTGCTTCCTCTTTGCTTTTGGGCTGGTCCCTTCAGGGGTCGAAACATCTGCCTCCATCTAACTCTAACTGTCCTCTTTCACTACTCTTCATTGTATAAATCTCCTCCGAGGATGTACGGAGTATCAGAAGTATGTCAGAGCGGCAGCATGACATGAATGATTATCTGTAAACCAGTGTTGGGCAAGTTCACTTTCTACAAGAACTAGTTAAGTTCATAGTTCATAGAAATTTCACATCCTCACATAGGAGGTGTTTTTGAGATTAGGGGTTATGTAAATGGTGACCTCCATGGAGCACAGCCTGACCGAGAGTGACTCAGTTGAGTTGTGGAAGACCTACACATGTATTTAAGTAAAGCAGAGATGCCCTGCAGCACTCCCTCAGATCTTCTTGCTCCCATGTCTCATCAGTGGATCTTGGAATCTGGAACGACCTACTTTATTCTCACGTACCTCCTTTGTTATTGTAAGGCCCGGTCGCGTCGCCTGGGATTACATTCAGCTCTTATATAAGTCCCATACAAGCCCGGACTTGTACTTTTAACCAGTTATTTCAGCTCAGTGCAGACGTCTCTCTGCTGCCAGTGTTGTTCGGGACAAGATGTTCCTGAGTACTGACGCAGCATTCATGAGGAATGTCAGGCGGCAGCAAAACAAACTGCAGCGCTGCACGTCCTCATTTAAAACTGTTTCCAGACCACTGACGGTGAAGATCTCTGTGTTCACCCCTGGCCTTCCCTTCACTGCCATCAGTGAGGTTCACACCGATACACTTCAAGGTTCAGAAAAGTCTATAAATGTTTTGTTTTGTTAAAAAGGTTTTAATGTGGGAACTGGTTCGGGGTGTAAAGCATGGATCAGTAGGAATTACAGACAAAAGACGTATGTATATGGAAACGAGGCGTGAAGTCTTCTGCGTTCTCCCTGGGAAACGCGAACCAGTCATTTACATAGCTACACACTTAAGGATGTTTTTAAATGTTTCGTTTATTCAGTCGTTCAGTCATGACAACGCCAAATATCACGTACGGTATTGACATGTTACACAGAATCACTAGATCAAGAATCATGTGTTGAATATTGACTGAAAAGGAAGAAGCAAACTATCCTATAGTATCAACTTTTTTAGGCTACTAACTTTCAAAAACTCAAAAAAAAAGAGAAAAACTACATCAACAGATGGGTAATTGTACTTATAAGCTTCAAAAATAGCTTTACAAACCACTTTCTTAAAAACCAAAACAGAATGACATGCTTTTAAATGTGATGGAGACACATCTCCTTTTCATACCTTTTTTTAGCTTTTTGTACAGTAAACTTGAAAGCACCTCTGGGATTATCAGGACTGTCCTGAATTGTATTGCGTCTGGGACCTTTTTTGATTTTGCTCTAAACACGATTTGCATAATTTTATAATAAAACAGATCATAAGATTTCATAAAATGGGAATTTAGAGAAAGTATTGTCGTGTGATCATAATAATCAGCCTTACAGATAGTACGTATAGCTCGTTTTTCAGCTTTATAATTGAATTTATGGTGATTTTGAAGGTGGATCCTCACAATTCCACACAGTAAGACATAAAGGGAACGATTAATGAGTGGTAGATCAAGGGCAAGGCCTTGGAATTCAATACATTTCTCAATTCATACAGGATTGGGAGAGATTTTGAGATTTTCCCTTTAATGTATTCAATGTGTTGTTTCCATGTTAGAATTTGATCAATGACAACCCCAAGGAATTTAGCCCCCGATCTTCCGCCAGATCTGCTAAAGTCGCTATTAAGGGATAGCGGGTAGCGGGAGTTCCCCAGCAAAGAACGCAATCTTCCACCTTGCTAAACCCACTATCCCACTTGCGCTACCTGCTACATTATCCATAGTAGTGGTTAGGGCGTTCCACCTGTTAAACCAATCAGAGCGTCAGTAGCCGTTGCCTTTAAGAGCAGGTTGCGCTACACGCAAACCGCTATGGAGCGTCTTTTCATTCAGATCGGAGCAGCTCTCATGCGCAGTTCATCTGGGACTCTGCTGTAGAGCTTCCTCCTCTTCCTTCCTCCTCCTCCTCTGCACTGATAAATACATATAAATATTTTTACACAGACAATTCCTATCGGCTACCTGAAAGTCCCAGATAGTCTGTGCGCTCCCAGTAAACACGCTCTGGTCGTCTATGGTTTAACTGGTGAGCAAGCTGTTTAAGACGATCTCTGCTATTTTCTCAGGGGTTCAACTGAGGTCAGATCACGCTTTTTATACAATAGTTAATCTGAGAGGTGGAGCCATTTGTGCACGTCCACATGTGACCAGGTGGATGCACATTGATGTCATTTGGACGCTCTCTTGTATGTGGCGACATGCGGGTAGCGGGTGGTCAGACCACATGCTACCCGCAACCCGCGATCGCAAGATACCGAGTTTGCAGAAAGGGCAAAAGACACACCCATTGCCACACTTTCAATGTGAGTAAGGGAGTCGGCATAAAGGGTAGCAGCTTTAGAGAGCGGAATATTGCATTAGCGGTTAGCAGAGGTTCCTATACCCGCATTTTGCGGGTAGCGGCAAGTGGAAAGTGTACGATCGGGGCCTTAGTCTCAGAAACCAAGTCTTGAGATTTTCCAGCCATTTCTACACAACACAAAAGTTCCTTTTAATTCTTACCAGAGCAAAACAAATTGGTATCATCTGCATATATGTCATAGATATAAAGAATGAATGGTATGGGACCAATCACTGATCCTTGTGGTATGCCACATCCTATCTTTCCCAGTTCTGACAGTATCATTAATTTGTAGACACTGGTGTTAATTAACTAAATAACTTTCCAGCCAAGAATGAACAACCCCTCATATTCCATACATCTCTGATTTCTTCAATAACTGTCCATGAATAATAAAATTAATTATCTTCCGAGTAGTTTTTTGTTTGTTTTTCTTTCTTTTCTCTTTCTCTTCTTAAAACTCTTCTCCAGATCCTTCTTTTGATGGCTCAAGTGGCTCTGGAGTGAGACTGATGATGAAATAACTATTAATTATGCTGGTGTTAATGATGCTACTGAGGTTACAACACAGGACAGTTGTTACAAACTCATCTTTGACTCTCATCAACCGCTGAAGTGTGTTCATGTTCAATTTTTAAATTTTCTTTTCCAACCAGAAGTGTTACTGGACTTTAAAAAAGGAAGTAGAAAAAGACCAAAGACCTTTTTAAAATGTGCTTGTTATCATGATAACATGATGTGACAGGTTGTTTAATCTCATTTTGTTTCTTTTCAACTTTTTAAACCCATTCTGTGTTTTTTTAATCTAATCTGTGGTTTTTTCCTTTGAGAAAGAGAGGTAAAGGGCAACATTAAGAGATTATATCTTTTTAAAGCATTGTTCAAAGTGCGTCTCTTAGTCAGCCGATGTCGTCATCCACCTCTTTACAAGCGATCTCATCGCAGATAACGGACGCCTCTACGTCCTGTAATGGCGCTTCATTTGGTTAACAGAAGTAGGCCAACGCTGCTTTAAAAGCCTTCCACCCTCGGAGTCGTTCTGGTTTCCACCTAAATGATGCAATCCTTTATTATATACGGCTTACAGTCTGAGAAAGACTACTGTTAAAAAATGCATGTAAACAGCACTTAAGGGCATGTTAAGTATGGTGGCTTTGCGATTGGTTGACGCAACAGGAGCTCTTTAGAGGTTGGAGGTGGGGGGGAGAAAAAACAAACTAAAAAAAAAAACCAGTCGTCTTCATTTCATCGAAATCCAACCAAAATCCCTTCCATAATCCAGCAGACGCCCCAGGGACATTGAACAACTGTAGAGGGGGTGGGGGTGGGGGCGACGCGCCCGCCCACAGCCTTTCGGTGGCATTAAAAGCATTTTTTTAAGCAGAAAAAAAAGGCCGTTTGGCCGACATGTCTGATTCCCGAATCGCAGCTTAAGGATGTATGGAGGGATTTAAACGAGGTGAGCTGTTTGTAGAAAGTGTACGACATGGTGGATGCTGTTAAAGTCAGAACGCAGAACTCATTTGCATTTGTATGGATCCCCCCCACCCCCATCCTCCCAAAAAAGAGAGAAAACAAAAACACAAAGAGCTTTATTGAGTTTCAGAGTTTTATTGGTGAATGAGGCATCAGCCTACGCAGATGTGAGAGTAAAATCACAATCTGTGACCCGAATGATTGAAAAGCATCAAGGAAAACAAACACCAAACTCCATTTTCAGGTCAAATGTCATTACGAGCTCTTAAAAAACCTTTACAGATAACAAAAGAGTTGATCTCTTAATATATATTTTTTAAGAAAATACAACTCTTTTTCGTGACGGTGTGTTAAGATAATGATGATTGTCTTTATCACCTGAAGAACACGTGTGCGGGTAACAGTGACGGGTACCGACAGGATTTAAAACAGCTTAAAATAGAGATGTTACGATTATTTTTTTCCCTCCCGATACCAATTCTTGATCTGTGGGTATCGGCCGATACTGACTACCGATCCGAGTATGATATTAAAAGAAATTGCAAAAAATTGCCTGACTGTAATATAATTATCATTATTATAAAACATGAATAAATACAGCAAATCCAAGCCATTGATATCTTTATTTATTTCCAAATAGAAGAGTATAAAATTGAAGAATTAAGAATTAAGAAGTAACCAGCAAATAAATTAAATATAAATTACTTGGTATTGGTTGGTGCTTGGATGCTTGTACTCACCGATACTGATACCAATAACAATAACGATACCGATACCGGCATTTTTTTTTATTTATTTATTTTTTTTGGGGGGGGGGGGCGCAGTATTGGAGCAAATATCCGATACTGGTATCGGAATCTGAACAACTCTAGTTTAAAACAGCTTAATCATTACCTCCACCAAGGAGGTTGTCAGAAATGTGAAAAGGAAGAACTGATTTCATTTTGGCTGTGATCCGGAAGAAATCCTAGGATTCTGGATCACTTTCAAATTTTCAATAACATTGCGGTCAATGGGGCCAAAAATTTTTTTTCTCAATATCTCCGTTAATTTTTGCCCAAAACTAATGAAATTTGACTCAGGGATTGACAATGGGAACCTCTATCAAATTTCAAAGGCTGATCCAGATCTGATTCAGAAGGCTGATTTTATCCCAATCTGTAAATCGCTATATGAGGGAATTGTTGCGCTTGGTGGAGGTCTGCGCTCTCCGAGTGCTTTTCTAGTTTCTATATTTATTTCCAAAGAGAACAGTATAAAACTGTATTGAAAAATTTAAAAATATTTATTTTTGCTGGTAGTATAACAGAAGTAACCAGTAAATAAATCATTAAATATAAATTACTTGGTCTTGGTTGGTGCCTGGACGCTCGTACTCGCAGATACCAATAACGATACTGGTATCAGAACAACTCTAGTTTAAAACAGCTTAATTGTTTAGTCTATGATGCTGTAAGCTGGAGTTTATGTGATTTAATGTAGCTGCATCAAATTACAATGCAATACATGGCATCACATCTTACACTTTTTGTATTTCTCTTAAATATCATTTGATTTCTGCATCCAAACACCTGCAGTAACATTCTGTAATATGCAGTTATTTCCTATGTTCTATGCAGAAAAATGTTTAAACGAACCAATTTGTTTTTTTTCACATCCATCTTTTTTTTTCATTCTGATAATAAATCAACAAATCAGCAAAAAAATGGAAAAAAAAAAAACAGAAAAACGACTCAGGTTTACATAATAAAAAATGTTTCAGACTTATTTCAGCCAGCTGCTTTTAAAACCAGTCACTTTTTCTGATTTCCTCATCCTTGTAGACGTCCTTTTTAGTGGCATGAGATCTTGGAATAAAAGTTGGAAGCAAAATGATGAACAAATCCATCCTGTTTCTACTCAGAACATCTGCAGAACCTTTATCCGTGGACACGGTGGCTCTGCCTGAATGTGACTCACAGTCCTCATCACCTTGACCAGGCTTGTAGCGCTGGGAGGGTTGGATGGGCTGAATGGTTCCTGTTGGGCCTGGAGGGAAATCCAGTGGACTGGTGGAGGTCTGCTGCAAGACACTGTGACAGAATCAAGGTTTTAAGAGTTTTAAGAGTTAATAAAGCAGGTTAGATTTGACTGTCAAAGTAGACAGTCACCATCAGGGGAAAAAAAAAGAAAAAAAATCAGCACGTTTCCTTGGTCCTTGCGATCCCTTGACTTATTCACCGTCGTCATTTCCTTTTTGCCTATCAGACATCTCCGGACTTTTCCCCGCTATCTACAGACACAAAGTGGAGTGAATCATCGATGGTGTCGACGATAGTCAAGTTAGATTCATTCAGAAGCTCCTGCAGGACAAAACATTTTTGTGTCATTCAGATCCATGCGTATAACCATCCTTAAAAAGTTTAGAAAAAAGCTCAGTTTAAAATATGTTGTAAATCTGGTCCAACTACCTACTACACTCTGTTTAAAGAAGGGACAAATGATGAGCTTCCAGGACCTTCAAGATACATTTGGACTAACCTCTCAAGATCTTTTTAGGTATCTGCAAATCAGAGATTTTGTCAATAAAAAATTCAAACAACCAATTTTTTAAAAAGGAGAAATTCTTGAAATTTTTCTAAGAGCATATAAAGACCTCCCATACCAAAAAAACGAGTTCAAAAATATATATTGGAATACAAAATTGTAAGGCAAATGATTCAAATCATATAAAAACAAGATGGGAAAGAGAGGGAAACCTGAAGAAGATTGGGAAATGATTTATAGGCAACAATGGTCTGTTACCAGTAGTAACCAGTGCTCCTTTATGGAGGGAGTTTAGTGGGAAAAATGTGACGCGTTATTTTCAGCTCAGAAATCTAGATACTCACTTCAAACAGACTGTTGGAGGTTACAAGGTCAGGCATTCCCAAATCATTTCCATTTCTTTTGGGATTGCATTTTATGGCCCCATTTTGTAAATAAGTGCATAAGGTACTGGAAGCGGTGTTTAAAATAAAAATTAATTTTAATTTTAATATTATGTATCTTGGCGATCTAAGAGATTTAAACCTTCTGAAAGCCGACTCATATTGGTGAGAATTTTGTTAAGGAAAAGTATAACTCGTAAATCGCTAATGACGGAAACTCTCACTATTCATTAATGGATCGACCTGATTTACAAGATTTTTACAATGGAAAGAATAACTTTTAAATTGAGGCTACAAATGGATATTTTTGATGACTATTGGTCAAAATGGTTAATGTATATTCCTGCTGTGAGGCCAGATTTTGTTTGATTACGACCTTCTACCCAAGGAGTGTTTGATATCCACTGTTTGTTGGTGGTAGGGATGCACGCGATTAGTCGTCTAAACGATTAAACGTCCGCCCACTTACTAGTCGGCACCAGAAATATTAGTCGTTTAAACCAATTTGTGTTTTATTCATGTACAAGGCCGCTTAACTGTCATACAGCTGCCCGCCACTAGTCGGGGCTACAGAGCCGTCAGACAGCAGCCCCCCTCTCCGCGGCAATGCTCAAGTAGACTGGAGTTTTAAAACGGCACGGTGGGAAGATGGCCTCTCGCAAAACCAGCGCGGTTTGGCGGTACTTTAATCTAGAAAATGAAAACAAGGTAGCATGTAGACTGTGTCAGAAACAACTGGCATACAATCACTCGACTGGAGCAATGCGCAACCACATTCGACTCAAGCATTTGGATGTTAATCTGCATGAGACGACGGCTGCTAATGCTAGCGGTGCTAGCCACACTCAGGCCGATTTGACATTGTTTACCCGGAGACATGTTCTCCCGTCCGGTCTGAGAAATCCGACATGGTTGTTGAACATTGTGATTAAAGGCTTAAAGAACTCTTGTTACACACAATTTTTTTTTGGGACAATGTTTCAAATTCTGTTTCGATGTTTCAATAAACTGTGCAAAATTTTCACTGTTTTCTGAGTGTTTTCCTTTTTTTTAGACTAGTCGTCTAGTGTTAATTAAAAATCGTTTAGTCGCCAGGAACATCCCTAGTTGGTGGATTTTGTTATTGCTCATAAAAACATTTTAAAAATAAATAAAATATGAATGGCAAAAAAAAAAAAAAGAACTCAGTTTGTGTGTTGGGAGTCTTTCCAAACTATCACTTATGTTTTGAGTCTTTTCAGAGGAAAAGGAATCAGTTTCAGTTTTCCAGCTTAACTTCTGCTCTAGTGAACACTGGTTTCTCTTGTGTGAGTTTATCGCCTGGATGCGCCGAGGCTTGAACGGATGTGTCCATAGAACGTCTGTGGCATCCAAATACTCAAAAAGTAAAAAGTATCCCATCTGGAAGGAACCAGCATCAACAAAAACAACAATCAGCATTGGTATCTTATTTGAAAGTAGTGTTTTTTTGGTGGGGGGAGTGGCCAAAAAGGATACTTTTGATGTAAACTGTGTGGTCAGAACAAGGTGACGACGCTGTTCCTTCTAGGACGAGTTAAATGTCTCTCCAGTGTGCATTTTTAGTTCCTGTCCAGGGCCTGTTCTGCCTCCTGCTCAGCGATGAACTGGCAAAACTCAAACCTGCACAAATAAAAGTCCAACTTTTGTCAGATTTAGTAGCGCTGGAGGTCGTCAAAGCAAACTGATGAACGGATGTGAAAGTTGAAAGGTTTGTCAGCAACATGCTGGAGATGCAGAGCGCTGCAACGGTGGTGCGTTTGCAGATCTGGAGCTCTCGGCTCGTTGCATCACCTGAAAAAGACAGGAAAAAGGCCGTGATTACATAATTCCTCTGCAAACACTGTAAATGCACCATCTGTTTGCCAGAGCACTGCGGTGGCCTGTTTCAATAATGAATCAAGCTTTTATATAAAAGAGCAAACTGCAGATGATTCCTCCAATCAACCGCATGGCAAAACCCGTGAGACTTTAAATGTAATTTCATCTCAGGTACTGGCATCCAGCCGATGTCATCGTGCCACTCGGCGATCACGCCGGACAGGCCTGCAAACATCCGTGTATGAAACGCCTCCCTTGCTGTGTAAAGTGACCTTTTTGTTTTTGTCAGTTTCTCCACGCGGCCTGGGCGTGCTGAACACATGACTGCGGATCAACACAGTTTAATTTGCTCTTGTTTTTATAGCACTTGGCGTGGTCGTCTTTTGTTTTTTTTAATTGTTTCTCCAACGTGCAGAATGTGACGCGTAATGCAGAAAAGTCTGCACGTCTGTGTGAGCTGCAGTCTGGGGGGGGGGGGGGGGGGGGGGGGTGGGGGGGGGGGGGGGGGGGGGGGTGGGGGGGGGGGGGGGGGGGGGGGGGTTTTTTTTGGGAGTTTTTTTTTTTTTTTTTTTTTTTTCTGTTTTTTTTTTTTTTTTGAGGAGGAGTGATTCACACAACATTCAGAGAAAATGAAACCGAGGAGTCCCAGCAAACACAGGAGTCTGCAGCAGCCGTGGCGCGCCCCGCTGCACGGGCATCGATTATGCAGCGGCAGGCGGCGGGGGCCAAAAAGGCAAAGAAACCGCAGGTTACCACATCTGAAGTTTCCTCAACACGTTTACGACAGCTGCGTTGCGTTTTACGACATGTGCAACTTCCACTCGCCTCGCCTGATTCTTTTATAAATGATGAAATTAACACGCACTCGGTTAGCAGTTTGTAGAAATTGACTTGAAAGTGTTTAACTTGGCTGAAATGCTTTGAGTAGTCCTGCACAGGCTTTTTACGTACAACATCCTACATCCTACGTACAACATCCTGCTAGAGCAGCGGTGGCCAACACTGTAAAAAAAAAATCTTTAAAAAAACGGTAATTTTCCGACAGCTGGGGCACCAAAAAAATACAGTAAAATAACAGAAAATGACTTTCTCATAAAAATACAGTTTCCATAGTTTCCCCCCTTTTCCATAATCAGAATACAGTTTGTAGTTGTAATTTTAACAAGATTTTGCAACATTTAATTAGAAACATTTTCACATTTTAAAACAATTAAATTACCTAGAAATATGGTAAGTAAATGCTATATTACGAATAATAATGCTTAAATTTACAGAAATGTGCTGTTATTAATTGGTTTCAATGACATTATTTTATGTAAAGAAGTTATATAATAATTTGTGTTTGATGTAATATAACATTATATGACAAAAAAAATGTGATTCATCTTTGAAAACATGTCAAAAAACTGTTGAAAAACTAGATATTGGGTTTAAAATTGCAACAATTTAAGGACTGTAGCCTTTGTATTGTAGTGGAGCCTGGTCTGCAACACCTGACAGAGCCATGGCGCTAGCTAAAGGAGTATTTTGTCAACTTCCTGTTTTTGCCCAGCACAAGTTTTGTTTAACATGTTAAATGTGACTTTACATGGCAGCATTAAATCAAATAGCTAACAAATAAACACAGATAAGCACCTAAACAACCAGGGCTGCAAAGGATGCTGGGAAACAACCCAAAAGGACCTGCCACTACAGGTCAGTTTTGCAGACTATTTTTAGAAAACAGTAAAACTACTGTAAAAATTTAGAGTTATTTACTATAAAATTATTATTATTTTTTTTTTACAGTGAACCCTGTGTGTCTTCAGTGTTTCCCTGCTTCAGTGCACCTGATTCAAATGAATGTATCACCTTCAGCTCGTCATCCAGGTCTGCACAAGTCCATTAACGACCCATTCAAGTGAATCAGGTGCCCTGAAGCAGGGAAACATCGAAGACGTGCCAGGTTTGCGGCTCTGGAGAACCAGGTCTGGCCACCCCTGTGCTACAGTTTGGCCCATTATTTCTAATGAAAGTCATGGACCTGACCCAAGTTTTAGGTCTTCTTGCTTGTAAATTCCCTATTGGGTTTGTAGTTTTCTGCCGCCAGAAGACGTTTGGAAATCTCCTGGCGACAATGATGTGACTTTTTGCTCTTCTTCCTCTCTGGATTGGCCGTGCCGTTCTGAGTGTGTTAGGTCATGAAGGAAGCAGCTCCAAGCCAACTTGTAAATGCATAAAGATATTTATTTACAAGAAAAAGAAGGCACAATGACAGACTCCTGCAGCGAGTCTGGGATTTCCTTTGAGCCGAAATGAGACAAAATCAGGGAAAATCAGGAAATCGGAGAACACAGAAAACACCAGCCTTGTTATAGTCTGGTCAACGCATATTTTAGCTAACCTTGAGTCTCACAGATGGGACCAGTCAAATTTACCGAGACAGTTTCATGTTCAGTCCTCTTGATTATCTTCTTTAAACATGGACAGTACCGTCTTAAGTTTACAGTTGGGATCGATCAAAAACTCTCTGTGACAGGTTCCCAGCTCTTGTCTTTTCTTAACCTTGAACTGGACTCTACTATTCTGAAAAAGGCAGGATGTGGACTCAGGGCACAAGCTTTAAACCTCGTTGACTATGAGAAATGTCCTAAACTTATATAAGAAGTAAAACATCATAATGTTCAGACACCACAGGTTTAACACCAAACCTTCGCTTTTTTAGCAACTAATTTAAAGGTATATTTGGAAGAACTGGCTGTCGATCTTCTGAGCTGCATTCGAGCAGCAACGCTTCATGATGCTGCCAACATAGCCTCATTAGACCACAGGACAGATTTCCAAATACATCTTTGTTTCCATGTGCAGCTGCAACTGTAATCTGGCGATTATATTTTTATTTTCTTATGGTGGTTTTGGAGCAGCGGCTGTGTGACCTTTCAGCTCATGACGGTGCAGAATGTGTTTTACTGTGGACAAGGGTATTATCTTCCTGGTTTCTGTCACCGTCTACAAGGTCTTGTGATGCTGCTTCATCCCTGGAAAACAGAAGACATCTCCCTGCTGAGAGGAATGACTGGTTGTGTGATCTCCATGCTTTTTATTCTTGGATATTAATTATTCTAACAGATAAACATGAGACCTTTAGTCATCTGGAAAGCGGACTTGTGAGGATCCGAACTGTCTGTGTGCAGCAGTAAGTCAAGATGAGGTCAGCAGTGCTTTGTCAACATAAATGAGCAGAGGTTGATCGGGTCAAGGAGCTGTGACGTGTGTTTTAGAAAAACAATGCCGGTAATGGAACCATCAATAACAATGCATCCAGCTCTACGGGTGAGTATTGGCAAGGATCTCGCAATACAATATGTATCATGATACTTGGGTCACGATATGACTAGGGCTGGGCAAGTTAACGCGTTATTATCTGTTTCCACCAGAACTGTCCGTCAGGAGCTCCACAGGGTCAGTATAAACGGCCGGGCTGCTAAACCTTTGCCAAACCTTTGGTCACTCGTTCCAGTGCCAAACGTCCATTTCAATGGTGCAAGGAGTGAAAATCTTGGGCTGTGGAGAATGTGAAACATGTATTGTTCTCTGATGAGTCCAGCTTTACTGTTTTCCCCACATCAGGGAGAGTTAGAAGCCCCAAAGAAGTGGACCACCCAGACTGATGCATGCCCAGAGTGCAGCAGTGATGGTTTGGGCTGCCATATCATGGCATTTCCTTGGTTCAATACTGGTGCTGGATGGGTGCATCACTGCCAGAGACTACCGAACCATTCTGGAGGACCATGTGCATCCAGTGGCTCAAACATTGGATCCTGAAGGCGGTGCCGTGTATCAGGATGACGATGCACCAATACACCCAGCAAGACTGGTGAAAGATTGGTTTGATGACCATGAAAGTGAAGTTGAACATCTCCCTTGGCCTGCAGTCACCAGATCTGAATATTATTGAGCCACTTTGGGGTGTTTTGGAGGAGCGAGTCAGGAAACGTTTTCCTCCACCAGCATCACTTAGTGACCTGGACACTGTCCTGCAGGAAGAATGGCATCAAATCCCTCTGACCACTCAGCAGGACTTGTATATGTCATTCCCAAGATGAATTAATGCTGTATTGGCTGCAAAAGGAGACTCTACACCATACTGATAAATGATTGTGCTCTAAAACCAGGTGTTTCAGTTTCATTGTCCAACCCCTGTAGGTTCACCTCGTTGCTGAGGCTGCTTCGGCTCGTCTGCTCGTTATCGAAGCTTCGGCCTTTCACCAGTCTGACTCAATAAAACCCATTGCGCTGGTTGTCTTCTAAAATCTTGCATCTTCCGCTCAGACGTCCAACAGTCGTCATCTCTCCGCTGTCACTGCGTTGTGGCCGGCAACAGACTCTATTAACTGTGCGGTCTAAATGTGAAACGAATGCCAGAGACACACAGACTGTTTCTCGTCCAAATATAGACTGAAGGGACACGGGATTGCACAACGTTGCACACCACTTATTGCCGGTCATCTCATTTACTCACGACGATTATCTTGGGCTGCATGCTGTCATCCGGCTCTTTGGAGCCTTTATCCCCATTCAGCTGTTGGAATGACACACGGTTTAAAAAAAAACTGTCTGTAACTAACGTTCGTGTTAACCACAGGGAGCAGGAATGTCTGCAGCTATGATGAAGTCTCTCACTGAGGGCTGTTTTCACAGCCAAGCCCTTATAAGGATGCTGAAAACAAACCAAGTCGTAAGAATTGTCTCTTTTTTTTTTTTTTTTCATTTGTATGTCTAAGTGAGGTAAATGTACAAGTCCCGACGTGTGAATAAGAACATTTTGGAGTTGTTTGGAAGTTTATTCTGTCAACTTTGAGCAGGAACGTGAACGTCTCAGCTTGCAGGAGCTTTGTCAGACGGAGTTAAAGGGTTGCACAGAGGAGTTACCTCCTGAACTAACTCAGGGGTTGATGGGAAAATAAGCTGCACTGCCACGCAAAAGTGTTCATACCTCCTGAACCTTCCCACTTTAAATCCCATTACAACCACAAACCAATGCATTGTACTTGGATTTTATATAAAAGACCAATAAAAGGTTGGTCTATCATACAACGTTCCCTCTTAAACCCCTTCAGAGAAAAGCTGCATTTATACTGGGACTGAATTACACGCAGCTTGACTGACTGTATCATTTTCCTTCCACTTGACAATAATGCGCCACTTCATGTCGGTCTGTCACATGAAATCCCGATGAAACACGCTGACATTTGCGGCTGCAACGAGACAAAATGTGGAAAAAGTTCCGGGGGGCATGAATGCTCTCAGGAGATGTTTAAGTGCACAGATCCATCAAAATGAGTTGTTTACTGAAAGTTTTCACACTCCACTAAAGCACTTTAAATTCTGAAAGATCACATTTGTCACTGGGAATCTTTGGAACATACTGCTTCTACTATATTTCTGTTTTCCTGGTGCACAAATATGCCTGACCGGATTCTGCAGATGTATTTGCAGGGGACGCACAGGAGGGAATACGTTATTAAGTATGTCGTAACAGACCTTATCGCCAGAAAATTGCATTTTTAAACTAGAAAAGCACTCGGAGAGCGCAGAACTCACAAGACTGCCAGGTGCAACAATTCCTCCATATAGCAATTTACAGATCGCAATAAAATCCACGTTCTGGATCAGATCCAGATCCGATCTGGATCAGCCTTTGAAATTTGATAGAGGTTCCCATTGTCAATCCCGGAGTCAAATTTTATGAGTTTTGGGCAAAAATTAACGGAGATATTAAGAAACAAAATTTTTGGCCCCATTGACCGCAATGTTATCAAAAATTTGAAAGTGATCCAGAATCCAGGATTTCTTCCGGATCACAGCCAAAATGAAATCAGTTCTTCCTTTTCACATTTCTGACAACTCCTGAAAATTTCATAAAAATCCATCCATAACTTTTTGAGTTATCTTGTACACAGACAGACAGATAAACGCCAGCAAAAACATAACCTCCTTGATTAGATTAGATTAGATTAGATTAAATTCAACTTTATTGTCATTACACATGTCAAAGTACAGGGCAACGAAATGCAGTTAGCATCTAACCAGAATTAACACATACCACATTACGGTTGCATTGCAACAAAAATGGAAACAAAACACCAGACCGCTCAGCTGCGTTTTAAAACATTTGTAAATATAACCACAGGCCCACTCAGTCCCCCCCCCTTCTTCTTTATTCAGTTTATATCAGCTTGCAGGAAGAGACACACCTCTGATAATAACAGACCCGTAAGAGTCTTTTATGTCACAGCTGCAGCGTTTCTCAGTCAAATCAGTCAGCTTGGCGAGGTCACAACAGGTCAACAGTTTTGTTTTGGTTGCGATTTCACATTGACAGATTTCTGGAGCCGACGTCAACATTTAGGTACTTTCCTCTGTAGCCCCCCCCCCCCAAAAAAAATGGCTGATGCAGGCCACTACCCAGCCAGGTACTCCACCCTGGTGCTTTTTATTTTTGATGTATTCCAGTTTTGGTGAACTTACAGAATGAAGAGTGTTTTGCCTTTAGGAGACAGCTGTCATAGTTCAGAAGGGGCTAGGCTAGGCTACGCTAGGCTAACCGCCAGGCTAACAGCTGCCCAGAATGAGGGGAATAGAGGGAATAGAGGGGGGTTTGTCACCGTGTAAAACAACTCAAGCCTCAGAAATGTCTCCGTGGGCCGAACATTCACTCTATTAGACATGTTTGCACCTCGTCGCTTCCACACCAGGCAAACGTTTACTTGGTCACTGCACTATTTTTTTTTGTCCTGCTGCAACCGCCCAACGTATGTGCTGCAACGAGACCCAAAAGTGGCCCCGCCCCCCCATCAAAAGTCCCTCTCAATCCTCCAAACTGCTCTCGTCTCAGTTGATGTGAACTCGCAGGTAGAGAGTCGCAGTCGCTGCAGATCAGATACAGATGCAGCGAGCGAACAGGAAGCAGCGAGTGTGTCTGAGGTCACGCAGATGAGCGGAGCGCGTCGGCTGCAGGCGATGCACCCAGCAGAGCTGCAGGTTTCTGTCCGAGTGTCATGACGATCACAGAGCGAATGAGGGAAGAAGCATTGGTTTGAAATTCCAATAACCGTCCACTACCATCCAACAAACTCTGCCGTCTTCTCTGGACCAAAGCTCATCTACAATAGGATAAATGGAAAACTGTTCTGTGGTCAGATGAATGAAAATCAGAAATTCTTTTTGGACGCCATGTCCAGCAGACTAAAGAGGAGAGAGACCGTCCAGCTTGTTATCAGAAGTCTGCATCTCTGATGGCATGAGGTTAGATTAGTGTCTATGGTGAGGACAGATAACACATCTGGAAAAACACCAACGTACGTAGAGGCTTTAGAGGTTTGCAAGACCTTTCAAGGAAGGTTTTGCATATTTCAGCAAGACGATGCTGAACCACATACATTATACTGCCAAAAGTATCTGCTCACCCATCCAGATGATCAGAATCAGGTGTTCCAGTCACTTCCATGGCCACAGGTGTATAAAATTAAGCACCTAGACATGCAGACTGTTTCTAGAAACATCTGTGAAAGAATGGGTCTCTCTCAGGAGCTCAGTGAATTCCAGGTGGAACTGTGATAGGTTGACACCTGAGAAACAAATCCAGTGGTGAAGTTTCCTCCTAAATATTCCACAGTCAACTGTCAGCTGGATTATAAATGGAAGTGTTTGGGAACGACAGCAACTCAGCCGTTAAGTGGTAGGACAGGTAAACTGAGGAGGCGGAGTCAGAGGATGATGAAGAACATAGTGAGAAGAGGTCACCAACTTCCTGCAGAGTCGATCACTACAGACCTCCAAACTTCATGTCTCCTTCAGATCAGCTCAACAACAGAGCAGAGAGCTTCATGAATGGGTTTCCATGGTGACGCAGCTGCATCCATCCAGACATCACCAAGAACAATGTAAAGAGTCAGATGCAGTGGAGTAAAGCAGCCACCACTGGACTCTAGAGCAGTGGAGGAACGTTCTCTGGAGGGAAGAACCACACTTCTCCATCTGGTGATCTGATGGAAGAGTCTGGGTTTGGTGGTTTCCAGGAGAACGGTACTGGTCTGACTGCATTGATCCAAGTGTAAAGTTTGGTGGAGGGGGGATTATGGTGTGGGGGGAGCTGGGCTTGGCCCCTTAGTTCCAGTGAAAGGAACTCTGAATGCTTCAGCAGACCAAGACATTCTGGACAATTCCATGATCTCAACTTAGTGGGACCAGTTTGGAGCTGGTCCCTTCCTCTTCAACATGACTGTGCACCAGTGCACAAAGCAAGGTCCATAAAGACATGGATGGAAGAGTCTGGTGGATGAACTTGACTGGACTCCACAGAGTCCTGACCTCAACCTGATAGAAGACCTTTGGGATGAATTAGAGCAGAGACTGAGAACCAGACCTTCTGGTCCAACATCAGTGTTTGACCTCACTAATGTTCTTCTGGAATAATGGTCCAAAATTCCCATAAACACACTCCTAAACCTGGTGGACAGCCTTCCCAGAAGAGTTGAAGCTGTTCTAGCTGCAAAGATGGAGCCACGTCATATTGATTAGGAATGGGAGGAGCTAAAGCTCATATGTGAGTCAAGGCAGGTGAGACAATACTTTTAGCACTATAGTGTACTGCATCGTGTTGAACTGGTCTACCTGCAGTCCAGACCTTTCGCCAACTGAGCACATTTTGCGCATCGTAATATGAAAAATCCAGTAACGAAGGTCCAGGACTGTTGAATAGCCAGAACCCATCAGACCAGAACGGGAACAGCTGGTCTCCTCACTTCTCACGTTTAGAGACAGATGTTGAAAGAAGAAGAGACATTTCAACATTTTTGACATGTCAAAATGAGCCGATATATTCCATGAAATGAAATGTTTAGGTTTTACTTTTAGGATTTGTATGGATGATTGACACCACCGAGCAGCACTGATGAAATAAGGAAGATAAGGCTTCACAGTCAGCTGAGATTGTTGATCTACTTGTTTATTTACCATGTCCTTTTACCATAGAAATGCGTGGGAACGGCAGGCGTGATCTGTCTTACTCAGTATCACACACGCCCACACGCCCCTTCCTGTGCGTCCAAAACAAAAACTGGAAAGACCAAACCCAGATTGTGATCATAAACATGTGTTGCATCTTGAGTTTAAAAACCTCTAACGGCTCTTGCAGGGCCAGTTGACTTTTTTAGCCGTGACTTCTGCAGGGCGGCACTTCCACCTTTACCTTTTTCTAACTGTAATGAATCGCAGGTGAAGTAAAAGCCCTGGCTGGTCCCAGAATAAACAGCCCGGTTGTTCAGAAACCCTCAGAGCCGGAGCTGCAGCGACAAACACGCCCTCGTACATGTGGGTTCAGCGGGAACGCAATGTTCCTGGGACTTTGCTCTCCCTCCCTGCCGCCCGACGCCTTCTCGTGTCATAATCCTCATTCTTCTCATTCCAAAGGAAACATCAACAAACAAGTGGCTCCATTCATTGTGCTTTGTGTCTGACTGAATGTCAAAATGACCAACATGAGGAAAAGGAACAAAAAAGTCTGCAGTGTTTATAATATGAAGGCAACACAAACAGGGATGAAAGGCTGAGCTGTGGGCTGACGTGTGCAAACAGGTATACGACTTCCCTCGGGACAAGCCAGCTCTTGTGACTCGGCTTTTAAGAGCACTGCAGAGTAAATTTGCTTTTTGAAGGAAGCAAACACCGGTCAGCTGATAGATGAGCTGGAAAAAAAAAAAAAACGACGAAGGGAGAGCAAACAGCTGCTTTAAAGGACGCCATCACCGAGGGATGACATGCTGCACAGGACGTCCTGCTACTTTTTTTCTTTATACAGTGATCCTTTGCCACTTCGCGGTTTGAGTACCGCGGTTTTAGTGCTTCGCAGATTTTTTTCTGAAACATATAATATAATTTAAAAAATTTTTAAAATCACGTAAACATCACAGGATGTTGTGCGCATTCTCTCACAGTAAAGAAATGCTGTGTGACCCAGCCTGGCCCCTTTAAGAAGGTGGCCTTATGGGTAATGATGTGGCCTTACGGGTAATGTAGTGTGTGTGTCGTGGAACGGCAGAATGAAAACGGGGTTAGATGAAAAGTGTAGTGAGCATCAACAGCAGCCCAGCGTGTATAGATTTGTATTCTCTGTTAACCGACAGGAGCCCAACAATACAACCTGTGTGATGTTACAAGTTCCTGCAGTACCAGAATAAAGTGCTCGTTCCAAGCAGAGAAAACCGGACTTTTTCTTTTGTTGTTGTTAGCGTGTTAGCCGCTAATTACGAGCCAAAAATAGCACAATACCAGCGGTTTGTTTACTACGGTTCAGAGACCAGAGGCTGTGAAGGTAACAGAAAGACCACAGTTGAGCCTTTGTCTTGTTTCGCTGCAGTGTTTCGCTACTTTTTGGGGGGTTTTAAACATATTTTAAACACATTATTGAGGCTCGGGGGGCTCCAGCTCCAAATTGCAGATTTTGATTGTCGCGGGGGGGGGGGGGGGGGGGGGGTCCCCGGTCCCCATTAATCGCGAAAAATAAGGGATCACTGTATGTGAAACAAAAAATGCAAAAGCAGTAACCCGATAATTCTATGAAGATCTGGAAGCAGGTAGTAACAACTTTGAAAGCACCTAAAGTAAACCTGGACTCTCCTATTTGCTGTAACCATGCATTCAAACCTGCACTGGATTGTGTAGTCTTTTCGATCTGGAGAGAGAAAGGTATCCTCACTCTCAGAAATATTTATATTGAGGGTCACCTGGCTTCTTTTCAACAGTTACAACAGGCATTTCAGCTTCCAGCTAGCCATTTGTTTCCGTTTCCTACAGTTGAAAGACACAATTTAATACAGTTCAAGGTAGAGCAGAGATTGCATTATTCTCCCTCCAGATTGCAGAAAACATTTCCACAGATATCATCCCAATGTATTAAGTGTCAGAGTGAGAAAGGTACAGTAATTCACCAGATCATATTATGTCATAAAATACAATCATTTGGGGGCTCTACTTTTGATTTTTTCACTAAGTTCTTTAAACATCCATGCAAACCAGCTCCTCTCACCATATTATTTGGGGTGCCCAACCCTGATGAGGTGAAAAGTAGTCACGAGGCTAGGGTTTTTTCCCTATCTACATTATTAGCCAGGAAGCTAATCCTACAGTCCTGGAAATCCTACAGTTGAGAGAGCTGGGTAACGTCTTGCACTTGGAAAAAATCAAGTACACGATGTCTGCTAAAGCAGATACATTTTACAAAATTTGGCATCCCGTCCTTGACTTAATGTGTTAAGGTTGTTTGATAATGATCCTGATACTGTCATTATTTATCTATTTTATACTTTATTTCATATCATAATATCTGTCAGAGTCCTGTACTGTTCTATGTAACACCACCAACAGTTGTTAATGTTTTCTTTGCTATGAAAACAATGTTTTTTTTAAATGCAAAAGCTGAAAAAAGTTGTGTGCTTTACTGTGGTCCAAAGATTATTCTCTTGTGGGTGTGGAAGAGCAGATGGACGTGATGGAGCGGGTCAGGTACCTGGAACAGGAAGCAGACCTCCACCTATAATGGCTGCATTCATTCAAGCCGCATTCATTCATTTGTTTCTGACGTTTCAATGATACAAGCAAGAAGGAACAAGGAAGAGAGATGAAACTGGCTTTTATGCACTTGTGTGGCAGATTTCATGTGACGCCCAAATGACTCGCGAGAACGAATGGCTCATAAAAGTAAAATGACTGCTGGAAGTAAAGAGGCCTTGAGGTTGAGGCGTCAAAATAAGTCCTGCTGGTTTGTGTTCAAGCTTGTTGTGATTGCAGTTTAATACATAAACCAATAAACCGCATTGGACCAAACATTCTTCCATAGTCATCCACTTCCTGTGTGCGAGAAAAAGCCAGGACAAAGTTCAATGACACCAGAATCAAACTAACCCAACCGGATAACCTGAAAACAGCGCAGCGCTGAGGAATTTTAATGACTGTAAAGAGGTCACAGTTCACTCTGACTCAGCCAAAGTCCTTTAGAAACACAGTAAACCACCAGTTTAGACTGCTAGACGAAACACCTTTTATCAGCTCTGGATGAAAAATGTTCGTCTCAAAGTTTTTATAATAATCTGCATCTCCAGTGTTAAACTCAGAGAAATCTCTGTGCAAGACCTCGTAAGTTTGCGTACGTTTGCGTGAACTGGTTCACTCCTGGTCTTTTGCTGCTGAGATCTGCTTCGTCCTGGACCGACCCGCTGGCTGATCGATCCTGCAATGAAACGGCAGGAAGACTTCTTAGTGAGATACATGTGCAGTCATGGGCCCCAGTCGTACACTTCCCTTTAGCGGGTGATCAGACCACCCGCTACCCGCATGTCGGCGCGTACAAGAGCGTGTCCAAATGGCATCATTGCGCGTCCAATGGCTGCTGACGCACTGATTGGTTTAACAGGTGGAACGTCCTAACCACTCCTGTGCAAGGTGGAAGATTGTGTTCTTTGCTGGGGAACGCCCCTCCCGCAACCTGCTATCCCTTAGTAGTGGCTTTTGGAGATCTGGCGGAAGATCGGGCCTTAAATTCCTTGGGGTTGTTATTGATCAAATGCTAACATGGAAACAACACATTTAATACATTAAAGGGAAAATCTCAAAATCTCTCCCAATCCTTTATGGATTGAGAAATGTATTGAATTCCAAGGCTTAGTGGTTTGCGGGTAGCGCAACCTGCTCTTAAAGGCTATGGCTACTGACGCACTGATTGGTTTAACAGGTGGAACGCCCTAACCACTCCTATGCATAATGTAGCGTGTAGCGCAGGTGGGATAGCGGGTTTAGCAAGGTGGAAGATTGGGTTCTTTACGAGGGAACGCCCCTTCCGCTACCCGCTATCCCTAAATAGCAGCTTTAGCAGATCTGGTGGAGGATCAGGCCCATGGACTGTAAATAAAGCCTCATGGTTTGCTTTTTTTTTCCTTTTCTTTCAAACAAAGTTTGTAAATCTGCATGCAAGCTCTTCATGGGTCCATAACGTAAAAAGAAAATCTACAACAAGCACCACTGAGGAAGATTTTCTGGTTTCAGTCTTAAATTTCAGGCAGTCAGGAAAAACAATGTTTTCTGTGGTTATGAATCTATTGAAAACTAAAATCCATTGTCACAAAACTTCTGTTCATAGACTTTGTATTAAAAGGTCTTATTAAAGGTTACCCATTGTTTTGCAAATCGCTTTACTGAAACTGGTATTTGGTGTGGAAGTGAGAGGAATTTGAGAAACATGGGCACACCTGACCATAGCTGAGTACACGAGAACAAACATCTCTGGTTTGGCAGCGTTGCTCGTCCCACAACCGTAAATATCTCGTTGGACAATTTTGAGTTGTGCTATCTTTGACTGTCTCCTTTCCACTTATAAATCTGTCCTTTTTCTTTTTTTGTTTGCCACAACATTTGCTGTCACCATCCAGCCCTGTTTGGAGGCAACGGTGAACATGTTTGGACAGAGAGGGTGGAGCTGGAGACTGTTAAATGAAGCTTCACCAGACGAAAACACACAATATCCTCATGATTCGCCAACTATTTTTAAAATGACCGCAGACGCGCTGACTCTGTCAGTTCAGACTTGAGCCAATCATACGAACTGATGGGTCGTGTTCAGTTCATGTATCACCGAGGCAACTGATCCAAGGACACGCTGGAACGTAACAAAAACATTGTAAGATATATATTTTTTTCTTTCTGAATTTACAAATCCTACTATGGCCGATAAATGCCCGATAAATGCTCGATAAATGCCAGATAAATGATCAATAAATGCCTGATAAATGATCGATAAATGCCCGATAAATGATCGATAAAAGCCCGATAAATGATCGATAAATGCCCGATAAATGATCGATAAATGATCGATAAATGCCAGATAAATGCCCGATAAATGCTCCATAAATGCCAGATAAATGCCCGATAAATGCTCCATAAATGCCAGATAAATGCCCGATAAATGATCGATAAATGCCCGATAAATGCTCGATAAATGCCCGATAAATGCTCCATAAATGCCCGATAAATGATCGATAAATGTCTGATAAATGCTCGATAAATGCCTGATAAATGCTTGATAAATGCCCGATCCACCGTATCATTGCTGGTATGAAGGATTTGTTTATTTTTAATCGTTGATACAAGTTCGGAACAAGGTAGGTTTTTTCTACCCAATTTTACCAATAATCCAACCAAGTCCTATAAATAAATTAGACAATTGATTAAAGATCATGTAGGCTGCAACTTGGCATTGACTCAGTTGGCTCATTTATCTCAGACTGAAGGGACACCTGAGTGACATCCTGATTTCTCTTAACAAAATTGAAACCGTGACTGTAAAATGTTCACTGAATCATGATTCTGATTTTAGATTATGTCACCCAGACATATATTCTCACGAACACGGAGGTTGTGACTACTCTCAGTAAAGGTCATCATGACATTCACGGACAGTATGAACAGGCTCATATGTATGGCAGGATCAGCTACAATACCGTTATCTGTGGGGAAATGGCTTCTGATTTTGAAGACAAGGCCTTTTTAAACATGCTTTTAACATGGTGACCTGCAGTCTGACCCTCTGACCATGTGTTGCTGCCCACATCTGTTTATTTAGTCATCTCTCTAGTTCATGTACTAACAATCTATCAGTGAGAATATAAGTGCATGGAATTATTAGTTATCCAGTTTATGGATAAATATTATTTATCCATTTTCTCCAGTATAATATTGCCAGGATGTCTCTCTGTCCTATCTCTCTCCTCTTTTCTCTCTTTAGCTGGCTTTGCTCAGGCGGTGATGCTCTGGGTCTCTGAAAGGTGCCTGGAGACAAGTTGCATTGTAATAGATGCTATACAAATAAATTTTAATTTAATTCAATTTAATGGGAGTCAATTGGACCAGAGATCAAGCCTGCTGGTTAAATCCATTTACATCGATTCTATGCTTTCTTTTTTTTTTTTACCCACTAAGATGTGAGGATGGGCAGAGATAAAGGCGTGAAAGTAGAATCATTTTACTCCTGTCTTGATCTGTGATGTCACAGTTGTTGGCTAATCTGAAGCAATTAATGAATGACCCATAAAACTTGACAGGGTTGGGTTATGGAGGCATTTTTGACTCTGTAGTCACTTCCGAGACACAAAATACATTCAAGCACTTTTTTTTTCATGATATATCCCTTTAAACAACTATATATGATTTCAGTCTTTCTGTAATGTGTTGGTCTGCTTCATTCTTTACAACTTCGGTTATTATAGAGGCTTTTAAAGTCTGAGGTGGACTTTTTTCCCTGTAAAAAGAAACAACAAAACTTATATTGGTGAAATATAACTTTATTGCAGCTGCTTGCGTAACCAGAGGTAGAACCTGAAACTAGCGTGGGAGTTTAGATCCGTAAAGCTGCGCAACAGAACCTGAGTGCTCTTTATCTAATGGCGTGGGCAGGTGAGGGAAAAAAAAAAAAGATGTGAAGAGAGACAAAAACAGAAACCTGTATTTTCCTCAAGACTCCAGAGTCGGGACCTTTTAATTAAAGCAGATTTGTGTGTGGGTTGTAAAAATTAGCCGGTTTTAAAGACACAAAAAAAACACTTAAGGTGTCAGCTTCTTCTTGTTTTTTTTTTTTTTTTTTCTTTTTTCACGTGAAATGGGGAAATTCTTCTGCGGGTGTTGATCATGCTGTTAGAAAAACATGTGTTTCTTTTGTGTGTCTTGAAACCGTGATGAGAGAATGACTTATGAAAACATGAAACCACAGAGAGAAGAGCAGGATTTTCATAAATCTCACACTAATAAGTCAGAGAAGCGTGCTGCGTGGAGACGAGGAGGATTACACCCTGAAACCCAACACGGTCTCTGCTCCCTCTTCTGTGGGCGGCTCGGCCTCCTCAGGGTCCACTCAAGGACTCTCTGCATTCCTTTGCACTAAGCTCTTGTTTTCTTGGGCCGGGACGGGGAATTCTGGAGGCTGGAAGGGCTCGAGCAGCCTGGATGGGACCGTGCTGAGCTGCAAACTCAGAAAAACTCACCGCTGCAATAAACTTTTGTTTTACACGTCATAATAAAGTTAAATTAGTTAAATTAAGGGCGTGAAACCTGGATGGAAGGAGCTTCTTTTCCCTTTTGTCAGCCAGCTGGCTGCTTCTGTCACATATCTTTTTTCTTCATATCTTTTTTTTCTCTCATTTCTGCTTTTTGATTTCAAGTGATTAATCACTTGAAATTTTCTTCTGCAGAGCTTTCGGCAGGTTTTCTGTAGACGACTGTTTCATGCTGACTTGCAGTTCCCTCCTCTGTCCATCCCAGCGTTTACCTCCACCTGCGTGTGTAGGTGTGTTCAGGGTGTTGGTTGGCGTGGTGACCGGTGATCTAGTCCTCTGACCATCTCACCTCAGTGCTGCTACCTGCATCTGTTTATGTAGTCATTTCATTCAGTCATTTGTGTCTCTCCTCTCTCTGTCCTCCATCCTCTCTCTGCGTCCTGATCAAGGTTTCTTCCTCTTAAAGGGGAGTTTTTTCTTGCCACGGTTTGGCTGAAAGGTTTTTTTCTCCCTCTGTGGGAGTTATCCTTGTTTAGTATTCAATTTTATATTTTTAGTTAATAATATTTGCTCGGGGGTCATGCTCTGGGTCTCTGTAAAGCGCCTGGAGACAATTGACATTGTAACAGACGCTATACAAATAAAATTCAAATGAATTGCAAAGGGTCACTAATCTACAGAGAAATTAAATTCCTTGATTTTTAGTCATTCCGTTTTCCTGCCATTTTTCTTTTTTTCCAAATATGATGCGTTCTTTATGTTGCTGCACCATCCAATCATAAGACATCAACTACATTAGCTACCAGGCTGCAGGCCACGCCATCCAGACAGACCATCTTTAAGTGAAATTAGCAACTTTGTCTCTCTGAAGAGTGTAAAAAGTAGGCGTCGACCAATATGGATTTTTTAGGGCCGATACCGATTTTTTTCCATCACCCTCAGCCGATGACCGATTATGGACTGCCGATTTTCTTGGGCCGATATATGTGGCCGATACTGCTTTTGCTCCCTCAATTTACATTTAAAAAAATAACACAATGATAACAAATATTACAGGTCTCAAGTTTAAAACAAACATTTATTGAAAAGTAAACATTTAACAACTTTAACTTTAACTTTACCACACATACTTTCAAATAAAATAGTGTGAATGCATCTGCATGTGCTGAAGGGTCTTCTGGCAACACAGAGGTGCCCGCGGATGCCTGTCAGTAAATCATGCCACGGAAAAATACATTGGTGAACCCATGCCTGAATCTACCCATGCTAGAGGTCTTCGGAACAACCCAAAAACCCGAAAACCTGAGGTTCCGACCTGACCGGTAGTTAGTTAGAATTGGTACAGTTAGTCTCGGGTCCGGTCGGTGCTCTCTGACAGGCTGGGTCCACGTTTACTCCAGAGAGGTAAAGATATTGGTGGTGGCAGCCAATGTCAGGACTCGGGGCAGTTAAATGATTATTCATTAACGTGGCGTGTTTGTCATGAAACAATCGTGTTGCCGTAGCGTGTTATTAGCAGTTTGCCCGGCAGCTGTAAAGCACAACGGATCGCCAACATGTCAAATGTTGGATGAGAGAACATATTAACGACACATCCTGACTGGTGTAGGCTATTAGCGTTAGCAGTTGCTACCAATAGCATCTGTATCCCCAAAGAGAATAACGACGTGGATTTATTGTTGTTTACATCACGTAGCCTATGTAGCAACTGAACTGGTAGAAGAAGACAACTTTAGGTAAGAAAATCAAGTTTTATTCAACGCTAGACAACTTTAACATGAAAAACTATGGGCTGGATTGTCTCGGTTATATTCGGGTAACTCGGTTTGGTTCGTGGTCGGAAACTAAAGACTCAGGTTGGGTCAGTTTTGGGTCGAATTTTCATGGGTCCATTCGGGTACGGATCCATGAAAGTGGACCCGTGAAGACCTCTAACCCATGCCGATTCAAGTAAAAAATGCAAATATCAGCTAGATATATCGGCCGGCCGATGTATCTTTCTATCCTTAGTAAGAAGGTTGTCGGAGGATGACCCAGTCTGACACACTTGAGGTTTTACGCGTACTGTTTTGAGGGCACGTGTGTTCACGCTGGCAACGCCGTCACAGCGAAGGGAAGACAGACGGGTTCAGATCTCAGCAGCAGCTCGGGCGAGGTGCACGAAGAAGAAAGTTGTAATTTTCCCGCAGAGGTGCGACGACAGTTTTGAATCAGGACAGCGCTCCCTCTCAGATAGGGGCTGGTAGGTTGACATGCTCCTAATTTAGACGTCTTCTGGGAAGCACAAGGCTCAAAACATCACCCATCTGCAACGCTTAATGGGCGCGTAATGGACGATACAGAAGTTTTTAGACACAACAGCATCGATTCTCAGAAGTGTTTTTGACCTTAAACACTACCTCTATTATTCATCACTGCACATTACACCACGTCTTGACGTGGGAATGTTCTCTCAGAGCGTCTTCTCTGTCTCACGCCTATCGTGTTTCACTGCCAGAACGTGACGCAGGTTCAGCTAACGTATTGAACGCCCTCACCGGTCCGGGCGCTGTTGCTTGTTGACCTGCAGCATTTGAGAAAGGAGACACAAAACAGTTTTTCCTTTGTCTCTGTTTTGTAATGTGAGAATTTAGCTCAGACGAGAACGAATAACAAGAGTTATTCTTTACCGTTTGAGCACTGAACACACTCTGCCCATGAAGACTGTGACGGCAGATCACCCAGGACACACAACATGACAAAGAGGGATTATTCGGTTTATCTGTAACCGACGCCAGTTCTGACTCCCAGTAAATGCAGATGCGTGCAGGAGAGCCTCGGCGGCTTGCAGAGGGACGCAGCCGGGGCGTCGTGTTATGAAATAAAACAGAAAGTGCTGCACGCAGCACGTTCAGCATCTGGAAACAGCAGTTTGTTCCCACACAGATCAAAGATATCATCTCTGACTCGTGTCAGGAGAAACATTCCTGCAGTCAGCACTGACTGGAAAACTTAACGAAGCTTTGTGATGCAAAAACTGAGCCCAAGGAACACTTGACATTGTGAAGAGAGGAATGACACCCCACCCAACCAAGGAAGTGACACAGTGTGTCTGTGGTGTTCACCCAGCTCAGATGGAACAATGTTTATAAATGACTTCCGCCAATACACTTTAAATATAGGCACGGTTTTTCGAATCATGTGGGAGGTTACTTTCTATACATACCCACCTAAATATCTGTCACATTTACAGAGGAAGCCTGACAATAATATCAATGTACTCAGGAAAAACATTTTAATAAAGTGGACACAAAATCTTTAAGTAGTTTGATGCAGTAAAACTGTTTGTCTCATGTTAAATACATTTAGACTCTTAATTAGATTAAGGCAATACTCTGATTAAGAAACTACCATGTAAAAACAGCAACTTTAATCTAATTAAGGTAATAAATGGAGTATGCAATAATCGGATTAAGACATGCAGAGTTGCATTATTAATTCAATTCAATTCAAGCGTTTATTATACAGTGATCCCTTATATTTTGCGGTTAATGGGGACCAGGAGCCGGAGCCCCCCGAGCCTAAATAATGTGATTAAAATATGTTTAAAAACCACCAAAAAGTAGCGAGACACTGCAGCGAAACAAGACAAAGGCTCAACTGTGGTCTTTCTGTTACCTTCACAGCCTCTGGTCTCTGAACCGTAGCAAACAAACTGCTGGTATTGTGCTATTTTTGGCTCGTAATTAGCGGCTAACACGCTAACAACAACAAAAAAGAAAAAGTCCGGTTTTCTCTGCATGGAACGAGCACTTCATTCTGGCACTGCAGGAACTTGTAACATCACACAGGTTGTATTGTTCGTTCTGCCGTCCCACGACACACACACTCCATTACCCATAAGGCCACACCATTACCCATAAGTCTACCTTCTTAAAGGGGCCAGTCTGGCTCACAACATTTCTTCGCTGTGAGAGAACGCACGCACAACATCCTGTGATGTTTCGGGGATTTTTCTTGATTTTTTAAAAATTATATTATATATTTCTGAAAAATCTAATAACTAAAACAGCGGAACTTAAGGCGCAAATTGGCAAGGGATCACTGTAATCCAAACTGTCTCTAGGCACATTACAGAGACCCAGAGCATAACCCCCGAGCAAATATCATTAACTAAAATTATAATATTAAATCCTAATCAAAAAAATGGCAAGTAAAAAAAAAACCTTTAAGACAAACAGTGGCAAGGAAAAACTCCACTTTAGGAGAAAGAAACCTTGAGCAGGACCTGGATCATATGGGGAGACCTTCCTAATGAAGACCAGCTGGGTAAAGAAAGAAAAGAGGACTGAGATAGGACAGAGAGAGGAGAGCACATACATCGTAGCAAAATTATATTAGAGAAAATAGATAAATAATAATTATCCATTAACTGGAAAACTAAGAACTCCACAGACTTCTACTCTGACTGGTTCATTGTTAGAACATGAACTACAGAGATGACTATGTAAACAGATGTAGGCAGCAACACTGAGGTGGTCAGAGGATCAGACTGCTGGTCAGCAGGTTAGTTGATATTAAGACATGTAAACACCTTAATCTAATTATGATGTCCTGTTTGAGATGTCACTACACTTCGTGGCACCACGTATCCTCCATAGATGACGGCTGTGCGACTGCAACGAACTGGAGGAAAGACTGCATCAATCGGGACGTTGTAAAGAACGTTGCAGACTGGCAGTACCCGCTGGTGTCTGTTAGCACGTATGACACTGAACATGAAAAGCTGGATTTGAAGCATCAACAGCATCTGAAGTGAGACAGTCACGGAGGTGTAAGGTGACATCACGCTGATGAACTCGTTTTTAAGACTCTCATGAGGCGTCGTGACACAAGTGACGTCCCATTAATCGAATTATGCTCTTTACCGTGTAAACCCAGATTATGAAGGGAATAATTGAAATTCAACTCATTTAAACACCTTAATCTGAATATTGTCATTATTTAGATTACGGTCAATAATTGGATTATTGTCGTCCATGTAAACGTCATCAGCCTCTAAGTTGCAGTCGGCTGCTGGCAGCTCAGTTTTGGCACAAGCGTGCACTCTGCTGCTAAATTTACTCTTTACTTAGGAATAGCGGCTGTTTGAAACTGATTAGACCCTCACACACGCACATACGCACACACACACACACAAAAACATGTTGATTAGAGAGGCCCAGCAAATGTGTCTGGACAAAACCATTTATTGCCACCGTGAACAGGTGTAACCGTCAACCATCGTCTTCTGCGCCGTGGTGTTTGGGTTACGTTCAGGGGGTTTACAGACAAGAAATCTATGTTGTTACAGGCTCTTTCCTGTCTCTCTTCACCCCAAATAAAACCACCAGTGACTAAAAAGATCTTCCGCATCACAGACACTACTGCGCTGATAATCTTTTTTTTTTGCATGCATGCACACACACTGCTCCGTGGCCTTTGTTCTGAGATGCAGCTTGAGGAAACAAGTTTTAAAATATTCACGTGTGCCACTCTGGAGGGATTTTTTTTTCGTGTATCGTATTGTGTATCGTATCATATCGCAAGATTAGTGTATCACTACAGCCCTAATCTACATACAGTCTCAGAACCATGTTTTCTGTTTGAGTGCAGCGTATCAGAAAGAATCTTTTCCCAACAAGGATGCCAGTTGAAACCCAGTGCTTCCCAGCAGAACCTGATGTGTCACCCTGCACAGATGACTCATCATCATTTTCTTGACTTCCTAGTTCCTCGCTGGACCTCCGTGCATTTTTAATCAGTGCATTAGGAAATGCACTCAGGAGTCAAAGACCTAAAAGCCAGAGCAACGTCTTTTCTTCAAAGTCACATGAAATTGTGAAGATTTGTTTGCGTAATGGGGTTTGTTGGAGAAACAAACAAACAAACAAAAAGCACAACATTCTGGTCAGCAGATCAGGAAACAGTTGTGACATGCCAAGAAATGCAAAAATCATTGTGTCACATCCACCAAACACACCCGAGCTCATGATGGGAACGGACAAATACTGGAGTGCAAACAACTTCAGCAGGAACATCCTGATCAGATGACACGTACTGCTCATGGCAAACATGCTGCATCCATATTCTGTCTTCTCACATGGTACTCTGCGCCACACTGGACCTGGCAGTTCCTTCTCTGCACACGCTGTCACTTTTGTTCAGTACAACAAGTGCAAAATGAAATGAACCGGTCATGTGTACCTTTTGGGAAACACCGTGTGAAGAAGCCAGGTGCGGTTGTAACCGTTCACAAGGTCTGCACTGACATTTCATGTGTTTCCTAATCAGAAGCTGATCTTTCACTATTGTGACGAACGCCGGGCCCTTGATAGTTTATCTGTTACCAAAGTTCACTCTCTTAGGAAAATATGCAGAGAGGTTTGGACCGCACTTGCAAAACAGCAGGAAAAATCCATGTTGTGGCTCTGAATTTGTCAGCTGCTGTTTTGAGCAGAGAAGCATCCACATGAACTGAGACAAAGAGCAAGGACAGTTGTGTTTGGTAGATGATTTCTTTGTTGTAGCAACACTTCCTGGCAATAAATCCTAAGACTGTTGGAGAGCCTGATTATTTCCCTTTTTAAATGTTGCTGCGTTTGTAAGGAACATGTATTTGTTAGAGATTGATAGGGCTGTAGCGATACACTAATCTCGAGATACGATACGATACACGATATTTGGCTCATGATACGATATATATCCATATTCATCTTACAATACATTAACATCATTTTCCAAAAGATTTTAAAGGGACAAAGGGATTTTGGTGACATCTTGTGAGTGTTCCAATGACTTTGTTTGAATTAATTGAACTGAAAGCATCAATTACACATTATATGGCTGACAGGCAGCTTGCAAATGCTGGACAAAATGAATAAAAGATTTGTGGAGAAAAATAGTTGCATTTATTTAAAAATGCAAAATGTTGCTTGCAAGCTTTAAAAGGTGGGACACGTGGGTTTTGAAAGAAGCTTAGAATATCGATACCCGCGGCTGAAAAATTGATACTCAATAAAATATCGATATATATCGCAGAATTGATAAAATCGCTCAGCTCTAGAGATTGAGGTCAGGACTGCTGATGGACTCGTTCCATCCTCACCCAAATACTGGAGGTCGTCTCTGATAATCCCCGTTCTGTGGGGGGGGGGGTTGATCCCAGACTGTGGAGATAGAGGACTGCCACGGGTTGAACAATGTCATCTTTATTTCTCTGCATTGATGACATTCAGGCACCCAACTGTCTGGGTTGCCTGGGGGGTAAAAGAAGTTCAAAATAACAGTTTAAAAAAAAATGCTGTTTAGCATCAGCAGAGAAGACTTCGCAAATCTAGGAGATGCCTTTATTGTACAATGTTTGAGAACAGTTTGTACAGTTTGCAAAATAACTATTACTGTTTGTGTTTTGTCATCAGGTTGATCTCTGCTAATCATTAATGTAATTTCTTCAATGTTGGGAAACACGTGTGACACAGAGAGAGGCCTTACATCACATCAAAAGCCTGACCACATGGTTTGAGACAAAGAAACTGACTCAATCAAAAAAAAAAAAAAGACTCAAACCTGCAGCAGGCTGTATGATTTTACAACCAGATGTAAAGGTGATGTCACTGGCCTCTCCTTGATCATGGAGCCCAGAAACCAAGCAGGGGTCCCTGCTGGAGCACAGGAGCTCAGTCCCATATCGGTCCAGACCTCACCAGCTGTGTAGTGGAAAATATAATAATTGAGTTTCTTATTTTACCAGTAATCAGGCGAGTTTCTAGTGAAGCAGTTACACGACAGTTAAACAAGACACTTGAGCACGGACAAGAGCGCAAAGTGGGTTTAATCCCCGTTGTACACCGCAGAGATGGTCACTTACTGACATATATTTAACAACCGTCATTTAACTCATTTAACAACTGTCTAAAAAAACCACCAGAACCTTGAGATCATTTCTCCAGACGACTACGTGTCCCAAAATCACACGATTAAGGTCTGAGTGACGATATTTCACATTCCAGTGGAAAAGTCACGGACGCATAAAACAGCATTATTCAGACAACAAGGTCTCGCTGAGCCCAAATGGCCGCTTTTCTATAACAAGCTGTAAGGACGACACCTTCAGTCAGGGTCTGCCACCCAGCTGCATCAGTAGGAGCAGCTGGGTCGCATCTCTCGTCAGACAATAACCTGCTGACGCACCGACGTGCAGCGAAGGTGCCCATGCTCAATGACGAGGTGGTCTCGGGTGAGCTGGGAGGAGGGAGGACGGCCCAGCTGCCAGCAACGCTGCATCCCTCATCGACTAGGAGATGGAGGAACACCGGCAGAGCGTGGGCAGCCGGATGTTGGCCCGTGGACAAGGCCAGCGCAGATCTCCCCGGACATTGAAAGCAGCGTTGCCAGGTGTACGATAATTATCGTATTTGTACGATAATTTGGCCCTCTGTACGATGTACGATCAATAATCCAAAAAAAGGCCAAATTTTCAAATTATTGCCTGCCGCAACTGTTTGCAGGAGAGAGTGTGTTTTTTTGTTTTTTTTTGTGAACCCTGAAGGCATCTGTTCCCATGTGACGTGTTTCCAGCCAATCGTGCTTTGCTGAGCGTGAGATACGAGTGTTTGTCTCAGAACAACGAGCATGATAGGTTGAATGGTCAGTTGTGCCCGCCCCACGAGACGCTCACAGTCAGGACCAGATCAGGAAGTCGACCGAGCGAGATTTAAACAGACTTTAAGCAGAAGAGAAAAACCAAGGGAAAAAAATTAGTCTCCAAAATCGCCTCCAGGCCTCATAATTTGGCTCTTAGTTCCCACCTCTCATTTGTTTTTGGGGGACACATTAGTCTAACGCAACTGTGAGTGGTGCCGTTAACCCATTCCATACTGATGCCATGAAGCCTTGAGTGCCTGTGGGACGCTATTTAACACTAGAGTGATTAAATTTGACTATTACGCATCATTAGGCTTGTTATTTTGGTTATAACAGATGTACAATAATTTCCCTCAAAATACGATAATTTTGAGTCTCTGGTACGATAATCCTACATTTCCCACCTGGCAACGCTGATCGAAAGCAATAGGCAGCGATCTATGTAAGAGGCTTTAGTGTCTGGGCAGAGCTCTGTAAGTTTATAACCATCGGTCTCGCTGTAACGTTAGATCCGTGTGTCTCTTGTACCTGTTGCAGGTGGTGAGAAACCCTTCTAGCTTTGTTTGATTTCCCTCTCTGTCCCTTGTTTTCTCCTCTCTCACCAACCACAGGCTGTATTCCTTCTTGGCCTTAAGGCCTCAAGATTTTTATTTGTTCTTTTTGGCACTCAGCTGCTCTGGATGTAACACAATCAAACAGGTGATCTCGCCCGCCATTTTTGTAGTGGTGATGATGGACTACAAAAATGGCTTGGAAGCCATGTTGGAAGCCATGTTGTTCCACAGACGTTCAGTTTGCATCAGAATCTTAGTCAAGTGCTGCTTGTTCATCTTCAATACTTGTGTTAATAAATTCTGATATATTTTAAGGAGAGAAGTGGTTTGTATTTTTTTTATACGTTCGTAACATTTCCTGGTTGGAAAGGTCTGTCCTCGGACTCAGTTCTCAGTTCTGCTGCTCTATAGCGCCACATCTGGTCAGAGGCTGGCACGCCTAGAACAACAGATGTTTGGAGACGGATCGTGCCGTTTAGTCATTGCTTCCTGATTAATTTTGTAAATAACTGTCTTATGACACTCACTAATAACTCTTTAAAAACTAAAGCAACACGTTATATCCCCAACATCCACATAATAAACAAACTGCCCACGCAGTCATTTCCCAGGGAATTTGATCCCGTACTCGCCCCGCTGATTTGATAAGGCTTGATAAGCTTTCACTTCTTTCAGCAAAACAACCATACAGCCAGTAGTTTCATATCAAAATCACATTTATGTGATTGTAAATTCACAATGTAAAAAATACAATTGTAAAATCACCATAGAATAATAAACATAATAATAAAATAAATTGGACTCTAGAAGTTTATTATTTGATGCCAGCTCTGTGCAGCGTCTTTGCAGACACACCTTCCTTGAGTTTGCGGAAATTAACAGGGAAAATAATCATTATTTCGATCTAGCGCTATAATCATGAAATAAAACAAAACATGCTATCAACATTTCCCAACAAAGGTTAGTCAGTGGCTATTTCCTCAGTCACTGATAAAAATGCATTCTCGCATACTAAATGTCTGAGTGTATTTTATTGACAGCTTTTAATCGCTGAAACTAGCCTGATATAAAATAACTTGCACGTGCACGTGCAACACCAAACAAAGCAGAAAACGTGAGACATTGCATCCTCATGATGTCATCTACTGGGTGAAGTTTACCAGTCCCTCGTGCAGGAAAACACCCCCACAGCATGGCGCTGCCACCACCGTACTTCACAGTTGGGATGGCTTCCCCCTTTTTCCTCCAGATGTAACGGTGGTCTTTACGACCAAACAGTTCAGTTCTAGTTTCATCAGAGCACGGGACATGTCTCAGAAAATTGAGGTCTTTGTCCCCGTGAGCATTTGCAAACTGTAATCTGGCTTTTTTTATGTTGCTTTTGGGAGTAATGGCTTCTTCTTCTTGCGTACCAGTAGTAGAGTGAGTGAGAGGGAGCGCTGTTATCTCATAATTCATCTACCTAACAAAGTCATTCATGTCTTTCTTTCTTACTGTTTATTTAAGTTTAGGCATTGGACTTGGTTAGGTTTTGGGAAGCATAATGTCTTGCCTTATTTATAATCTAATTGACATCTACTAAAGATGTAAATCTTCTCAAGGTCTTCAGAAACTCCTGGTTTCATTAGCAGAAAGGTACAGCGATTTCCTTAAAACACTGGGCGCTGTAGATTTGAGCAGAAGCAGATAAAACATTAGTAAACAGGGCATTAGCTGAGAGCAATGGTCAAGTGAGGATTAACACACACATGTTGTGCTCTATTGAGTTTTACAAGCAGGGATTGAATTGGGATAAACCACAGTGTGTTTGTGGAAGTGAAAGAACATGTGACCCAGTATACGAGGTTGGCTCATTAATGTTTTCTGTTAATCAAAGACAGCCTTGGCTGTCACTGTGATACACTTCTTATCAATGGGATCGTTTCACTGTTGGTACGAGTCTTTTCGTAGGATTTGTTGACACCGGCGGGAAAAAATCGGCAACCTTATTGTCAAGTTGATGCTTCAAACAGGACACAAGGATGTTTATGGACGTGTCTGATCTTTTACTAAACTGCTAAACCTCTTTCCTGGTTTAAAGCAGCCTTCATTGAATTCTACCACAGTAGGATTAAGATGATATAACACCGGATTAAAGCGCTGGCAGACATCAAAGGAAATATCACAGATTTTTATATAATTCCAAAATCCAACCGTTCACAGTTCATAGCAGAATTTGAGTGGATTATCTTTTCAAATTGTCTTTTCTGACAAACAATGAACAACCTT
Source organism: Hirundichthys speculiger (assembly GCA_018398805.1). Taxonomy (NCBI): domain Eukaryota; kingdom Metazoa; phylum Chordata; class Actinopteri; order Beloniformes; family Exocoetidae; genus Hirundichthys; species Hirundichthys speculiger. The sequence goes on from JAGFBZ010001678.1 coordinate 2,144,994, forward strand.
TTCTTTGTCTCCACGAAATGACATCAACTCCAAACAGCCTTCTTTCTGATCGCGCTGGCGGCTTGAGCTGACAGGCCCGCTTCGTCTCCGGTTATCAGCTGAGGTTTTATTTTGTCGTTGTGGTAATCCTTCACATTTTCGTATATGGGGGAGGATGAAAGACTTCAGCCATGACCCAAATTCAGACAGACCTTGAGACAAAACAAAAGTAGGTCTGACAGAAAAGCCCCTTAATTATCGTTTTTATAGATGTGAAGCTGCACTCTGGGGAGCACCGCGCAGTGAAAACAATAATTTCTATTGCTCAGGAAAACACCTATCAGACCTGCGTAACATCTATCATTCTGACACCCGGTCTGTCAAAACACATCTGGGAAACTGTGGCGCCCGACTTCAGGTAAATGTGACCAACCGTGACCTGGCGTTGCAGGGAAACATCTGGTCCCGAATATGAAACAGCCTGAATATGAAACAGGATACTAATCATGAAAATGATCCTCGAAGCAAATCCATCTTAGTTTCACTCAGATACTTCTAAACATGGTGGGAGCCACAAACTTCTCTTACACTGACAATGACCTCCACTTCTGTCTAGCAGACAAATGCGTTCGGTTACAAAGGTAACATGACCGACAGGAGCGAAGGTGACGATATGAAAGCAAACTTACCCAGCCGCAAACAATATTTTCAGTTTGAATCAAGACTTTTCTAGAGTCTGTTCTTTGGCCTTATCCCAACCTACGAGACTAAACCCAAAGGTTAAAACGGTGCGCCTAAAAACTAACGTGACCCCTCCCGCGAATGGGGAAAAACCGAGATGTGGAGTACCCCCTCAACTTATGGAGAAGTTCCACTTTTTCGAAAAAATAAGTTTGATTCTACCTCGTTCCGTTCCTCCGTAATCAGCAGTAGAATGCGCTGCGCCATCTTTTCCCTCACTTGCAATTCCTTTGGGGAAACGGCGAGTGGCGATGCTACCATCTGTAGGATCGGAACGCTAACTACGATGTTCAAAACTCGGATATTTATTTTGACGCTCTGCTTAGCAACCCCAGTGACACATATCAGACCCAATTGACATCTGTAGACGTCAATGGAAATGAATGAGTTAAAGGTGGGGTAGGTGTTGTCTTTTTGCAGCACTTTTTACAATATTGCCTGAAAACCTTTTCACATTCCCACTGCACCCACTGAAATAAAATGTTTGCAAAAAAAATGAAACGTTTTGGTCCAGTCTAGAGGGTATAATCAGAGAAAAACTCACTATTTTGATTGGCTGCATAATACGTCCATCAAATATCAATGCACTCCCACCCACACCTCCCTCCCTCCCTGTGGTTCATGTAGTCGTGAATCGTGTGAAGGCGTGGTTTCGAGGGGTGAGCTGAAGAGGAGGAGGCGGAGCCTTTGGGAGGAGGGAGGGAGTGCATATTTTCAAAATCTCACTTGAGTTGGATTGCTGGAACCGTTTTTCAAACAACACCTACCCCACCTTTAACTTGAAAACAGCACTAAATCACTGAAATAAGCAAGCGATATTCGGAACTGACGAACGGTAACACCAAGGCCCCGATCGTACACCTCCCGCTTGCCGCTACCCACTACCTGGTAGCGGAAGATTGCTACCCATTGCTACCCATTATGCCGACTCCCGTGCTCACATTGTAGGTGTGGCAATGGGCGTGACTTTTGCGCTTTACGCAAACTCGGTATCTTGCGATCGCGGGTTTAGGATAGTGGTTTTAGGAGGTTTGGTGGAAGATCGGGCCCCAAGTGTATCAGCATTAAATTTTAAACATTAAGCTTTGTCTCACGAGAGCAAGAGATGGGAGATGCGGGGATGCGTGTCAGCCAATCAGTGTACAAACAACCGGCGGCACAGTAATGCCCGTCGTAGCAGCCAATCACAGGCCTCGATTTTCGTTCATGGGGCATCCCGTGTAGGCTCTTGTTGCTCCCTGAGACTCCATCTTGATGTGAAGTGTTTCGCTTCAGCCTCGTGCGCTTCGTTTGTATTTTTTTTTTTTTTCAAAATTTTTTCCGAATATTTTTTTTCTGATTAATATTTTTGAAATCTCCGCGATGTACTGTGACCGCGAACTGTCAGGGTTTACTGTATCCTCAATAAAAGCACTGAAGAGGGAAGAAATATGACAACATTTTAATTCTGAAATCAAACCAGAATGGTTGGTTTAGCGTCTTCCCTTGAAAGATGTCAGTATCAGTCTTCTTTGAACAGCGTGGTTCGTCATAGTTGACTACTTCCACTCCCTTCTTCTCTGGAAAGGCTTTCTGAGTGTCAGTTGAGCAACAACAACAACAACAACAACAACAAAAATCCTCTCAACCTTCAAGACTGATAACTATTATCTTGATGGATCTTATTGCGAGGGTTGTCATACCTGGTGATGGTGCAACTGGCCTGGATCGTTGATTACTTCACTCTTATCTCTTCATTCTCTATGTATGTATCTGCCATCATTAAAGTCATTAACTTCACGTTTCACTTGTTCTTTTACTTATAAAGGCGATATGACTGAAATCTAACTAGAAATCTAAAGTAGCTTTTAAAATTGCATTTCAGCTGAGCTGCAAAAACTCAGCAAAATATGCGACTGAGACAGCACAACAGGAAAATGGAAAATGAGACCTATGTGACTCAGAAGGATGCACAAATTCTCAATTGACAGTTCTTGAGTCAGCAACAGCTGGGATGGAAAAGTTTAAGTTTTAGTGGATGGAAATGAGCTCAGCTCTGCTCCTTATGTGAATCAGCTGAACGACAACGGAGTCTTTGGTGAGAGCCGAGTGTTCCTCCATACCAGCTCTACCGTTGATACCTATGTCAGTTCATATCAAAGCCACATCAACCAGCTAACAAAACAATCCAACCAGTTTTACCCTCAAACTGAAAATTTGTCCAATAATAAACACTGGGGTTGTGTCTTTAGAAACAACTGTATTGTTTCATGCATGAACTTCCTTATTTGCTCCTCTGGCTCACTGCACATAAACTGCTGAGTGATCTGCACAAGACGTTTTATGGCGGATGCCCTTCCTGGTGCAGCCAGGATTTGAACCTTGGACCTCCCATATAACAGCACGACCACTAAGCCAACAGGGAGGCCTCTCTGGGTTACTACCGCTCCTATTCTGATTCACCAAGCAAACATCAAGACTGTTAGCGCCTGTCGTTGTGCTGCAGCATCCATCTGCACCAGCTGAGGCTGAATTTAAACTCACCCTTTACACTCTACAATTTTACGAGGCTTAACTGAGAAATGGCTCCAGTGATGGACAGTCCTTCATTTCTTTCATCAGACATCTCTGCTCGGTTTCACGAAGCGGCTGGATTTTATAAGCCCTTCATGAACGGTCTTTTCAGATTCACCATCCAACCTTTCTGCTGCTTCATCACTGTTTTCAGCTGCATATTTTATAATCTTCGGTTTAAATTCTGCAGTAGAGCCTTTTCTTTTTGGTGGGATATTTGTGTTGAGTGTAGACGATGTCCTGTTGCTGTCATGGATGACATGGAGGATATTTTTGATTTATAAGTCGCTTTGAAATATAAATTACAGGACCACCCAAACTACTAAAAAAAAGCACATCCAGAAAATACAGTAGATTCAACTTTGTCATAAAGTACAAGTACTCAAGCAACGCAATGATGTTAAATTAACTATACTGTGGTACCACATAGATGTTGCAGTTCTGTTGAGAATAATTTTAGATAACATGTCTTTTGAGCTTCATTTGAGATGACAGAATGTAATTCTACAGTTTCTTTTTCTCTGTTTAAGTTTTGTTTTCTCCATATGATGGCAAGAAATCCACTAAAATGATGGGATTGTACTGAAAAAGAAACCAAACTGAATTTGAAACCCACCGAGCAGCAGTCTGTAACATTCAGGACTTCGAAAAAAATGTTTTCATTTCTTCACTATTACCATTATTACAATGTGCACACATTTAAATAAGTATAACGTCTTGCACAACCAGGACTATGCCTATTTAAAGTCATGAATGACTATAAAATCTCACTCCAGCTGAGGACGTGACGTCATGACGGCATGACTCATCATGTTTGTCCCACCTGCAGCACACAAGCTGGCCTGTCCACCTTTCAATTTGCGGTTTTGCTTGGGTGGTAATTTTTTTTTCTTTTTTCATCTCTAACGACCAAAGATGCACAGCCATGAATCATTTTGCAGAAGTCTGCGTTTACCTTTTGCTGACCAAGTGCTGATGGCAGCTTCTGAGGAGGGAAGGAAAAACGGGGCGTGTAATTGCCCTGCTGACGGTGACATCATCTCTTGAACTTCTCCAGGACGTACCCCCCGGGCCCAAGGATTTCAACACATTCATCTATTCATTGTGTGCCACCGTAAAAAAAAAAAAAAAAAAAGAAAAAGAAAAGTCATGTGATCCCAAGAAGCATGATTCTTCGTTTGCTGTGACAAAACGATAATGGGTCATATGAATTATGTATAGCCTTTTTCCGAGCTTCTCCAAATGACCACATAAGCGGATGACTATCAGCAGCACTGTTTTTTTTTCTGTTTCTGTTTTTTTTTTTTTAAACACAATGTCTCCCATTCATCTGAGTTCAATGGCCTTTGAATCGGGGAGCTCCAGAGATTGTTGCATGTTGTGTTGTAGGCAGCAGACATCAACAAACAGCCATGAATGCTCGTCAATTGCGTCGTTTCCAATCACAAGGTGAAGCGGGGGGGGGGGGTCAAGACCCTGTGACTGAGACCACCTGATGGTTTATCCAGACATAACATCACACCTTGGAGCTCTAGAGTCAAACAAGTCTGGGCCTGTCACAGTTTGACCCTGAAATACCCAGAAGTCAACAGAAATATCCACCAGGAAGGTTCTTGCAGTAAAAGTAAGCTTCTACAAACACAACTCCAAGGACTCATGAGCAAATGCTTCCTCTGTCATGGGTTCAGTGACTAAGAAGGAAATAAATGACATACTTCTCAGATGTTTGTCACACGGTTTTATTCTTTCACACTTCCCCAACGACTGTGCCATCAACAATCTTCGCACAGATGCAAAAAACGTTGGCGTTAGCGTCACTACGCTGGCTGTCGGGCAGCATCGTGCATGATCCTGGTTCTTACGGGGGATTTGCACGCCAGCACTGCGGCAACGCGTTGTGTCTGACGTTTCTCAGTCATACAAAAACGACAAATCAAATTTCTTCCTGCTCACGACACAAATAAGTAGGGGTGCTCCGATCAGGGTTTTTGGGGCCGATCACCGATCACTGAAATCAATATCGGCCGATCCGATACCGATCACCGATCGTATTTATTTCCCTTTGTTTCTTGCTGTCTTAGACCTTTTTCGACTTGAAAATTGTGGACATGCGCCCCCTAGTGGCCCCGCCATAACTGGAGTGGTGCGGTGCTCCACCAACTAACCCAAACACAGCAGCGTGGAGCATCTGTTACGGATAACGCAGACATGTCTTGGATTGATGATGTTAGGCAGTGTTCTCCAGTTACAGATGAAGGTAGTTTATCGCTGTTTTTAATGATTGGTTATGGAAATAGCATGATCTATTCCCATAATCAAACACTAAAAACTGTGGAACGCTGCAACGCTGGCTATAACTAATGTCAACAAGCCATAAAGATTATGCTGCTGTAACGTTAACGCTAGCGGTAAATTAGGCTATGTGTTAATGTTATATTTAATTTATTTAATCATTCTCCTAAGTCATTCATTCATTCATTCATTCATTTATAGGCTTGTGCTAGTGCCGAGGGCTACAGTAGCCTCATACTGCTGTTCTTTCGGCCAGAATCGTCCGGGACTCTCAGCGAGACTATGAGTAGTACGAGATTGAATGTTAACGAAAACTCACCCGGCTGTATTCATTTGGAACTAAGTCCTTTCTGTTGATATTTTTCACCCACGTCTTCCTAACTTCTTGGTTGTCGGTGCGCCCAGGAAATCGGTGCAAACTGTATGGCTGCAAACAAGGCAGTCTTTGTGCAGTAAAGGCTTGTGTATTTCATACTTTCTTCTTCCATTGTTGAATTTTCACGCCATTGTTGGCACAGTTTATGACGGAACATGTATTCCCACTCGACCGAGTAAAACCGAGAGAAAAACACTGGTTAATCTGCGAGCCGGTGAGCGTGTCGCTCTGTAGCACAACCCCGCAATGGCGGACGGGATACTTCCGGGGGGCTGGCCCGAAACGGTCTATAGACAGTGTATGCGCACTAGAATAGAGCGTTTTTGATCGGCTCTTTTGATCGGCTTTAATGACAATTCTGACCGATCCCGATCATATGCATATCGGCCGATCCGATCAGGTCACCGATCGATCGGAGCACCCCTACAAATAAGCCGGGTGCTTTGAATTAGTCCCGCTTTTGTGTACGATTTCGTTGGCCAGCTCTCGCTGTTGAAGCTGAAAATCCCCCAACTTTTGACGGAGACATCGACACAGCGCTTCGAATCCACAATTCAGTTCTGCAACGGATGATGTCACCCCATTCAACGTCTGCGAAGACGCATGCAGACGATGCTTGCAACGCGTACGTGCGACTCCACCATTAGGCTGCATCCATACTGGTCCATATTCATTCCAACACGCCATTTCTGTTTTCAAAATGATACAGTTCTGCATCCACACTGGTGTTTCAGCTCCATGTCGGAAAAGATCTCCATCCAAATTACAACTCCATAAATATATATCACTTGGCCATTTTCTGGTGATGGTTACACGACATATGTTTGGCAAATCAGGGAAGGATACTTAGTGGTCCCGAAGAGAAAATCATGAAACGAATTGGTGCAACGACATCATTTCTGAACGCTTACAATTTTGTCCACACAGATGGCAACTGTTGTATCTTGCCCAGTGACAGCTTGGATAGGTGATGACCACTGTTGTTTCTTTTTTTTTTTTTTTTTCATCTGAAATCTTGGCAATTCACACAAAATAATTTTTCCCTATCGCAAAAATTTGGTAGCAAGATGCTTTCGTTTTCTTTCCAGAACTGGATTGCTACCTGTTAAGGAATGAAAGCTGATCTTTATCGCCGAAACTCCACGCTCACTGCATGTGAGATGATTTTGAGCTTTTGGTTTCTGTGAAAACTCTGAGAAGTGTATCTTTTTTACAGCATGCCATGTGATACTAAGTCATTTTGCAAAGACCTTGCAAAGAGGACATGTTTAGTTTAAAGGACTGTTTGTCCACACCTTCCTTTCACAGAAGTGAAATTCAAGTACACAAGGACAAATTCCAGCATTAAGGGTCATTCACACCAAAAACTATAATGAGACCAATTACATGCACCTTTTAAAGATAATACTCTGCAAAGCATGCGTCTTGGATCCAGACACCAAAGATGGACTTTAATGATGTGCTGCTTTTACTGCGTTGTTGCACAGAGAAAAAGAAACTCAGACGTGCATGAGTTCCTGAAATTCTGCAAAGATCAGAGGAATCAAAAGAATCTACCAAACTGTTTCAAGTGCTGTGGCCTTTTGAGGACAAATTTCATTCTGGTTTTCATGTATCAAGATTAGCTTCATGATGTGCAGGCAAATGTCAAAGAGAGCATCAGTGAAGAAGAAGCAAACTTCACAGAGTCAATCAGTGTAACCCATCAACCACAGGTTTTAATCCGTGTATTTTGACTCTATCCTATTTTTGTTAGTTATATTGTCACTTCTTTAGTTAACATTGTAGTTCTTGGCCTGAATGATCCCAGAAGGCATGTTGTTGGGGGCAGTTGCCCATTAGGGTCTCCCTCGGCAAATCGGTCCAGAAGGACTTGCTGGACTGGGTGGTCCAAATGAACCCATGTGGACAGGCTAAAGTAAGGAGCACAGTGTTGCTCACTTAGCCGTGGGCTACTGGGGTCCTACACTGGAGCCTGGCCCAGGAGAGGGTGTCATTGACAAGTACCAAGGGGCTTGGCTGGGATTAGCCCGCCCAAATAAACCTGGGTTTGTCCGGCTGTGGGGTCCACAACCTGTAGGGTGGGTAATATGAGTGAGGTGCGATGTAGCATGGGTGGTGACCGATGGTATAGGCCTCAACATTCAGACCCACGGCTGTCAAAACTGGCTCACAGGACACGAATGAATCTGGGCTAATAAAGACTATGACATTGTTAGTTAAGTGCTTATTCACAACTTGGCTCATTAAACCTATAAGACAAGAAGCCAAAAGTGTAGAATTACCACAGACGATGGGGACATACTGGAGAACAGAACACCCACTTAGCATTTCATTAGGCTAGATGTTTACAAAGGGTTAAATCCCGTTACCTCCTAAACACATACGTCTAGTGTGATTAGGTCTGTAGCGATACACTAATCTTGCGATACGATACACGATATTCGGCTCACGATACGATATATGTCGATATTCATCTTACAATACATTTACATCATTTTCCGAAAGATTTTAAAGGGACAAAGTGATTTTGGTGACATCTTGTGAGTGTTCCAATGACTTTGTTTGAATTAATTGAACTGAAAGCATCAATTACACATTATATGGCTGACAGGCAGCTTGCAAATGCTGGACAAAATGAATAAAAGATGTGTTGAGAAAAATAGTTTCATTTATTTAAACAGTGCAAATTGTTGCTTGCAGGCTTTTAAAGGTGGGACACGGGGGTTTTGGAAGAAGCTTAGAATGTCGATACCCGCGGCTGAAAAATTGATACTCTCTGGGGAACTAAAATGTCGATATATATCGCAGAATCGATAAAATTGCTCAGCTCTAAGTGTGATTGGCTGAAGACTGATTGATTGACTGACAGATTGCTGCTTCTAGCAGCAAAAACCGTTTTTCCAGTTAACGTTGTATAGCCGGAGGTGAACTGTACGAGATTCCAGTGCAGACACGTGGGTTTTAAAAGATGAGTGAGAATGGCAGCAGTCACATTTGTTAAAGAATGAGTCCATAATAATAGTAACGCTAGTTTTTCAGTCACTATGTTGCAGGATAAAACAGACTGTATCTATGAATAACATGGTGTTTAAACCAACAGCCTGCTGCAGAGGCATAAATTTGATCCATGACAGCTCTCTTACAGTCTCCCAGAGTAGCATGTCATCGGGGATTTACGTGTATAACTTCTGTTAAATCAATGTCAGAGAAAAACTCCAGCCTTGTGGAAGATCATTAACCAACAGAGCATGTTAAGTTGATCGAATAAGAACTTTGGTGACACAGAAACTCTTCTTTCTGATGGCACTGATGGGTTGATCTGAAATAAAATTATTTTGAGACATAAACTAAACATTTTTTAGCAACTGGGAGAGATGGTTTTAAAAATGCACTCAGTGTTAAGTGCAAACATTGATGATGATGAGAGAAAACTGAAATAACCTTCTAGGAGCTATTTTTTTATTTCACTTTTCACATGACATTCAGAGTTTCAGTTTCACAATGGCTTAAAGTAAACTTTTAAACTTTTATTTCTTTGTCAGTTATTTTTTTTAGTTTCATACTGACTTGCAGTTCCATCATCTGTCCATCCCAGCATTTACCTCCACCTGTGTGTGTCGGTCACGTGGTGACCGGTGATCTCTGACCATCTCACCTCAGTGCTGCTACCTGCATCTGTTTATGTAGTCATTTCATTCATTCATTTGTGTCTCTCCTCTCTCTGTCCTCCATCCTCTCTCTGTCCTCTCTCTCTGTCCTCCATCCTCTGTCTCTCCTCTCTCTGTCCTCCATCCTCTCTCTGTCCCGTCTCTCCTCTCTTTTTCTTTCTTTATCCAGCTGGTCTTCATCAGGAAGGTCCCCCCATATGATCCAGGTCCTGCTCAAGGTTTCGTTCCCTTTAAAGTGGAGTTTTTTCTTGCCACTGTTTGGCTGAAAGGCTTTTTTCTCCCTCTGTGGTAGTTTTTTTTACTTGCCATTATCCTTGATTTGGATTCAATGTTATATTTTTAGTTAATGATATTTGATCGAGGGTCATCCTCTGGGTCTCTGTAAAGCGGCTACAGACAATTGGTGTAACAGACGCTATACAAATAAAATTGAATTGAATTATTTTTCTTTCGCATTACACAATTCATTATTTAATGTTGTTATATTTAGGATGTAATAAACCTCATCAGAATGGCATTTCTAACTAATATAAACTAATTTAGATGTCCTTTATCATGTTATCAGTGTTATCAGAGGGGATTTATGTCCCTCAACCAATGACAAAAGCAAATCTACACCCTTGACGAGAACACTATGTCCACATTTCAGTCTATAATTGCATTTCTTCTCTTTTGCAACCATGTTACTTTTTTTTTTTCCTTGTTGCTTTGTGTTCTTTAAGTGTTTGCAAACTCAGTTCAAACTAATTCAGTCCTGTTAATCTGGAAAAAAGAATGAGGAAGAGCTCAAACAAAGTAAGAGGAAGAAACAAAAGCTGCCATGTAGAGCCCCGATGATAAAATAACCGAAGGCTGCTGTGAACTGTGTACACTGCTGAGGCTCGGTGTTTATTCTAAGAACAAATATCTTGCTACTTCCTTCCTGTTGGTAATACGCTGGGAATTTTGCTGGGAACATCCCGCCCCTTCCAGACAGAGCGCTGGCTTTGTTACTAAAGTGAATAAAGGAAAACATGGAAGGCCTCCAAAGCCCCAGAGCGGGGTCAACAACCTGCTGCAGGGAACACTGTGTGCTGAGAAAGAGAGCAGACAATTGGAGCAACTTCTCTTTGGCCAAAAGAAATGACGTAAAGCCGCCGTCTCATGGCAGCAAAGGGTCACGTGAGTTGACCGAATGTTGCAGCAAATATTCCTTATTTTATTGTTTTTTGCTCCAGTACTACCCAGTGGAAAAAAGAAATGCAATCTGGGACATTTCTGAAATATTTAGCGGTATAATCAGAGTTATTTGAAAGCAGATGACCTATGATTAAGTTGATCATTTCAGCTGTTCTTTTGTACCAGCTCTTCCATTGTTTAGAGATTCCTGATACCACAGTCTCCAGAGAATCCATCTCGTCATCTAAGTTGTTGTGGTCAAAACACTAAGGTTCAAACCTATTAGTGTCCAGTACTGGTAGTTATGAGCAGGTTTTAGCTGCTAAAACTAGCTTGCTTCCATGACTTTTTCCACTTATGACTTATGACACACTTATGACAGACAGATGTATGACCCAGTCAACCTCTTCTTCTATTTTGCTGGTTTCCATCAAGGACATCACAGATGGTTCTGCTAAACAGGCATCTGGTCTGTCACGTCACCTTCATAACACTTTGTAAGGTACCTTTAAGCCTTTAAGGACTTTGAAAAAGCCATGACAATTTGTAAACCATGGTCATCTAAATTTGCAAGTAGGGGTAAGTATTGGCAAGGACCTCGCAATATGATATGTATCATGATACGATATTATCATGATATCACGATACACTGCGATATTCTACCCAGTTAATATCAAAATTAAAAGTAGAGATGAAAAATCAAGTTGCTGTTTATGTTCATCAGATGATATTGATCATTCAGAGGACAAACTGAGTCAAAACTATTGGCTTCAAAACAACATATTTATTGTTTATTATTAGTGTTTTTGCACATTTAAGTAACCATTACAACATACTGATGATATTGATATTAGGAGCTAAAAAATCAATATAGTGGACGGCCAAAAATCGTGATATATCGCCAAATCGATTTTTTTTTCCACACCCCTATTTTCAAGAGACTTGATGTTATTTTAGAAGCTAGCACACTTTTTGTTTGCGTAAACGCGCAGAATGAAGTTTTTAGTTTTGGGACACCTTGAATCTTACTCCTGTAGTTACTCGGTTTGCAGGCAAATACATTGCTTTCCTGTATTTGCAAATGTTTGCATGCCGTTCCATGAAAGATCCAACCTATTTATAGCAGAACAAACAGCGCTCATGTGCTGCAGGTCGGGTCGCCTGGAACAACCAAAGATGGTGCTCAGCTTAAACGCCCTGCTAAAGACTATAACTATTCAAATGATGCACCCACTAACACGCTGATCAAAGATCATAAGGTCACCAGCTGTACTAAAGGTTATAGCGACAGGCCTGCGCGTCACAACTGCCAACATGGATGGACGCTGTTAATGCTGCACTATGATCATCAGTAAAAGAATAAAGTTTCAAAAAGGCAGGATGACTGCGCTCAGAGTAACATGACACATCACCCGGTGGATAGAATTTGATCCCGAGATAAGTGTCGGCTCACCGAGGAGGGTTTAGTGTTTCAGAGTTCCAGCTGAACCGCAGAAGACTGGGAACCACTTCACCTCAGGTCTCCGGTTATTTTTAAACTTTTGTTCCTTGCAGCGCCGGCCTAAACAATGCGGCCACACTTAACAAGAGTGAGATCATGAAGTCTATGAAAATGCATGAGGCAGTGGAGAAAATCTGAGTCAACGGCATCCAGCAGAGTAGACAGAAACTCTGACAAGCCGGGACAGAGAGATTCATGGGACCAGTCCTGCAACACTTCAGACAATATAGTTTGCTCCTGAAAGTTCTACTTGATGAGTCAATGGCTTATTAAAGAGCTAAAAAGAAAATGCTGATGTAGCTAGCTAGCTGGAACCTCTCCTTCAGTGGTGTGGACAGATAACTGGGAAGACATCTTCCTACGAGGATCTTTGGTTTTAGAGGAAGCTAACAGGTCTACATGCTTTCACCAAGTCAACAGCTGAACACCACACCAGTGGAGCTCCGTGAACCAGTGGTGCTGTGGGGACTGGAAGAACACTGGCAAATAAACTGGATGAGTTTTAAGCACAAACAAGGACACAAAAAGAAATATCCAGAACACGGTATTATAGAACTGAGACAAAGTGCGCGGAGACCTGCCATCGACAGAGGTTTTCCGATGACTCCTCAGTGGCTGGATGTATTACTGGTGGTGAGGAGGACGAGTACAGGACAGTGGTTACGGGTGTGAAAAGAAAATCGACTTTCAGCCGCCTGATATATCGATTTTTCAGCTCCTAATATCGATTTTTTAGGAAAATTCATTAATTCACTTAAATGTGCAAAAACACTAAAAATAAGTAATAAATAGGTTGTTTTGAAGCAAATAGTTTTGACTCAATGATCAATATCATCTGATTAACATATACAGCAACTTGATTTTTCATCTCTACTTTTAATTTTGATATTAACAGGGTAGAATATCGCAATATGTTGTGATACCGCAATATCATCGTATTGCGAGGTCCTTGCCAATACTCACCCCTAACAGTGGTGAACAACTTTGTCACATGGAGCGGGAGAAACCGCCTGTAGCTCCATGTGACAAAGACAAAGAGACTGGTGGAGGACCTAAGGAAACCAAGACTCCAGGAACCCCTACTAACACTTCAGGGATCAGTGTGGAGGTGATGGATAAGCACAAATGTATCGGGGTGTTCCTGGATAACAAACTGGACTGGTCCAAAAACGTGGACTCTTTATATCACGTGTCAAACACAAGGCCCGCGGGCCAAATGTGGCCCGCCACGTCATTTTATGTGGCCCTCAGGAGCTTTTGCATTATTGGCTTAAATTTTAAACCAATATTTTAAGACTTAAAATAAGCTTACAACACTTTAAAGCGCATATTGACAATAAACTATATCTCCCACAATGCGTTTCATCGCATTGTGATCATCTTGATGTCTTTCATGAGAAAGACATCAAGACGATTTTCAGAACTGATGGGACTTCAGAAAAACCTCTGCAAACTAACCCCAACATGTCCAAGAAAAGAAAAATTGATGCACAAGGAAGAGAGTTTCATGAACGAGGGGAAAACGAATACATGTTGGTACCTCAAGATGAAAAAAAAACAGTTTGTCTTTTGTGTTATGAGGCGGTATCAGTCATGAGAAGAGTATAATCTAAAATCGGCATTTTGACAACAAACACGGAGCTAAGTATGCTAAATTTAGCCTACAAGAAAAACAAAGAATTGCTTCCGCTTCTGAAACCAAGGTAACGGATACTTTCAGTGATGTTTACAGAGTCCGTTACCATGGCAACGGACTCTGTAAACATCACCTGTGCAAGAGTAGGCTTATGGCCACAAACCCTGAGTTTAATATAATAATGAGTTAAATATTTGAAACTTTGATACATAATAAATACAGAAAGAGTTATTTAACAATATAATAAGGTGCAGTTTAATTTATTTTGATTTACATTGTATTTTGTTACATTCATGCTGTCAACCTGGCCCTTCCAGGGCAACCACAATGCTGATGTGGCCCTCAGTGAAAATGAGTCTGACACCCCTGCTTTATATAAAAGGGGCCAGAGCCAAGAGGTCCTTAAACACTCGCTGGTTAATGCTGCGAATGTTCTATGAGTCTGTGGTAGCCAGTGTTATCCTGTATGCTGCTGTCTGTTGGGACACCAACAGACTCAATAAGATCAACAGGAAGGCCAGCTGTGATGTTGGTGAGGAGCTGGACTCTCTGAAAGCAGGACTGGAGAGGAGAAATCTGTCTGAACCTTTAACTATATTGGACTTTTCCTCAGACCTTCTACATAATGTGCAGATGAGCCAAATATGGAAACACCATGTATACTGTTTCCATATGTAACTGTGTTTCTGCTGCGAGAGAGCGTCTGTGCACCCTGGATACTGAAGTGGTGGATACGAGTTTCCATCCATGTTATATACTGAGGGTTCATCCGGTTTCGCTGTCAATGCTACATGCTACATCATTACCTCCATTGTTGGCAGGCTGCAAACAACGTGCTAAAAACATTCATAGCATTCTTGAAATTTTAACCGTGCCTCTCTCTCTCTCTCCGTCACACTTCTTTTTCCTGCATGACATGCCTCATATTGAATTTAACTTGGCTGAGCCTGAACATTCGGGACAAGCACATACTGAGCTTATCTGTTCAAATGTTTCTCTGGAAGTTCTACAAAATATTAACAGGCGCATAGGCAAAAAACCTGCCTACTTTGCCTTCCAGCAAGATAAAACAGAAGTATAGACGTTCATGCAACAGATAACAGCAGGAGTGATCTGAAGGCCTGCGTGTAACTCAAAAAGGGCAGCCTTAGCAAGGAACGTAGGGGTTTTTAAAATCACACTGCTTCTGCACATTTCCTTTTGCATCCATTATTATGGACGTGGCACAGAAAACTGCTCATCTGCTGATCAAACTAAAATGAAAAAACTGTTTGCATAGATAAAGATGTGGATGGGCCCCAGCTACGAAACTAAGATATAGGTCAGAGGAAGTGAAGTTTAAGGCTGCACAGAGTGAAACGAAAGTCTCGAAAAGGGCCGCGCCACGTAAAGAGCAGCGCAGTAATTACCGTCTGGGATCCAACGCTAAACACGGGATCTGCTGCTTATTTACACCAAATCACTGGGATCATAATTAAATGTGTTTTGCTCAAAAGCCCTCCTGATGATATGAAAGACTTGGAAAGGTACCCTCTGTGTGCTTTGCTGTTATATAAACATGGCGTTTGTACTCAAACAGCACAGCGCAAGCTGTAGCAGCTCTAAATACTTATGTTGAAACTTTTTTTTTTCTTTTTGCACGACTGCAAAAAAAAACTTTTTAATCTGAAAGCCAGTTTCCCCTTCTACACACACAGCGCTTATCTTCTGCATCTCGGGCCCCAGAATTCGAAGTATTTGTGGCTCCTGACGAGTAACTGCAGCAGAAAGCGGCCCTGTCAAAGATTAGCTCGTGCGTCAGCTGACTTCCCAGAAACTGCTGCTTTTTTTAAAAACAGGGGCGTGTTGTTGCTACGGGGAAGTGGAGGCCCCGCAGCCAATGCTCGTCCGCCTCACGGGCGGCTCCTTCTTCTGAACTCGAGTTACCAATTACAGCCGAGAGCTGCTTTTTTGGGGGAAAAGCTGCAGCGTAAGGAAGCGTTTGAGCAGGAAGATGATTGCTGTTTACTTTTGACGCTTATTAGAACTTAGTTGTGTAATTCCTAAACTTGGCATCAAGACACTTCTTTTTCAGAGTCAGCAGGAGGGATAAAGTGATTTAAAGTTCATAAGTGATGTCTAGAAGCTTTAGTAGTCTGAGCAGAGTTTAGTAACCCCCCACAAAAGGTTTTTCTGGGATTCACAGCTCATGAGATGTGACCTATGGTGACAAATCAACAAACAGGAATGCACGCAGACAACAGTTTTGAAACCACTCCTCCCAACTATCCCATGAGAGGCATGCATTATACCTGCCCGAGGCTTTCTGCCGCCACACCGTTGACATGTTGGTTCAACCACAACAGATGAGTTATACTCTTAAAATCAAAACTACCGCAGCTGGAAAATGTGAAGACAGCAGTAATTTAAAATGCTTTGTGTAGTTGGAACGTTTGCATCAGCTTTCACTATTTTATTTTATGCTTTAAATGGTCTGGGCATCAAACCAGTGGCACGATCACAACGGAAACGACTGAATCCATTTCATTTTCAAGTGCAAATTGGTGCAATTTAGGTTTTAAAAGGTCTGGCAAACTCCAGTTTCTAACACCGACGGGTTCATTTGATGACTTCCACACAAACAGAACTTTTAAGCCGTCGATTTTCAGTTCTCATTTTCATATCTGGAACAAAATCATTCATGAACAGCCCACAAAACACTTCATACAGATGGCAGGATGGGTGGAAACTTTTTATAAATCTATGCAGGGAAAAAAAACTATTGATATATACACACATATATAAAGTAATTGTCTAATCTGATTAACTAAGATCAAAGTCGTTTAAAGGCCGAACTTTGCATATTTATCCCCGAGACGCAGCGGCAACGTTCTGCTTTCTACACCCCAGTGTTTTTGGCGGATAATGCAAACTGCTCTACGAAGTTGCCTCAGCCCCGATTCCCCACCGCGTAACAGACGGTTCCTGACAACGAAGCATGGAGGGGTAACTACAGCGATGGGTTAAACATAATTAACTGCAGGAACAGACGAGGGGGAAGTCTGCTGTGGATCATTGCCATGGAGAGGCTCCTCTCCTTTTCTCGAAAGACCTTGAAGAGAGGCCTGTTTGTTCCGTAACCCAAGACGACAGCGGGATCGGAATAAACAAAAAAAGGCCAAGCTGCACGTCGCCAAGGATTCTCCTGTTTAAGGTGGTCACATGATATACGCTCTCTTTAAAAACACGAGTGCAAGTGCAAAAACATTATTGTTGTGTATGAATGGTGCAAACAGAAAGAACAGGGTGAACTATGGGACAGTGGATTCAAGAACATTCTGGATGACAGTAAATTTATGGATGCACCCCCTCCTTCAAAAAAAAAACAAACAAACCCATGAGCATGAACTCATGCAGCTCACTAGTTTCTAAGCAGCTAAACCAGCCAAATCAGGAACCAGACGGTGTTATGCAAGTCAGAGGATGTTTTGAACTGCCTTCACCCCAGTTCCACAGCGCTCTGCAGATAACGCGCTGCCACCGCAGCTCGCAAAAAAAAAAAAAAAAGTGCAAATGCAGCTACGTGTGAAAGAGCCGTCGCCACGGTTTCAAATTTCTAGGAAACAGGCAGCCACCTCTCGTGTTGTGGTGTGAATAAACAAAAAAGGTTAACGATGCAGGGGGTGTCAAAACTTCCATTTCATCACAACAGAACCGCTTTAGGAGCCGAGATGTAATCCGTCTTCTGCTTTTTACAACATTTCCCTTTCACAGAAAGACAGCATCGAGTCAAACAAGGTGATTTGAATGTCATTTTTATTCTGTACAGGTCTTGTCTGTTTCATTGAGGAAGTTCCTTCGAAAAGGAAGGATTAAACATCCTTTAAATTTTTCTGCAACAGACCCGAGCTGTCTAGGATCTTGGGAGGCAAAAAGTCCAGCATGTGGTTAGTCTTTGTGATCTTGCAGAGATCCAACTAGAACTAGTAAGCATTTACACTCATGCAAATCCGCCCTCACCCCCCCAACTTGATTGTCCAGAGTCCAGGACTGCATGTAAAACGGGCTTCATCTCTGCACCAACTATAGCTCTATGTTGCTTTGGCTTGGGGCTTGTAAACCAATGCCAGGGAATAAGTGATATACATCCATGAATGTCTCAAACCCCAATAAGATCTAATTAATAAAAAAAAAAAAAAAAAAAATCAGCTCAACTGACCCCCACAACCATTTGAGTAAGCATAGAAACATTTTAAATTTATTAGAAAAATAAATTTATTTTAATTAAATAAAACCAAAATGTTATGCTTGATACAGTCACATATTGCTGCAATGAAATCCATCCACGAATAGAGAGGAGGAAAAAAAAAAGAAGCCATTTTCCCCCCATCCTCTCAACTGGAAACTCAAGCAAAAAAAAAGGATCATCCAAAGGTAAGTCCAACAAATTCACCTGCTCAGCAGGGCCAGTGTTGCCCCAATACCAGCAACTCCAATGAAGGCCATGAGTGTGTTCCTGACTGTTGCCTCTGGGTCTGCTACTCGAAAGAACTCCACGAAACCATCCTGAAAACAAGGGAAGCACCTGGTTAGACGCACACCTGGACAATTTAAACAAAAGCTGCACATCCACTCATTCAAAAAAAAAAAAAAACTCACCCATGAGTTGTTTTTGATCAGCCATTCGCGCTGGTGGGTCAGCAGGTACGTTGAGATCTCCTGGGCCACCTGGTCCACGCAGTCGCCCCTCCCCCTCTCCCTCTCCAGCAGGTGCTGGGACACCGCTGCCCCGAAGGCCACCAGGCTGGTGATGCGACCCCAGTTGGTGGTCCCGTCGCCGAAGAGGCTCGCTGCTACGTCGCTAACAAACGCCATGTCGCCTTCCCTTTCATCCAGCGATAGCTTGTTGATCATACCTTTAAAATACGTTCAAAAAACCGTCTACGTCAGAAACCCACGTAGCTGGTACACTTAAGCTAGCATCTGAACAGGGGCTAAACAGCTGAATTTACATCTTACTTCAAAAGTAAAGCGTTATAAAAGATGAATGGGTTTTTATTTAAGTGATGTGTCGCTTCCATGAACGTCTAGCGGTGGTTAAAACTGCTTCTACTGGAACAAAACAGCAGGTCCAAACACGGATCCTGTCGTGCGGGATAAACAGCGTTAAATGCTTCCTGTAGTCTCGCGCGGTGGAAGCGCTCGCTCCCGCACAATGGTGGCCCCGCTTACCTTTGTACGCGCATCTGTGTTTCGCCAAAACGTCCTCCACCACTCTTTTCATGGTCGTCAGGGCTTTGCTTTCGCCCCACTTCGGCGCGGAAAGTCCAGTTAAGTCTCTGAGGGAAGTCCTAATGAGTTGCCTCGTGTCGTTCTCCAACACCTCGTCCGCGACGTGACCGTTGGACACGTCGGTCTCGCTGTCCAGCTCCGGCTCCGGGGAGGTCGGCAAGGAGTGGCCGTCGACGCCGTCGTCGCGCAGCCGGTAGCCCTTGGACGAATATCCGTTCGCGGAGGGCCCCCCCAGGCTCTTCGGCCTCTTCGGCGGGTCACTGGAAGCGACGTCCCCGCCGTGAGACTGGAACTGGCAGGCCATGATGTGCGCAGAGTGCAGCTGTCCGTCGACGACTCCATTTTGAGGGACGATGAGATAGTTCAAGCCCCGTTTCGACAGTGGATACATATTCATAGTTAGTTTGAAAAAAATCACACAAAGTCCTTTGCGGGAAAAATTACGCTTGTACGTAAGTATTTAGATAGGAGTGTGCAAAAAGAAACTTGCATTTCCCCTATCATTTACTCATTATTCGATCTACACGTCCGCAGAACAGGGAAACGGAAGAACAGTCAGACTGGTTGTTACATATATTTATTCCCGATGCGTGACGTATGTAAAGTGGGCGGGTCTTTTTTTTTTTTTAAAAAAAGAAGAAAATTCCACAAAAATATTCTTTTAAAACACCCTTTAAAATGCTGTCTATACCATTATTCTAAGTAAAACGAGAAACGCTTCATTTACAATATGATTCTGAAGATGGAAATATACAGTCAATGACTGACACTTGTGTCGTGTTTTTCCATGACATCAAAACCGAAAACTAAAATATTTCCAGTACCCCTTTGATTAAAACCGAAAATAACAGGATTTTATTGTCTATGATGTAGTATTTAGAAGACAGACCAATTTATTTTCAATATGCTTCAAATAAATATTCTTAAGACTTTTGATGTTTTTAAATACAATACCTTTTTCCCCCAAACATAGGTCGCGATGGGATTGCTAGTCCTCTCATTTCCCCATCATGAATAAATTAATCATTCAAAAAAAGAACCTTTCACATAGAATTACTTTAAGATTATATTGTGGACAGCATACGTTTTCCGCCTCGATATTTATTTTAAGGGTGGTGCTGCCCCCCAGTGGTCAGAAACTGCTTGTGCTCCTATTCAACACTTCCTCATTCATTGACATTAAGGGTGTGAGTCCAGAAGATTCTGGACAAACGCATCCGAATTTCAAGTGACAAAGCACTTAAGTTATCAACTACAGAAAATAAACAAAAATCACGTCTTATTAATGTAAAAGTTTATTTCAAATACTGACAAAAATCCATTCACCTTTTCCCACACAAGTGAAACATTCCATGTACTCCTGTACTTTCTGAAGTCTGAAAATCATTCCTGTGTTCTCCAGTCATCCGTGTTATCATGCAACCCCTCCCCACTATTATTATTTTTTCTTCTTCTTCTTTTCAGTAGGAAGGGTGCTTCTGATTTCCCTGCAGTTATCTTGGGCCAGGATGAAGTATACCAATTATGCATCAAGAAAAAAAAAAAACACAATAAAAAGAAAACACTAGCAAAACAAGAAAACGTAAGGTAAAAGCAGCACAAAAGTACTTCAAAGCACAGAGCTTGTCATTTCTTTATACATTCTGGCACATACTTATCGTAGCTGAACGAGAGACACCCTGCTTTTTTTTTTTTCCTCTCTCGAACCACTCATCGCAAAGCCAAAATTCAGGAGGTTTTGAAGAACTCCTGTCCACTTCTGTTTCATGGAACTTTTTTTTTTTGACCATTTAAATACATTTAGCCAAAACCATTTTTCTTTTTCTTTAATGAAAAATAAAGAAAAATGTGGGCTTTTAACCCAAGTAATGCTAAATACTCTGTTCTAGCCAATCAAAATGATATAAAACACTTTAGAATTCATGAATTTAGTGCTGGAAAAAAAACAGAAATGAAAGGAAAAAAAACACAACATCACAGACATTGGGTCAAATTCAACAACAGATTTTTAAAAATGCAGTTTTAGAGTTTTTCACCAAAGCTAATTACAGCCTGGAACCAATCGAGTTTTTGACACGGGAGTCGCAGATTTGTTGAAACTGAGATGCTCTGCGGAGAAGAGACTCAGACTGTTGGAATCAATAGGACAGGTGTTTTTTACAGGGTAGCACTGGATTTGTCGTTGAATCAGCAGCATTTACACATATTTTCATATGATACAGCTTCACATGGCCTCTGCGATACACGGAGTTACAGCAGAAGTAGTGTCGACTGGAAGGAGAGAGGAACCATTGAATCCGAAACAGATTAGGCTACAAAAAAAAGAGTGAAAAGCAGGTGAGAAAGAACAACACAAAAAAAAAAAAAAATCCAAAAACAAAAACACAATTCCTGTTTCTTGTTGAGGTCTATTTACAATAGCTGGAACAAAGAAAAGCTTTGCATTCATACAGCACCAACAAGCACAGACGTACACGTCGGTTCGCTTTCACCCGCTGCAGATTTGACACGTTTCATAGTGAGGTTGTAAATGTAGTGGTGCGAGTTCTCCGCCGTCGAGTGCCGACGTGCGAGTTCGTGAAGGTTCCCTGAAGCATTTAGTCATGGACCGATTCTCGGCGAGCGTCGGCGTCCAGTTCTCGAATGTGTGAGGCGTGGCGCGTTCGAACCTCGGGTACGCCGTAGGCTCCGCCCCCCTCGCCGTGTTACGAAACCTCTTCCTGCTTTCTGCTAATTGTGCTGCTGCAGACGAAACGGCGTCCCGCTAAAAAAAACAAAACGGTTGCACTGCTCAGAGCTGCGCCCAACAGTTTGCTTCCTGACGCTCCTGAGATCAAAGATCAGTCTGTGTTTATGTCAGTGTGGGAATAAAAACAAAAAACAACTGTTATGAGATGCTGGTAGTAAGTTTATACTCCAGTGATGGTGATGGAAAAGCTACATTAGAAAAAAAAAAAGATATAAACAGCACACGAGCTGCTGCAGGTCACAACTATGAAGGCAATGGCTGGTTCTGTCGTCTCAGTGGGACGTTTACGGCTGGATGCAGCAAACGGATCGGTTCTAAGGTGGTCAAATTATCCGGATGTTCACGCCGCTCCGTCTTCTGCCGTCACGACGTCATACGAGCCGCGGTAACGACGCCGTTGCAGAGACGAGCGCGTCCGCCGCCTCCGGGCCCGATAGCTGGAAGGTGGAATTCAGCTTGGCTGAAATCCCGAGATGTAAGTCCAGAGAGGCTCCGGCTGGCGGCGCCGCTTCTCTGAGGCTTCTCACCGACAGCTTGGCTTGAGTATCGTTTACAGGAACAAATACTCCACGTGAGGGTGCTTCTATCCCCGATGAATCTTTCAGGCTCATGGCAAACACGCGTTTCGACAACAACTGAACTAAGACTGAGCTCAGAGATTAGTAGGGCTCTCAGCCTTTGAGAAAAAATAAAACTCAAAGATATACTCGCCTGGCTGTAGCCGTGGGACACGAGCGCGTATAAATGGATTGTCAGAACAGCAAAATGCTAAAGAAAGGAGGTGTGGCTATGGAGATTTTGTGTTTTTTTTTTTTTTAAACCACTAAGCTAAATGTCCCACTACTGTTAAAAAACAAGTTAAGTTGCTGTTTTCTTTGTTACAATCATGCAGCATTTTTAGAGAGAACGGGAGCAAAGGGGCTAAGACAGCATCAGCTGGGGGATGATTTAAAAAAAAAAAAAAACTTTTACAAGTCCCCATTCGGCTGAGCTGTAGCAGTTGACTTCCGGTTATATTAAAAAGAAAACAAAAGTGACCAGAGCGTGAGACACGAGGTCCACTCCATTCTCTTCCCGTGAGTGTTGCTGAATGCTGAGTCACTGTTAAACTAAACAGCCACCCCTCATCGATTTGGTATGCAAGCAATTATCCGACCCGACCCGCTAAAGCCGGCCGCCGGCGTAGGGAGGGAGCACGAAGGTCAAAGAACGAACCATGGTTCCTAACTCCTTTGCACACATTATTTTGGTGTCATTCAGGATGCAAAAAAAAAAAACAATAACAATACATACTATACAGAATACAAAGTGCATTAACTCGCCCCGTCCGACCCTGCCTGATGACACACACCTACTGTAATGCATCTTGGAACGTCGACAACCAAGATATGAGGGAGGCGGTTGAGCAGAGTGCGCAGAGGGGGCGGAGGTGCGTGGTGGAAAGGCAGAGAGGGCTGCGACCTCGTGGCCGCCTAAACATCCATCCATCCATCCGAACATCCATCCATCCATCCACCCGTGCCTCCCACCCCACCCCGCCATCATACAAGCAAATGGAGTTTTAACTTAGACAACTCTGTCCGATATGTTAAAGCCGGTGGTGCCTGGGGATGAAAGGGGAAGCAAGAGGAAGGGGGGGGGGGGAGGGGGGGGTGGACATCTTGGGGAAACAGATCGGGTAGAGAAGAGACATTTCCCTGGAGGTCCGGGTACGGCGGGAAGCATTGAGGGTCGCCTCTGCGGTCACGGAGGCTAACCGGCTAGCTTGCTGGTCACCAGGGACGACTTCCTCTGCGGTAGATCCTGCGGCGTGGGGATGTGGTCGCCGGTGACCAGGTTCTTGTCGGGTCCCGCCACGGGAAGCTGCTTGTTCTTCATCTTGGCCTTGGCCATGTTGTAGTCGCCCGAGTCGAAGTATTTTTGCTGTGTGAGGAGACGAGAGGTTTTGATAGTCACAAACCGACTGTTGTGGATGGTACAATAAGAAATGGAGACTGAAAGGGCTGATACGGGAGCAGTGATATTTATTTCATTCTGAAGTAATGACATTTCTGTTTTGCTCTTTCCCCACCCCGAGCTGGTTACTTCACTCTAGGACTGGGCGGATCGATACCAAAATATCGATACTTCAATCCTAAGGACTGATCCCTGCTGAAAAGATTATATATATCTCGATACCAGGTAATGGCTTAACCTCTAAATTCAATAATCTAATTTTATTTTTCAATGTTTCGTTTGGATAGGAACTACTTTTCCTTCCGCCGTCGCGCTCTGTTTCAATGAACGGCTGTAATGCGGCCCACAGAGACAACTGTGTTCAGCGGAGTTATGTGGAGTTATTCTGACTCGATTAATTCAATTATCTGAAATGTTGGACATGTGACAAGATAGTCAGACAGTGTGGCAACAACAACTTAAAAGAGAGTGATGAGAGACGAGAACAACGATGAGGAAGTGGAGAAACTGTAGATGGATAAAACCACTACACTAAGAAAGTTTTATACTGGAGACATTTCAGAAAGGCAGGAATTACCAGGTAACTGGTGATAAACAAACTGGTAACCAGTAAAATGTAAGCAGGATGTTTATGTAGCAAACCATTGTGATGGTTTGAAATTAGGGGTGCAGGATAACTATCGGGCCGATAACAGGAAATTATGACGTCATTCCAATAAGTCCGATATCACGACGAATAGTCCCGATAACATATATTTTTGTCAACATGGCAGTGCCTCACTCCCTCTGAGCCTTGAATGACCAGCGGTGAATGTTATGTTCAAGTGACGTCAGCATAATCAGAAAAAATGACTTCTCAATCAGGAAAATCAAGAATACCCCCTCATACCAGAAAACAACTCATTAACTCGGTCATAATTTAGGTTGTTGCTGACTTGAATTGATATTTGCAGTATTCTCCCACATGTTACACATAAAAAAGAAAAAATAGAAAATGCTGAAAGAACGACTAGCAAACGAGGGAATGTGGGAATTTACGTTACACCTTGAATGCAGCCTGCAGCACAGCGTACTGATCACAACAAACATGGCGGCGTGGAACTTTGTTAAAGTTTCAGAAGAAGATAGTTTGGTGGTTATTTGTGACAAATGCTCCAAGCGAATTCTACGAGGAGGGAAGAACAAACACAAGCTTTAATACTGTCAAACCTGATCAGCCAGTACAGTAAAACAAATGCTTCCATGGATTTTTGAAATTGTGCTAACGTGAGCTAATGCTAAAATACACAGGCCAGCAGCAGTCTCTCCTCTCCCTCATCTCTCTCATCTAAAGCTTCCATGAGATAAAAAAAAAAAAACTACTGAACCTTATTTACTTTAACTAAAGGTATTAATTTAAATGGAACCACAAGCCAAAATCCTTTTAAACGTAAATCTTTTTCAGTTAGTAATTCTGATGCATGTATTTCCATCAGTTCAAGGAGCCTTTATTTTTTTATTAAATAATGCAGCTTATTTAAGTTAATGTTAGATAAACAAATAGATTTGTTTGATAGCTTTATGAAAATGAGAGGCTTGCCAGTAGTTTTTTATTGGAAAAAATAAATATCTGTTCATTTAAAGAGTCAAAACTATTTTTTGATTTTGTTTATAGTATTGATGTAATGATCTTAGGTATATGTGTGTGTTATCGGTATCAGCCTTTAGGAGCTGAAAGTTATCGGTTTTGGTTTTAAAAAACAGTTATCGTGCATCCCTATTTGAAAAAAAAAATTTTAATGTAGATTTTTGATGGAATTTCATAATAAAAATGACAATCTATGTTCTTTTGTGTACAACAAGACTTTATAACAATATTAATATCGGTATCGTGATACTCGCCCTGGTATGACTCAGGATCGGATTAAAACAGAAATCACTGCCATCGCTCATCCCTACTTCCCACATTCCCCCGAGCGGCTCTTAACAACCCCCAGAGGTGCAAGTTCTCTGTGGTACAGAGATAACAAGACAAGCTTTTCCAGTTGCACAAAACTGAGAGAGAAAGAGAAGCTCGTGGACAGTGTGTTCTGCTGTTCAAAATTCAAATTAAAAGTACCCCATCAAACAGGCTGGATTTCACAGGCTTTTAATACTGCTGCATTGCACACAGGTCTACTGAGATTTTCTCTCTCTGCTTTTATGGATTTAGCCTTGAAGCACTAATGAACTGACGACAAAAGGCCACTTTTGGTTTTATGGAACATATAACAATCATCTGTTGTTTTAGATTGCCTTTTTTTCCATTTTCAAAGAAGATGAGACATGGATGTGAGAAATATTACTTGAAACTGTTTTTCTTTTTACTATTTTCCAAGTTAAAATGTTAGTAGTAGAGATGAGCGATTTTATCGATTCTGCGATATATACTGATATCCCCCCCTCCCAGACCTACTGTGCTTCTCAAAACTGGGCCTAGTTTTCAAAGGAGACACAATCCCATTTCTTCCGATTATGTCGGATTATGACAAACCATAAACACCGACCCCTTTCTGTAGTCTCTTCATGAGGAAGTCCGAGCCGCCGGGCTTCTGGCCCAGTCCTGGGTATTTGGCCTTCAGCTTGGCCTCCTCTGCCTTCACTGGGTTTGCATTCTTCTCCTGTGAGTCCTGTGGAGACAAGAAAGAGAGCTCACACCATCTTGTTTTGCAGGAAACGGAGACCCTTGAGAGTGTCAGCTGATGTGGCCTCAGGAAAGTTTGAGCATAACAGGAACATCTGGTAACGTGTCATGCCTTTAGTTATGGTTTATCCTACGATCATTCAAATTCTGGTCATGCTACAAAAAAAAACAAAAAAAAAAAAACAACACAATTCAGGCTGTAAAGTACACGACCGCTTGACCTGGAATATCAAATCAAAAAAATGCTTTTCTAAGTTCAAATGAGCCACATTGATGGAGAGCTGGAAAAAAGAAAAAGAAAACTTCACAATGGAACAGGTCTTGGCATGAACTCATACTGCTGCCTGAAAGGATGCAGCTGAAGAAGAAAACCTCAGGTACAAGCGAGTCCCTCTTTGGAATTTCTGTCTGAACATCGTGGTGTGGCAGCATCTACAAAAACAGTTTCTGCTGAAGATTAAATTTCTTGGTGAACAATGATCTCTGATCCTCACGAGATCTTTGAGCAAATCTGATTGTTTAACTGTTAAGCAAAGAAGACTTCAACGCTGCAGCTGTAGGGGTGAGTATTGGCAATACGATATGTATTGTGATACTTGGATCACGATACAATATTGTCGCGATATACAGCGATATTCTACCCAGTTAATATCAAAATTAAAAGTAGAGATGAAAAATCAAGTTGCTGTATATGTTCATCAGATGATATTGATCATTCAGAGGACAAATTGAGTCAAAACTATTTGCTTCAAAACAACTTATTTATTGTTTATTATTAGTGTTTTTGCACATTTAAGTGAATGAATTTTCCTAAAAATCGATATTAGGAGCTGAAAAATGGATATTATATCTGGCAGCCAAAAATCACAATATATCGCCAAATCAATTTTTTTTTATACCCCCATGCAGCTGTTTGTGCACACTGTGATCACAATTAACTTATAAAACATCTATTTATACACAAAAGTTAATTTTTTTGATTGCTTACTCTTTTAAGATCAGACTTATTACCAATTATCCTTTCTTTCTATCAATAAAACCTTTTTTTCCAGCATATACAATAACAGGTGGAGGTCAGAGTAGCTTCTGCTGACTAATACTAGCAAAACTGGTAAGATATCTTTCAACCACGTCCCTGTCAAGTAAATATACCGAGGGCTCTAATTCGGGTCACGCCCTTGGACGCATAGCGCTTTGACTGAATGTTACACCCGACAAAATGGGAAACAGAAGTTGTAGAGTGCACACAAGTCGACAGAGGACAAACTCCAAAAGCCATTAATGGAGCCTGTGCAGGTACACCTGGTGGAAGGAGCACCCAGCGCAGACCTGCTGCAACTACACAGACACAGACTCAGTGAGTGAAGCTCGCTGGGAAAGAGATAAAATATGACTCAGGACATAGAAGCCGACGAACAGATTCTCTCAGGAGGAGGAGGAAAGCGTGGCACAGAGTGTGCTGATTCACTTGGATCCATGGCGAGAACTTTATGAGCTGCTATATTCGTTTCCAACACCGGGACGCAGCAATATCTGACAGCACATTTTATGTGGGCTCTCTATTACAGATTCAAGGTGTTATGTGCAGAATCTATATAAAAAAAGTCCCCTCAGGTGGCTTCTAATTTCAAGCTGATAATTCAGCACTGATTTGACAGGCGCGTTGTATCCGAATGTTCGAGCACCTAGGCGATGCCGTGCCTAAAAGAAAACCCATCAACTTTAAGGCACTCTTCTTCAACAGACTGTTAAACCTAAGGATGAAGTTAGATGTATTGATTTACAAATACATTCTCATGACACAGAGACTTTGCCCCGAACTGGTTGACAAAACTCAAAATAGGGCTGTGTTGGTTTAAGGTTTGAGATTTCTTTCATGAATTTCAGTCACGATTTAGTTTTGTCAATGCAAAACATAACGGACATAAAATGCAATGTCCATCAAAGCGACTAACATTTACTGCAAATTGCAACTGTGCGTGGCTTTAATACAATCAGGCTTTTGTGTCTAAGCCAACTGGTTTTACAAGAGACGCTTGGATTTTAAACTTCCCAGTCTGTGCTGGCAAAGACTAGACAGGACATCAGCTTTTATTGTTAGCAAATATCACAAGATTCCTGTGTGAAAAGCCAATTCAGAGTGAATGTTCATGACAAAACAACTATTTCGTTACTTTCTTCTACCAGTACTTTTAATAAAGTCTGCCAGGAGCAATTGTAGATTGAAGTTAATCCTTAAACTTTACTGTTTAGATAATGTAATAAGTCCTATCAATGTATAAATCTTGCAAAAGGTTTGTTGTTGTTGTTTTGTTTGTCCCTCTTCTAGTAAGAAACAAACATATCCATTAAGAATGGGTTAAAAAAAACTTAAGATTTCACAAAGACAAATCGCAACTTGATATGAACATCTAACCTATGTTAATATCTGTTGATGTTCAGTGACGTCCTGGTCAAAAAAAAACAAAAAACAAAAACAAGCTATGTGGCATAGCATGCATCTGCAGAAACTGCAGCTGGTTGTCAGGACAACAGGGATCTGGAAACCCTGGGCCCTTTTAGACAGGAACAGTGATCAGTGACGCTGCTGTAGTGAAGACAGTCTCACTATTTCAAAATGGACCGAGCTAAATCACCATATTACGCGTTTATTTGGAAACTGCAGAGACTTTTCGAAGATCCTTCATGAGAAACCAATGAGGCCCGAGGTGCCTGGAGTCGCCAGCCAATGACACAAGGCAAGGGACAAAACAAAGTGCAACGCAAATGCGGTCCGCTGTATAAATGACAGAGCTACGACAAAGATCAAACAGCTGATTGCAGTCGCACACGCGCCCCGGGAGTTTATCTCGACGACACACTAACCACACAGAAAACAGTTCACGGGTAGCTAGCTCACTTTAGCCGCTTTTAGCAGCCACAAACCCACCTGTTTTTCGTCCTCGTACTCCACTTGTGTGTCCGAGTCAAGGTTCTCTGACGACATTGTCTGACTTGTGTTTATACAAACAGGCGCCCTGTTTGCCAGACACCTCGAGGGTTCGTAGAAACGAAGGTACCTTTCAGACGTACCTGTACTGGACCTAATCCTGCTTCTCCGAACACGACTGCTCCCTAACAAAAATGGCGTACCGAGATGTGACATCATCATAGAAGGGGGAAGGCTACTCTGTAATTGGCATATACAGTAGCCTATAGGAGAGTGGCAATTCCTTCCGTTGGGCCAATGGGAAACGGCTAATAGCGGCGCGCATTATGATTGACAAGCGCATCTTCCAGTAGTTTTGCTGGGGGGCGATGCGGTGGAGGTGGGGGGCCGGTAAACTCTGCACTGCATCAACACAAATTAACTGAATAACACAAAAGATTCCGTTGGATCCTGCATCTTTTTCACTCGGAAACACCATATGTACGCATTAATCAATTAAAACAATATCCTGATTTTGGCGGAGAGGATCGGTATGTGTCTGTCAGTGTCATAAAGTATTTTTCCACTTTTGCCTGTGCAGTCAGGCACGCCCCCGGCTGTGTAACTGGCTCCCTGCCGCTAGCCAAGCCTGTCAATCAAAGCGCGTGAGGGCGAACTTCGTTAACGGCAATAATTGCTGCAGCTGAAAACTAAAGGTTAACCTTTAGATCTTTGTCAAAAGGATTGCGTTGTATTTTATCTTTAATGCTACAGTCATAGAGCAAAAATAAATGTATATATTATTACGAGTTAAGGTGGAGAGAGAGCGGAAGTTTTCGTGTAGAGGAAACGATTTGAGCTAATTAGCATAATTAGTTAAGATGTCAACTACATTTTAAAAATCCGCCTAATTTTGTTGTGTTCTTTTCAGATTTTTTTTCTTTTAATTGTTTTTGTTTTATTTTTCCACCAAAACAATGGCATGTGTCCAACAAGTGAAGGCTTCACAGGTAAATATTTCGGTAATTTAACCGTTTTTGACACAACACACGCAGATATTTGTGTAACTACAGAGGGAAATGGAAACATTAGGGTTGTTTACAGGACAGTTTTCAAAACATACTGAACTGTTATATGGCTAAACTAATTCTTCCCCCTTTTTTATGTATTTATTACAACTAGATTCATTTTCAGTTCTTAAATAATAATTATCTTTCATTCCCTTTCTCCACTATAGTAGAAACCAGAAGTTTACATTCACTTTATTAAAAGACAAATAATCTCTTTTTTTCCTTTCACTGTCTGCTATTAAATCAGACGAAACTTTTCATCTTTCAGGTCAGTTAGCATTACCAAAATTATTTCTATTTGCTTAATTCCAGACTAATGACAAATAATTTTTTTTTAGATAATTTTCTGTTACTTTCTCTAAAGTCAAAAGTTTACATATTCTAAGGTTACATTCACACTGCAGGCAAAACTGACCCTAATATAATTTTCCTTTTCTTTTCTTTTTTTTACTCTGCCTTTCCTCATTCAGTCTTCTTCTTATAATTTGTTTAAGGATTTCTTGGCTTCCACTGCACAGAAAAAAAAGTTTGATATAGGTCACATTTAAAATACTGATGTGAACAGCCACACAGAAAATTGTATCTTGGCCGAAAAAAAAAAAAAAATCTGAATTGACCATTAAGACCGGCAGTGGGAATTATGTCTAAGATGACTACACGCTTAAACAATTTTTGGAAAAGCTCAGATGATGATGTCATGACTTTGGAAGGTTCTTATAGGTTAATTGACAACACCTGTGGATGTATTTTAAACAGTGTTGGGCAAGTTCACTTTCTACTCGAACTAGTTAAGTTCATAGTTCACAGAAATTAAAATGAACTAGTTCAGTTCACCATTTCAAAAAATTGACTAAATAGTTCATTTTAGTTCATTAAAAAAATTTCTTTTTTAATGTTGCTGCGAACAATTATTTGTCAAAATGATTGTCACTGCCCATATACTACACCACCACAAACGGCAATTATTTTATCCATTTTAACTGTCGAAAACTATTGGTCCAATTCAGAATCCTGAACCAACCAGGGTTCACATTAGCATTGAAGAGACAGCCCATGTAAAACTGTAATTTCCGTTTCAGCTTCTCTCTATACCAGCCGTTCCCAAACTTCAGAACACCAAGGCCCAATTTGAAATGTGAAAAATCTCCACAGCCCACCGAAACCTTTAATCACAACTGTGATCAACATACAAGACCAGGAACCATGATCCGATATTAATGTAAGGGGTCAACAAATAAGGTGACACTAGTCATATTAAGTTAAGATGACAGTAGAATAACACTTAACTGGTTTGTTTTATTACTTCTTAATGTTTTTTTTAATCATGTTATGAATATTTTACAGTAATTAAAAACATATTTTAAACAAGATCGAGGATTTAAAACATATTTGTTTAATTTTAATGACCTCTCGCGGCCCACCTGCAGTACCATGACGGCCCACCAGGGGGCCGCGGCCCACACTTTGGGAATCACTGCTCTACAGTATATTAAAAATATGAGGAAAAACTTGCTGCCAAATGGTCTTTATTATAAGACAAAAACAGGCACTTAAGGTGCAAATGTTTTTCCCCCCATTTCAATATTTCAATCCCACCCGGGAGTCGGGTCCTTCCTCCAGCTCTGGGTAACTGCAGCTTTCATCTTCCTTCATGATCGTTTTAAACGTTTGATGACGCAACTGTTAGCGTGACAGCAGCGACAGCCGTGTTGCCATGTTTGATTGATTTCCTCAGATACATATCAGGCTCTTTTGTGGTGTATTTTAAATGGGGTTCGCTGGAAACCTGGAACGGTTTTGACCGTGCGTGAACTTTGAAAGAGCGTCGTTCACAACTGCCCAAATGAACTCGTTCACGCCCCACGCTGGTGAAGGGGAAAGAGAGCGCGCTCAGTTCACGTTCACACAAAATATGAACTAGTTCGTGAACTTTCGTTCAGTGAACGCGTTCAGGTACAACACTGCGTGTAGCTACAAACATGACGGATATTCCAAGAGTGCAGCATGGCGTGATGGCACAGTCTCAAACCCTTGAGGTTTACTTCATGACAGCGAAAGAAGCAAACCTGTGTATTATGTTAATTACACCACAACCAAAGCATTTACAAACTGAAATCAGGCCTGCCGGGCGTCACAAAGTTTCTGTTTTCAGGGGTCAGTTTTGCTGAACTAGTGTGGATGCCAGGAATAGCAGTAACAAAACTTTGATGTTTCAAATTAAAATTGTCTTTTGAGGCTGAGAGTCACAGAGCAAAGTATAAGAGACAAAAGGGAGTTCAGGGTAGCTGCTTTAAATCAAGGTGATGGCACGTCCATTAACTTCTGCTAATCTGGAATCGGGTTGTGGGGCATCAGTTTAGACAGAGAGGACCAGGCGTCCCTCCTCCAGCTCCTCCTGGAGGGACACCAAGGTGTTCCCAGGCCAACTGGGAGATATACTCTCTCCCCATGAGTCCAGGGTCTGTCTTGCTGTCTTCTACTGGTTGGTGTTAATATTGGTTTAAAACATCATGGACAGACATTTACTCTAAACATCTTAAAATCAGGTCAAAACATTGGTCCAGAGTGACGGTGGAGGGGGTTCTAGCGTGGCTGCTGTTAGCAGGGAGACTTGTATCTCCACTCCAAAATGAACGGGGCACCTTTGAGATCAATCACAAAGCTTACCAGTAAGGGTGGACTGGGATTACTGGAACAGAGATGGTAAGAGAGAAGAGGAACAACACACAGTGTGAGAAGTAACGTGATTTGCAACGGTTAAAGCGTGTAAAGCATTTCTAGGAAACAGCTAAAATGAAATTATGACCCAGTAAATCAGTAAAATCTGTTCTCTTTAACTAAGATGACTAAACGGCGCTGCATCTGATCAATGTCTCTCACGCATGCAGGCTTCTCAGCTGTTGCCGAGTGAGGTTGTCTCCGAGCAACAGTCCCTCGTTGTTATAAAGAAGCTTCTAGCCATCGCGGTGTCTGGGATCACGTACCTCAGGGGGATATTCCCAGGGAGGGCCTATGGGAGCAAATATGTAGAAGGTTAGATCATGTCTGAAACTTATTTGTCTGCACATCATGAAGACCACTGGTTTCATTTTTCCATTCAAAACTGCTTACAAAAATAAAAAATCCTTACCCCCTTTTTTTCTTTCAGATCAACAGGTGATGATCCTCAAAGGGGAGCGCAGCTGCCCCGGTGCTTTTCAGATACTTCAGTGGTAAATTTCACCAACTTGACCCTTGCTAGTCTGGAGCTGTTGGAACATTTTAGAAACATGTCTCGAAACAGATCAACAACACGTTATGGCACGTTTAAAAAAAACGGCAAAAGCTTGATATTTCTTGAAGGCAGATCAGAAAACGTCAAACTGGCTCTGAAGCATGTTATACTGTTCATTTATTTATTTGTATAGCGTGTATTACTTTACAAACTATCTCTATGTGCTTTTCAGAGATTAAATTGTAAAGGAAGAAAAGAGGGAGATACAGATAGAGGAGAGACATACATGCATTGACATTATACAGGACAAAGTATATTAATAGATGACAATGAAGCACAGATACATTTCTGAGTTGTTCCTAATTAACTATGGATACAGCTGAAGGAAGAAAAGGAAAGGTGGGGAGAGAAGAGGGGTGAGGATCAGCAGATCATGTTGGTGTCTCCCTGCAGCGTAGACCTATATCAGCATAGCTATTAGGGCTGTAGCGATACACTAATCTCACGATACGATATATATCGATATTCATCTTACAATACATTTACATTATTTTCTGAAAGATTTTAAAGGGACAAAGTGATTTTGGTGACATCTTGTGAGTGTTCCAATGACTTTGTTTGAATTAATTGAACTGAAAGCATCAATTACACATTATATGACTGACAGGCAGCTTGCAAATGCTGGACAAAATGAATAAAAGATGTGTTGAGAAAAATAGTTTCATTTATCAGGCATGAAAATCCCTCACCTTTCGGTGAAATTCGCCATTTTGAAGTCAAAAAAGGGTGACCTACGTGATTCGTGTAGATCCGAGGAGTTTTCTTTTATGAGGGGGAGGGGGGGTGACAGAGTCGGGAGATTTTTTTTTTTTTTAATTATCATATAATTGCCCTAATAAGCAAACTGAGCACTTCAGAAATCAGCCCTTTAAATGACACTTGGACGGTCAGTGAATCCTGTCCAGAACCAATCAGGCCAGATTGTTCCATTATTCCAGTCATACGAACATTCTTTATTCATGTGTACTCGGAGTACTCGGAGGTTACATTGCTAAGTGAGACTAGAAGTAGGACCTAATGATGTCCACGCCGGGGACGAGGCAGACGAGCGTGCGTTCACATACCCTACCTGCATTTACCAGTGGATTGAATTTGGTGAGTTATGGTTTCAGTCGTTTTCATATTTTGCGGTAAAACAAAATTACTGCTGTTTCGCTACAGCTAACGTTGAATAGGGCCCTATGAAATCCGTGATCACGGAATCGCGCATTTGAAGATTAAAAACGGAATTCACTCTAAATCCGCAATATGACAGAACTGAAAGGCAATTTGCGTAAACCCGCAAACTTTTCTTCAAACGCAACCCGCATCTCGGCGCGTACAAGAGCGCGTCCGAATGGTATCAATGTGCGCCCATCTGGTCACATGTGGACGTGCACAAACGTCTCTACCTCTGGAATTAACTCTTGTATAAAAAGCGTGATTTGGCCTCAGTTGAACCCCTGAGAAAATAGCAGAGATCGTCTTAGACGGCTTCCTCGCCAGTTAAACCATAGACGACCAGAGCGTGTTTACTGGGAGGACACCGACTATCTGGGACTTTCAGGTAGCCGCAGTGTTGGGCAAGTTCTCTTTCTACACGAACTAGTTCAGTTCATAGTTCACAGAAATTAAAATGAACTAGTTCAGTTCATTATTAAAAAAAAAAATTAACTAAATAGTTCTTTTTAAATTCTTTTTTCTTATTCTTTTTCAATGTTGCTGCGAGCAATAATTTGTCAAAATGATTACCACTGCCCATATACTACACCACCACAAACAGCAATTATTTTATCCATTTTATCTTTCAAAAACTATGTGTCCAATTCAGAATCTTTATCCAACCAGGGTTCACATTAGCATTGAAGGGACAGCTCATGTAAAACTGTAATTTCCCTTTCAGCTTCTCTCTACAGCAGCCATTCCCAAACTTCAGAATACCATGGGTATTACCATGGGTAATATACGTGGTCCACCCAAACCTTTCATCACAACTATGATCACCAGACAGGACTAGAAGCTATTTTATGATATTAATGTGTGGGATCAACAAATTATTAAGAACATATTTAAAAAAGATCGAGGACTTAAAACGTATTTGTTTAACTTTAATGACCTCTCACGGCCCACCTGCAGTACCAACTCGACCCCCCCCCCCCACGCCCACACTTCTCACCTTTTTAACCCCTGACCCATTTTCATGCCTGATTTATTTAAACAGTGCAAATTGTTGCTTGCAAGCTTTTAAAGGTGGGACACGGGGGTTTTGAAAGAAGCTTAGAATAGCGATACCCGCGGCTGAAAAATCCATACTCTCAGGGAAAATAAAATATCGATATTATCGCAGAATTGATAAAGTCGCTCAGCTCTACGTCGGAAGTAAGTAAATAGATTGTTATTACATTTTTCCAGGATGCAGGGGTGCTTTGATGCCATCCAGAAGAAATATGTAAGTCACATTCAAGCGTTTCCATGAGTGGAAATAAATATTTGTGAAGTGTACCTAGTTGTGGATCTGATAACATGAATGGACATTACGAGCATTGTGAGTCTTCATACCGCCACTAACACGGTCGAAATATTATTTTCTCACTTTTGTTTCCGATCAGCTTCGGGCAGTCATAATGTCTGTGAGTATTATGCAAATCTTTACCTTTATACGTGTGGTCTTGAATGCTGAATTGAGTTAAAGACATCAGAGTTAAGAGCCCGCTTGGAAAAGTCACAGTTACGGATACAAAGAACTGCAACTGTATTCACTCCTCGACAGTTTTACATCATTCTCTTCCTGATGAAATACTAATAAATCCAGAGATTTTTAGCTGCTGATGTTTTTTTTTCCTATTTGCTTCTTTCATTAGATTTATACTGACCCAGAGAACCCTCAGGTAACGTTGAGATTGTCTTCACGCCACTATACGGATCACTAGCTGTCTACATGATTATTCTCTGTCTTATATCCAGCAGTTTTCTTCTCTTCCAGAAAGTCACTGAGTATTACCAGTTTACGATCCAGTATACTGTTGCAGGGGCACATATGGATTTTGAAAGGTCTTTTCATTCTTGATGGTTGGCTGACAATAACATTGAAGGATGTTTTTTGAGTTTGACTGTAACTATTATCAAGCACACATGTAGCTTTACCTCAAAAGAGCTTTATTATCAGTTTATGGATAATCTGTAAAAGCAACTGAAATGACATGCACATTTAAGCAGTATTGGCTTACTGGTCTGTCTTTTCTTTTTCCATATTAAAAAAAAATGATGAGCAGCAGCAACCAAAAGGTGTCGGCAATGTCGTGTGGAAACTTCAGGAAAGCCGTCATCCTGCTGGTGAGGAAGCTCTACACGCTCTTGCAGAACCTCGGTCCCCTGCCAAAAAACGTCTGCCTCAACATGAAACTAGCCTACTACGATGATGGTAAGATATGGAAAAAATGACGTTTGTTCCAGTGCACTTTAAATAAATTGTAGACAAATTTGAAAGTTTTTAGTATCCACCCTCTTGTCTAGGGATGCACGATAATGATACCGATGACCGATAACTTTCAGCTCCTATAGGCTGAAGCCAATAACCAATACACATATACCTAAGATCATTACATCAATACAATGAACAAAACCCAAAACTTTTTTGACTCTTTAAATGAACAGAGCTTTATTTTTTCCAATAAAAAACTATTGGCAAGCCTCTCAAACATTTTCATAAAGCTATCAAACAAACCTATTTGATATCTCACATCAACTTAAATAAGGTTCATTACTGACTGATATAAAAAATAAAGGCTCCTTGAACTGATGGAAATACATGCATCAAAATTACAAACTGCAAAACTACATTCCAGAAGTTTACAAAAAATAAATATGCATAGAAAATTTATCAAAAATTTCTACCTTCTACCTTTTTCTCCTTTGCCCGTGGGTCACCTTTGGCTAATTTTTTTGATTTTTCAAAAGCCTCGTCGATGTAAGTCCCGGTGAATTCTTTAATGCTGGCTAGCTCACGTTAGCGATAGCACGATAGCTCACGTTAGCGCGATTTCAAAACTTTCAAAAGCGATGGTTATATTTCAGATGGCTGATCGGGTTTGACGTATTAAAACTTGTCTTATTTTTCCCTCCTCGTGGAATTCCCTGGGTGTACAGTAAAATAGCGTCTTGGGAAAGGTAGAGGTTCTCAAAGATGAGCAGAGGTTCACCAGCTGGAAACAAATGGGTCTATAAAAAGTGAAAGAATTTCAGAATAATGACTTTATCAAGGCGAGTTCCATCTGTCTTAAAAAGACGACGTCCCAGAAAAAGTTCAGATTGTCAGTGAAGTGAACTCTGTGAAGTGCATTCAGCCGAAGGCCTCATGTTCAGGGCCATCGATCTGAATCTCTTGATTCCTCTTGAGATTTGGTGGTTGGGCTCGCTGATAAACAACTCGCTGTCCAGGGAGCTCAGTCTTTAGTAAAGTCTGATTGTCTGATTGTCGCTGTTCATTATGATGCACTTGAATGTTGATTACGCGGCCACGGTGCTTTACAAACTAGTCGGTTTGTTAGGATATATTTGAGGATGTTTTTGTTGCCTTTTTGGATGAAAAAAGGATTTGTGTGTGTGTGATTAAGTTATTCTACCTCACCCTTCAATATTTTAAATGTTTTTGGTGTCAGGTTGCAAATACCTCATATGTACGTCATGAGCCGTGGCATCTGAGCTTTAAAAGAAGGGACCTTTTGTAACCGTTGCAGTTTTGCCTCCAAGCTTGAAAGAGGAGGGTGAGCCTGAGGTGTTTTCAGCTGGTTACAATCTGCAGTGTCACTGTTACAAGTTCCTACATCATACTTACTCAACCTTTGTTGCAGCAGTCATGTGCATTAACATGCAGTAGACCAGGCAACATGTAGCAACATGTCTCTTATATTCTTTTTTTTTTTTTTTTTTGAGATGAGGCACTCCAGAGATCAGAAAGCACGTGCATGTGTGCAGAATAGGGGTGTGAAAAAAAATCGATTTGGCAATATATCACGATTTTCGGCCGCCCAATATAATATCGATTTTCAGCTCCTAATATCGATTTTTTTCAAAAACACTAATAATAAACAATAAATAGGTTGTTTTGAAGCAAATAGTTTTGACTCAATTTGTCCTCTGAATGATCAATATCATCTGATGAACATATACAGCAACTAGATTTTTCATCTCTACTTTTAATTTTGATATTAACTGGGTAGAATATCGCAATATCTTGATATCACGATATGATAATATCATATTGTGACCCAAGTATCATGATACATATCGTATTGTGAGGTCCTGGCCAATTCTCACCCCTAGTGCAGAATTTATCAGTCATCAGCATTAATCAATCAGGCGTTGTGTCACTTTGCCTTCCAGTCTTTATGTTAGCATGTCTCTTTTTTTTTCCAGTCACCCCTCAGGACTACCAGCCACCAGGCTTCAGGGAAGCCGATGGCGACACCATGGAGTTTGAGCACGAGCCGGTCAAACTGACCATGGGCGAAGTGGCCACCCCCTTCCACTGCGTAAAGTTCAACATGGCCACAGAGAAACGGAGAATGGAGCAGGTGAATCAGCAGAGTTGTGCAACAACATGATAGAAAAGGACAAAATGTTAAGACTTCTCCGCATGATAGTCACATGTGTTGATGTCAACAAAGGTATCACGATGTGCCTGCAGTCATTTGCAGCTTTGCACGGTGCTAAATGTGTGCAGGTGGATGACGTCGTTCCTGTGAGGGAAAAGTTGGTTCTGAATGTGGAGGAGGACGTCTTCTTACAGGTCAGCACATAAATCAGACATGAAGGTCCTGTAAAACGATCATTACAAACTTCATGGTGATTTACCTTTAATGCAGAATTCAGCGTGTTTTCTTATAGGAGTTTAGTAACATCCTGACACATGGTGCTGCCTGCTCTGACTTGTTTTAACTGTGTTGTTTTTATTTTGTGCTACAACGTTATCGGTCAGGAATTTGCTGCTTAAGAAAATAGACATGTGATCTGAGAGCATGTGAAAAGTGTCAATTGCATGACAGTTGGCAGCCGCGTTGCACAACTTATCTCCACTGGTTTGTTCATTTAAACGCGCCTTAACACAGGCTGCTCCCACATGATGTTATCAGACCCTTCTGCTGCCGCTGTGCTTTTGCAGTGACCGCAAGATGCTTTGCTTAGATCTTTATTTTTGTTTAAAGCAAAGTTAAAGCTTAATGATTAACACTGACAGGGAAATGCTAAACGTTGCAAATGAAAAAGAGGTCACAAACCAGACTGGTGAGTCAGACCACGTTGTCAGCATTTTGTAGTCGTGGCCAAAGTGTCGACATTTTCCGATTGT
This sequence comes from Hirundichthys speculiger, assembly GCA_018398805.1. NCBI lineage: Eukaryota > Metazoa > Chordata > Actinopteri > Beloniformes > Exocoetidae > Hirundichthys > Hirundichthys speculiger. Next base: position 2,185,116 of record JAGFBZ010001678.1, read on the forward strand.
GGTGCTGAGATAGTGTGTCTTACTCTTCAGAGTCATGAAGCCAAAGGAGAGGAGGAGCTCATCAGTGAGAACATGGAGCAGGAGCTCACCGGTAACTGATACATAATCACATCTCCGGGGCTTGTTTGTGAACGAAAACAGTTTGATAACAAAGGAAAAACCTGATGGAGTTTAGAAAATGCTTTTCTTTTTCTTTTTTTTTTTTTTTTTAAATATGTGAAGCATCACTCCATCACACAGAGATCATTTGACTGCTAATCAGTAGAGCTGGGCGATTTTATCGATTCTGCGATATATATTGATATTTTATCGAGTATCGATTTTTTAGCCGCGGGTATCGATATTCTAAGCTTCTTTCAAAACCCCCATGTCCCACCTTTAAAAGCTTGCAGGCAACAATTTGCACTGTTTAAATAAATGAAACTATTTTTCTCAACAAATCTTTTATTCATTTTGTCCAACATTTGCAAGCTGCCTGTCAGCCATATAATGTGTAATTGATGCTTTCAGTTCAATTAATTCAAACAAAGTCATTGGAACACTCACAAGATGTAAATGTATTGTAAGATGAATATTGATATATATCGTATCGTGAGCCGAATATCGTGTATCGTATCGTGAGATTAGTGTATCGCTACAGCCCTACTAATCAGTATGACTGTATTATAAATCATGCTAACTCAAAGGTTCATTGTGGAACAAGCACCGAATTTCAACTCTGAACCTCTTTATAGTTGATTTTAGCATTTAAATTATACTGTGCATTGCCATTTTTATGATCTAATCATGACTAGTTATTTGTAAAATATAGAGTGAAACTACATATAAAGAAAATACTTTTTTTTTTTTTTTTTTAATTCAAGAGATCCAGATGAAGTGTCATGAGAAGATTGAGACGTGTGAGGAAGCCAGAGAGGTACGTCTGACACTGACTGAGCCTGATTCAACTTGTCGTGAACATAAGACACAGGAAGTAGTTGGCAAAACATGCACATTCAATAAAATCTGCAGTGACGTTGAATGCAACTGTTGCTTTCTGGTTCTTCTGCAGGGGAAGTGAAGTGGAGTGTTAAAATATCAAATTAAAACGTGTCTAATTAGCTGCCTGAAAATGTGCCTTGGGTAGAGTCATTATTACCCCTCAACTCTGAAAGAAAGTATTTTTATAGCTTTCTTAAACATCTTCGTTGTGCTCTTCGAAGAAATGAAGCAACCGTCAGCAGTTCAGAAACGGAGAATAGCTTTAAGCTAACGGCTGCCTTGAGTGCACTTAAAGGTCGCCTGCATTATGGACCATCTCTCTCCTGCCAGATGAACACGACGGTGGAGAAAACCTCTGACGTGGAGGTGGGCCTGAAGAGGACCAGGAGTGGACGGGTAATCACGTCCACAACGGTCAGTCTGTCTTTGACTCTTCACCGTACTTCACACAAAAGCAACGTAAAACAACTTAAGTGCTAATTGCTACCTTTACGGCTGAGTGGATGGAATTGAAACCACTCATGAAGCTCTTTAGAGTCCACGGTGACTTAAAGAGACGTAAAGTTACATGTTTTTTTAAAGCAGCGAATATTTTATAAATCCAGAAAAACAAATATTTGAATCAGTCTGCTCATTTAAGTTAATTAGCCTTGAACATGAAAGTAGATTCACTTTGAGCTGTCAGCGAGCAACAGCATTAAAGCCACCTGACAAGAAAGATTTGTAAATCTCTGAAGCATCCGGGCGTTGACAGGGGACCCCTGCGGATGTCTTTGTGTCCATGTTTGGGTTGGTGTTGGTGGATTGACGTGGATCGGGCTCGTTCCAGACCATGTAGCGCAGAATTCATGGATTTCAGAGAGTCGGTCAGTCACTTGGGACTCTGTGGGCCCGATTTTCCGCCAAACCTTCTAAAGCCGCTGATTAAGGGATAGGCGTTTCCCCACAAAGAACGCAATCTTCCACCTTCCTAAACCCGCGATCTTACCTGCGCTAACTGCTATATTTATGCATGGGTTTCAACAGGTTCCACCTGTTCAAACCAATCAGTGCGTCAGTAGCCATTGCCTTTAAGAGCAGGTTGTGCGTCCTGCAACCCGCTACCCGCTACCCTAAACCCGCGTGATCGCAAGATACCGAGTTAGCGGAAAGCGCAAAAGACACGCCCATTGCCACACCTACAATGTGAGTAAGGGAGTCAGCATAGCGGGTAGCAGGCTTTAGGGAGGCGGAAGATTGCATTACCGGAGATTCCTAAAACTGCAATTTGCGGGTAGTGGCTAGCGGAAGGTGTACGATCGGGGCCTGTGTATTAATTCCTGAATATGTTTATTTTGCAGTTTAGTGTGGTGCATTCTCATGTTTGGTCCTCAGTTACGTTTCATAACTCATGAATCCAAACACCCAGACTTTTCCTCTGCAGAAATGCTGCATACTTCACTGTCAGTGGTTTTAATGTTGTGGCTCATAGATGCATGCCATCTGTTTTCTAAAAGCATATTTATAGGACTTTTTTTTCACATTTAAGTAGTTGTTTTTGGTGTTTTATTTTAAAGAATGCGTGTCTGTGTGTGGGCAGGAGACGAACCTGACTGTGAGCAGCAAGAAGCCGACATCGGTGAAGGATAAAACGGTGATTGTGCCTCGCAGCATTTGTTCACACTGACGTGGTCGGAAAGCACAAAGTCACAAATGATTTAACGTGATTATAAAGTCGTAAGAGCTCCAGCCAACGCTGCTTTGTGCATGTATGAGCATTTAAAAACTTCAAATGTGTAGAAAACACAGATGAGCTGTTGGAGGATGAATCCCGGGTGGACTTATGTCCCCACATGAACCGCAGCTCAATTTGGGGCAAAAAAAAGGAGCAGAATTGGACTTTTGATGAAACAGCTGAGCTTTATTATGAAATATGCGCCCTCTGCAAATCTAGGCTGAATATTCAAGTGGGAAATGCGTAGGACTCGTGTTTGTTTCACAGATGAGTCATCTGTGATCACTCAGTGGGATGTCTTGTCTCGGTACATGCACAGAATACTGTGGTTTGCTGAGCGTCAGAGGCATGATGACGACGATGATGCTTCTGCTGTTTTCAGGTTTGTGAGTACAAGATTGTCAGCAGCCAGGAATCGTTGACTGTGTCTGAGGGGAAGAAGAAGCAAGAAGCGCAAATTCAGTGAGCCGAAAGAACGCTTCTGACCTCACAGCCGACATGACGGTGCCACTCTGTTGATTTGTTTTTTGGGTTTTTTACATGCAGGTTGCACCGTTTTTTTTTTGTTTTGTTTTTTTTTTTGTTTCTTGAAAGGAATACCTCTGTTTTGAACATGTTTTAGCGTTTGCTCTAGTTCATTTGAATGACATGCAGATCTTATATCAGCTGTTGCTACAGTTTAATACAATTCTTCATCTGGGATGCTTAATACTTAACAGAACTGTGTAACTGTTACTTTTTAATGGTTGTATTTGCCTTGTTGTTACCATTTCTGATGAAAATACAAAAACTGCCACGCTTTCATCGGTTTTTTCAGTAAAACGTCGCAGGCGAGAAGCCTCGTGTTGACATGCTGTATTTATGAAGGCAACAGAAAAAAAAAATCACACATTAAATATGACATACATTTAGGGATGGGAATTGATAAGATTTTTCAGATTTCGATTCCATTATCGATATTGTTTAACGATTCGATTCTCTTATCGATTCTCTTGTCGATTCTAATTTGAAGAAAAAGGAGAACAAACAGTTTTATTAGCATCAATTTTTTTTTTACTTAGAAGTCACGACCTTACAAACTCAACAGCGAGTTCAAAAGAGGCCCAAAGTCTGGATAACGTGTTAACTGTTGTAATATGTAACTGTGCAAATACACAAGAATGTGTAACATTTTACTAACAGATTTTTCCTAATAGAAATGAAAAAAATCTCCCTTTTAAAAGGATATATGAGCTCACTAAGCACTCAAAAATAATAATAAAGAAAGATGAATACTATCAAATACAAAGGATTAAGGAAGCATTTATTGTCATTGAACCAGCGTCCCAGTACAACGAAATTTCATTCCAGTACATCATCCAAGAAACATATAAAACAACAACAACATTTAGGACATGGATGTCGATGATGACTGAGGCTAAGCAACTACTGTCGCTCCGCGCTAACTTAGATTGAAAAAGATAACATTGAGGGTAGGAGGGTGGAGGTTAAAAAAAAGAACATCTCCCACTACGTGTCAGATGGACACGTCGTGAGAGGGGAAAAAAAAAAACACCTCAGCACATTTAATTAAGCATGTACAGACTTAACACAGGACATTGATAGAAACATGATGGCGGATAACCCAGTTTTGACAGTCTGTGCGCGCGCAGGGCGCATCGCGCAGTCAGTCCATCGCCACACGGGGGAGAGGGGGGAGGTGCGCAGGGCGGGAGGGGGGGCCAGCGATGACGTTGAAGGGGGAGGGAGTGCGTGTTGATCAGTGTAGTGGGAGTGCAGTCATGTAGATCCTGGTCTCCAGGTGCAGAGGGGGGGAATGGGAGGGGTAGAAGCATCCAAGCCACACAGCATCCAGGAGAAATAGATAAGGGAGCGGCCTTGAAGGCTGCGCTTCCAGGGAGCCAAAACAGAAAAGGATTGTTTGGGGCAGGCTGAGACACACTCTCCGTCTAGCCTTGAAGTTCTGCTGGATTTCTCTGGTGGGAATACTTCAATATTCCGAATTTATTGGCCATTCTCCCTGATCAACGCGTGAATCCTTCCAAGATTGTTATCCATTCGCCCAAGGAAGTCCAGAATCATCCCTTGGGTTTGATTCAAGTTCTGAATCGCTCCCAATTTCCGATCCATGTCTTCTAGTCTTTTAATCACGTTGTCAACAAAGGAACAGAGCATAGTGCAAATCTGCAAATACTATGAAGAATTAATTCTTTTGCAGAAAAATAAGCATGTCTTCCAGCCTCTGAACCAGCCAGACTCTCTCTCTCATCACGGTCATCTTCTAAATGTAATGCAGAAGGCATTTGTTTAATAGCATAGCGTTAATGTTATAGCATGTTTTACAAAGAAGCACATAGGCAGTGGGATAGCTACTAACCAGAGTTGCCTTCTGTAGTAACCGCTGAGGTGATCTTAGCTTGGCTACTGCCGCTGCTGCTGGGTTGAGATCCATCAGTCCGAATTGCTTCAAAAACACGACACTCGTTTATCATTATCACATGTTGTGTGCACAAATGTTTCTGCATGTTAGTCGTGTTCCCTCCCGACGCTGTTGTCTCCACTTTACAATGACTGCAAGTTGCCTTGTTGCCATCTTTCTCTGGGGAAGTGAAGCCAAACTTTGGAGCGTTTGAACCTGGTGGGCGCCATTGTTGGTTACAACTGCTAAACCGACGTAACTTAATCACGTAAGGGCTTTCTGGAATTGACTGTGCTTAACTTGCATAAATTACGTGAGATTCGTGCTGGTTGGAATCGATAAGAGAATCCCTAGATAAACTGCCAAACGATTCCATGGAATTGAAACACACAGAACCGGTTCTCTACAGGAACCGGTTCTCTACAGGAACTGGTTTTCGATTCCCAACCCTACTGACAGTGTATTTAAATATTTTGAAATGTGACTGAATTTCACATCCATGTATTGTAGCCGTAGGTTTGTACACATGCATAAATGCGCCGCCGTCCGGAGCAGAATGGATCAGCTGATAAGCGTAGAGATGCAGCTCGCAGCTGCTCACATTACCATCACAACACTGTACGGCGCCTGGACCCGTCCCTCGATCGGTCGAAAGGAAAATGCAGTTTGACGTTACCGCTCTGCAAAGTGGTCTTTAAAACTAAATGAAACGTTCCTGCCTTTTCAAAAAACTAAAGTCTGTCTTTCAAATGTCACCATTTGCATGGAAGGTGCCTTAAATGAAGCTGTTAAGTGAAAGTGGATTATATCTGTACACGGTGACCTTTGTGCCCAGATAAGGACCCATCAGCAGCCTTCCGCCCAGCGAGCTATGTGTTTTTAATCTCCCATTGTTTCTTTTTTCCCAGAGAGAGGGACATTTGCTGATAGACTGCCTTAACCCACTGCAGATCGATACTGCAGGAAGCCTTTGTGATGCATATCCAAGCAGCACCCTCTCCCGATGTCTGCGGCAGCCTAGGAGTTGGAGAAGGGGGGGGGCTCCATCAAATCAGTCCTCACTTCCCAACAGCGGTTGCGTTGGTCATCACATTTATTTCATCGTCTGTGTTTTTTATGGCCGTTTCTGACAACACGGTGGATGGAAAGCAGAACGGTTTTGGAAATACATGCGTTGGCTGGCGCATTGACGCTCTTTATGAGCTGTGAAATGAATCTGGTGGAGGGGGGGGGGTTTACCTGAGATCACAGCCCAACTCTAGTTGCATGTTTCAACGCTTTCTTTGAATTTAACAGCAGAGTTCGCTGTGTGAAACGCAGCTCTGCAGGTGAACTCCTGTCCTGAAGACAGCCGCTGTCTCAGCTGCAGACAGTGAGTCAGAAACACAAGATATTAAATGACTCCCAAGTGACTAAATATGTCCAGCAGCTCGGGGAAAAGGCGACCAATGAAAAATACACATTTTGACACTGAAAGGATTCAACACTCAAGACCGGCTCTCCTGTCATGCACGTTCCTAACAGCCACTGATTCTGAGAGGGAAGAGTCTCAATTGCAATTTTACTTCCCCTCCGCCCTCAATCCTTCACGCGGATCCTGGGACTCTTCATCATTTCTGCGCGCACGTCTCCCAGAAATGAATTCTGAAATTAAATTCAGGGACACACGTCCAGCGGCCAGCGTTAACAGATCAATCAGCTGGTCAAACAGCAGGAGGGGGGCCCTCCGGACGCCCCCGCAGACCAATCACAGATCTGGGTCTGGGTCGATAGCTCTGGTCCGGGGCCGCCTGTGAGCGTTCAAGGCAAGACGTACTGACAGGCTGATGGACAGACAGCGGCGGTCCATCCCATGGCTCCGTATAGATTAAAGCCAGCTTCTGAGCGCCTGTAGTCGCGGCGCTGTGATTGTGCCTGCAGGGCCTGTGGGCCCCAATGAGGAGGGGTGGGGGGTGCTAGGCTTGGTTGTACAGCAGGATGGGGGGAGGAGTGAGGAATGGAGTGGACATCCAACCCAGAGACCGTGACCCCTCTGACCTTGCCAGAAGGGCAGCAAATGTTTCCGAGCTGATTAGCGCTTCCCCAGCAGAGCACCCAGCTTACTGTTAACCCTTTGGAATCAGGAAATCCATATGATATGTCACACAGATACAAAAGGAAGTTATAAAGCAAACCATACAGTCAAAACGAGGACCGACACTCAACTCAAGCAGTACCTAATAGTACTTAATATTCTTGCTCTGTCTTTTTCTTTTAAACAGATAACACCACAGGCCAGCAGTAACAACATACTTTAGTAGGGGTGCGTATTGGCAAGGATCTCGTAATATATGTATTGTGATACTTGGGTATTGATATGTTATCATCACGATATCACGACATATTGCAATATGTATATAAAAGTAGAGATGAAAAATCAAGTTGCTGTATATGTTCATCAGATGATATTGATCATTCAGAAGACAAATTGAGTCAAAACTATTTGCTTCAAAACCACCTATTTATTGTTTATTATTAGTGTTTTTGCACATTTGAGTGAATGAATGAATTTTCCTAAAAAATCGATATTATATCGGGTTGCCGAAAATCACGATATATCGCCAAATCGATTTTTTTTTCACACCCCTATCCTTTAGTGCGTTCGGTTCGATTACATCTCATCTTACTGTACTCTTCTCTTTTTGTTCGACTTTATATTCCTACCTCATTGCATTTCAGGTGGAAATATACTTTCTTTTCCTCTACATTCTATCAGAAGCCACAACAGGCTTTAAATGCAGCTTCAACATCAAAGTTCGGACAAGACAATAATATACTGGTAGCATTTATTCAACTGTATAGTCTGCTTTATTGTACTATAGCACTCTGAAATGGTCCTTTCTACATTATGGGCACTTTACCTTTCGATAAAGATGTGCATTTTACTGATGGGGAAAAATAAATCTATGTGCACACCGGATTTATCATCAAAAAGTCTATTTAAAATACTGTGTAAGAGACATAAAAATAGAGCTCAAGGAGCTGTCAATAATTTGGATGCAATGCAGGAAAAAAAAAGTGAGCCAACATTTACAAAACGAGGACACAAAACAGGGATGTTCAAATAAATGTATATAAATATACACTGTAAAGGTTTTAATGCTGGATTTCAACTCTAAGTAGAGGATCTTCTCTCTTACTGTATGCTCACGAGCGGATGATTAGACAAGCCACATCAAACAATCAAGCTGCAACAACTGCAAAATTCAGGAGCAGAGCCGAAATATGCTGAACAGCCACAAGGGGGCGATACGCAGCCACGGACCGGCCTGTGAGACCGAGGCTTCACAAATCACCCCTTTGCACCTTCCTCCAAAAAGATCTTTTTTTTTTTCCTCTCAAACATGCCTTAATGAGCTCATACAGTTGGCCTCCACACTGTACACAATTTGAAAAGCGTGCGCCCCCACCGAACAGCCAAGACGAGGCCATTCAACCTGTCTCTGGACAGACACTGCAGTGGAGTCAACGGTATTGATCTGAATACAGGATGATAAAAGGAGGGCAGGCGGAGAGCAGGTGGTAGTGGGCCAGCAGATTCGGGGATTTAGTCGCACACCGTGCATGTGTGGACGGTGCCGCCGAACAGTGAGGGGGACCGACACCTACTCGAAACAGATGCTCAAAGCAATGGGATGTGCCCCCATTGTGATCAGAGTGGACAGCTGAATTGTTTACCACCAAAGGGTCCTTTTCTTCAGTGGCAGGGCCGTGCACAATGGGGGCCCCCGCCGCAGTGACACACTGTGGATTTCTGCAGGAGGTGGGGTGAGGGGGGGGCGGGTTAGGGTGAGTAGTGCATGTGCAGGGAGTAACGGGCAGTTTGTAGGGTTGGGCCTGTTTCTGTACCCCCTATTTTCTTTCTCTGTCCTCAGATGGACCTCCATTCACCCCCTCATCACACCCAGAAAAGCCCCCCCCTGAAACTACCGCAGGGCAGGGGTTTAAATGTCACGCTTGGCCATCAGAGCGCCCAGCCCCCGGCTCGTGTCTCATGGGGGAAGCACGCCGAGAAGCAGGGCGAGGGAGAGGGGGGAAAGCTGAGGGGAGGGAGACAACTTGCCCTTGCCCCATTGTCCACCGCGATAAGCATGAGCTGCTAACTGACTCCAAATCAAGTGTATCCTCTCACCACGCGCCCGAGCCTTGTCCTGCCCCTGCCCGAGCACAAAAGCCCTCTGTGTTTTTTATTTTTTCCAGCCGTCCATAGGTGAATAGCAGCTTTGGTCATGGTATGTTTGACAGATGAGCTTAAAGGAGGCAGCGGAGTCTAGATTCAGCTGGCCACCAGGCCCAAAGATAAACAGAGTTTGTCGTCCCCGAGACGCTCCAGATCCGTCCACATTGCACTCCGGTGAGTTCTTACATGACAAAAATCAATGGTAACTTTTTGCGTTCAGTCACATAAAAGGGACTTCGAAAACATTAACGCGACTTGAGGGGGCCAGACGGGGGGGAAGCGGGGGTGACAAAATGTCAAGCTGAAATACAAGTACAGGGGCGAAATATATGAGCCGCCGGCCGACGTTATCCCAGCCCAAGGTCCTGCCTCATACTTTACCCATCCACAAGACTGAGTGTTTTATGTATCTATTTGTTCTAAATAGTGGCACACTTGACCTTGAAGGAAGATGTGTGTGCCTTGCAGTTTGGCCCGGGAATCATCCCTCCTGTCAGGGACGGCGGGAGTGACCTTGAACCGCTGCAGAGCAGCCGTAGCTGAGTGCACAAACTCATTTAACTCCCGGGTTTGTTATCGACATGCTGTAATCGTTAACATTATGGATGATGTATAACTACTGACTGCCTCATACCTGTGCGATATGTTGCCGTACGGCGCGGGCTCCAGCCGGCTCGCGGGCCCGCGATGACCACGCTGACGGTCAGGTGACTGGAGGGCCACATCATTTAGACTTGTTTTTCCACCCAATCATCGCGACAACTCATCAGGAGTGTCAGTAAAGCACACAGAAGTGCTTAAAGACATAGATCAACTCCGTGCTTTACACCTCCCTCTCCTTCTCTCTCTGTCTCTCTGTCTCTCTCTCTCTCTTTTTTTTATAGCACATACCTTTTTGTGTGCTCAGGAACACTTAACCTCTAGCATCAGCTGTTCAGGCTTTTGCAGTGTGTTTTATTTTGTCCGTATTGATCGTTCTTAATGGGCGGATTTACTGTAGTTTCTGAAAAACGCAGAAAAGAAAAGAAATGATTGCAGCCGACGCTGCCAGAGCTGCAGGCTTGGATTTTCAAGTGGAATTTTTGGGGGGGGGGGGGGGGGGGGGGGTTTTGTTTTTTTGTTTTTTTAAAGTGAACCATAAAAAACACCAGATTCTCATAAGAGTGTCTTCCAGCAACATGCATCTGAATCAGGTGCCTCCTGGCTGGAAGAAGAAAAAAAAAAACTTCCAAACATGGATGAACAAAAATGGACTGCTGTTTCTCACTATTATGTATCATTGACGTTCTGGTGAATAGAAAAAAATAATCCCACCCTCCTCCATTGATGGGGACAGCATAAACTCTTCGACTTGCTCCGATTCATACTCTGAATGCAGTCGAGCCCTGGCATTAATGAGGAACTGAATTCATCGTGCTGTCTCTCATCATATTTTTACATTTGCATTGTTGAAAGGGAGATGATTTTATCGGTTTGTCGGTTGCATGTTAATCCTTTTTGTGTGTGATGGTGTTTGGAGTGCCGTATTGGTTGTCAGATGCACCTGTTTGGAGCTGACCGTGATGACCTGCCCCTGCTCTGTGTCCACACAGATAAACGCGCGGTAGCGTTGACGATGCGTGACCTCTAGCCTTCTTTTATTTTTTTTCTGCACACCAGAATTTACCCCGCTGGCTGCTTTTTAATTTAATTTATTTATTTGAGCTGGGCTGATAGCACTGCGGCATCTTTTGCCAAACAGACCCAGAGACTAAATGAATCCATCTGATAATTAAAAAGAGATGCAACTGTCGAGCTTTGGATCAAGACTTTTAAAATTTACAAAAGGGGACATATAATGAAAGAAAAATCCCTTTTTATGTGTTTGAGCGTGTGTATTTGAATAACAGCAGCTGAAAAACTACAGTACTGGAAGCTGGCCGGGATACGCCCACCTTTTCTAAGTTACCACAACTCGACTGTTTTAACTTGATTTAGCTCATTCTAACCTATGATGCTCGCTAATGTTACTTCATCGTCATCTTCATAGAATCTGTCCACCCATCCTCATTTTAGCTGTAGCTACAGGAAACAAATTTGAAACTGGCACAAAGGGAACTAAAACAGGGCCGAGAGGAACTCCGCAGTCGCTCAGCCACGTGGTAACGGGCCTGTGGGTGACAGTGGTCCAGCACCCGGGCTGCTCTGGATCATAGCCTTTAGCCGCGGGTAAAGACGGCTAAAAGGCAGCTTTGCTGAGCTTCACCCCAAAATCGTTCCAGTCCAACCCAACTCTTAGTGCAGCTACAGCACTGCAAGCGATATCTTCAAAAAATAATTATTACTCTGTTTGGCCTTTTTTCTCAGTTTAGAAGTCAAGTTAACCAGAAATGCTAAGTAGCTAAAGTGACACCCCAAATTATGCATGGCTTAATTACGTTGCTTAATTTTATCTTATATAGTGCATAGAAAAATACCCAGTTGTTGACTGTAAATTAGTTTACAGTGGGAGTCGATGGAGATTGGTTCGCGTGTTTGAGACGCCACCCAGTGGTCAGTTGCAGAACTGCAGTTTTCTTAACTTCTGGGATCCCGTCAAACTGGATCAAACTTTGCTATGAGCAGAAGTGTAAAGACATGGTTGAAAAGAGTGTTTGTCCTGCGCCCCTGTGGCATTTTGACCAAAGGGAGACACATTATGACTAGAGCTGGGCAATGATAAAATTTTTTATAGCGATTAATCACATGATTTCCCTGATTAATCACGATTAATCGCATTGTATATGCAAAATCAAATAATGAATTCAAAAGTAGTGTAAAGTGCACTTTTATTTAAATGTTCTGCTGCCATATGAACTAAAGTGCCATAACATTTGTTGTGTAATGTCATCGTGTTTTTTATGAAAAGTTAAAAAAGTCTACCAACAAAATCCTGAGCCACAATCAGAACATTAAAACAGGCAATTTTTGAGGTAACAGCAGAAACTTTTAACGGGGAGTTCAACTTGTCAGTTGTTACAAATAACCTTGTTTCTGTTGAATCCTCTGTCTGGGAGAACTTTAAAATGAAAATGTCCATGTTAAAGTTCAGTTACTTTATTAATCTGTGTATCATTTATTTTTTCCATTTTCAATTGTCAATCAAAAATTTAAAAAACTAAAAAGTGACGTTTTATTTTGTTTTTCGTTTTTTAATCTAACATAAAAATACGAAGTGTCTGTTTTTTTTATATTTCAATTTTAGACTTGGATCAAAAATACAAAATGAAAAAATGGGCCACGGGACTGAATTTGTTTTTAATATTTAATTGTCCAGTTTATGTGACCCTGAAATGGCTTTGTGTGCATCAGTTCAGGTATCATGGCGGCGCTGGAATCACATACTATAATATTTGCAATATTGTGGAAATCTGAATGAAAACTCAGCTCATATATAGATGAACCAAATCCTCTCCAGCTCTACATTTTCTCCTCAGATCATGATGAGCACAGAATCTTCTGATGCTCATTTCCATCATTGCAGGACACCCATCTGCTGCTGAATAAGTCCTTGATCAAACTACCGTATTGGCCCGAATATAGGACGATATTTGAATCTAGAAGTCATATTCTCAAAAATGGGGGTCGTTTTTTAATTGAGGACTAGACTTTCTGTTGTCATTACACATCTGTGCCACTAGATGGAGCCGCACTGCAGTAGCCAGCTAGAGAACAGCAGGACAGTGAACACATGGAGCAGATCTGATGATAAATGAAGGAATGACGCCATCGTCTTGAACAAAGGGGTTTGAAAGTTTTGTTGCAGTCCAGAATTGTTAATATTGCTACCTGAGTTGCTACCCGAACTGTAAAGTACACAGATTTTTACCGTTCTCCATGTCCGTTTTAGCTTTTCCGCCAATTATCTTCTGGTTCCGCAGCAGCCAGTAACAGACTTTTCAAAACAAAGCATGTGAGCAACATGCGTTAACGTGCGATAAAATAAATGCCAGCTTTAATAAATTAATGCGTTATTGCAACATATTACAACCTTTTTTTTTTCTTTTTTTTAAAGAATAACCACTAGAGAGACCATTTTGCATCAGTGACATAAATATTACCAGTGTGCATGAGCTCAGGCGGCTTGCACATCATGCCTGTGTTAGTTTGGACCATGGTTTCGCTTCCAGATTGTGGTGATGTCATTAAACCGTGTGAATACATGCACCCCATAATAAAGGTGCTCACAGAGGAAGTCTTAACCCCGTCAGCCTGAGGTTATTCATGAAAACAGCTCAGAGTCAGTCAAGAGCAGCTCCACATCTGTCAGGCCAAATGGGAAAAGGCCTGAGCTCTCTGAACGAGATGTTCTGGGCTGAACATTTGAAACACAGAAATGCAAATACATACAGCTTTTGAAAACATCTGAGTACATTCGTTGAAGCCGACGCGCAGACGAACACTTGAAGTGAAACCGTGTCAGTGCAGCCAAGCAGCCTCTCTCAAGTTTCCCTTCGGACTGCATGTACATTTCACATACAGGAACTTAAAGTTTCCATACCACGTCCGCAGTTTGACTCGAATCTGCCGGAGGGAGGAATAAAAAGTTTTTCTCTTTTCCTCCTTCTCCGTCTTTCTCCGTGGCCTCGGGAGCTTGACTTCTTGCCCTCCCGGTTTTTTTCCTCCTCTCCAGGCTGAGGGTTTTTCATTTAGCCAAGGTGCAAGGGCAGCCACTCGTCTCCTCTTCCCCTCATGCACGTACACACATGCTGATTTTCAATTCAGCGACGCCGCGAGATTAGCAGCCTCACCACCCAGAGGCTGGCTTAAGACAGGCAGGGCAGACAGGCAGCAGCGCTGGTGGGATGCGTGCGGGGGAGAAGATCCCCTAAGACTCGTCTGAGGCCGCCGCGGATTTCATGGATGAAACCTCAAAACACACGCGCGCTCGTTGAGGATGAGGCGTCAACTTGAGGGCCTCGCGTTTTGTCCGCGCCGTACTTGCAGTGGAAATGGGTGTAGGGATGCACGATAACTGTTTTTTAAAACCAATACCAATAACCGATAACACACACACATATACCTAAGATTATTACATCAATACTATGAACAAAATCAAAAATAGTTTGGACTCTTTAAATGAACAGATATTTATTTTTTCCATTAAAAAAGCTACTGGCAAGCCTCTCAAACATTTTCGTAAAGCTATCAAACAAACCTATTTGATATCTCACATTAACTTAAATAAGGTTCATTACTGACTGATATAAAAAAATAAAGGCTCTTTGAACTGATGGAAATACATGAATCAGAATTACTAACTGAAAAGGATTTACATTTAAAGGATTTTGACTTGTGGTTCCATTTAAATTAATACCTTTAATTAAAGTAAATGACGTTCAGTGATTTTTTTTTTTTGTTTTTTTATCTCATGGAAGCTTTAGATGAGGGAGAGGAGAGGGGAGACTGCTGCTGGCTTCCGCTAGCATTAGCTCGTGTTAGCGCGATTTCAAAACTCCATGGAAGTGATTATGTTGTAGGTGGCTGATCAGGTTTTACGTATTAAAGCTTGTGCTTCCCTCCTCGTAGAATTCACTTGGAGGATTCATCACAATTAACCACCAAACTATCTTCTTCTGAAACTTTAACGAAGTTCCATGCAATCGCTGCCATGTTTGTTGTGATCAGCGCTGTGCTGCAGGCTGCGTTCAAGGTGTAACGTAAATTCCTCCGTTCCCTCGTCTGCTAGTCGTTCTTTCAGCCTTTTCTTTTTTTTTCTTTTTTTATGTGTAACATGAGGGAGAATACTGCGAATATCGATTCAAGTCAGCAACTACTAAAATTATGACCGAGTTAACAAGTTGTTTTCTGACATGAGATATCGGACTTATTGGAATGACGTCATAATTTCCTGTTATCAGGCCCGATAGTTATCGTGCACCCTAAATGGATGCTTTACATTGTTATACTGGGGAGCCCCGTTGGATCTGAGGCAGCTGCAGCCTGCATCGTTCCTAAAAGCTCAACAGGCGCACGTGCAAAATCTGCATCAGTCAAACTACAGCGGGTAGGTCAAACAGGACGCAAACCGCAAACAAGCCCATCATACCGTTCAGGCGTCCAGAAAGCAAACGGCGCTCGTTACAACATGACCCCAAAACATGTGACCCAACTACAACTAAATTGTGGCTGAATTATTGATACAGTGGCGTTGGCCGCTTTTGCAAGTGGGGGCATGAAAGCGAGCCAACATGGGAATGGTCCACTAATTTCATATGGGAGCCTCGGGGCACATTCCTCCCAGTGAAGACCAAACATATTGACATGTGTGAAGGGGGGGAGAGTCCGTATATAATAACAGCCAGGCGCCAGAGGAGAAAATTGGACAATGTGACACCACGTATGGAGTCAGTCTTCAGTGTACATATGTTGTATCTTCCTTTTTTTTTTCTTTTTTTTTTTTTTTTGTTACAACTTCTGAGAGACCTGGCGCATCGTTTCCATTTGCTCCCCTGAAACAATCAGGGATAGGAATTGATAAGATTTTTCCGATTTCGATTCCAATATCAATTCTGTTTAACGATTTGATTCTTTATTAATTCTCTTATCGATTCTAATTTGGGGAAAAAGGAGAACAAACAGTGTTATTGGCATCAATTTTTTTTTACTTAGAAGTCACAACCTTACAAACTCAACAGCGAGGTCAAAAGAGGCCCAAAGCCTGGATAACGTGTTAACTGTTGTAATATGTAACTGTGCAAATACACAAGAATGTGTAACATTTTACTAACAGATTTTTCCTAGTAGAAATGATAAAATCTCCCTTTTAAAAGGATATACGAGCTCACTAAGCACTCAAAAATAATAATAAAGAAAGATAAATACTATCAAATACAACAGAACAGTGGATAGTACAAATCTGCAAATATTATGAAGAATTAACAATTGTTTTACAGTAAAATAATCATGTCTTCCAGCCTCTGAACCAGCCAGACTCTCTCTCTCGTCACGGTCATCTTCTAAATGTAATGCAGAAGGCATTTGTTTAATAGCATAGCGTTAATGTTATAGCGTGTTTTACAAAGAAGCACATAGGCAGTGGGATAGCTACTTACCAGAGTTGCCTTCCGTAGTAACCACAGAGGTGATCTTAGCTTGGATACTGCTGCTGCTGCTGGGTTGAGATCCATCAGTCCGAAGCGTCAAAAACACGACACTCGTTATCGCATGTTGTGTGTTCAAATGTTTCTGCATGTTAGTCGTGTTTCCTCCCGACGCTGTTATTTCCACTTTACAATGACTGCTAGTTGCCTTGTTGCCATCTTTCTTTGGTGAGGTGAAGCCAAACTTTGGAGCGTTTGAACCTGGTGGGCGCCATTGTTGTTTACAACTGCAATGCGCGTGCTAAACTGACGTAACTTAATCACGTAAGTGCTTTCTGGAATTGACTGTGCGTAACTTGCGTAAATTACGTGAGATTCGTGCTGGTTGGAATCGATAAGAGAATCGCTAGATCAGTGACTCCCAAAGTGTGGGCCGCGGACGCCTGGTGGGTCGTCACGGTACTGCAGGTGGGCCGTGAGAGGTCATTGAAATCCTCGATCTTTTAAAATATGTTTTTAATTACTGTAAAATATTAACAACATGATTTAAAAACATTAATAAGTAACAAAACAAACCAGTTAAGTGTCATACTACCATCATCTTAACTTAATATGACAAGTGCCACCTTATTTGTTGACCTCTTACATTAATGTCAGAACAAAGCTTCTAGTCCTGTATGTTGATCACAGTTGTGATTAAAGGTTTGGATGGGCCGCGGAGATTTTTCACATTTCAAATTGGGCCTTGGTGTTCTGAAGTTTGGGAATTGCCAAACAATTCCATGGAATTGAAACACACGGAACCGGTTCTCTACAGGAACCGGTTCTCGATTCCCAACCCTAGAAACGATTGCAGCTAAACTGTCCATTTCAGATTAATTTGACAGCATAACCTCCATACTGCTGATAGAAACGTTGGAGTGATTTGTTATGTATGGGATGAAGTCATTTAGAAAGGTGGACCAGGGGGGGATGTGGGCTGTTTTGTAGTTAAGCCCGGGCTGTTGACCAGCCCTCTAATTTCTCCAGAAGTGTCCAAAAGCCTTTGTGTTCTCGGCGCACTTTTATTTCCACCTCTCTTGGAATTGTGATGACCGTGCCTCGGGGCGACAGAGACACCTCGAGGAGCGCCCACCTTTAAATCCGCTGCTCCGCGACTTCAACCATGACCCCTCGCTCGGGGGGATCCCTCAGGCGAGATTTAAACGAGCTCCCCCAGGTCCGCCGCGGCTCCTCTATTCATCGCCACGTTTTCAAAAGGCGCGAATCGGTCCCTCTCTGATGATTAGATTTGAATAAAAAGGAGAACATTTGGGTAAAGTGGAATAAAAACTTACAAATGTGGGTAAATGTGCCGTGACGTGTATGTGTAAGCAGAGTGCCAGGCGGAAGAAAAGGGTGGATTTGGAAGTGGCTGTGACAGGGAGGCAGAACAAATGCTCGAGGCCCCTGCAGCTTTCTCTCTTTATGCCTTTTTTTTTCTCTTTTTCTTTCTTCATCAACCACAAAACCGAATGGATTTTTGGTGCTTAAAACATAAAGCGCTTTTACTATATTTTCATATCATCGGCCTCCAGACATGTTTTTTTTTTTATCATCCATTTTTCCCTCCCAACACCTCTTTTTCCAGTCAAATCATATCACCTACAATTTCACAATTCTGCCTTTTCTCTTTCTGCCGTTATGGAGGACGAATGGCGAGAAAAGCATACAATATACAGGCTATTGATCCACGCCCATCACTGCAGAAAAAAAGTCAGCACGGGGGGGGGGGGGGGGACGGAGGGGGGACTGGACACGGCGATCGATAACCTACTCTATCAGCCGTTTCCATGGCAACCGGCCGAGCAAGGACAGAGGGCTGCCATGCATTCTGCACCTGTCTATTTCATATACCTATTGTGATAATGAAAGTGTCAGGGAAACGAATGCAAAAGGTGACGCCGGGGGAGTCCGGCTCGGCGTCAGCCTTTACCGGTTTAAGGAATTGCATAAAGGTTAATGGCTCACTGGAAATCAGCGGTGTCAAACTGGGGCAAGGGTGATGAGGGTGCTGGGGTGGGGGGGGGGAGGGGGGGGTTGGTGACCTCGTCCTGTGGATTGCAGAAAGCTCGGAGGCAAGCTACGCTGCAGCGAGTTGGGTACAAATCCCCGTCCCTGGGTTCTGCTTTATTATTCATAAAACAAAAAAAAAAAACACGCACAGATGACATGGGCAGTTGTTTCCTGACATCGGAGACGTCGGGCCCCTTTTTCTGGTTGACCCCAATTTGGAGGTCGAGCAGGCGAGATCAATGAGCCGGGGCCGGCCATTAGCTCGCCGAGAGCGACTTTTAGGGGCAGAGACATACTGTAAAGCACAGATACAGTGAGGGGTGAAGTGGGGGGGGGGTTCAGGTTTGCCAGAGCTTGATCCAGACCGTCAGGAGAACTTGACACCCAGACCGTCACTGAGTCTCCGTCTGTCCGACCTCGGTGGGTGCTGAACTTCCGCGGGGCCTCGTGGACCGAGACGAGTTCCCCCAGAGCGAAGGAGGATGGATATCATGATCTGGGGGGGCCTGTGTTGATCATGTGCTTTATTGATCACCAATCGCAGCTACTGCTGAAAAGGCAGGACTGGAAATGAGAGTGCAGGAGAGAGAGGGAGGGAGGGAGGGAGGGAGGGAAGGCAGCCAGTTGTGGCTTCCCGCCACGGTCAGTGCCCTTGCATCAGGCTGCACATCGAGCGCTGCTTTGCTCGCTACCCGTTTCGTACTCCTGAATCCTCGTGCTTTCTCTTCACGAACGGCGAATCGCAAAAAAAAAAAAAAACAGATTTCAATTGAGTGACAGCAGAGTGAAACTCGAGCATGAACATGGGGGGGGCCACGGAGGTCGTCCCTCCTGCTCCGGAGGCATCCTGTGTTTTGTGAGCTGTGACAGGGAGCTATTGATGGGCACGTGGCTCTACAATATTGTCCGGGGGGGGGGGGGCTCTGGCCACCGCGCTGGCCTTTGACACCTCATTCAAGCGGCGGCCATCATTGTTAGGGGAGGAGGAAGACACGGGAGCAGGGGGGGGGGGGTCGGATGACCCTTGGGCTTCATACGTTCGGATGCTCCCTCCCCCCACAGCCTCACCCCTCCCATCCCAACACCATGCATCCCTCCTCCTCCTTTCCCTACCCCCCCCCCCCCCCGCAAACTCCACCTTATGCCGATCAATGACAGTTTCATGTGGCTTCTCCGGGCCTGCAGTCACGTGTGTCCTATTGATTTATCGACATTACTCCAGGCAAGTGAACCCAGAAGCCCCCTCTCTCAGTAGGCAGCCGGGCTCCAGCCCCGGCAGAGGCGTACACCCCCCCCACCTCCCCGTTCCCCTCCTCGCAGGGTGGGCCCATGCCAAGTCATCCAACTGTACCAGTCTCTGCAAGCAGCGGCGCATTAGCTGCACACAACCAAACAGTGGGATGCATGCGTGCGTGTGTGTCACTGAAAAAGCTTTTAAGCTGCCCCCCCCCCCCCCCCCCCTGCCCATCTAGTTTACCCTGTTCCCCCCCCGCTCTTCCCTCCTGAACTCCACGAGACTCGTAATGGGGACAACGAGTGAGACGCATTTTACTGTCGCCTCCGATTTCCACTTTTATGGTTAAAAGCTTCTTTTCTTTCGTCCATGTCAATGTCATGCCTGTGTGGCTCATCCTCGTGGCTATTGCTGTCATTTACCTCTTTCGCCCCGGGGGGGGTCCGGCCAGCCCATCCTTTTTACATTGTGCCCCCCCTAGTTTTTGGGGCTCTCTTGTGTCCAGTGAAAGGCCAGTGGATTCAGAGGACAGCTGGACGCTTCCCCGTGGCCTGGCTGGTCACTGATGGGGGGGGGGGGGTTCAGAGGGAGGCAATCTAACACCATTAGGATGGAACTGTGGTCATGGCAGCTGGCCCTAAAAAAGAGAGGGAGGAGGAGGACGAGGGGGGGCTCAGAGATCAGTGACCTGGCCACACTGTCCAGCTGGGGGGTCATTTCACAGCCCACCTCCAGCCACGTGCTGGATGACCATCTGGGGATGTGGAGGAAAAAAAAAACCCTCCACAGAAGAATCATCCTCTCAGTCACAGGGAACAAAAGGCCGAAGTCAAGAAATGTTTTGGTGTAATCTGGAGTGCGGGGGGGGGGCACTACAGCCACACATCTGCTCCTTGGTGTCGCGCAGAGCAGCATTCACACTTCACAAGTCCAGATATACTCCCTTGGATCCGGCTTGTCGCTCCTGACTGCTCTCAGCTCCGTTTTATGTTTTAGATTAGTCAACAAGTTTGCCAGTGAGTCGAGACAACAAGTGTATTACCGTATTATCCGGACTATAAGCTGCTACTTTTGTCCCACGCCTTAAACCATGAGGCTTATACAGAGATGCGGCTTTTCTATGAATTTTTCTTCAGCCCTCAGGGGGCGCTCTAGCAGGAAGTGCAAAAACCAAAAACAAACCACGTAGTTAAAGGCTATTCTGTTATTGTTAAGTAGCCTATGTTGGCTATGCTACTCTACATTCATTTTGTGAGCATCAATAGCTATTATTATTGGACAAACTGATAGGGTTGGGAATCGAGAACCGGTCCCTGTAGAGAACCGGTCCCTGTAGAGAACCGGTTCCGTGTGTTTCAATTCCATGGAATTGTTTGGCAGTTTATCTAGCGATTCTTTTATCAATTCCAACCAGCACGAATCTCACGTAATTTACGCATAAGTTACGCACAGTCAATTCCAGAAAGCACTTACGTGATTAAGTTACGTCGGTTTAGCACGCGCATTGCAGTTGTAAACAACAATGGCGCCCCCCCCCACCAGGTTCAAACGCTCCAAAGTTTGGCTTCACTTCACCAAAGAAAGATGGCAACAAGGCAACTAGCAGTCATTGTGAAGTGGAGATAACAGCGTCGGGAGGGAACACGGCTAACATGCAGAAACATTTGAACACACAACATGCGATAACGAGTGTCGTGTTTTTGACGCTTCGGACTGATGGATCTCAACCCAGCAGCAGTAGCCAAGCTAAGATCACCTCTGGTAACTCTGGTAAGTAGCTATCCAGCTGCCTATGTGCTTCTTTGTAAAACACGCTATAACATTAACGCTATGCTATTAAACAAATGCCTTCTGCATTACATTTAGAAGATGACCGTGACGAGAGAGAGAGTCTGGCTGGTTCAGAGTCTGGAAGACATGATTATTTTACTGTAAAAGAATTGTTAATTTTTCATAATTATTTGCAGATTTGTACTATGCACTGTTCCGTTGTATTTGATAGTATTTATCTTTCTTTATTATTATTTTTGAGTGCTTAGTGAGTTCATATATCCTTTTAAAAGGGAGATTTTTTTATTTCTATTAGGAAAAATCAGTTAGTAAAATGTTACACATTCTTGTGTATTTGCAGTTACATATTACAACAGTTAACACGTTATCCAGGCTTTGGGCCTCTTTTGACCTCGCTGTTGAGTTTGTAAGGATGTGACTTCTAAGTAAAAAATTGATGCTAATAAAACTGTTCTTTTTCCCCAAATTAGAAACGATAAGAGAATCGATAAAGAATCGAATCTTAAGATGTAAATATCTTATTTCTCAGCCTGGATACCGGCGGCTTATAGACCGGTGCGGCGTATATGTGACAAAATATATATTTAGTTTAAATTTTGGTGGGTGTGGCTTATATTCAGGTGCACTTTATAGTCCGGAAAATACCGGTAATGGTTTACTGATTTGAAATGGAAAACAGTGTCGAAGCTCATGTGAAACCAAAACTAACTGCATCTGCACAGCACATGATGATGTTTTTGGAGGGATTTTGGGTTGAAAATAAGGTATTTGTAGGAACTTACTGCTAAAATCTATCTGAAATCCTCTTTAAAGTGCAGGTGATCCCACAGCAGACACTGAGACGTCCAGTTTGATGCCCCTGATCTGACACTGGTTTGTTTTCTGTCCCGACCTCACCCATTCTTCTCCTCCTCCACCCTTTCTTTTTTTTCCCTTCCACCCCCTTGTCTCCCCCCCCCATCGTTTCATCATCCTCTCCTTCTCCCAAAGACCTTCTGTCTTAAACTGTTTAAGGTGATCGAAGCCGGCCCATCCTCCCACCGTGGTCGGAGGGGATCAAAGGTTGCTGACCCCACCCCCGACGTACCGAGCACCCCTTAATAAGAAAGAGAGGTCCCACTAAACAGATTTAACCTTGTAGATGTTTCTCTGAGCTTTAAAACTGGGGGTTTTATTAATCCCCTTTACATTTATCATAGCTCTGCTAATCTTTGCGTTCATGTCTGATTGGTTTTTAATTAGATTCACATAGACCCAGAGTGGAAATGATCCAAAAAGATGAGCCGCTCTCAGAAACACCGGAGTCCTCCCGCACCACCAAGAGAAATTCATAAATGTGGCGGATGAGTGCGCGGGGGGGGGGGCTACCGCCGTAATCTTTTGGTCAGCACTTCTTCACGGCCGATACCGTGATAGGAAAAGGAATCCTCTCCTGAAATTTGATTAATCGCCGCCCCTCCGCCTCTCAATCCAAACATTGGTGGGAATAGAGGCCGGTTGACAGGACAAATACATCAGCCACAAAGGCTGCAAGCCCCTTGGCAAGCAGAGGCATTTCTTATCCTGTAACAGGATATCCACATACAGTGAGGTGTGGAAAAGTGAGAACTGCATCATCTTCATTTGGCCATAACAAGGGAGAGGGGGGAGGAACAGAACAGAGGAGGGGAGGGGAGGGGAGGGGAGGGGGAAGCCAGCCAGCCAGGCAGCTCTCTAGGTTGGGCTGAGGCGTATCGATTGATTTCCCAATAGCCTCTGGTCCACGAGCGGCGAACCCTGGCCCCGGTTGCTAGGTGACCGCACCGTCCAAGATGGAGAGAGGGGTGATGAAGGGTGACAGCAGCTCTGAGGGTCAGGAGGGCCACTGGTCATTCTGCAGCTCCTCTGGGACGATCTGGACATGCAGATAATGCAATGAAACTGGACCCCGGCTCGCCGGGAGGAGCGGGCGAAGCGGGAGTGTACTGTAGAGCGACAAAATCAGAGCTGGCGAACATGCATGTTGTGATCAATGCACGGTCAGGGGATCCTGCTGGAGCTGCAGCACATGCATATACGGAAAAATATATATAAATATGACAATATAAATCTGGTAGATTTGGTTTATGTGTAAAAAAAAAATGTAATTGCATGAAAAATATGAATGGCACCCGTGTGATTTGAAAAGGGCCATCGAGCAGATATGAAAATATTGATCTGAGAAACAAAGGGCTATTCAAATACGCCACTGCTCTTATTAAAGGACCGAAAATGGACAGTTTACTCCATCGCTCTTCAGCCCACATAAAGATCCGTCAGTGCGAGTTCGTTGGGAGCAAAATGCTTGAAAACTTCACTGCAAACATCTTTTTGCACCGTATAAATAAATACGACCTTCATTTATAGGACGTAGAATATTTCACAAGCATCTGTCTTTCTTTAAATACTCATTCATGAAAACCTTTCAACCTGAAAGCGGATTAAACCCTCAGCGAGGACTAGGGGTGTGAAAAAATCGATTTGGCGATATATCGCGATTTTCGGCCAGCAAATATAATATCGATTTTTCAGCCCCTAATATCGATTTTTTTTTTAAGGAAAATTGTTTAACACTAATAATAAACAATAAATAGGTTGCTTTTAAGCAAATAGTTTTGACTCAATTTGTCCTCTGAATGATCAATATCATCTGATGAACTTGTACAGCAACTTGATTTTTCATCTCTACTTTTAATTTTGATATTAACTGGGTAGAATATCGCAATATATCGTGATATCGTGATGATATCGTATCGTGACCCAAGTATCATTATACATATCGTATTGTGAGGTCCTTGCCAATACTCACCCCTAGTTCCTGATATCGATTTTTTTTTTTTTGGAAAATTGTTTAATTTTCACATTTAAATAGTTTAAAATTTAAATGTGCAAAAACACTAATAATAAACAATAAACAGGTTGTTTTTAAGCAAATAGTTTTGACTCAGTTTGTCCTCTGAATTATCAGCATCATCTGATGAACATATACAGCAACTTGATTTTTCATCTCTACTTTTAATTTTGTTATTAACTGGGTAGAATATAGCAATATATCGTGATATCGCGATAATATTGTATGATACTTGGCTGCTTTTGGGCCAAGTATCATGCTACATATCATATTGCCAGGTCCTTGCCGATACTCACCCCTAGTGAGGACACGACTTCCCACAAAAAAAAAAAAAAAAGCAAAATAACACAAAAGAGAAATCCTGTAAACATGAACTGGGCCATAATCTATATCACATATTCCACGGTGATGCATGATACCGTGGCGCTTTTCTACATATCGATTGTTCCGCCGTGCAAGTGAAAAATGATACAGAGGGAAAAACAGAAGAAGAAGAGGAGTCGGGAGGAGGAGGAGGGAAAAAAAAAAAGAAAGAGGAGGGGGAGACGAATGTAAAAGGATCTACATCACACTGTAAGCTCCAGAAGTTACCAGAAGGCACAAAAAAAAAAAAAAAGCAGCACAAAAAGGGAGGGGGGGGAGGGGGGGTTGTGTGTGTTGGGGCGAGGGTCACGGGGAAGAACCAGTCAGTCGGCCCTGAAAGGCCACCTCGCATCGCGGCTGCTGCCTGTGTTGTTGCCGTGTGAAGGATTTCCCTTCATCCCGTGCCATGCCTCTCATGTCCTCCTCACAAGGAGCCCAACGTTTTCATGTCGGTTGGAGTTCCATATCCTGAGGAGGGAGGACTTATGTGTGTTTTTCCTCCCTCCTATCTATTAATAATATTTGGGGAGACGGAGAGGGAGATGGAACGGGATGTTTGCTTTGGTACAAGGCGAGATGCTTCTCTGTTTGCAGCCCTAAGCTGTGCGAGTTGTTTCGCTTTTGAATATTACCTCCCTGGTGGTTTCAAACTATCTTATGCCCTAAAGGGCTGCACGGACCTCCCTGGCCAAACATCCACATACCTTTAACAGCAGCTGGCAACTCACTTCTTTTTTTCCCTTACTCTTCTTCTTCTTCTTCTTCTTTCAGATGGGAAGGATGTAGGGCTTGGATGGCGTGAAAGAGGGACATTTGATCATATTTTTATTAGGAATTTCTCGCCTTAATCCCTCAAATCTCAACAATTAATTTGTAAAAATTCAACCGCTACGTTCATTGTTTTTGGGTGCATAATGGGAAATCCCCGTTGTCTTTGAGGTCTGACCTCCAGTTCCTGGATTTCCCACCTCGGGGGAATCAAACTTAACTGGTTTTTAATTACCGAATGGTTAAACAGGTCTCACCGTGCGTCCATTCCTACCGAGAGCGGCGTTTCTCTGGAAAAAGCAGCCGTTTATGAAAATGAATCACTGTTCTCTGATCCTCTGCGTCGCTTTGAAATGCTGATTCGTCTCTGATCCGGGGCGGCGACCTCATCACGCCCCGCGTGAATAGAATTTGCGCGGAGATGCCGGAGCGTGATGAGTAAATATCTGACCCCGTGGCTGCGTTGGGGCCCAGTGAGCTAGCAGCGGTGAGATCAGAGGGAGAGATGGGAAATCTGCTGGTGTTGGGAGAGAGTTGAGTGTGTGCGGCGGCTTCCTTGCAAATCAGGAAAAAAAAGAAAATGCTGATAGGAGATAGGGAATGATGTTGGAATTCCTTCACGTCTCTCACTTCCACGTATGACTCTAACCTGCAGGACGGGTTGGTACCGACGGACCCGGATCTCTCAGGCTCCATCAGTACCGCTGCAGCTCTTTCTTCCCAGGACAACTGAGAAGACCGGCATGGGCCTCGTATCGCTGCTCCAGACTGGGTTTCAACGGGCTTTTATCAACGCATAAAACTGCACAGAGGTGGATAGAAAAAAAAAATAAATGAAGCCCCAGAGCAGCCTTTCCCAACAGGGGTGTCGCAGCACACTGGGGTGTCGTCGAAAAAATGACCTATTCTGACATTTCATATACAGTGGTACCTCTACTTAGGAACGTCTCTACATACGAAATTTTCAGGTCCGAAACGCCTCAACAGGAAAATATTGCCTCTTGTTACGAAAGAAATTTCAGGAGTTTATCGTACGTAAACATACTTGTCGGCTCTGTATCTGGGTTTGAAAGCGGTGCGTCCGAGCTGCTCTCCCATTGGCTATCGGCTAGCATCTTCCTGGCATCCCATTGGCTAGGAGGGCCCCTTGTCTGTGTAACCCAGCAACCCAGGTAAACAAACAATTTCTACCTCCGCCAAGGAGGTTATGTTTTTATCTGTCTGTCTGCCTGTGTTCAAGATAACTCAAAAAGTTATGGATGTATTTTGATTAAATTTTCAGGAGTTGTTGGAAATGTGAAAAGGAAGAACTGATTTATTTTGGGTTTGATCCGGAAGAAATCCTGGATCACTTTCAAATTTTTGATAATTGTTGCATTTAAAAGCACTCTCTGAGTGCTTTTCTAGTTCTAACATGAATTTCTTACAGGTTTTTATGTCATTTCATGAATTATTTATAATTTATAAAAAAAAATAATGTTTGAATTTTGGGGGCTTGGAACGGATTAGGACATTTACATGGAAAACACGCCTCTACATACGAAATTTTCAGGTTACGAAACTACTTCCAGAACCAATTAATTTCGTAAGTAGATGTACCACTGTATAAATATATGAATGCATACATAAATACATACTTTTTGCCTATGAATGAATGAATAAATGAATAAATAAATAAGATACATAATTGGACATGAAATGAATAATAAAAATATGTCTCACATGCCCATTTCCCAATGTTAACAACATCAGTACGGGGTCAGCGCAAGGTCAACGTGACTGCCCAGTTAGCTTACGTCGTAATATCATTTAACCGCTGGAATTTTATTTCACAGATAGCAAAGAGAACTTTTTAGCAGCATCATGGACCGTTTTCGTAAAAAAAAGCCCCACAGGAACAGACATCACAGAGGAGCCGACTTCTTCATCAAGCCTTCATCCACCAGCTCTGAATCTGCTCCATAGGTACCAAAGCTAGCTGCTAGCGATAAGGCTAAAAAGAGGCAATACAAGGATGATGGATGGAAGCAAGCACATCACGGATGAAAAGAAGCTTTCCTGCTGAGGCCTACTCTGGTGCAGTTATCCTGTTCAGGTTATTTAAACTAAATAAACGGGACGTATGCATTTACAGTCAGAGCGATGCAGTGTGGCTTTGGATTATATTTTACTCTGGGGTGTCATGAGATTTTATTCACTTTTGAAAGGTGTCATGACTGAAAAAAGGTTGAGAAAGGCTGATCTAGAGAGTCACGGGAAGATCTCAGATGATCACTGGACTCACAGAGGAAGACATTTTCAAAACATGCTGCCCCTGCAGAACCACCGACACCTGCAGACTCAGAATCAGAATCAGAATCGCCTTTATTATCACTGTAAGTGCAATTCAAAGAAATTTGCGTGTATTCTTCAAAAGGTACTTGTGAGGTAGACAGGAATATTAACAGTATTAAATATATTTACAGCGAAAGGAAGGCAACGTAGTAATTATTAAAAGTATATACAAAATGTAAACTAAGTCATGTACAGTCTATCGAGTGTTCTGTCGACTAGTATATTGCACAGAGTATTGCACTGGAAATATTACAGTTATTCAGTTATTAATTGATGCTTTCAGTTCAATTAATTCAAACAAAATCATTGGAACGCTCACAAGATGTCACCAAAATCACTTTGTCCCTTTAAAATCTTTCGGAAAATGATGTGAATGTATTATAAGATGAATATCGATATATATCGTATTGTGAGCTGAATATCGTGTATCGTATCACGATATTAGTGTATCGCTACAGCCCTAATGCTGATGGTTTTCTTTTTGCCTTTTTAAATGCTTTAAATTTGACCATTTATTGCGCTCGGTTACCGTGTGGATGCACGTTTTTGTGCGAACTGTGACCCCCCTCCGACCTGAGCACAGACGTAACCCTTTTTTAAGGAGACTGCCCCCTAGAGGTGACTTTATATCATATCAGGTTTCCATTCTGTGCTGCTTTCCTGTACGTTCCTGTATTTTCTTCTTGCATCTCAGAGAGACTAGAAATAGACGCCATTTAAACATTGATGACACAACGAGGCCAGCGGTGCCTGAGACTTTTGGACGGTACTGTGGTGTTGCTGCACAGAAATTCTCGTTCCAGCATCTGATAAAGCTATCGAACTGAGCTGAGGCCTGCATGTCTATCAGCTTGTGCTTATTAAATGTTTGGCATCTAAACACACAGCCGGTGCTTCCATTTTTCTTTTCAGGACGTTTTTGCTGCAAAGAAGTTGTGGGAGGGCCTTATTTTACCTGTAATCACGTGGGTTTGAATCATATCCACCTTGACCTGCACAGGGAAGCTGATCACCTCCTGCTGTATTTAAATCAGCTTTCCAAATAAAGTTGAATTACTACTAAGGGCCTTAAGTCAAGACAGTCCCGCAGTTGTGTGTTTGTGTGTGTGTGTTTAGCAGCACGAGGCGAGGGGGGGGGGGGGGGGGGGGTGAATGGAGATCGTATCAATCGCCAAGCCAGGCCATTGAATGTATTGATTAGTTACCTTTCTTATTAACATGCTGATTAAAGAGAGAAGGCTGAGGGAGAGAGAGAGGGAGAGGGAGTGAAGGAGAGGAGGACGGAGGCAGCAGCACGCGCTCACTGCGCGGACGGACGACGGAGGAGTCAGCACCGGCGGCACCGGCGGCACCGGCGGCCGAGAAGGAGGGAAAAAACCGGATGCAGAGTGGATTTAACAGCCGAGAGGGGAAGGAAAACCCAGGAATAATTGGGAAGAGGAGGAGAGAGGGAAGCGGATGCGAGAGAAGAGGAAGAGGAGGAGGGGGAGGAGGTGAAGAAGAAGAAGGGGGGGGGGGGGGGGGGGAGTGGATGCAAGATGCAAAGGTGGACCTGACTGGAAATTCAAGGATGGAAGAAAAAAAAAAGAGGAGAGAAACCGACTGAGTTCCACCGCTGACACACACTTTTACACTTACTGCAACACACACACACACACACACCTGCACCCGTCTCACACACTCACGCGCGTCCTCTGAGGCCGGCAGGCCCGGGTAAGGCCTCCATTACTGGTTGCAGAAAATAGCTGAGTGTTTATGGGATCAATATGTAGATGCTCCTTAAACGGTGTTTTCATCAGCGCGCGGGAAGGGATTTCTGAAAACGCACACCAAGGTTGTTTCTGAGAAAGGTGTGTTTTTATTCCCATAGATGACCGGAAGGTGTGGAGGGGTGAGGTGGAGGGAGGAGGGGCGTCGGTCGCGTTTGCGTGTTGAAGGAGGTGCGTTTGGGTCGACGATCCGAGCAGCAGCAGGTGGATCAGAGACCGGGGGGGGGGGGGGGGGGGGCCTCCGGTGAAAACAGCCCCAAACCGCGCGCTGCGGTCCCGCGGCAGATGCGCTGACGCGCGTCGAGCTTGACGCGGGCGCGTCACAGGCCTCGCGTCGTTCTTGTGTCTGCGTTTCTCTTTACACTGTGTGATGGGTTTGTTGAAGTTTATATTTATATATTTATATTATATTTGAAGCAGATGTTTAGCAGAAAACAAGCACAGATCACACTCAGCTGTTTTACAATCCTGTGAAAGAGTGTTAGTGTTGATTTGGCTGCAGGTTTTTTTTACAAAGACCTGAATTATACTAATATTTTAGCACGTGAGAGCTTCTAATCATCCTCTTAGCTATAAAAATAGAAAAAAGAAAGACCTATACATGTATAGGTCATATATATATATATATATATATATATATATATATATATATATATATATATATATATATATATATATATATATGTATATAGGTCCTGTTATTTGACCTATATATGTATCTTCTGTAATATGTATATTAAATCAGATTAATTCTAACAAGTCACTGCACTTTCAGGTAAATCACTTAATTAGAGCAGATAATCAAATATAATTTCAAATCTGAAATCTCCATTTGTGTTGGCTCCTTTAAACCAAAGGGATGGAAGTAGTTTAACGTGCTGCCTGGACACATGTGTGTCAGCTGCACACCAACAACCACAACAATTATATCAAGAAATACATTTTCACATTTAGGGCTGCAGGATATCGGGAAGATCTGCGATACGCGATATATCGTGGTGGGAAATCGCGACGACGATATCGCTCACAATATAGGAACGAGCTCTTCAGCGTGTTTAATATCTTTCTGCTTTGTGGTTAAAATGACAGTCAGAAGCCTAAATTTATAGACACTGGAAAAAAGGAAATGTATTATTTCTGTTTCTGCAAAAGGTTTTTATTGAAAAATAAGAGAAAACTTCATTATGTGAATGTTCCATCTTTGGCTAAATATATTACTGACATTTACAGGGTGAATGTGCTTTATTGTGATAGTTTTGGTTTCTGTGTGATGTCGGTGAATTGTGCAGCCGTATTCGTGTGTGTGTTAAATGTAGATTATCTCTCAGTCCTGTTGGAGTTTAAGATGCTTGTTTGTAGTCTGGTATCTGTTTTTGTTCATGTTATCAGTCCCAGAGTTGTTCCAGTTCCTGCTGGTGCAGCAGTAAATCCAGATGTTTCTGTATATTTACTGATTCATTAAAGAAAAACGAGGGGCTTCTTGTTGCTGTGCAACTTCTAAACAGTAATTGTTCAACTTTTAAAAAACTTGCATGGAGCCCAGAGAGAGAAATAAGTTCTAGCTCATCGACCTTTGCCCCCCCCCCCTGAGCTCTGCTCTGCATAAATGAACCCTGTTCCTCTCCCACCCCCTCGCGGCTCGAGCCACCAGATAATTTCATTTGCATGAAAACCGCGGAGCCAATTACACCGAAAGATATTTACATTTTATATGAAAAATAGTTGGAGGCAACAAGAGGCTGATTAACATGCGCGGATCGATACTGGCTGAACACACACATACACACACACGTATGCATTTATAACTTTGCAAAATTTGGATTTTAATCTTCCATGAAAACTTTTATTTAGTTGGGTTGAATAAAAGAAACGGAATTAAAATGATCACAGTTCTGTTGCAAATAATCTCTAAAAAGCTCATCAGCTTAATATTTAAAAGTATTTCTCCAGCTTGAATTTGATTTTTTTTTTTTTGCACGTGACACTAGTTTTTAAGTCGCCCCCCCTTCAGCAGGGCTGATTATTGGACGGCGCGCGCGCACAGGAGCCAGTGAATTAGACCAGTGAATTTGCATTAAAGCAGATGTGATCGATAACAACATTATTCACACCGCGGCGTGAACGATCATTACTGCAAGTAAATCTGCAAATAATAGAATAAACTAAGGTGATTCCCGCGCATTTATCTGCGGGACGTTTCCAGCTGCAGCTCCGCGGGTTTACAGGCGGATGGAGCTCTCTGGGAGTTAAATATAATAAATAAAGAGGTGGATTTTGAGAGCAGACTATTTAATTCCACCTGTTTTTCACACAAAATCTATAAATCCTCTGATTACAATATGAAACACATCAGTTCTGAGTGAATGTGTGAGAATATTAAGGTATTAAAGGGCCTTTAGTGACGCATTCAGGTGCAGTTTTTAGCAGCAGGCCGCGCTGTTCATGCAGATGAAGTTCAGGCCTGAAACAGCAAACATTCACCTGCGGGTTAAACGAGTTGGTTTCAAGCTTTTTAAAGAAGAAGATGCACAAAAAGGACAAAAAAGACGCATCAGTTTAGCATTAAAGCTCAGATGACTCTGGACTTGGTTCAGTTTATTTCCCTCTTATTTCCGGTTAGTTTTTCCTTAATGAGTCAATGAGGTTTTTTCTGTCAGTATCAGCTTTTATGTTTTGTCCATTTTTGCTCTCTTTTTAGGTCTAATCCGGCCAAATTAATTACGTTATTGATTATTCACATGCTGATCTGTGTAACAAAAAAACCCATTGATTTTATTGATTAGTTTGGGAAATAAAAGCGAGTTGACACCAAGAAAAAAAAAGGAAGAGAAACAGGAAGACATTAGAAACTGATGTGGTTTTATTTTTACACAACAACAAAAGTCACAGCCAAGTACATATATAATATTATTCAAAATCAAAATTTATGTGCTTTTTGTATTGTTTTTTTTTTCTCTTATGCAGAATTTATTTTTTATTATCACATTTAGAATATTTATTTTAAATGCCATAGACAATAAAATTACAAAAAAAAAAAAAACAATAAATGTAAAACTTCATATATAGAACAATTAATTCATTTTTAATAGAGTTCCAAATAAAAACAAAATGCAATTTAATAAATAATGACAACAATTCCAGTTTTATTCATATTTGTTAAATTACAGTCAGTGTGAAGATGTTCATTAAAGAGTAGAATTAGTCATAAAATGTGTTTCAGCTTTGATTCTGTTCTGATACTGATAAATGTTTAGTATAAAGTTTGGATTTTCTTCTGTGAATCTTATCTTTCTAAACCATAAAAACCACAAACTTCAAGTTGTCATGACTGAATTTACAGACTTTTATATTTAACATCTGTGTTTGTTACTGTTGAGCTGTATGAATAAAGTTTATTGTTAAAATCAGAGAGAAGTAGTTTAGAGCCAGATTAATTATTTTATTCTCTTCTGCTTGGATATAATGATGTTTTATTGTTTTTTTTCCATAATTATTAAGCTGCAAAACGAGACAAACGTGTGTGTGTTTTTATCTCCCTATTCTGCAACAAAGCTCTCAACTTCACATTATTCTCTTAAAAAAATCGGATTATATTTTAAAAAGCTGTAAAAGAAAACAAGCCCAGATCTTATTTTTATCTTCTCATTGATACCATTTTATTCAAACACCGCCACATCCGGAGATGAAGCGGCTCTAAAATGAAGAAAAGCACGTGAAAACTCTCCATTTTGCCTCCTGGAACTAATCACACCTGAAACATTTATTCCACCTTGATTTGTTGTCGTTTCCAGCTGAATTTTATTAAGATTTTTCTCACAAAATGCTCCAACAGAAAGTAAAGCGTCTACTTGGTTCTTTTCAAATTAAAAGCTGGAAACATGAACTTCTAAACATATATTTTTGTACGACTATTTATGTGAAATAAACGTGTAAAATCAAAGCGTGTTTTGTGTTACTTTGTATGCACGTGCGTGCAGCAACAGCTGGATAGTTTCTGCACATCTGCACGCAGATGAAGGTAAAAGGATCACGAGGTTGCAGGTGACATAAATGACTCAGTGTAATTTAATTTTGAAATGCAGATCAGATGTAAGGAGAAGGGAACGACCACGTGTTTGCGCACAGGTGAAGTGACACCTGGAGGCAGAGGATGATGCTCGTGCATTTTTTAATAATTCAGATTCTCATTTCTTCTGCAGCTCCATCCATTATCATTTAACAGTCAGTGATGACGTTTGCTCGCTGATTAAGCAGAGGTTTGTGGGCGGGGCTACTGTAAAGGCGAGGATGAATAATGTTACTGGTTTTCTCTCCATCTCGGTGTCTGGGACGCACGCGGGCCACCGGCTCCCGCATTCACAGCACGTCCGCTGGCTGAAGAAAATACCCTCTGCTCCTGCTCATTTTTTTCTCTCTCTGCCTGTAATAAGATATGAATTTATGAATCTTGACAAGCCTCCATGCTGGAAACTCATCTGCTCAGGGAGGAGTTATTCTCCTTTTTGGAGCTTTAATCAGTAAAACAGCAGAAAAAAAAAGAAGAGAAAGCTTTTCTGTGCCTCTCCTCTGCAGGCTTCTGTGGTCATTTTAAAGCCTCCCGACCTTTGACCCGCTTTGGTATCGACTGTTTGTAATATTAGTGATGCGGCCCATTCATGAAATGGCTAAAAAAAAAAACATCTGAACAGCATCAGCTTTAGATTAAAAGCTTTACACCCAGCACATCTAAAGTCACTTTGGATAAGAGCTGCAGTTAAAAGGCTTATAAGCGGGAGTGTTTCCTCCGTCTATTTATTGCCTGTATTTGGTAAATGGAGGAGTTGAAGATCCCGCCGTTTTCCCAGACTGCACGTCCCTCTGAGAGCATCAGCTTAAATGGCTGAAATGGAAACAGCTCCGGCTGTAATGTTGCTGCTCTCAGGGAGGGAAAGTGACTGGGAGCGGGAAATGGAACTTATTATCGGCGATCGGGAGATTAGAAGCTTAAATGCATCAGTTAGAGGGAAGGAATGCAAAAATATTTAATTATCATTCGTCATTAAGCACGGATAGCCGGTTGTCCGGCGTAGTGCTGGGCGGTATACCGGTTCATACCGAATACCGGTGTTTATTTTTCTTATGATATGAATTTTTCATATACCGTAATACTGGTGAGTATGTACTGTAGCGTACACAACGTTGGGAACGCCACGCGGCGGAACGTAAGTGCCGCAGAACATTGTTTGACAGGGGGCTGTTTTGCAGTTGCACTGGAGGCGCAACACGCTACTAGTTCGGGACAGCGAAAGTCCCGAAGTGGAAGCTCCAGAACGGCAACATGAGACTGAGGAACTTCTTCCTAAACGAGGAGCCGTGTCTGTCGTGTGGAAGTTCTTTGGATTTAAAAAAGACGACGTCCAACAAACTACAATAATCTGCAAATGTTGCCGAGCTAAAGTTGTAGCCGCGGGAGGCTACACCAGGCTGGTGTTGCCTCCCGCGGCTACAACTTTAGAACGTTGTTTACATTGTGTTGTAAATGTTAATGTTTTACAAAATATGTTTTTTCAAGTTGTTTGTAAAATTTGAAAAATAAAAGGGTTCTGTATTTTAACTACAACTATCATGCATTCTGATTCCTTCACTTAATTAGAATCACGAGTGTCACCTCTTTGTAAATAGTATCATTTTGTGAGGCCATGCAAACCTGTATTAATACTAGTGTAGATATGAATGTTTTTCTACAATATTCACTCCTCGTGACAGTAAAATAGGTCATTCTAAGACAATTTACTGCAGCAATTCCTCTCTAAATGATTAGAAAATGTGGTTAACACACAGCTGTGCCTTCAAAAAAAAAAAATACCGTGATATAAATGTTTGGTCATACCGCCCAGCACTGGTCCAGGGTTGCAGGCCCGCGGGTCTACAAAGTCCAGCCACAGAGGATGAACTTTAACCCCAACCTCTTTTTTTTTTTTTTTTTTTTTTTTAGGTATTTATTTAGTTATTTTTTCTGTTGCAGTTGACCATTTTCTTTTTCCTCCAGCTACTCCACGCACGCATCCTTCCATGCTGGCCGCGCGCGCGGGGCGGATCGATAGGGCAGCATCTGCTCCGGGAGGCCGCGGTCCCACACCGCGCTCCGCTCCGCTCCGCTGTTTCCAAACGCCAGAACTGCTCATCTCTGAAAATTAAACTGACACAAACATATGATTAGTATGCGCGCCTGTTTCTGTCTGTGTCCGTCTCTGAGGCGCGCGCGCGCGCAGGCCCCGTGCATGCGGACAAGATGCATATGCACGCCTTAAAAAAAAAAAAAAAAAGCACCGTGCAGCATGAACAAAAAAAAAACACAGATGATCATAAAATCAAAACTAAACAACGCAAACGCTGTTATTCTAAATGCGCCTCCTCTAGCGCGCACAGGCACGCGCTCGGGCCTGCTGCGTGAGCGCGCAGCAGCAGCAGGTCGCGGGTCTTCCTTGGAAGTAAAACACGCGCGCGCGCGCGCACGCACACAAAAACAAGGGAGTTGCATTGATCCGGTTGAGGGACTTTCCAGGATGAAGTGTTGGCGGTGAGTTGGAAGGAAGCGCGCGCGCTGAGCGCTAATTTAGAGCTCTGCAAAACAAGAGCGTCACCTGACAGCGTTCAGCCCCTGAAAGGTTTAAGAAAAACGGAACTCTTCTGGATCCTTCAGTTCTGGAAGTAAAACCCAAACCCGGGGTGAAGATGCGTCACACCGGACAGGAGAGACTTTACAGTTTTTACATGTCACGAGCGAGTCCAGTCATGAAATTACGCGCGTAATCTGATTTCAGGGCGCAAATCTGCTTATTATTATTAAAATAAGGGGAATAATCAGACATATGCAAATGATAAAAGTAGAATAAATCAAGAAAAACTACCCTCTTCACATATATAATGCTGCACAGCAACAACATCAGTTGTTACCTAAAAGGACAAAAAAGAAAACACATTATGCAGCCTGTAAAATCCATTGATCAGACGTGATGAAGAGCAGAGCGGGATATCCGCGCGTAATTCATAAGTTGTGCATGCAATCAGCCGAAGGAAGGCTTAACCTGTGGGGTTATGAGAAAGGGAGCATCATCTCCACCCCCCACCCCCTCCCCCAAACAACCGGCCCCGTCACCTCATCCACCCCCCTCCCCCCTCCCCCGGAGAGAAAGGGTTAATTGGAGTAGGAATTTCATCGCACATCTGTCAGATTTTTAAGGCCGTGACGCACTGCGAGCAGGGGGGGGGGGGGGGGGGGGGGGTCGATGCGAGCGAGGGGGAAGGAGAAAGAGTTGGTGGTGAGATCGATGAAGTGGCAGGCAGAGGGAAGAAGAAGAAGAAGAGGAGGAGGAGGAGGAGGAAAATCTCACGAGATAATGAAAGAAAAAGAGGAGAGCTGCTAGAACGGAGCGGAAAACACGCGGCTGTGGACCCGGAGATGTTTTAGAGGCAGACAAAGACCCGAGAACGAGAATTACAGAAAAAAAAAAAAGAAAGAAAGAAAGAAAAAGAGGGGAGCGCGAGAGAGGAGAGGAGGCTCGGCGGGTTGTGTGTGTTTTTTTTTTTGTTGTTGTTGTTGTTGCTCTCTGGTTCGCGTGAATGTCGCACCCCGGGGCGCAGCGGACCGATGGTGTGAACGCGCAGCGCTGCTCGGTGACACAGACGGAGAGATGCTCAGGACGGACAACAGCCGCGGACGCGCTCTGAGGACGGGATCATAAAAGGTAGGAATCCGGTTCTCTGAAACCCGCTAACAGCGATGCTTGACGCACAGACTCCGGATAATCAGCGGATCAGTAGTTGGAGCGTCCGTGCACGCGGAGCGGGAGCGCAGCGCTGATTTGCATGCGGAACTTTGCATGACGACAAAAAATAAAAACATGATTTCCTTTCGATGGTGTTAGAAAATGCTGCACAGCTGAATCGGGTAAATTGTTTCGCTGGGTGTGGAAGTGGTGAATTTATTCATTATTTTTTGTATTTTTTTTTTTTTTTTTTTAAAGGCTCCTCTCCTTGTTGTTGTTGTTTACAACGCAAACTCTGAGAATCCAGACTGTGTTTTCGTTTTTCTGTGAGCAGAAAGTTTAAATAACAGCCAGTAACGTCGCCTGTCTTGTCTCACGCAGGCACAAAAGCTTCCGCCGAAGAGCCCGGCTGAGCACCAAAGACGCTAAAATCAGGAGTGCACATGCACAAAAGAGAGTAAAAACACCGAGTCGAGGCTCCAGACTCGTTTTCTGGGAGTTTGAGGGAGTTTGAAGACAGTACTTAACGTTATCAGATAATTAATTAGACACCCCATAAGCCCGGAAATCAATTAATTCACAAATCAATAAATCCATAGTCTGGTGTAACGAGAGACCTTCCAGACTGTTAGTCTGGCTGCTGAACGACGTTAACAAGAGGAGAGCAGCAGCAGCGCAGCGACAAACGCACATTTATCTGTTGAAATTGAAAATGGATGGGGGTCTAGGGGAGATGTCCCTCCACGGCCACGCCGATCTGGCGCACAGCCAGGACGGCAGGGCCATGCTGCACTCGCGGGACCTCTCGGCGGCGTTCCCCAGGGCCTCCCTCGGGGGCTCCGGCATGTCTCTGGAACCCGACCCCCGCCCGTCGGGCTTCGACCACTCCATGTCGGCGCTGGGCTACAGCGGCGACTCCCCGTCCAGCACCAGCAGCACCTACACCACCCTGACGCCCCTGCAGCCCTTCGACGACAAGTTCCACCACCACCACCACCACCACCACCCCTGCCTGCCCGTCAGCAACGTCATCGGCAGCTTCACCCTCATGCGGGAGGACCGGGGACTCGGCGCCAACTTCTACAACCCTTACGGCAAGGAGCTGGCCATGTCCCAGAGCCTGTCGCCCCCGTCCGCGGGCTCGGGCCTGGCGTCCTCCATGCACGGCTACGGGAGCCCCAACGGAAACGGCGCCCAGATGCTCCACGGCGGCTACGACATCCACGGGGGGAGCCTCTTCTGCCGGACGTCGGACTTCGGCCGGGAGATGTCCCCGCCAGGCCTGGGGGGAGGCGACGTGTCGGTGGGGCACCAGCTGAATAAAATGGAGGCGCACCAGCACACCCCCGGCCACCACTCCCACATCTACAGCCAGCACTACCAGCCCCACCACCACCACCCGGGCCAGCAGGCCACCAAGATGGGCGAGCACCTGCACTCGTCGTCGTCCGCCTCGTCCTCGCCCGGCGAGGGCATGCTGCCGGGCTCGCAGGGCGGCGGCGGCGGCGGGGAGGAGATCAACACCAGGGACGTGGCCCAGAGGATCATCACGGAGCTGAAGAGGTACAGCATCCCCCAGGCCATCTTCGCAGAGAGGGTTCTGTGTAGGTCACAGGGCACCCTGTCCGACCTCCTGAGGAACCCCAAGCCCTGGGGCAAGCTCAAGTCCGGCCGCGAGACCTTCAAGAGGATGTCCCGCTGGCTCCAGGAGCCCGAGTTTCAAAGGATGGCCTCGCTCCGGCTGGAGGGTAAGATTCTGGCTCTGCTCGCTGTTTGAACCGCATACACAAACACACTTTCACCCCCCGTGGAAGAAAAACACAACAGCAGACACGCACTCTACTACCTTCCTTTCCCCCAAACACTTCCCTGCCCCCCCCCCCCCCCCCCCCCCCCCAAAAAAAAAAAAAAAGCTATCAGTATGCAGCTCAGGCTGATACACGAGGAAAAGCAGAAGCATCAAACTGTTGTTTCTCTTCTTCATGTAGCGAACGTGCCACTGGTTTGCCTTTAGCGACAGCAGCTACTGCTAACGAGAACTTAGCAGCACGTCGAGGATAGTTTGAGCAAGGAAAGGGGGCCATATGCTCCTGCTCCTTTGTTTACTCTGCTCCCAAACAGCACCTATTGATTTGTACAGTAACGACAATCAAAAAAAAAAAAAAAAAAAACAGCCACAGACATTTGCCCTCTTCTTAAACGAACCATGAAGATCAGCGCGAGCGGCGGCTGGCAATCTAATCGCTTCTGAGCCCACGAAATAATTTGCGCAGATATGCCACTCCGGAGCGATTGATTAATTTGAGCGGTGATTTATATCTGCTCGGCGCCTGCCTCGAGTCGAGCTGGCGAGGTACCTGATGCAAATGAGGCTTGAGCCGCTGCCAGACGTCTTTTATCAACGTCCTCGCCGAAGCAATTACCGCTAGGCTAAATACAAAAACGCCGGCCCGGCCCACACGGCAGCACCTCTGCAGGTCTGTGGAGGGGGGGGGGGTCCAGGAGAAACCGAGGGGGCCGCTTTATGAAAGCTGCCGTCACATGGAAGACGTTTGTGCCGAACCGTTGAGTCCGTTTAAAGATGAATTGACGCGTATTGAGGGAGTTTAAGGGATGAGCTTTTTTTTAAAAAAAAAAATGATTGTTAGCCATAAAAGATTTTCTTGCATCTTCAAAATGTGACAGTCTGCTGCATTTTTTTCCTCTCTGAATTCAACACAATTGAAATCATTTTTTGTAGTGCAACTTCACTTCACAAATTAGATAACTGCAAAAAAAAAAAAACTGTTGAAAGTTAAATCATTTGCTCTGCTAGTATTTATACTTTTTTATGCATTTTTTTTTAAATGTCTTTGTTTTGTTTTGAAAGGCACATCTGTAATCTGGTGCTTGACATTTAATATTCTTGGGGGACGTGGGCCGAGCAGACGCCTCAGCGTGCCGTGTTACAGTGTCGTCCCAAGCGAACGCAGTAATATGAGACGAGCGTAGATGAGCGCGCGCACGTGCGCGTGTGCGTATCTGCGAGTGGTGTGCTCACGGCCGGGGGTCTGAGCCGGTACGTGTGCTCGAGCCCGCCCGCCTCATCACCGCTTCTCTGTCAGCAGCCCCACGACTGATTAAATCCAGCAACACAATGGGGTTCATAGGTAATGATTGTGCACTCTTGCAATCCCTTCACAATTATTGATCTTTGATTGTTCAACTCTGAGAGCACATGTGTACATCCTCCATTCAGCAAAAAAAAAAAAAAAAACTTCACAGCAAATCACGACCGAAGCCCTTATCCAAAGACGAGCCACCTCGGGGGTTTGTTTTTTTGCAGTTTGGTCGAAAAAATGTGACTTGATTAATCTAATCCCCGCACTGTGTGGGACGCATTGTATGCAGAAAAGCCCCCCCCCCCCCCCCCCCCTTCCTCCTCAGTACCACGGGAAGTAGGGGTGCTAGGGGGGCTGCAGCACCCCCTGTTGGTGGGGCTGGAGCACCTCAAAAATATATATAAAAAAAAACAAACAAAAAAAAAACATTGAAAGCAAGGGAGAAAAAATGTGGTAGGAAAAAAAATAAAATGTTTAGAATTTACTCTAAATTCTAGTGGTCTGGTTTAATGTTTCTTACAGTATTATTCAGTGGCAGGTCGTGTATTTGGTACCTGGGCCAGTGCAGGTTTAACTACTTAATCCACCATGACGTTATAATCATACAAGCCACCAATAAAAAAAAACACAATATAACAAGAAAAGGTGGCGTTATATACTTTATTGTTGCTACGGCGCACACACACACACACACTTTATATATATACAGTCATGGAAAAAATTAATAGACCACCATTTTTTCTTCACTTTCTTGTTCATTTTAATACCTGGTACCACTAAACGTCATCATGTGACTAAAACAGACAGAAAAGAAAACACTGAATGCATAAAAGCAGTGTTTTTGGCAGTAAAACGCCATAGCTATTGATGTAAAAACTTAAGTGATTTAGGTTATAATCAAGAAAACCATGGAAAATGGTAAGATATCAGCTCTTAAATAAAACTCTTATGAGCAATCTTTGTGGTTATCGTTATGTTTGTCCAAACAAATGTACCTTTAGTTGTACCAGGCATTAAAATGAACAAGAAACTGAAGAAAACAAGGGTGGTCTAATAATTTTTTCCATGACTGTATATATATATATATATATATATATATATATATATATATATATATATATGTATATATATAAACGCACAGTTGTCTCAGACTCCCAGCACCCCCTGCTGAGAACATGTGCCCCCCACCACCCCTGTCCACGCACGAGGCTCACGCTCGCCATGATAAGGCCGCCCTTTGTCCTTTGAGCAGAACTCTTGCGCCAATCGCCCTCCTTTATTCGCAGCGTCCGTCTCTCCGTCTTTACAAACACAAACATTATTTTAACGACTCAGCGCGCCTTGTCCGAGCAGACGATCAATCGGACTCATAAAAAATTAAAGCGTACACTGAGAAGTGTGCTAATGTTCGACAGTGCCCCCCCCTCCCTCTCTGTGCTCCCACACACTCTGAAATTGCATATTTAGTTCTTGGCAAAGCCACAATTTGGACAGCTCGGCACTTTTCTACATAACCTACTTTCCGAAGGGGGTTGTTGTTTTTTCCTCCCCCCCCCCCCCCGGCCAACCCCCTTTTGTTTAATTACAAGCCGATATTGATTTCCATGGGAAAGAGCAGCACTCTTTGCCCACACACACACACACCTCGGCCGCATCGACGAATCGAGACTGGAATTAGAAATGCGCGGTGCCCCGCGCTCCCCGGTCTGAAGATAGCTCAAGTGCTCTCTGCTTCACGCCTCAAGTTTTAAGATGATCCCCCTTTAATGCAGCATTCACTTAAACACATAGGAGGCCCTTTAGAGTCGGCGCCGTTTATTTCCATAACCGCGTCTCTTCTGGAGGGGGCTGCAGAGCTCCCTCCGAAGCTCGACGCCCGGTAATTATGGAATGCAGTTGCTGCCATTTTGTCTTCTTAAATAGCCGCTCTTTTCTTGCCGGAGACGCTTTTGCGAAACACGGGACGAGGTGATCCTCCGGATTTATCTGCAGCGTGTAGTTTGAGCGCGCGTGTGTGTGTGTGCTCTATGGATTACTGTGCTGTATATAAGATGCATCTCCAACCTCAGGCTGTTGGAGGAGGCAATCAGGATTTAGCCGGAGAAGAAGGCAGGATAAAGACCACACAGCCATGTGCCGACACTTAAAGTCAAGTAGGGGTGGTGGTGGTGGGGGTGGGGGTGGGGTGAGAGACTATAACTTTAAAGATGATGGCTGAAGCCCTTGACTAAAGGTCTGAATGAAAAAAGAAAGGTCAGTGCGGTTTACATGGCGGCCCCAGTGCCTGCACCGCCCCCCCCCCCCCCGCAGTAATGAAAGCCACAAAGCCTCGTCCACCTCTCGCCGGCGTACAGTCGCCGTTCGGCTGGCGAGGCTCAAAGGTCAAACCCCAACAATCTGCATATCGGGAATCGTAAAGCAGCCCCGACGCGGCCTTAGCTGTGGAGCTGCTGCTGCTGTTGGGTTGTGATGTGTTTGTTTTTTTTATTTTTTTTTTTATCTGACTTCTCTAGCTCCCCCCCCCCCCACCCACCCCACCACTCCACTCCAGCGCTGAGGGGGTTAACCAGCCTCTGTGGGTCGAGGAGTCTGAGCTGCACAGATTTAATCAATAATTTCTATCAGCCCCTGGCCCAAGAAATCAGCAGGGGGGTGGGCTGGGGGATGGAGGGTGTGTATGGGGGGGGGGTGTATAGGGGAGAGGACAGGGAGGGAGGTGTGTATGGGTGGGTGGGGGGGTGGATTTAGATGCCGGGGGGTAGGGAAAGGGCTTTCGATCACGTTTCAGCAACACGAGACAGGGGCATACATCATGATTAGGGGCTGTTCCCACGATCATAAGAAGCCTATAGGGGAATATTTATGTCTGAAGGAGTAGCCCCGGTACCGGGGATTTATAGCATGGTAATTGTGAGCCTTTTACACATGATTACAGCATAAGGAAGCATTTACTTAATGGTCGGCGTTGTGATCGCCGGTAAGGGAGCCGAGCCGAGGATGGAGACGGAGGCGGAGGAGGCGGCGGCGCACAGCAGCTCCCTCCGACGAGCCATAAATCCACGCTGTGAGCGAGCTCGCTGGCGCTATCGTGTTATTCCTTTCATTTTTACATGAGCAGAGAGCGCACCTCTGTATGGACCGTCTATAGCTACGCAGCACATCCCAAACCCCCCCTCCCCCTCCCCCTCAGAAATATTGATGACGGGGATGGTGTAACACTCGTGAAAAATGTAGCATTTGGAAAAAAAAAAGAAAAAAAAATTCACTTGTGCTGATATTGACATGCCGCTGACATCTCGGCCTGTTTGGATTTTAATGAGGCGCGGTTCGATAACGCTCAGAAATGCAAACAAGCTCTGGATGCCCTAAAAGCTAACAGGCCCCTGTAATCTCAAGATGACAGGAGTGCATCCCGGAGTCAAAACATTTCCTTCACATAATGATTTTGGAGGAGAATATTCGCTGGGAATTCACAGCCAGATTTATTCGCCCCCCCACTTGAAGCGCTCAGATTTTAGAAACTCGTTTGGATGGCGGGGCGAGAGCCTGGGGGGGTGTGAGGGTTTTTTT
The DNA here is from genome assembly GCA_018398805.1 of Hirundichthys speculiger. Taxonomy (NCBI): domain Eukaryota; kingdom Metazoa; phylum Chordata; class Actinopteri; order Beloniformes; family Exocoetidae; genus Hirundichthys; species Hirundichthys speculiger. The sequence goes on from JAGFBZ010001678.1 coordinate 2,229,112, forward strand.
CCCGCCGTCTGATGGCGCTCGTGTGGAAAGCGGGGAAAGGCTGCGGTGGTGGGGAGGGGGGTGGGCGGGGGCTCGAGCACTCAGCTAATGAAATTTGCCGCCGTGAATTTCAGGCGCGAGGAGCCGGTCGTGCAGTGAACCACCGACAGCAGCCCTGAGATGTTTCTCAGCTGTGAGGCGATCAATCGAACGTGCCGGAGCGGCCGTGAGAACAAAAGGCGGCGTCAGTGGTTCATAAAAATCCATGTTTGAGTTCGAGTCTGTTTGTGTTCATTAGAGTTGGAAATATCGGTTTTCGCCAGGTCATCTCTGCCAGTTTTGAACCTTAACACAGTCATCGAGCCGGTGCAGCGGGATTATTCCAACCAGAGGAGGTTGTCTCTGAATTCTGAGTTAAAGTGTCTTTTTTCTTCCTGCGTTCTTTCAGAAACAGTCCACGTTAAATGAGTGAAAAGGAGGTTAAGTTCTTCACTTGGCGAAAACGAGACAAGATCATTTGTGTCACATGCTGTAAGAACAGCATTTAATTTGTATAAAGATCAAAGATTTATTGCTCCTTCTTGCATTAAAGAATCTTGTAAACTTTGTTTGTTGCCAGTTGAAGCAACTTTGGTCTTTTGGCCCATTCTTCAGTCCAGGTCCTCAGGTTGTTTTTGATACTTCCCTGCTCCAACACACCTGGCCTAAATTAACGGATCATCAACACAGTTGATGTTTTTTTTTTTTTTTTTTTTTGAGGTGCATTGGAACAACGATGCATCTAAAACATGCAGGACCTGTCGGACCTGGACTGAAGACCACTGCTCTAATGCTCACAATCCTAACGATTCTACGTCTCAAACAGCTTATTAAGTCAACAGTGAACCGTCCAAACTAAAGTAACTTTTGAAATAGACACAAATCATATAAAAAGAATAAACAGCATTAAAAGTCCAGTACAGGCACTCATACCACATTTATTTAAATGGCCGATGCCAAGATCTTTTTTTTTTTTTTTTTTTTTTTTTGTGCTCTGGCGCTTTGGTAGAAAATGTCATCATGGTTGGGTTTTCTGTCATCTATAATGTATAATGTGAGAGCAACCAAGTAGCTATTTCAATAAAAAAGAAGGGACTTATTCCTAATTCAGCAAACTAAGTTACGGCCGGTCCAAGCAACGTATTTTAGGCTACGGAGCTTTGGTAGAAGATTTTTTTTTTTTTAATATTTGTGGATTCCGTCAAAGCAAGTATTTAAGTAAAGAAAAAAATGAGCTTACCCAATACGACAAACTAAACTGGTGAAAATAACTCGACCAAATATGATATTTTACGCTCCTTGTCTTTGGTGTAAGATTTCAACAAATACCCGTATATTCGGTCGGCACGCCGTAATCTATGATACATTATATTCAAAATAATACTTGCACGTACTATAATATTCTATTAACCATCATGAGTGATGAAAATAGCAGCCAGGCAGCTGTTTTTAATAAAAATAATTGCACATATACCCAAAACAACAGACCAAACTACAGCTTGGCCGCGTATAAGATTTCAACAAATACCCGTATATTCGGTCAGTACGCTGTAATCTATGATACGTTATGTTCAAAATAATACTTCCACGTACTATAATATTCTATAAACCATCATGGGTGATGAAAATAGCAGCCAGGCAGCTGTTTTAATAAAAATAATTGCACGTATACCCAAAACAACAGACCAAACTACGGCTCGATCGTGTATGAGAGTTCAACAAATACCCGTATATTCGGTAGGCACACTGTAATCTATGATACGTTATATTAAAAATAATACTTCCATGTACAATAATATTCTATGAACCATCATGAGTGATGAAAATAGCATCCAGGCAGCTGTTTTAATAAAAATAATTGCACGTATACCCAACACAACAGACCAAACTACGGCTCGACCGTGTATGAGAGTTCAACAAATACCCGTATATTCGGTAGGGACACTGTAATCTATGATACGTTATATTAAAAATAATACTTCCGTACTATAATATTCTATTAACCATCATGAGTGATGAAAATAGCAGCCAGGCAGCTGTTTTTAATAAAAATAATTGCACATATACCCAAAACAACAGACCAAACTACAGCTTGGCCGCGTATAAGATTTTCAACAAATACCCGTATATTCGTCAGTACGTGTTCTATGATAGTTATGTTCAAAATAATACTTCCACGTACTATATATTCTATAAACCATCATGTGATGAAAATAGCAGCCAGGCAGCTGTTTTAATAAAAATAATTGCAATACCAAACAACAGACCAAACTACGGCTCGATCGTATGAGAGTTCAACAAATACCCGATATCTCGGCACGCTGTAATCTATGATACATTATATTCAAAATAATACTGCACGTACTATATTCTATTAACCATCATGAGTGATGAAAATAGCAGCCAGGCAGCTGTTTTTAATAAAAATAATGCACATATCCCAGACCAAACTACAGCTTGGCCGCGTATAAGATTTCAACAAATACCGTATATTCGGTCAACGCTGTAACTATGATAATGTTCAAAATTACTACGTACTATAATATTCTAAAACCATCATGGTGATGAAAATAGCAGCCAGGCAGCTGTTTTAATAAAATAATTGCACGTATACCCAAAACAACAGACCAAACTACGGCTCGATGATGAGAGTTCAACAAACCCGTATATTCGGTAGGCACACTGTAATCTATGATACGTTATATTAAAAACAATACTTCCATGTACAATAATATTCTATGAACCATCATGAGTGATGAAAATAGCATCCAGGCAGCTGTTTTAATAAAAATAATTGCACGTATACCCAACACAACAGACCAAACTACGGCTCGATCGTGTATGAGAGTTCAACAAATACCCGTATATTCGGTAGGGACACTGTAATCTATGATACGTTATATTAAAAATAATACTTCCATGTACAATAATATTCTATGAACCATCATGAGTGATGAAAATAGCATCCAGGCAGCTGTTTTAATAAAAATAATTGCACGTATACCCAACACAACAGACCAAACTACGGCTTGACCCTGTACGAGAGTTCAACAAATACCCGTATATTCGGTCGGTACGCTGTAATCTATGATACGTTATGTTCAAAATAATACTTCCACGTACTATAATATTCTATAAACCATCATGGGTGATGAAAATAGCAGCCAGGCAGCTGTTTTAATAAAAATAATTGCACATATACCCAAAACAACAGACCAAACCACGGCTCGATCGTGTATGAGAGTTCAACAAATACCCGTATATTCGGTAGGCACACTGTAATCTATGATACGTTATATTAAAAATAATACTTCCATGTACAATAATATTCTATGAACCATCATGAGTGATGAAAATAGCATCCAGGCAGCTGTTTAATAAAAATATTGCACGTATACCCAACACAACAGACCAAACTACGGCTCGATCGTGTATGAGAGTTCAACAAATACCCGTATATTCGGTAGGCACACTGTAATCTATGATACTTTATATAAAAATAATACTTCCATGTACAATAATATTCTATGAACCATCATGAGTGATGAAAATAGCATCCAGGCAGCTGTTTTAATAAAAATAATTGCACGTATACCCAACACAACAGACCAAACTACGGCTCGACCGTGTACGAGAGTTCAACAAATACCCGTATATTCGGTCGGTACGCTGTAATCTATGATACGTTATGTTCAAAATAATACTTCCACGTACTATAATATTCTATAAAACATCATGGGTGATGAAAATATCAGCCAGGCAGCTGTTTTAATAAAAATAATTGCACGTATACCCAACACAACAGACCAAACTACGGCTCGACTGTGTAAGAGAGTTCAAAAAATACCCGTAGAGTAGAGATGCGCGGATGACGTATATTTTAACTCGCAACCGCTTCTTAAAATCTCTATCCACCCGCTATCCATTTGCAGGAACGTTTTCTCACCAGTTTTCAAAACCGAACCGACCCGCCATCCTTTTTAATAATATGTAAAATATTTTTTCTTCTTATTATTATTTGAATGCTTCAACCGCAACCCGCCCGAATTTAATTAAAGTATTATTTTTTGACGAGTCATCCGCCCGATTTGCGGATTATCCGCTCCGCCCGCAGGTGCGCGGTTCAACCGCGCATCTCTACCGTAGAGTCGGTCGGTGTGCTGTCACGTTTCGCTATTTTGGTAAAAATGAATGAATTTATCCCTGATACAATGAACAAAACTATAGCTGGACTGAGCACCGGATTTTAGGCTATGGGTTGAGATTCGCGATTCGGTCACAAATATCGGAATGTACATAATAATTTTAGTAACTAAGCTCCACAGCACACGTCCCTCCGGTCTAGTTTGACCTGGACCGTACGGTGCTGTAAAACAACACATTTTAACACTAAACATGCTGACAAATATATTTTGCATTTTGTCACTTTTAGATATGGCAAATTGTCTATAAATAAGCTCCCCTCCCGAATGAATAGCCGGATCTCGGGCTCCGAGTATCCCGGTCAAGCCCCGTCTCTTTGTGTACCGGTGCACACCTTGCAGTGTAAAACGCACACACTGCAGTGCTTACGCTAAGAAGCTCGTGATAACATCAGCAAAACAGGCCTCCAACCGCCGGACAGCACTGACTGAACCCTCTTTCGAAGTGTGCATTTAGGTAATTGCGCCAGTCCCACAAATATGTTTCAGTCCACTTAAGGCTCCTAAACACCCTGGGCAATGCCGAGTCTGCTCGTTTCACTCACCCCTGACGTAACCCTGCCTAAATAGAAAATAAATTAGTTCCGCCTAAAGTGATTATTACTCACTCGCTGCCGCCACATGTAAATGACTTTTATGAGAAACTAATGATGTCGAAGCGATCACTGAGGGAAAAGGGAAAGAGGGGAAGTGGAGGGAGATGGATAGGGAGGGAAAGGAAAGGCGAGTGTGTGTCTGAGGGGAGGGGAGGGGAGGGGGGGGGGTACTGGCTCAGTACACAAAGGCAGAGGTTGGTGTTGTGTTTCCTGTAAATACAGAATTACAGCGTGTTTGAGGTGAAAGGTTCAGCGATGGATATGCAGAGGAACATGCAGCCTGAATTCAAATTCTCGTCTGATGCTCGAAATGGACTTGAGCTCAGCCCACACACTGCAGGCTGCTTCTTTCCTCTCTGAGCAGAACTGCCTTCTTTTACAGCTCACACATACCTATATATATATATATATATATATATATTTTGGATTTCAGACTCTTTCATGAGCAAATATTGATTATATAATTGGGCAGGCTGCCACAGCTACAGTGGTGTTTAACCCATGGTCTGAGTTCTTACTGTGTGCTTGACTGAAAAATAATCATAATAATAATAAAATAAATACCCCGTCCTCCCCAGCAAATTTAAACAGGAAGTGATGAATGTTTATATCCTCCGTGGACTAAAAAAGCAAAATCATTAATTATTTGAATGATAATGGCACATTGTCAGCATTTCCCTTAATTTCTGCACAGGTCATTTTTCCTCATAAACTTGTTTGTGAATTAATCTGATTATTTTAATTTAAAGCTTGTGTCTTCCTGAGTAAATATATATAGAAATTGTAGGTCATAGGTTTATTGCTTTAAAAAAAAAGGGAGAAAAAACGATGAAGAAGCAGAAAGATTCTGGATGAATTTTTATTTATTATATTATATTTTTTATTTATTTATTTATTATTCATTTATTCTTTTTCATTTATTTATTTTTGAAAATATGTTTTGTATTTTATTTTATATTTATCTATAATTCTATTTAGTATTTTGTTTTTTAAATTAATTCTATTAACTTCATTGGGCTTTTTCTAAAAACAGGATGTTAGTCCTACATCTGTTTTTGCTTTTAAATGTAGAAATATTTCTGGGAAGACACAGTTGATGGTAACAGATTTCAAACTTTATCCTCAAGCCAGATCAATTGAAAGAAAATCCCTTTTTCCCCAAAAAAGTGTTTAAGGAGGACGAGCTTCAGTCTGAATGTGTTTCTTTTGTTTTTTTTTTTTTTTTTTCTCCTTGATCCCCGGCAGCCTCACTGGCAACAAGATGTGAAAGGCTGAACATCTTGATTCCTTCACTTCACAATGAAACAAGTTGCTGATTCATCTCTTTTAACTAATCAAAGTTGCTTTGCTAATCTGTTTTCTTTCAGCAAATCCACTTTCCCTCAGCTTAATCCATTTGTCCTAGTTAGGCAGCCAGTCTGTTAGCTAACCTGTTTCCCTCCCCGCCCTCTAATTCATCCTCTATCCGTGTGCCTGCAGCCTGCAAGCGCAAAGAGCAGGAGCAGAGCAAGCTGGAGCGCAACCAGGGCCCGAAGCGCACCAGGCTGGTGTTCACGGACCTGCAGCGGCGCACGCTCATGGCCATCTTCAGGGAGAACCACCGCCCCACCAAGGAGCTGCAGGTCACCATCTCCCAGCAGCTGGGCCTGGAGCTCTCCACGGTCAGCAACTTCTTCATGAACGCCCGCCGACGCAACCTGAACAAGTGGACCGACGAGGGCCGCCCCTCGTCCACCGGCTCCTCGGGCTCCAGCGTCTCCTCCTCCGCGGTGTCCTGCAGCACCGCGTGATGACGGAGGCGCGTTGGGGCGGGCGCGGAGGGAGCAAGGGGGCACATAGACTGGTCTGGGCAGGGACCAGCCGTGACACATGTCCTCCCCGTTGTCGGAAGGAGCGACGGAGCCAGCTGTTAGAGATGATTTTTTTTTTTTATGAAGACGAAGCATTTTCCCAAACCAAAGCCGATTTGCCCGTTTCGAAACGGAGGAGGGCGACGCCGAGGGTGATACGACCGCGGTGGCGCGGAGGCCCCGCCTGTACAGTCGTGGGTGCGCGGATGATTTTGACTCAGAGGCGGGTCACGCCCTTCACGTAAACGCCATCCCATTGCATTATTTTGATTACGTAGATTAGAGACGACGAGGGTATCACAAATCAGGAGAAAGCATATTTTGATGTACCTTCAAAATTTATTCTCACCTCTCCGAACGTGAAGAATCAACGGACGCCGTTTGCTCACGTCTGGAGAGCTCCATTTTTCTAAATGTTTTAATCAAAGGTGTCCGCTGTCATCCAAAGACGTTGACCCCCCCCACCCCCATACCCCCCAGCATTCTCATGCTTTTACTTTTCCTCGAGAATCAAGGTGAAAGAGGAAGAAAAAGCATTTTTTTTTTTATTTTAATTTTCTTTTTTCACGAAGAAGTTACTCCTCCTTTCCTTAGCATGCGTTTCCATGGTGACGGTTCCCAGGGACTACATGGTGCCGCTCCAAATTTGGCGCCCCGGAATAATCAAGGGGAGGGGGGGGTCCTGCAGCATCCGTGAATCCCAGCTGTCAATCATTTTTTAAAAAAAAAACATCAACAGGAGCGTCTCCTGCTTTTTTTAAATTAATTTATTTTTTTTGAAGGAATCCGAGTTTTTTTTTTTTTTTTTTGTTTGTTTTTGGGTGGGGGGGGGGGTGGGGGTGGGGGCTGCAGCACATCTCAGCTGATGCCAGGACAGAATCAATAAACACAGAAACAGACTTGTTGGTGCAGCCGATTAGCTTTAAGACTCTTCCAAATCAAAGCTCAACAGCCATTTTTGAATCAAGCCAAAAGATAAAAGAGGGGAAAAAAAGGAGAGAAAAGAGAGAGAGAGAGAGAATCCATGGAGGAGAGGTACACTTACCACGGTGTATAGTGACATTATAGTCTTTTTTTCCCTCCCCAACTCATCTCCGGATAACTCCCCACACACCTCTGCTCCATTCTGAGATTCTTCTTTTTTGGTTGGTTTTGGGGTTTATTTGTTTTTTTTTTTAAACAGATGTCTAGAAAATGTAGGAATGTGATCCTTTCTGCCGTTTTTTGTACAGATTTTAAGCACATCGCTCTATTTATAGAAACACGTTGCGAGCGCGGGGCGGTTTGTCTGGCCCCCCCGCTGATGTACAAGGTCATTTTTTTGGTCCACAAAGGAGCGGCTTTAAAATGCCTCCTTATAGCCAACAGTCGAATCAAACCCAAGGACGTTTCAGATGCAATTACTGATCCGATCATCGTATTTATTACTGCATTTGTGTATTTATTGTTTTCCCTTTCTTTTTCCTCTCGCTATTTATTTGGTAATTTATTTATGCTATCTATAAACTGTAAGTATTTATTTAACGATGCTGTGTATGTCTGTGTGAAACTGAAGACTTTTTTCTGATGGGGACTTTTAGCTGTAGAATCCCATCGTAATACCAAAGATTAACATTGCCTCCCTGAATGTACGGCCTGAATCCCCGAACCCCTAGTACCTGATCCCGACCCGATCCAGCCCGATCCAACCAGTGATGTTGCGTATCTCTCTATCTTAAAAGGCCTGGCCTTTTTTTTTTTTATTTTATTTTTTTTTGTTGTCGTTTGTTTTTGGTAGAAAAATGAGGAATTCTTTTCTCTTGCAAATGTCTCTGCTGTCAGCTCTTAAAGCCAAGGCCAAAGCTTGTTTGAATGTTGTGATAATGATTATAATTAATAATACTATGAATAATAATGATGATGATGATGATGACTATAACGTGGCATCCCATGGGTTCACGAGTTGCTTGCCATCGGGCGTACTCAGTCAAAGCAAGAAGCGAGACGAGTGTGAATCCTACAAGGCCGAACGCAAACACGCGTAACGCGTGTCTGCCTGGCTAAAAAAAAAAAAATGCATGGTTGTGACTGCCATCTCCCTCACCCGAACTCCCCCCCCCCCCCCCCCCCCCCACAGTGCAGTGCAGACACTTCTGTCTACATCCAACTCGCCATCCTCCACATGCCAAGCTCTTCTGCCAGTTGTCTCAGTTCCAAGAGGGTTTCTTCAGAGTTCACTCCCGTCAGGTTCCTGCGTTCTTGGAGTTTGTTGTTGTAGGGTTAGGGTTAGGGTTAGGGTTAACCCTGGTTAACCCTAACCCTAACCCTAGGGTTACAAGTCCTTGTAGCTCTGAAGGTGTTGAGAGTAATTGTTTATCGCAGTCTTCTAAACTTTAAGAGCTCGTCCCGAGCATTTCAGGGTCTGAGCAGTTCTCCGTAGCCTCCGTAGGTTCCATCCTCCTGAGGGCCAAGAGTCCGGTACACCTCATTTTGTTTGTTATCCTTCGGTTACGAAGCTTTCAGGTTTTCTCCCTCGCCCCGCAGGAGCTTTATGGACTGTTTCTGATCATTCGGGGTTTCTTGAAGTTTGTCCATGGTTCTCCAAGGTTCCCCGAGCAGCTTGCATAGCACAGATAATTTGATTTTCCAGCATTTCGTGTGGCGAAAAGTGTAAATCGAGAGCAGGTCGCCCAAGATCGCGCTCCGTGACCCCTGTAAGTGCTGCCAAAGAGCGTCAAAGCTGACATGACCGTTCCCCACCTTCGCTCTCTGTCGAATTATATCCCTCCTTTCTCGATCTTTAATGTTGGAAGGAGTGAATTGCTATAAGCCCCGTTCACACTGTGCACTTGAAAGACGGGCCGTCATGAAAGAGGCCATCGACTTTTCATGGACTTCAAAAGGGGAGGCTTTTTTTCCTATATATATATATATATATATATATATATATATCTATCTCCCATCACCTTTCTGAGGTATCTGGTCTGGGGTCTGCTGTTGGCCAGACCTGTGGGCTTTAGGGGGCATTCAAAGGGGGGGGGGCGTTGGGAGATCAGAGAGGAGGCTGAATCATCCAGGATGGTGGTAGTGTGTGTCTGTGCAGAAGAAGTGGGGGGGGGGGGGGGGTATTTGAGGAACAGGAGGTGTTGGAGTAGTGGGTCATGGAGCTGAATTAAACTTTAATGAGTAACAATTGTAAGCACGCTGAGAGCAAAGGGGGCGGCGGTGGTGGTGGTGGGGGTTGGTTGCGAGGTCGAGTCTGTGCAGGAGTGAAAAAAAAAAATTAAAAATAAAAGAGCTTGAAGGCTGCTCTGCCGACCCCTGCTCATCGTATCAAAGCTGAGGTGACACCTTTCAGGTTTCTCTTTGTCTGCCGGACTCAGAGCATAAAATGGAGACGGAGCTTTTTTTTTTTTTTTTTGTACCGAGCCACCTTCTGCTCCGCGTCAAGCAGGAGAGCTTTCCCCTCTCCACGCAGGAGGGAGGGAGGATTAAATACAGCCGGCTGCTGCAGGTGATCCGCATCGCCATTTTAGCCTGCGGCACCCTCTAGTGACTTTTTCTGGAAACTTGACCCCGAGGCCACTGCAGAGCAACCGAGGAAGCAGGAGAACTGAAAATACTTTCTGAATAAAAATTGAAAGAGGTTTTTTTTTTTGACACTGTTTTAACCAAAAAGAACAACAACAACCAAAGATGGGGTGATGGGTGACTGCTGAATCATTATGTATCATGGTAGTTTTGGCACGTCCTTATCAGAGCTACCGTAGCACTCAGAGGATTCAAAAAAAAAAAAAAAAAAGCACCATTGGTGTCCCGCGTGCTGATTATTTATGTCGCGTAAAACAGTATTACGTTGAACTGGAACTGAGAAACTGACACAAGGCGGTGTCTTCAGATGGAAGTCTTTTTGACTCTGTAAACCCCAGTGTCTCTGTTGTCTGTCCCCGCCTTCTCCCCCCCCAGTGTGTACATGAAGACTTTACCCATCTACCTCAACTGTGTGAGACGTTGTGTGGCAAAGATATTCCTTAACCAAAGAATCCGTCCTGTCAGGGTGTCTCTGTCTATCTATCTTATCTATCTCGTTTGTACATCCGTCTCTTCTTCATGCCTTTTGCTCCAAACCAAATGTGCTGGAATCAATCCGTAACAGGAGCCGAACAAGGCTCCCGTCCAGCCAAAGCTGAAGTCCAGGATGCTAGTGTCCCATTGATCCATGTTCTGTATATATATATATAAATATATGAAATCATTCTCAAGACCAAAAAGAAAAAGAAAAAAAAAGAGGAGGTGACAATCCAAGCAAGGGGGATCTTGCTGTAATCAACGTTGCCTATTCCTTGTTTTCCGAAAAACTATGATTATGCGACTCGCTGTACTAGAAAAAGCCCAAGAATCAAGCGCTCATCCCAAAGTAAAAAGGTCAGAGGAGACAGAAGCTATTTTTCCACATTTGTAAGCCATCCCCTCCCACCCCCTCCCCCCTCCCCGTTCTTTCCAAATGTTTAGTGTAGTTGAAATACTGTTCGATCCCACTGTTGTAAGTAGGAATTAATTAAATCCATGCAGAAAGCTTTAAAAGGGGGAAGAGCTGAGGAAAATATTTGTCTGACTTTTTGAGTTTTCTCAGCTCGGACTCGACCCACCGTGCTTTACCGTGCCATTGTTGTCCATGTGTTAGACATACTAAATGAATGTGGCTAACCAACCAAAGGCTTTAAAAGAAAAAAAAAAAGATACACAACACTTTAAACATCAATCATGGTGGGACATTTTGTATCATCTACTAAAGAAAATCCCTTTGAATACCTCATGTGAAAACTGTTTGTTGTGATGTTGCACTAAAAAATAAAAATGACTCATTTGTAACCCAAAGACTGTGCTGCGTCAAGTTTTATTCTGACCTCGTTGGAAGCGTCGGTGGAGGCGCTCTCCGGGTTTTTAGACTGCACTCGAGTGTTTCACTGAAAGAAAACCCTCTTACAAATATAAAAGGGAACTTTGAAGTTGGTCCGAGAAGTTTAGATACTTGTTTAGCTTCTGCTTCTTTATTAAACTGTAGATGCTGTAGATGCATGTCAAGCTATATTTTGTGGTTTTAACTCATCACAAGGTCTATTTTTTCTGCTTCTTGTTGAAAACTACTTAGCCAAAATAAATGTAGCGCATCTTCACAACGACAAGGGCTGTATGTATGATCTTGGTCTCAAAACAAAGCTAAGACATGTCAGATTACTGTGGAAGTGCCAAAAAAACAAAATACATTGGAGTGAAAACCATTTTTGAGTCATAGGATAGTTGCCCATTTCATCTAGGAATCAGTAAAGTAATATCTGATGAGTAACTAGCACTGTTTCTGACTCATTTTGAAAACTCGCGCAGACCTCTAAACATTTTCCCCATTCAGATGCAGAGAGTCGAGTTTAACTCTTTGACTGCTCGCTCGACCAGTTTTAGTTTCACAGCGATGAGACAGACGTGTTTGTAATCAGCGGAGTCTCTGCTTTCACTCGGCACCTTGTCTGTGGGGTTTGCTTGAAGAGCTAAAATTAGCAGGAGCGCTAAGAGTTTCTTGAGTTTCATGCTGACTTGCAGTTCCCTCCTCTGTCCATCCCAGCGTTTACCTCCACCTGTGTGTGTAGATGTGTTCGGGGTGGCGGCTGGCGTGGTGACCGGTGATCTAGTCCTCTGACCATCTCACCTCAGTGCTGCTACCTGCATCTGTTTATGTAGTCATTCAGTCATTTGCGTGCTCTCCTCTCTCTGAGCGCTAAGGTGGTAATGGGCTGCCTTGGTGTTTTTCTTACATGCTCGTGTAATCTCCTGGGGTTTGAACTGTGTTTTGTTGGGGTGGCAGTGCTTGGCCGCGGCTTTTAACTGCATTTGGTGTGCTACACGTTAGCACCGGGGCTTCCAAGCGTGCGCGTATAGACCTTTTGCCCGTGACGTCACACACTGCAGTCGCAACAACTCGCCGCCAGTTGGAGTGAAACAAAGCCCTTTCAGCTAAGCAGTTTACCTGTCGTGTGTGTAATCTGTCGTGTTCATGTGGATAGCCAACAGTTCGAAAACATGGTTTTGAACTGTGTAGCTGTTGGCTGCACAAACTACAGAGGAAAGGGACCAGAATTATCGTTCCACAGATTCCACAGAACGCTGAGAAAAGTGGATCGTTGTACTCCGACGCGCTCGTGGGTTTGACGCAAGGAAATAGTGGCGACCGGCGAGAACAAGTCACATATGTAACAAGCATTTTGTTGGAGGTGTGTGTTTTCATCTGTTTCAACTGATTAACTGACTATTTGTAACATTTGGATGATCTTTAATTAAAAGACTTACGTTATTTTGTAAATAATTCTGCATGATCAGCTTGGGACTGAGTGTTTATATAGGGCACTTTGCCATAGGCATGCATGTGTTGGTTGTTGTCCAACATATTACCGCTTACTCAGTTTCCAGCCGATCATGCAGAATCATTCCTTGTGTCAAACCCACGAGCGCGTCGGAGTCCAAAATATTTGTAGGATTCCAAGCTTTTATAGGCCTTGAGAGTTTCCCCGGTGTACGGTGATGACTTCTTTATCAAATAATTATATATGCCCGGGTACTCGAGGTCAGGGAGTTTCTTTATCTGGGCAGAACAGGGCAGCTGGCAGTAGGTACGGGTCGTGTTCTAGGCCTGAAATCTGCAATTTCTCCCGGTATTGTTCCTTTTCCGACCCATTCAGACTTTGAACGTGGTCTGACAGCACTATCAGACGACTGGTCATGATATTCCGCGTAACCTGCACAAAGACTATGTGATCGCTTAGGCCCTAGCTTGTTGTTTTCACTCCAATATGGCGACTGTGCTCTGTCGTCAAGGCGTGTGTCATGTGACTGCAAAAGGTCTATACCGCAGGTACCGCGTGTCTCACGCGGGCCCCTGTACAGGGGGCTCTCGTAAATTCAAGGGGTCCCTCGTCCAAGGAACAGTTTCTCATGGATCTCCGTTGGAAGTCCACACATTTGATTGACTGCAGCAGATGAACGATTTGCCACTTCTTCTCCTTCCTGGATGACGATGCAACTTTTCAAGCAACAGTTTAGCAAGATTTCAAAATCTCCTTTATTCACTTGTTCACAATTCAGTAAAAGATACAGAACATAAACTCCAGTAAAATCACAAGTTATTGTTTTGACACTTTGGCTGGCGGCATGATTTACGCTCTACGCTCGTACCGGCTTCTCTGATGCTCAGCGGGCGAGCTGCACAGTGTGCTAATGTCTTCTTTACAGAAAAACCAATCATCAAGCCCTGAACTATTTTTTTGAAAGAGTCTGTGGACAGATGGAATAAAAACATGCAGATGACATGACTTGACTGGAGGCAGCTAACGTGTGGTGTACTCACACACCAGCACGCTCACAGGATGTTTACCAGCGAGACGGCTATTGATTTTATCCTTCCTTCTGTCGTTACATGTAAAAGCTAAATTGACCAACGAGTCAATTTCCTAAAGAGTCAATGGGATCCTTTCAGACAGTTTTTATGGTAGGTTTAACACACAAACCTGAGACTTTATCTCCGTTGCAGACACACTGATAATTGCTGAAGAGCTGAACTGATCAGCAAATTGACAAATGTGCATCATTGCAACTGAGTCTCTTTAACGCCCATACAATTAAATATAGACAAGCACACACATGAGCTGGATTTAAAGCATTAAAATGTTAAAAAGTGTGGTAAAAATTAAAAGACAAAGTATTATTCAGTTTGAGATTCAGTTCAGTTCCCTTGGCGGTTACATTATAGGATAGCAGGCGTACAGAGCGATGCCACACTGGTCGTTCTTGTTGCGCGCCATCCGGATGTAGCCTTGGTCTCCGAAAGACATCCCCCAGCTGGATGCAGGGTAGAGAAAAATAAAACCAAGGTTAAGTGAAGAGAGCTCGGTTTCTGGGACACAAAATAATCAGAAATGCTCCAGCCGTGTGTTTAAATATAAAAAAAAACCCTCCACAGGCTACGCGGAGCACATCCCTCCCGCAAGATCAACACGATCGGGTCTGCGATCATTTCTTTTTGTCATTTAAACCTATCGATTGTGATCGTGGTTCCGACAGAGGTGCTGATTCAGAGTTAGAGGTACATGCTAGACCTCCCAATAAATTCCAGGATATGTTCCCATCATTTCAACAAGAATCCTGTCTCCTTTGCCTGGAGTAACCGGAGGAAGCCACTGGCCCGGGGAAGACCGGAAGGGAACAGGTCTACAAAGCCCCGGATGAGTGTGAGTGCTGTCAAGTGAAATACATAAATGTCTTTTTTTCGACTCACAGCCTGAACTTTTCCTCATACGTGCTTCGAATCTCCTCTAAAAACCTCTGAATTGTTTTCACCCAGCAGATCAACGTACTGTCCATATACGACTCGGAGCCTGCATTGCGCAGGAGTTTCCATACTTCTTGAAAAAATGAAACATCTGCTGTCTTAGATGCAATTTCATAAGACAGAGACCAACAGGACATCCTGATTTTTTTTACTTTATTTCAAGAAGTTTGCGGAACTTTGTGTCAACTGGTAGTCTCATGTCAGTAAAATATCCTGTTTGAACAGACCAAAACGTCCATACTTTGCTTGTTGATAACTTGAACGCAGCCCTGACTTCCAGTTTTAACTTCTTTTTTCCCCTGAAGCAGCCAGAAAGTACAAAGTGAACAAAAACATAACAGAAGTGGTGCAACACAGCTCCCAGAACATATCATATCATGTCATAGTCTGTTCAGTAAAGCCTACAGTTAGTCTAAACAATAGTGTGTAAGTGCTAATAGTGTTAGCCATAGGTATAGGAGATAAGACTAGAGTAGCTCGTCTTAGTCACAGCTTCGTCATAGCTATGCTGCTATAGGCCTACGCTGCAGGGGGACGCCAACATGATCTGCTGAGTGGTGTCTCCACTGCTCTTCCCCCTTTCTTTCCCTTTCCTCCTCCCTTCTTCCTCCTCCAGCTCATTCCATAGTTAATTAGCAGCACCTTGTTACTGTAACTGTGCTCCATTTTCTTTCCTGTAGTTTGTTGTGCTGTTTTGCCCCTTTTTTCTCTTTTCTTTCTGTATGTTTGCAGGCTAGAGTTTCCTGAGTTTCATACTGACTTGCAGTTCCCTCCTCTGTCCATCCCAGCGTTTACCTCCACCTGTGTGTGTAGATGTGTTCAGCTGTTGTGGTGACCGGTGATCTAGTCCTCTGACCATCTCACCTCAGTGCTGCTACCTGCATCTGTTTATATGGTCGTTTCATTCAGTCATTTGTGTGCTCTCCTCTCTCTGTCCTCCATCTTCTCTCTGTCCTGTCTTCGCTCTCTTTTTCTTTCTTTACCCAGCTGGTCTTCAGCAGGAAGGTCCCCCCATATGATCCAGGTTCTGCTCAAGGTTTCTTCCTCTTAAAGTATAGTTTTTTCTTGCCACTGTTTGGCTTAAAGGTTTTTTCTCCCACTGTGGGAGTTTTTTACTTGCCATTATCCTTAATTAGGATTTAATATTATCATTTAAGTTAATGATATTTGCTCGGGGGTCATGTTCTGGGTCTCTGTAAAGCGCCTAGAGACAATTGACATTGTAACCAACGCTATACAAATAAAATTGAATTGAACTGAATTGAATTGATTATAGATAGATTTGGGCCATTTGAGGAAACCGGTGAACGCGTCTCACCTGTTCTTCACCAGCCAATAGTCTTCTCCGTTCAGTGTGCCGTAACCCACAGCCAACACAGCGTGGTTCGCCATCTGGGAGCAGCTGGAGTCATCGTAAACTCCTGAAATACAAGTTCATCTCATTATATCCATGTTTTCTGACCAAACGAAACGCATTTTTCAAATGCAATGTATACATGCAAGAAAACACTGCCTTTTTAACTACAGTTGAATGTGAATGTAAAGTTAGCCTCTGCAGCTTTTTATTTGTAACGTACCACTCCTATAGAAAGCGAATCTGGGCCGCCTGGCATCAATTGCCACTGAAATGGGTCCGATGGTAGCAATCGCCTCCTTCAGAGCTTCTTCATTCCCTGAAGGCACACAGTTGTAGCTGGTACAGTTTGCTGCTCTGAACTTGGGGTTGTAGTGGCACTCTTGTGTCTGAGGTTGGAGGAAAATGTAGGGATTTAAAGGACTAAAAGGGTAGAAAAGTAGAAAAGTTACAATATGACTAACATGGACAGAAGTGGGATTAAAATAAACATGAATATCAGGGCCTTAACAAACAGCTTTTAGCAAATGGATGAAATGTTTTGTTCAGGGGGCGTCTGATGCTTGGAAACTGGATAAAAACAGTAAGTTTTGGAGCCACTTTATTGGTAATGCAGCCAAAACACACTGAAAGCCTGAAACATATTCAGAAAATGATCTAAGAAGCTGAATTTCAGCATGGCATTACAGATGAAAACACTTCACATCACGGACAGATATTTTTCATTCTTTATTTCTGACTGAACTACAGCCATGACACCTCCGCAAGACCGGAACAAAACTAACCTCTTTCACAAAGACAACAGCGAACCAGCCGAAGCCCGCAGGACAAACACGTTGTCCGCTCCGATTAATTTATTGTTGCTCCAAAGAGACATTAACCGCGCAGCACGGACAAGTGGAAAGAGTGTTGCTGTCTACAGCCTGAAGGGTCGCACTTAACTTCTGTTGCTGTTCATACTCCCACATTGTTGTTCCCTGAAAACCTGCATTTGGATTCTGAACTGTTCTCTTTTAGAAAAGCTGTGCCGTGTAATTGGTGAGCTTGGAAACAAAATGAATCCGTTGCCTTTCCTTGATGGAAGGGAAATGCAGAATGCTGCTATTTCATTGTTGGAAAGCAAGCAACACCGCCTCATCTCATGTTACAGTTTCTAGTTATGTGGTTGATGTTTCATGGTTTGAGTAATTTCTTTAGTGCAGTCCTTCTCAAATAGTGGGAAGAGGGCTGCTGTGCGATGCTGGGGGGGGGGGGGGGGGGGGGAACATGTATGACCCCAGGGAAACATGCTTTTTTTTTTTTTTAACAATACTGAAATAAAGTGTAATTGCACATATACTACAGTAGAGGGCAGTGTCACTCTCATTGTCACAGTGTGTTCAGGGAGTATTAGCTATGTTGTGCTGGCTTTTTTTTGTACGGACGTGTGGGCACACAGCACAGACCAGTAGATATAAAGTGAACGAACCCTCAAGAGACACCGCGAAAAAATATTTAACAGGGATGAAAAGAAAGGCGGAGAGGGACGAGGATAATGAGACAAACGAAAGTCATCAGAAAGTTAACACAAGGAAATATGATGATGCTGATGTAGCGCTGGCAGCGCTTTAGGAATGTAACGATATGAAAAATTTGATATCTCGATTATAGTGACCAAATTATCATGGTTTCCGATATTATTGTGGTATCCTTAATTGCTGTACAAATGTCCAAAAAACACATACATTTAAATAATTTCACAAAATCTTGTGATTTTCTTGTCATACTAAAACATTGGAAGCCAAAATTTTATCAAAATGAAACCTTCTCATTAAAAGAGCAAACAAGTGGCACAAAAAGAGGTTTTATTTTAAATGAAAAAAATAAATAAATAACAGGAACAAAGCTAATTTGTCTGGTGCAAATTTAAATAAACACTTTAACAACCATAGTAGGTCAAAATATGCAAATAATTATCAGGAACAAAAATTATAGTGCAAGTTCAAATGAAATAAACTTGAATTGAATTGTAGTTCACTCTGTGTGTCTGTGGGTGTCGCTGTGTTGTTACCTGAGGGTCAGGTATAAAGGTAGCTGCCTGTTATTGGTTAGGTGTTTGACCCGGAAGGGCAAAAGGTTTTTGACCACTGTGGCGCTAACTGCCGGCGTTATGGTTTTCAGATCAGTTAATGGAATAAATTAATATTTTAACTGCATCAGAAGAACATCGTTCCGGTCCTTTTTCGATCAACACGCAACGGTAACGTTTACGAAATGTGAGTTAGCGAAGCACGTCGACCAGGTTACTCTTGGTCAAATATCTCAGTAGCTTGAAGCATTAGCCTTAGCTCCTTCAAGTTGCTTGTAAAAATTACAATAAAATGTAAACAAGTGCTCTGCAGACAGGATAATTGTCCTCCACCAGTTGTCCCTCTGCATTCTTAAAAAAAATAAAAATATGCCCAGACCTCAGATTTTGTTCTTTTAGTGGGTTGGTAAATGTCCTGCTTGCTATCACCACTTTCCGCCATGTTCACGTTACGATACCGATGTTACAAGCTACAAATTTACACAAGACACAGTCGCGAGTCGCTCACAGACTTGAATGAGGCTGATATTACATATCCTGGTAATCGACAGCGATAATGAGATGAAGTTAAACATAAACAGTAATCGTTATCACGTAAAATTTTACCATAATACAGTGCTTCTCAATTATTTTCTGCTGCGCCCCCCCCTCCGGAAGAGGAAAACATTTCACGCCCCCCCTCCTCCCCACCGCGGCTATAAATAGTATAATTTGTCTATAAAATTATTGTAAGTACACCTCTGCATAACAGGGTATCCTTATTAACATTAAGGGAAACAAAAAAAAGAAATATAGATCAACTTTTAACAAAGATTAACTTTATGAAAATCGTTTTTTAGTCTGTAAAGATTTAAAGTGCATCAATCCTACCGTAGTTACAGTGAAGCAGCGCTACATCAGCATCGTCATATTTACTCGTCTTAACTTTCTGGTGTCTCATTATTCTGGTGTTTGTCTCATTATCTCCGTCTCTCTCCGTCTTTGTTTTCATCCCTGTTAAATATTTTTCCCTGGTGTCTCTTGAGTGGTGTCACTTCATATCTCCAGCTCTGTGCTGCGTGCACACATGTCCGTGCAAAAAACCCGACAAAATATAGCTAATACTCCCTAAACTCACTGGGACAATGAGAGCGCCACTGCCACCTACTGGAGTATGTGTGCAATTACACTTTATTCCAGTACGCCAAGAAAAAAAAAACATGTTCCCTGGGGTCACACGTGCCCCCCCAAGGGGTCCTGCCCCACTATTTGAGAAGGACTGCCATAATACCAGTAACTGTTCCATCCCTACAGCGCTTTTTTACAGACTAAAAAACAATTTTAATAAAGTTATTGTTTGTTATACGTTGATCTATGTTTCTTTCTTTTTTGTTTCTCTTAATGTTAATAAGGATACAGTGTTATGCAGAGGTGTACTTATAACAATTTGATAGACAAATGATACTATTTATAGACGCGGTGGAAAAACGCGGTGGAAGGTGGTGGTGGTGGGGGAACAGAAAATAATTGAGAAGCATTGCTTTAGTGGAATTACACTTCTGAGCCTTATTTAAGCAATTTATCTTGACGTTATTTTGATAACTAGTTTATTTAGAGCACTGTGACATCAGTTCCTGTGATTGTCACGTCTGGTGAAGCTGATTTCAACCTGATTCAACCCTCACAACAGCTGCTGCTCTGTGTTTTGGTAAAAGCAACTCACCAGTCCTGTATACGGGTACCCCGCATCAGAATCAATGCCTTGGTTGTCGATGACGTACTGGAAGGCGTAGGTCATGAAGCCTCCGTTGCAGCCGTGGTTGCCGTATTTGCCGGAACAGTCCACCAGATTTTGGGGACTGAGGTCAACGAGCTTTCCCGTAGCCTTGGCTAGCTGGCCCTCCAGGGCCCCCGCAGCACTGAAGGCCCAGCAGGAACCACAGGCACCCTAGGTCCAAAAGTCTGCTGTTATTTATCATATAAAAACAAAAAAAAATACAAAAATACCCAACCATCCAGCATAGTTTCTTCAAAGCCAATTCAAACACTTGTTTTATTAATTTCTGTTATAGATAATGATATAAACAAAACTGATGCAGGCAGATAACTGGAACAGGCAGGTCTGATAATACAGATGTTCTTCTTTTCCTTTCCTTCTCTCTGCACTTCAGAGGTGCTGTGAGGTGACTCTGTGACAGACGCTGCAGCTGTTACACAGTGATGTATCGCACCTATCATTTATCTTTAAGGTTTTACCAGAAATATACGTAAAAGCAGTTTAGCAGGTGCTGCACAGAAACGGAAACAGTCTGCTGTGCTTCTCTCTAAGCATATTTCAATGGAATAAAAAGGTTTAAACTCCACCAACTGTCAGAGAAAATGCTGTTTTTTCTTTCCTTCAAATATAATTCAACGTGTTACAAAGAGAAGAAGGAAATCCAGAATCAACACTTGCGAGTCTCCCGACTGCGCAACACTAGTTTGTAATAAGTAGAGCTACAAAATCAAATATTATTCTCTTTAAATTCTGAGGGAGATCTAAGTGTATTTTTTTTCTTCTTTGCACTAAAGAAAAAAGGTTTCTGGCTTTAAATGCGTCAGGGATTTATCTCTCATTTTCAATGCACTAAAAACAGTGGGGTGGGGTGGGTGGGGGGTATAAATCAGCTAATTTGGCAGATGCAGGATGTGGACTTCCTCTGCAAAGCAACTGACTGTACAGTCATGTGAAAAAATGAACCATCCCTTTTTCTTTTTAAGCCTCTGCCTGTCGAGACATCGAACAAAAACCCATCTGGTCCTCGCTCCTCAGGTTGTTGAATCACGGCCTCAGATGACCATCAACTCATTACACGACGTCATCATCTACGTAACACAGCTGAACCAAAAATACAAAACAGAACACAAGATCTGACTGGACCCGACTGGTCCTTAGGACTTAAGATGATCAAGTTATCAGCTGACGTCACCAGCTGTAGAAGCAGATGTTGAGGCAGTTTGCTGGTCCGGAGCACGGCAGGTGTTTATTAACGTCACGCAAAGAAGTAGGGGTGCACGATAACTATCAGGCCAATAACAGGAAATTATGACATCATTCCGATAAGTCCGATATCCAACAAATAGCCCCGATAACATATATATTTTAGTCAACACTGCAGTACCTCGCTCCCTCTGAGTCTTAAATGACCAGCAGTGAATGTTATGTTCAAGTAACTATGGCATAATCAGAAAAACGATTTATCAATCAGGAAAATCAAGAATACCCCAGAAAACAACTCATTAACTGGGTCATAATTTTGGTAGTTGCTGACTTGAATTGATATTCGCAGTATTTTCCCTCATGTTCCACATAAAAAAGAAAAAAATAGAAAAGGCTGAAAGAACAACTAGCAAACGAGGGAACAGAGGAATTTACGTTACACCTTGAATGCAGCCTGCAGCACAGCGTACTGATCACAACAAACATGGCGGAGTGGAACTTCGTTAAAGTTTCAGAAGAAGATAGTTTGGTGGTTATTTGTGAAGAATCCTCCGAGTGAATTCTACGAGGAGGGAAGCACAAGCTTTAATACGTAAAACCTGATCAGCCACCTACAACATAACAATCGCTTCCATGGAGTTTTGAAATCGCGCTAACGTAAGCTAATGCTAACGTGGGCAAGCCAGCAGCAGTTTCCCCTCCCCTCCCCTCTTCTCTCCCTCATCTCCCTCATCTAAAGCTTCCATGAGATAAAAAAAAACAAAAAATACTGAACCTCATTTACTTTAATTAAAGGTATTAATTTAAATGGAATCACAAGTCAAAATCCTTTAAATGTTAATGTAAATCCTTTTCAGTTTGTAATTTTGATGTATGTATTTCCATCAGTTCAAAGAGCCTTTATTTTTTATATCAGTCAGTAATGCAGCTATTTAAGTTAATGTGAGATATCAAATAGGTTTGTTTGATAGCTTTACAAAAATGTTTGAGAGGCTTGACAATAGTTTTTCAATGGAAAAAAATAAATATCTGTTCATTTAAAGAGTCAAAACTATTTTTGATTTTGTTCATAGTATTGATGTAATGACCTTAGGTATATGTGCGTGTTATTGGTTATCGGTATCGGTTTTATAAAAGTTATCGTGCATCCCTACAAAGAAGATAAGGCATTAGCAAGCGTCTGTGATCAAATGCTCGCAGAAGCAGCTGCTGCTGCCCGTCAGTCATGGTAATGTGGTCGTTTCTCAACAATTTCAGTCCAGTAAGAAGTTTATTCACATCCTTCCCAGAAGTGTGCATCCCTGCAAGATCATTGCGAGGGCAGATCATGCAACAGTCAGAGAAATAAAAAAACAAAAAAAAAGAGAGATTTTTTTTTGAGCCTAAGTTCATGGCAGTGCAGTTAGAAAAAGACTTAAGAAGTACAGCTTGTTTTCAGAAGAGCTGCCTCTTTCCTCATAGAAGGAGGTGGCAGCACGTTTGCTGAGATTGCATGTCGACAAGCCACAAGTCCTCTGACACAAAGGATTGGACCAACCGAGGAAGCAAACCAACTGTGAGACACGGCGGTGGTTCAACCAACAGTGTATTTATGGTGGTAACACGTGGTAAGAACCAGACCATTTTTACGTTCTCAGAATGTAAACTTTAGATAAGTAAAAGGGAGTTTTCTTTTCACAGACGGCATGGGAAATGAGATGAGAGTTGACCACAGTGTCACCAGGAGACATGAAATGTTTCAGCTTTTATCAACAACACGGATTTATGACCATTAGTGGACATGAAAATGAGCCACTGACAAGAACACAACCACACAGAGTAAGTTTTTTTTTTTTTTTGTACCTGCATCTTGACACTTGTGACATATCCCTTGTCTCTCAGGTCCAGGCTGTCGGGGATCTCGGGCCAGACGCCCCAGCGAAGCGAAATGGCGCCCTCTGGACGTCAGTGGGAGGACGGAGTGTGGAAAAATACTGCATCATCTCCTCTGGTGTCTGTGAGGAAGAAGATAACATGATGACATTAACTGAGATCACGAGTTTAAATGAAATGGTTTTATTTAAGATAAGATTGACGTGTTCAGGAAATGGATCAGTTTGAGTATCCGTCATATAAATTAAGTTTCATGCTGGTGTCTCGACATGAACTTCTTTGGTGGCAAATTAGCTGCTGTTTTTCAATATTCAATAACATTTCAGAGGTTTTTATTTTTCTGTTTTTGTTGAGGTTAACTGGGCTCATTTTGATATTGTTGTATGACAAAAAGTAAAATAAAAAAGCTATTAAACAGAGGGAGAACAATTAATTTCACGTAATAAACCTCCACTGAATGATAGATGGGGTCCATGTCAGCTGCAAGTGGAACTATTCAGTATTTATTGGCTCTTATTATAAAAACTATGTCCCCATGAAAAACAAAAACTGAAATAACTTCACGGAGATTTGCTTGGGTGCTTCTTTTGATCAGATACGTCGTCACCTTTCAGTCTTCTGAGCTCAGTCTAAGCTCTCTCTGGTCGGCAGGAGGCTGCCACACGGGCTTAAAATCTCGCCTGGAAATCGTGAAATAGTTTCCCACACAGACGGCGGAGAATCAGGTTAGAGGCCACTGACCAGACACCACTCGGTTAATATTCCAGCTCTCTGCCAGAGTGCTTCAGTTGCTCATTAAGTTGGACTGAGAATACACTCTGGCTGTATTTGTGTTGAAAATGTCCTGGTGGGACTGATCAGCGGTCAAGCTGAGAGCAGAAATTAGTCCATTACTTTTTTTTTTCCCCCTTTCTTTATTCTCATTAGTTGAATTGTCTCTCAAAGGCCAGAACCAGGAATCTAAAGCAACATAGGAAGACCAAAGGGTCAAAGATAAAGTCCAGCACGGAGCGGAAAACGTTTCTCATTAAAATCCAACAAAAGGAGTCGGGATTTCATTCATTTTCTCTCTTTCCAGCAGCTATGATTTCAAATCGCGCTAAAAACATAATGAATTAATGACTCTAAAAATATAGCTTTCCAATCCATGTATCACTCGTTCTTTCCATTTTCAATTGGCAATCAAAAATTAAAAAATGAAAAAGGAACGTTTTATTTTGTTTTTCGTTATTCCATCTAACGCAAAAAACGAAAAAATGCCTGGATTTTTGTATTTCAATTTAAGACTTGGTTAAAAAATTTGAAATTAAAAAACAGGCCACGGGACTGAATTTGTTTTTAATATTTAATATATCCGGTTTACGTGACCCGGAAGTGGATTTGTGCGTGGCAGTTTGGGTAGCAACTTGGGTAGCAATGCTAACAGTTCAGTCTGTTAAAAAAAAAAAAAAACTGGGTTGCATCAAAACTTTCAAGCCCCTTTGTTCGAGTCCATCCCGTGGTTCCCTCATTTATCATTAGATCTGCTCCATCGGTTTACTGTGATGCTCCATTCACCTACTGTTTACATTGGTGCAGTGCCATCTAGTGGCCAGCTTTGACCTCCACCTGTCTATATAGACATCATCCCAGCGTTTACCTCCACCCGTCTAAATAGATGTCATCCCAGCATTTACCTCCACCTGTCTATATAGATGTCATCCCAGCGTTGACCTCCACCTGTCTATATAGACGTCATCCCAGCGTTGACCTCCACCTGTCTATATAGACGTCATCCCAGCGTTGACCTCCACCTGTCTATATAGACGTCATCCCAGCGTTGACCTCCACCTGTCTATATAGACGTCATCCCAGCGTTGACCTCCACCTGTCTATATAGATGTCATCCCAGCGTTGACCTCCACCCGTCTATATAGACGTCATCCCAGCGTTGACTTCCACCCGTCTACATAGACGTCATCCCAGCTTTGACCTCCACCCGTCTATATAGACGTCATCCCAGCGTTGACCTCCACCTGTCTATATAGATGTCATCCCAGCGTTGACCTCCACCTGTCTATATAGATGTCATCCCAGCGTTGACCTCCACCCGTCTATATAGATGTCATCCCAGCGTTGACCTCCACCCGTCTATATAGACGTCATCCCAGCATTGACCTCCACCCGTCTATATAGACGTCATCCCAGCGTTGACCTCCACCCGTCTATATAGACGTCATCCCAGCGTTGACCTCCACCTGTCTATATAGACGTCATCCCAGCGTTGACCTCCACCTGTCTATATACGTCATCCCAGCGTTGACCTCCACCTGTCTATATAGACATCATCCCAGCATTGACCTCCACCTGTCTATATAGACGTCATCCCAGCGTTGACCTCCACCTGTCTATATAGATGTCATCCCAGCGTTGACCTCCACCTGTCTATATAGATGTCATCCCAGCGTTGACCTCCACCCATCTATATAGATGTCATCCCAGCGTTGACCTCCATCTGTCTATATAGATGTCATCCCAGCGTTGACCTCTACCTGTCTATATAGATGTTATCCCAGCGTGACCTCCACCGTCTATATAGATGTCATCCCAGCGTTGACCTCCACCTGTCTATATAGACGTCATCCCAGCATTGACCTCCACCCGTCTATATAGACGTCATCCCAGCGTTTACCTCTATCTGTCTATATAGATGTCATCCCAGCGTTGACCTCCACCTGTCTATATAGATGTCATCCCAGCGTTGACCTCCACCTGTCTATATAGATGTCATCCCAGCGTTGACCTCCACCTGTCTATATAGACGTCATCCCAGCGTTGACCTCCACCCATCTATATAGATGTCATCCCAGCGTTTAACCTCCACCCGTCTATATAGATGTCATCCCAGCGTTACCTCCACCCGTCTATATAGATGTCATCCCAGCGTTGACCTCCACCTGTCTATATAGACGTCATCCCAGCGTTGACCTCCACCTGTCTATATAGACGTCATCCCAGCGTTGACCTCCACCTGTCTATATAGACGTCATCCCAGCGTTGACCTCCACCAGTCTATATAGACGTCATCCCAGCGTTGACCTCCACCCGTCTATATAGATGTCATCCCAGCAATTACCTCCACCCATCTATATAGATGTCATCCCAGCGTTGACCTCCACCCGTCTATATAGATGTCATCCCAGCGTTGACCTCCACCTGTCTATATAGATGTCATCCCAGCGTTGACCTCCACCCGTCTATATAGATGTCATCCCAGCGTTGACCTCCACCTGTCTATATAGATGTCATCCCAGCGTTGACCTCCACCTGTCTATATAGATGTCATCCCAGCGTTGACCTCCACCTGTCTATATAGATGTCATCCCAGCGTTGACCTCCATCCGTCTATATAGATGTCATCCCAGCTTTGACCTCCACCTGTCTATATAGATGTCATCCCAGCGTTGACCTCCACCCATCTATATAGACGTCATCCCAGGAATTACCTCCACCCATCTATATAGATGTCATCCCAGCAATTACCTCCACCCGTCTATATAGATGTCATCCCACCTCCACCCATCTATATAGATGTCATCCCAGCGTTGACCTCCACCTGTCTATATAGATGTCATCCCAGCGTTGACCTCCCCCGTCTATATAGATGTCATCCCAGCTTTGACCTCCACCTGTCTATATAGATGTCATCCCAGCGTTGACCTCCACCTGTCTATATAGATGTCATCCCAGCGTTGACCTCCACCTGTCTATATAGACGTCATCCCAGCGTTGACCTCCACCTGTCTATATAGATGTCATCCCAGCGTTGACCTCCACCTGTCTATATAGACGTCATCCCAGCGTTTGACCTCCACCTGTCTATATAGATGTCATCCCAGCGTTGACCTCCACCTGTCTATATAGATGTCATCCCAGCGTTGACCTCCACCTGTCTATATAGACGTCATCCCAGCGTTGACCTCCACCCGTCTATATAGATGTCATCCCAGCGTTGACCTCCACCTGTCTATATAGACGTCATCCCAGCGTTGACCTCCACCTGTCTATATAGATGTCATCCCAGCGTTGACCTCCACCTGTCTATATAGACGTCATCCCAGCGTTGACCTCCACCCGTCTATATAGATGTCATCCCAGCGTTGACCTCCACCTGTCTATATAGACGTCATCCCAGCGTTGACCTCCACCTGTCTATATAGACGTCATCCCAGCGTTGACCTCCACCTGTCTATATAGACGTCATCCCAGCGTTGACCCTCCACCTGTCTATATAGACGTCATCCCAGCGTTGACCTCCACCTGTCTATATAGACGTCATCCCAGCGTTGACCTCCACCTGTCTATATAGACGTCATCCCAGCGTTGACCTCCACCTGTCTATATAGATGTCATCCCAGCGTTGACCTCCACCTGTCTATATAGATGTCATCCCATCCCAGCGTTGACCTCCACCTGTCTATATAGACGTCATCCCAGCGTTGACCTCCACCTGTCTATATAGATGTCATCCCAGCGTTGACCTCCACCTGTCTATATAGATGTCATCCCAGCGTTGACCTCCACCTGTCTATATAGATGTCATCCCAGCGTTGACCTCCACCTGTCTATATAGATGTCATCCCAGCGTTGACCTCCACCTGTCTATATAGATGTCATCCCAGCGTTGACCTCCACCCGTCTATATAGATGTCATCCCAGCGTTGACCTCCACCTGTCTATATAGACGTCATCCCAGCGTTGACCTCCACCCGTCTATATAGACGTCATCCCAGCGTTGACCTCCACCTGTCTATATAGATCCATCCCAGCGTTGACCTCCACCTGTCTATATAGACGTCATCCCAGCGTTGACCTCCACCTGTCTATATAGACGTCATCCCAGCGTTGACCTCCACCTGTCTATATAGATGTCATCCCACCCAGCGTTGACCTCCACCCGTCTATATAGATGTCATCCCAGCGTTGACCTCCACCTGTCTATATAGACGTCATCCCAGCGTTGACCTCCACCTGTCTATATAGACGTCATCCCAGCGTTGACCTCCACCCGTCTATATAGACGTCATCCCAGCGTTGACCTCCACCTGTCTATATAGACGTCATCCCAGCGTTGACCTCCACCTGTCTATATAGATGTCATCCCAGCGTTGACCTCCATATACCCCTCCACCTGTCTATATAGATGTCATCCCAGCGTTGACCTCCACCTGTCTATATAGACGTCATCCCAGCCTTTACCCTCCACCCGTCTATATAGACGTCATCCCAGCGTTGACCTCCACCTGTCTATATAGACGTCATCCCAGCGTCCACCTCCACCTGTCTATATAGACGTCATCCCAGCGTTGACCTCCACCTGTCTATATAGACGTCATCCCAGCGTTGACCTCCACCTGTCTATATAGACGTCATCCCAGCGTTGACCTCCACCTGTCTATATAGACGTCATCCCAGCGTTGACCTCCACCTGTCTATATAGACGTCATCCCAGCGTTGACCTCCACCTGTCTATATAGACGTCATCCCAGCGTTGACCTCCACCTGTCTATATAGATGTCATCCCAGCGTTGACCTCCACCTGTCTATATAGATGTCATCCCAGCGTTGACCTCCACCCATCTATATAGACGTCATCCCAGCGTTGACCTCCACCTGTCTATATAGACGTCATCCCAGCGTTGACCTCCACCTGTCTATATAGATGTCATCCCAGCGTTGACCTCCACCCTGTCTATATAGATGTCATCCCAGCGTTGACCTCCACCTGTCTATATAGACGTCATCCCAGCGTTGACCTCCACCCGTCTATATAGACGTCATCCCAGCGTTGACCTCCACCTGTCTATATATGTCATCCCAGCGTTGACCTCCACCTGTCTATATAGATGTCATCCCAGCGTTGACCTCCACCTGTCTATATAGACGTCATCCCAGCGTTGACCTCCACCTGTCTATATAGACGTCATCCCAGCGTTGACCTCCACCTGTCTATATAGATGTCATCCCAGCGTTGACCTCCACCTGTCTATATAGATGTCATCCCAGCGTTGACCTCCACCTGTCTATATAGATGTCATCCCAGCGTTGACCTCCACCTGTCTATATAGACGTCATCCCAGCGTTGACCTCCACCTGTCTATATAGATGTCATCCCAGCGTTGACCTCCACCTGTCTATATAGATGTCATCCCAGCGTTGACCTCCCCCTGTCTATATAGACGTCATCCCAGCGTTGACCTCCACCTGTCTATATAGATGTCATCCCAGCGTTGACCTCCACCTGTCTATATAGACGTCATCCCAGCGTTGACCTCCACCCTCTATATAGATGTCATCCCAGCGTTGACCTCCACCTGTCTATATAGACGTCATCCCAGCGTTGACCTCCACCTGTCTATATAGACGTCATCCCAGCGTTGACCTCCACCTGTCTATATAGACGTCATCCCAGCGTTGACCTCCACCTGTCTATATAGATGTCATCCCAGCGTTGACCTCCACCTGTCTATATAGACGTCATCCCAGCGTTGACCTCCACCTCCACCCGTCTATATAGATGTCATCCCAGCGTTGACCTCCACCTGTCTATATAGACGTCATCCCAGCGTTGACCTCCACCTGTCTATATAGACGTCATCCCAGCGTTGACCTCCACCCTGTCTATATAGACGTCATCCCAGCGTTGACCTCCACCTGTCTATATAGACGTCATCCCAGCGTTGACCTCCACCTGTCTATATAGATGTCATCCCAGCGTTGACCTCCACCTGTCTATATAGACGTCATCCCAGCGTTGACCTCCACCCTGTCTATATAGACGTCATCCCAGCGTTGACCTCCACCTGTCTATATAGATGTCATCCCAGCGTTGACCTCCACCTGTCTATATAGATGTCATCCCAGCGTTGACCTCCACCCGTCTATATAGACGTCATCCCAGCGTTGACCTCCACCTGTCTATATAGACGTCATCCCAGCGTTGACCTCCACCTGTCTATATAGACGTCATCCCAGCGTTGACCTCCACCTGTCTATATAGATGTCATCCCAGCGTTGACCTCCACCTGTCTATATAGACGTCATCCCAGCGTTGACCTCCACCTGTCTATATAGACGTCATCCCAGCGTTGACCTCCACCTGTCTATATAGATGTCATCCCAGCGTTGACCTCCACCTGTCTATATAGATGTCATCCCAGCGTTGACCTCCACCTGTCTATATAGATGTCATCCCAGCGTTGACCTCCACCTGTCTATATAGACGTCATCCCAGCGTTGACCTCCACCTGTCTATATAGACGTCATCCCAGCGTTGACCTCCACCTGTCTATATAGACGTCATCCCAGCGTTGACCTCCACCCGTCTATATAGATGTCATCCCAGCGTTGACCTCCACCTGTCTATATAGACGTCATCCCAGCGTTGACCTCCACCTGTCTATATAGATGTCATCCCAGCGTTGACCTCCACCTGTCTATATAGACGTCATCCCAGCGTTGACCTCCACCTGTCTATATAGACGTCATCCCAGCGTTTGACCTCCACCTGTCTATATAGACGTCATCCCAGCGTTGACCTCCCACTGTCTATATAGACGTCATCCCAGCGTTGACCTCCACCTGTCTATATAGACGTCATCCCAGCGTTGACCTCCACCTGTCTATATAGATAGACGTCATCCAGCGTTGACCTCCACCTGTCTATATAGACGTCATCCCAGCGTTGACCTCCACCTGTCTATATAGACGTCATCCCAGCGTTGACCTCCACCTGTCTATATAGATGTCATCCCAGCGTTGACCTCCACCCGTCTATATAGACGTCATCCCAGCGTTGACCTCCACCTGTCTATATAGACGTCATCCCAGCGTTGACCTCCACCTGTCTATATAGACGTCATCCCAGCGTTGACCTCCACCTGTCTATATAGATGTCATCCCAGCGTTGACCTCCACCTGTCTATATAGACGTCATCCCAGCGTTGACCTCCACCTGTCTATATAGACGTCATCCCAGCGTTGACCTCCACCTGTCTATATAGACGTCATCCCAGCTTTGACCCCACCTGTCTATAGACGTCATTTGACCTCCACCTGTCTATATAGATGTCATCCCAGCGTTGACCTCCACCTGTCTATATAGACGTCATCCCAGCGTTGACCTCCACCTGTCTATATAGACGTCATCCCAGCGTTGACCTCCACCTGTCTATATAGACGTCATCCCAGCGTTGACCTCCACCTGTCTATATAGATGTCATCCCAGCGTTGACCTCCACCTGTCTATATAGACGTCATCCCAGCGTTGACCTCCACCTGTCTATATAGATGTCATCCCAGCGTTGACCTCCACCCTGTCTATATAGATGTCATCCCAGCGTTGACCTCCACCCTCTATATAGACGTCATCCCAGCGTTGACCTCCACCTGTCTATATAGACGTCATCCCAGCGTTGACCTCCACCTGTCTATATAGACGTCATCCCAGCGTTGACCTCCACCTGTCTATATAGACGTCATCCCAGCGTTGACCTCCACCTGTCTATATAGACGTCATCCCAGCGTTGACCTCCACCTGTCTATATAGACGTCATCCCAGCGTTGACCTCCACCTGTCTATATAGACGTCATCCCAGCGTTGACCTCCACCTGTCTATATAGATGTCATCCCAGCGTTGACCTCCACCTGTCTATATAGATGTCATCCCAGCGTTGACCTCCACCTGTCTATATAGACGTCATCCCAGCGTTGACCTCCACCTGTCTATATAGACGTCATCCCAGCGTTGACCTCCACCTGTCTATATAGATGTCATCCCAGCGTTGACCTCCACCTGTCTATATAGATGTCATCCATCCCAGCGTTGATTGACCTCCACCTGTCTATATAGACGTCATCCCAGCGTTGACCTCCACCTGTCTATATAGATGTCATCCCAGCGTTGACCTCCACCTGTCTATATAGATGTCATCCCAGCGTTGACCTCCACCTGTCTATATAGACGTCATCCCAGCGTTGACCTCCACCTGTCTATATAGATGTCATCCCATCCCAGCGTTGACCTCCACCTGTCTATATAGACGTCATCCCAGCGTTGACCTCCACCTGTCTATATAGACGTCATCCCAGCGTTGACCTCCACCTGTCTATAGACGTTCATCCCAGCGTTGACCTCCACCTGTCTATATAGACGTCATCCCAGCGTTGACCTCCACCTGTCTATATAGACGTCATCCCAGCGTTGACCTCCACCTGTCTATATAGACGTCATCCCAGCGTTGACCTCCACCTGTCTATATAGACGTCATCCCAGCGTTGACCTCCACCCGTCTATATAGACGTCATCCCAGCGTTGACCTCCACCTGTCTATATAGACGTCATCCCAGCGTTGACCTCCACCTGTCTATATAGACGTCATCCCAGCGTTGACCTCCACCTGTCTATATAGATGTCATCCCAGCGTTGACCTCCACCTGTCTATATAGATGTCATCCCAGCGTTGACCTCCACCCGTCTATATAGACGTCATCCCAGCGTTGACCTCCACCTGTCTATATAGACGTCATCCCAGCGTTTGACCTCCACCTGTCTATATAGACGTCATCCCAGCGTTGACCTCCACCTGTCTATATAGACGTCATCCCAGCGTTGACCTCCACCTGTCTATATAGACGTCATCCCAGCGTTGACCTCCACCTGTCTATATAGACGTCATCCCAGCGTTGACCTCCACCTGTCTATATAGACGTCATCCCAGCGTTGATCCCCACCTGTCTATATAGACGTCATCCCAGCGTTGACCTCCACCTGTCTATATAGACGTCATCCCAGCGTTGACCTCCACCTGTCTATATAGATGTCATCCCAGCGTTGACCTCCACCTGTCTATATAGACGTCACCCCAGCGTTGACCTCCACCTGTCTATATAGACGTCATCCCAGCGTTGACCTCCACCTGTCTATATAGATGTCATCCCAGCGTTGACCTCCACCTGTCTATATAGACGTCATCCCAGCGTTGACCTCCACCTGTCTATATAGATGTCATCCCAGCGTTGACCTCCACCTGTCTATATAGACGTCATCCCAGCGTTGACCTCCACCTGTCTATATAGACGTCATCCCAGCGTTGACCTCCACCTGTCTATATAGATGTCATCCCAGCGTTGACCTCCACCTGTCTATATAGATGTCATCCCAGCGTTGACCTCCACCTGTCTATATAGACGTCATCCCAGCGTTGACCTCCACCCGTCTATATAGACGTCATCCCAGCGTTGACCTCCACCTGTCTATATAGATGTCATCCCAGCGTTGACCTCCACCTGTCTATATAGATGTCATCCCAGCGTTGACCTCCACCTGTCTATATAGATGTCATCCCAGCGTTGACCTCCACCTGTCTATATAGACGTCATCCCAGCGTTGACCTCCACCTGTCTATATAGATGTCATCCCAGCGTTGACCTCCACCTGTCTATATAGACGTCATCCCAGCGTTGACCTCCACCTGTCTATATAGACGTCATCCCAGCGTTGACCTCCACCTGTCTATATAGATGTCATCCCAGCGTTGACCTCCACCTGTCTATATAGATGTCATCCCAGCGTTGACCTCCACCCTCTATATAGATGTCATCCCAGCGTTGACCTCCACCTGTCTATATAGACGTCATCCCAGCGTTGACCTCCACCTGTCTATAGACGTCATCCCAGCGTTGACCTCCACCTGTCTATATAGATGTCATCCCAGCGTTGACCTCCACCTGTCTATATATAGACGTCATCCCAGCGTTGACCTCCACCTGTCTATATAGATGTCATCCCAGCGTTGACCTCCACCCTGTCTATATAGACGTCATCCCAGCGTTGACCTCCACCTGTCTATATAGACGTCATCCCAGCGTTGACCTCCACCTGTCTATATAGATGTCATCCCAGCGTTGACCTCCACCTGTCTATATAGACGTCATCCCAGCGTTGACCTCCACCTGTCTATATAGATGTCATCCCAGCGTTGACCTCCACCTGTCTATATAGACGTCATCCCAGCGTTGACCTCCACCTGTCTATATAGATGTCATCCCAGCGTTGACCTCCACCTGTCTATATAGACGTCATCCCAGCGTTGACCTCCACCTGTCTATATAGACGTCATCCCAGCGTTGACCTCCACCCTGTCTATATAGACGTCATCCCAGCGTTGACCTCCACCTGTCTATATAGACGTCATCCCAGCGTTGACCTCCACCTGTCTATATAGACGTCATCCCAGCGTTGACCTCCACCTGTCTATATAGACGTCATCCCAGCGTTGACCTCCACCTGTCTATATAGATGTCATCACAGCGTTGACCTCCACCTGTCTATATAGACGTCATCCCAGCGTTGACCTCCACCTGTCTATATAGACGTCATCCCAGCGTTGACCTCCACCTGTCTATATAGACGTCATCATCCCAGCGTTGACCTCCACCTGTCTATATAGACGTCATCCCAGCGTTTGACCTCCACCTGTCTATATAGACGTCATCCCAGCGTTGACCTCCACCCGTCTATATAGATGTCATCCCAGCGTTGACCTCCACCTGTCTATATAGATGTCATCCCAGCGTTGACCTCCACCTGTCTATATAGATGTCATCCCAGCGTTGACCTCCCACCTGTCTATATAGACATCATCCCAGCGTTGACCTCCCCACCTGTCTATATAGACGTCATCCCAGCGTTGACCTCCACCTGTCTATATAGATGTCATCCCAGCGTTGACCTCCACCTGTCTATATAGACGTCATCCCAGCGTTGACCTCCACCTGTCTATATAGACGTCATCCCAGCGTTGACCTCCACCTGTCTATATAGACGTCATCCCAGCGTTGACCTCCACCTGTCTATATAGATGTCATCCCAGCGTTGACCTCCACCTGTCTATATAGACGTCATCCCAGCGTTGACCTCCACCTGTCTATATAGATGTCATCCCCAGCGTTGACCTCCACCTGTCTATATAGATGTCATCCCAGCGTTGACCTCCACCTGTCTATATAGATGTCATCCCAGCGTTGACCTCCACCTGTCTATATAGACGTCATCCCAGCGTTGACCTCCACCTGTCTATATAGACGTCATCCCAGCGTTGACCTCCACCTGTCTATATAGATGTCATCCCAGCGTTGACCTCCACCTGTCTATATAGACGTCATCCCAGCGTTGACCTCCACCTGTCTATATAGACGTCATCCCAGCGTTGACCTCCACCTGTCTATATAGATGTCATCCCAGCGTTGACCTCCACCTGTCTATATAGACGTCATCCCAGCGTTGACCTCCACCTCTATATAGATGTCATCCCAGCGTTGACCTCCACCTGTCTATATAGATGTCATCCCAGCGTTGACCTCCACCTGTCTATATAGACGTCATCCCAGCGTTGACCTCCACCTGTCTATATAGACGTCATCCCAGCGTTGACCTCCACCTGTCTATATAGATGTCATCCCAGCGTTGACCTCCACCTGTCTATATAGATGTCATCCCAGCGTTGACCTCCACCTGTCTATATAGACGTCATCCCAGCGTTGACCTCCACCTGTCTATATAGACGTCATCCCAGCGTTGACCTCCACCCTCTATATAGATGTCATCCCAGCGTTGACCTCCACCTGTCTATATAGATGTCATCCCAGCGTTGACCTCCACCTGTCTATATAGACGTCATCCCAGCGTTGACCTCCACCTGTCTATATAGACGTCATCCCAGCGTTGACCTCCACCTGTCTATATAGACGTCATCCCAGCGTTGACCTCCACCTGTCTATATAGATGTCATCCCAGCGTTGACCTCCACCTGTCTATATAGATGTCATCCCAGCGTTGACCTCCACCTGTCTATATAGATGTCATCCCAGCGTTGACCTCCACCTGTCTATATAGACGTCATCCCAGCGTTGACCTCCACCTGTCTATATAGATGTCATCCCAGCGTTGACCTCCACCTGTCTATATAGATGTCATCCCAGCGTTGACCTCCACCTGTCTATATAGACGTCATCCCAGCGTTGACCTCCACCTGTCTATATAGATGTCATCCCAGCGTTGACCTCCACCTGTCTATATAGACGTCATCCCAGCGTTGACCTCCACCTGTCTATATAGATGTCATCCCAGCGTTGACCTCCACCTGTCTATATAGACGTCATCCCAGCGTTGACCTCCACCCGTCTATATAGACGTCATCCCAGCGTTTGACCTCCACCTCTATATAGATGTCATCCCAGCGTTGACCTCCACCTCTATATAGACGTCATCCCAGCGTTGACCTCCACCTGTCTATATAGACGTCATCCCAGCGTTGACCTCCCCCTGTCTATATAGACGTCATCCCAGCGTTGACCTCCACCTCCATCCACCGTCTATATAGATGTCATCCCAGCGTTGACCTCCACCTGTCTATATAGACGTCATCCCAGCGTTGACCTCCACCTGTCTATATAGATGTCATCCCAGCGTTGACCTCCACCTGTCTATATAGACGTCATCCCAGCGTTGACCTCCACCTGTCTATATAGACGTCATCCCAGCGTTGACCTCCACCTGTCTATATAGACGTCATCCCAGCGTTGACCTCCACCCGTCTATATAGACGTCATCCCAGCGTTGACCTCCACCTGTCTATATATAGACGTCATCCCAGCGTTGACCTCCACCTGTCTATATAGACGTGTCATCCCAGCGTTGACCTCCACCTGTCTATATAGACGTCATCCCAGCGTTGACCTCCACCTGTCTATATAGACGTCATCCCAGCGTTGACCTCCACCTGTCTATATAGACGTCATCCCAGCGTTGACCTCCACCTGTCTATATAGATGTCATCCCAGCGTTGACCTCCACCTGTCTATATAGATGTCATCCCAGCGTTGACCTCCACCTGTCTATATAGATGTCGTCCCAGCGTTGACCTCCACCTGTCTATATAGACGTCATCCCAGCGTTGACCTCCACCTGTCTATATAGACGTCATCCCAGCGTTGACCTCCACCTGTCTATATAGATGTCATCCCAGCGTTGACCTCCACCTGTCTATATAGATGTCATCCCAGCGTTGACCTCCACCTGTCTATATAGATGTCATCCCAGCGTTGACCTCCACCTGTCTATATAGACGTCATCCCAGCGTTGACCTCCACCTGTCTATATAGATGTCATCCCAGCGTTGACCTCCACCTGTCTATATAGACGTCATCCCAGCGTTGACCTCCACCTGTCTATATAGATGTCATCCCCGCGTTGACCTCCACCTGTCTATATAGACGTCATCCCAGCGTTGACCTCCACCTGTCTATATAGACGTCATCCCAGCGTTGACCTCCACCTGTCTATATAGATGTCATCCCAGCGTTGACCTCCACCTGTCTATATAGACGTCATCCCAGCGTTGACCTCCACCTGTCTATATAGACGTCATCCCAGCGTTGACCTCCACCTGTCTATATAGACGTCATCCCAGCGTTGACCTCCACCTGTCTATATAGACGTCATCCCAGCGTTGACCTCCACCTGTCTATATAGATGTCATCCCAGCGTTGACCTCCACCTGTCTATAGAGACGTCATCCCAGCGTTGACCTCCACCTGTCTATATAGACGTCATCCCAGCGTTGACCTCCACCTGTCTATATAGACGTCATCCCAGCGTTGACCTCCACCTGTCTATATAGATGTCATCCCAGCGTTGACCTCCACCTGTCTATATAGACGTCATCCCAGCGTTGACCTCCACCTGTCTATATAGACGTCATCCCAGCGTTGACCTCCACCCGTCTATATAGATGTCATCCCAGCGTTGACCTCCACCTGTCTATATAGACGTCATCCCAGCGTTGACCTCCACCTGTCTATATAGACGTCATCCCAGCGTTGACCTCCACCTGTCTATATAGACGTCATCCCAGCGTTGACCTCCACCTGTCTATATAGATGTCATCCCAGCGTTGACCTCCACCTGTCCACCTGTCTATATAGACGTCATCCCAGCGTTGACCTCCACCTGTCTATATAGATGTCATCCCAGCGTTGACCTCCACCTGTCTATATAGATGTCATCCCAGCGTTGACCTCCACCCGTCTATATAGATGTCATCCCAGCGTTGACCTCCACCTCTATATAGACGTCATCCCAGCGTTGACCTCCACCTGTCTATATAGACGTCATCCCAGCGTTGACCTCCACCTGTCTATATAGATGTCATCCCAGCGTTGACCTCCACCTGTCTATATAGATGTCATCCCAGCGTTGACCTCCACCTGTCTATATAGATGTCATCCCAGCGTGACCTCCACCTGTCTATATAGATGTCATCCCAGCGTTGACCTCCACCTGTCTATATAGATGTTATCCCAGCGTGACCTCCACCCGTCTATATAGACGTCATCCCAGCGTTTACCTCCACCTGTCTATATAGACGTCATCCCAGCGTTGACCTCCACCTGTCTATATAGATGTCATCCCAGCGTTGACCTCCACCTGTCTATATAGATGTCATCCCAGCGTTGACCTCCACCTGTCTATATAGATGTCATCCCAGCGTTGACCTCCACCTGTCTATATAGACGTCATCCCAGCGTTGACCTCCACTGTCTATATAGACGTCATCCCAGCGTTGACCTCCACCTGTCTATATAGACGGTCATCCCAGCGTTGACCTCCACCTGTCTATATAGACGTCATCCCAGCGTTGACCTCCACCTGTCTATCTAGACGTCATCCCAGCGTTGACCTCCACCCGTCTATATAGACGTCATCCCAGCGTTGACCTCTACCTGTCTATATAGATGTTTCTGGGATATCAACTAACATGCTGACCAGTGGTCTGATCCTCTGACCACTTCAGTGTTGCTGCCTACATCTGTTTATATCACGTGTCAAACACAAGGCCTGCGGGCCAAATGTGGCCCGCTACCTCATTGTATGTGGCCCTGGAGAGCTTGTGCATTATTGGCCTAAATTTTAAACCAATATTTTAAGACAAAATAAGCCTACGCCACTTTAAAGCGCATATTGACAATAAACTGCATCTCCCATAATGCATTTCGTTGTTACCCACAATGATAACAGTATATCACCATGAGTAAGACATTAAGATGATTTTCAGAACTTATGGACTTAGAGAAAAACCTGTACAAACCAGCCCTTACATGTCCAAGAAAAGAAAAAAATGATGCACAAGGATGGCAGCTTCATGAACGATGGGAAAACGAATACAAGTTTGTATCTCAAGCTGCAGAAATAGTACGTCTTTTGTGTTATGAGGTGGTGTCAGTCATGAAAGAGTATAATTTACGTCAGTATTTTGATAGCAAACACAGAGCTAAGTATGTTAAATTTAGCCTACAAGAAAAACAACAAATCGTTTCCGCTTCTGAAACCAAGGTAATGGATATTCTCAGTGATGTAAACATGACCTGTGCGAGAGCAGGGTTACAACCACAAACCCTGAGTTTAAAATAATGATTTAAATATTTGAAACTTGAATACATAATAAATACAGAAACACTTATTTAACAATATAATAAGGTGTAGTTTAATTTATTTTGATTACATTGCATTTTGTTACATTCATGCTGCCAGTCTGGCCGTTCGAGGGCAACCATGATGCTGATGTGGCCCTCAGTGGAAGTGAGTCTGACACCCCTGGTTTATACAGTCATCTCTGTAGTTCATGTACTAACAATAAACCAGTCAGAATATCTTTATTCTCCAGCGAACGGACAATTATTATTAATATATTTTGTCCTGTATAATATTGTCAATGGATGTATGTCTCTCCTCTCTCTGTATCTCCCTCCTCTTTTCTTTCTTTACCCGGCTGGCCTTCATATGATCCCCCATATGATCCAGGTTCTGCTCAAGGTTTCTTCCTCTTAAAGTGGAGTTTTTCTTTGCCACTGTTTGGCTTAAATTTTTTTTTTCTTCCACTATGGGAGTTTTTTTTTTTTAACTTGCCATTTTTCTTTGATTAGGATGTAATATTGTAATTTTAGCTGATATTAGCTGACTTGAACTTTGAAAAGGGCCTATATAAATGAACTGTACTCACAACTAGCACTGTGCTTTATAGAGACATGTTATGCCTTGTGTTTCAAAACCTGACATAATTTCCTGAGGATGTACTGAAACGCCTGTGGCAAGCTGCGGTTGAAATACCACAGAGAACCCGTGCAAAAAGCTCCCTTACGAAGCTTGTTTTTGCACTTTGTTAATGCCATGTTTTCAGGTCGAGGAGGTGCCAAACAAAGTGATGGGCTGTCTCACATAAGAGGTTTGGATTCAGTGCTTCATATGCTCCCACACATAAGGAAAGCCCCCCTTTTTTTAAAGGCTATATGTCCTTTAAGGTCCAATGATTTAATGTGACCATGTACTTTTATGTTTCCTTTCCTCAACTTTACTTCCACTTCAGGCTTTTGGCCAGCGGCTAACACGGAGCCTTCAGGGCGCTTTCCAGTCCTCCAAATATTCCAGCGTAAACACGAGCTCAAACTATGCTTTATTGTAAAGCATCCAGTCCTCGAGAGCTGCAACCCTGCATGTCTTAAATGTTTCCCTGACTTGTGCAGACCTGGATGACGAGCTGATGGTGATCCATTTGTTTGAATCAGGTGCGCTGAAGCAGGGAAACATCTAAGACATGCAGGACTGGAGTTGGAGACCCCTGTTATAAAGGCTAGCTCTTTTAAGAGCCTAAAATCAGATTACTCTATCATTAAAATGGTAAACGGGAATCGATAAAAGTAATGCGTTCCTCACCATGTCTCCCATGAAGTTCATGCTCAGATCATATTTGTGAAGGCCCATTGAAGCCTCCAGGTTGTGCTGCGTAATAAGCATCAGGTTGTTCTCCCACAAGTCCCTGCGGCGCACATCTTCCTCCTCAAAGCAGTCACAGAGAAAGAGGACATAAAGTCAAAATCAGGCAGAAGTGAACGATTACGACATATTTAGCACCACCCTTCCTGGATCACGTACCTCACTCTGGTATATCTTGCTGTGCGTCTTCTTCCACAGCTCCCAGTGGAGATCCAGCCTGCTGTCAAATATGGCCGCTGCTCCCAAACACAGGGAGGCGAGAAGCACGCTCCCCAACATCAGGCCTGCGAACGCGCAGAGAACACAGGACATCACCTGACCAGCGGCGAGATGGACGCGCGCTCACATGGCGAGAAAACAGCCCGTCTGGCAGACTCATGGGTTTCAGATCTCATAACCGCTCAGGCAGAGGATCTGGACTTCACACCTGAAAGCTTCCTGCGCCTTTTTCAGAGCGCAATTTTCTTTTCAATCAAACAGAGCTGTGCAGAATAATCCACAAAGGTGCAGCTACAACACGTAGAACAGGATCAACTCATTCATTTAATCAGAATTTAAATGGATTATGATTGGACTCACTGGGCTGTATTTAAGTGGACCACACTACACCAATTCACTTTCTCTGTAAAGTGTCCTAAAATGACTTTTTTTTAATGAACCGGTGCAATACAAATAAACAGAATTAAGGCGAATTCAGCTAAACTAAAACCATCTGAGTTGAACTGAACTGATTTCAGTACAATTCATGTCGCAGCGCTAAAATGTTTCGGTGTTTTTTGTGCTGCCTCAGTTAAAATGTGCTGATGGAACATTTGGCATCATGAACACAAACCAGCTCAAAATGAAACAACAAAAAAAAAAGAGGATGTTCCAGTCATCAGTGGAAAGTGCAGTTCGAAAGGAACTTTCTCTGAATCATCACTCTTCCAATGAGAGCAAAAACACGCCGGCTAAACTTCAGACAGTGAAAACAAACTACTGAATTAATGTTCAGCAGTGAGATATAAACTGAAATGACAACAGGACAGTTTATGTGCTAATATTTCATACATCAATATGGTTAGCAAAGACTGTCTGCAAGGCAGTATTCAATTTAAATCAGTGAAACCAGTACATTTTAATATTTATGACCCTTTAACCACCTGTTATCATCATGGAGGGGGCTAGTAGAG
Source organism: Hirundichthys speculiger (assembly GCA_018398805.1). Classification (NCBI taxonomy): domain Eukaryota; kingdom Metazoa; phylum Chordata; class Actinopteri; order Beloniformes; family Exocoetidae; genus Hirundichthys; species Hirundichthys speculiger. Next base: position 2,271,429 of record JAGFBZ010001678.1, read on the forward strand.
TTAGATCAGGCTGTCATGTGCTCGCTCTCACCAGTCTGCTTGGTTTATTCCAGTTCCTGCGTCTCTTGTTCATTAGGGGTGATTATTGGCAAGGACCTCGCAATACGATATGTATCATGATACTTGGGTCACAATACGATATTATCATGATATCACGATATATTGCGATATTCTACCCAGTTAATATCAAAATTAAAAGTAGAGATGAAAAATCAAGTTGTTGTATATGTTCATCAGATGATATTGATCATTCAGAGGACAAATTAATTCAAAACTATTTGCTTCAAAACAACCTATTTATTGTTTATTATTAGTGTTTTTGCATATTTAAGTAACCATTACAACATATTGACAGCATTGTAAAAAAAAAATCGGTATTAGGAGCTGAAAAATCAAAATTATATTGGGCGGCTGAAAATCGCGATATATTGCCAAATTGATTTTTTTTCACACCCCTATTGTTCATGGGTCTATCTAAAGAGCTAGAGGTACTCTTGAAATCCCACCTGCAGCTCCCAACATCTCCGTACGTGTCTAATAACTGGAGATTAATCATACTGGAGCCCTGACGCCATTTATCACTGATAAAGCATTTAAAAGTCTTCACAGCGAGAGCTGACTGACTGAAGTTTCATTAAGAGTTGATTTTAACATTAACCAAGACTTAAAGTTCTTCATCTTCAAAAAAACAGCAGCCTACGTGAGCGAAGCTCCTTTGCTACCTGGGTACACCTTTGTAAGTAGAGCTGAGCGATTTTATCGATTCTGCAATATATATCGATATTTTATTTCCCCAGAGAGTATCGATTTTTCAGCCGTGGGTATCGATATTCTAAGCTTCTTTCAAACCCCCGTGTCCCACCTTTAAAAGCTTGCAAGCAACAGTTTGGACTGTTTAAATAAATGAAACTATGTTTCTCAACAAATCTTTTATTCATTTTGTCCAGCATTTGCAAGCTGCCTGTCAGCCATATAACACTTATGCACCAGGTTGTGGATAAGTGTTATATGGCTTATGTTATGCACTTTTTCTTGACTTGTCCAAAGCTGTCGACACAGTCGACCATGATGTTTTAAAACTTAGACTTCTGAACTCAGGTCTCTCAGAAGAAGCAGTTACTTGGTTTGCAAACTATCTTAGTAATTGGTCTCAGTGCATTAGATATGATGGTCTATGCTGAGATATTGTACCGATCCACAAAGGTGTACCACAAGACTCTGTGTTAGGTCCACTCCTGTCCACTGTTTATGTGAATAATCTGGGTCAAAATGTGTCAAATGCTACTTTCCATTTCTATGCTGATGACACTGTTTTATACTGCTGTGCAGCATCTCTTTCACTGGCTGCTGAGCACTTGCAAAATGCTTTTGTGGTTGTTCAGGATAAACTGCACGAGCTGAAACTTGTTTTAAAATAATGTGTAACTGATGCTTTCAGTTCAATTAATTCAAACAAAGTATTTGGAACACTCACAAGATGTCACCAAAATCACTTTAGCTCTTTAAAATCTTTCGGAAAATGATGTTAATGTGCAAGATGAATATCGATATATATCGTATCGTGAGCTGAATATCATGTATCATATCACGAGATTAGTGTATCGCTACAGCACTATTTGTAAGAATTGCTTTTCTTGTTGCATCAGCAGTGTCTCCCCATGTAAACCTTAAAGCAGACAAATTATGCCCATTTTTCAGAAGTTGGCACAGTTTTCTGAGACAGTAATGAAACGTCTGTGGCATTGTTTGCTCAAAATGCCACAAGGAAATAGAGCAAACGCCCCTCTTTTCCCTGCCAGGTCTTTACAGCTCTGTTCATACCAGCTGGTTCGAGGGGGCGGAGTCAGCCCTTACACCTCACCAGACTACCAACCCTTTTCCAAAGTTTGTGCCAGTTTGGAACTGGAGACAGAGCTTTGCTGTAACTGCAGGAAATGCAGCGTCACGTGAAGCTGGGTGGAGATAAATACTGGGGTGGCTGGATAATATCTCTAAACTTGATCTGTGATTTCACAATACTCCATAAATCCAAACAACTCCCCAAATGACCTACTTTAAATTAAAGTAAATGACAGGGTTTAGTTTTGTTTTAAGTTTTTGAGATGATAGTTGATTCATAGACACAGTGAAATGTATAAGTCCTCTTTAAATATGATTTAAAGAAAAAACAAGCAACTGAATCCAGACATTTCATCATTTCATTAGGACCTTGAGAAATTGTTTCAGTTTGTATAAAAAAGGCAACAGTGTGTCAACTGTATGGGTCTATTTCAGGTAAGTGTCACGCAGTTTTAATGGACTACAGGGAAAAAAACTGAAATAAAAGCTTTATTTTGTCGAGCTCCAATATCAGGGGTATCTGTAATAAATGGATATTTGACTATTTCCATCGTTCTAACGTCTTTATTAACCAAAAACCCTCCGTTCTGTCGGTGATCTGACGCTTGAACAAACACACCTGGAGCCTGAAACAGAAGCTGCTCTTGAATAACACATTCTTTTTTAAAAAAACGAAAGTAAAAGCAAAGGCTCTTTAAAAACTTTCATTCTCTCATCTACCTAACCGACAGGACACCTGCCTGAAGGTACCTGGTCTCTGAAAGGCTTTCACCTACCTCCGTGGCTCGGACCCATCGCTGCTCGTGAGCTGAACTTCCTCTGAATCTTCTTTCCTGGTTGGTGTTTATGAAGAAAGAAACAGTCACATGGTTTACCGTCGCTCTTCTTCCTCTTTCCAAACGCAGAGCGACGTCACTTTGATGTGTTTGCTCATTAATGCAGCTTATGAGAGCGGCAGAAGCGCGAGAAACGGGTTTCTTCTTTTAAAAAAAACAAACAAACCATAGACTAGACCAGGGGTCCCCAACCTTTCTGGGTCTGAGGGCTACACGAGGGCTACTTGTTTGTTTAAAAGCCTCTACTGATGTCTTGACATTGTTCTCAAATCACTATGATTGAATGATAATTTGCTTATATGTTATTAAGAACTGTTCTTTATAGTTTGTGAAGAAACAATCTCATATTTAAATTAAGAAAAATATTAACTGTAACTAAAATCTGCTGCTTAGTTAGACATTTTAACATTTAGTGCAGTGAAGATTTGTTCTGTTTTGGAGCCAGCGCCTAGTGGTCAGTCCAGGAAGTGCAACTTTTGAGCAACTCTGCCAGGCTTCAGCCAGGAAGTGGTGATGTTGGTCAATGACAGAGACAAGCTGTTTCTCCACACCACAGAGGGTAAACTTGGACTATACTGCCAAAAGTATTCTCTCACCTGCCTTGACTCACATATGAGCTTTAGTTTATCCCATTCCTAATCAATATGACGTGGCTCCACCCTTTGCAGCTAGAACAGCTTCAACTCTTCTGGGAAGGCTGTCCACAAGGTTTAGGAGTGTGTTTATGGGGATTTTTGTCCATTCTTCCAGAAGAACATTAGTGAGGTCAAACAGTGATGTTGGACCAGAAGGTCTGGTTCTCAGTCTCCGCTCTAATTCATCCCAAAGGTCTTCTATCAGGTTGAGGTCAGGACTCTGTGCAGACCAGTCAAGTTCATCCACACCAGACTCCTCCATCCATGTCTTTATGGACCTGCTTTGTGCACTGGTGCACAGTCATGTTGAAGAGGAAGGGTCCAGCTCCAAACTGGTCCCACAAAGTTGGGATCATGGAATTGTCCAGAACGTCTTGGTCTGCTGAAGCATTCAGAGTTCCTTTCACTGAAACTAAGGGGCCAAGCCCAGCTCCTAAAAAACAACCCCACACCATACCCCCCCCTCCACCAAACTTTACACTTGGATCAATGCAGTCAGACCAGTACCGTTCTCCTGGAAACCACCAAACCCAGACTCTTCCATCAGATCACCAGATGGAGAAGTGTGATTCTTCCCTCCAGAGAACGTTCCTCCACTGCTCTAGAGTCCAGTGGTGGCTGCTTTACTCCACTGCATCTGACTCTTTCCATTGTTCTTGGTGATGTCTGGCTTGGATGCAGCTGCGTCACCATGGAAACCCATTCATGAAGCTCTCTGCTCTGTTGTTGAGCTAATCTGAAGGACACATGAAGTTTGGAGGTCTGTAGTGATTGACTCTGCAGGAAGTTGGTGACCTCTTCTCACTATGTTCTTCATCATCCTCTGACTCCGCCCCCTCAGTTTACCTGTCCTACCACTTCATAGCTGAGTTGCTGTCGTTAGGAGTTAGGAATATTTAGGAGAGAGGAAACTTCACCTGTTTCACAGGTGTCATCCTATCACAGTTCCACCTGGAATTCACTGAGCTCCTGAGAGAGACCCATTCTTTCACAGATGTTTCTAGAAACAGTCTGCATGTCTAGGTGCTTAATTTTATACACCTGTGGTCATGGAAGTGACTGGAACACCTGATTTTGATCATCTGGATGGGTGAGCAGATACTTTTGGCATTATAATGTTTCTCAAAAGGAAGAATTATACTGAAAACAATAATTAGGAGTTGTGAAAGCACTGATTTCTGTCACAGTTAGACCCATGCAGATCAGATCTGGAACCAGAGACACGACTCACAGATAAAATCAAAGCCTTTGTTCTTGGGAACAGGTAGGATGTAAGTAGGGCTGGGCAAATTAACGCGTTATTATCGCGTTAACGCATTAATTTATTTACGCTGACATTTATTTTATTGCGCGTTAACGCATGTTGCTCACATGCTTTTGTTTTGAAAAGTCTGTTACTGGCTGCTGCAAGACCGGAAGACAGAAAAGCTAAAACAGACATGGAGAACAGTAAAAATCTGTGAACTTTACAGTTCAGGTAGCAACTCAGATAGCAATATTAACAATTCTGTCTGAAAAAAAATTCTGGACTGCAACAAAACTTCATTCCTCCATGTTCCATCAGATCTGCTCCATGTGTTCACTGTCCTGCTGTTCTCTAGCTGGTTACTGCAGTGCAGCTCCATCTAGTGGCACAGATGTGTAATGACAACAGAAAGTCCAGTCCTCCATTATAAAACAAATACAGTGCTTTGGCCCGTTTTTTAATTTCATATTTTTGATCCAAGTCTAAAATTGAAATATTAAAAAAACTGGCTTTTTTTTTTTGGTTTTTGTGTTAGATTAAAAAATGAAAAATGTAATAAAATGTCACAGACAGGAAGAGACTGCAGAGGGTGACAAACACTGCACAAAAAATCATTGGTAACCCCCTGCCCTCATTGACGGACATCTACATCTCCAGATGCCTGAACAGAGCAAAAAACATCCTAAAAGACAACACTCACCCGGCTTCCATCTGTTCAACCTGCTACCCTCTGGCAGGCGGTACCGGTCCATACCAGCCAGAACAAATAGACTTAGAGACAGCTTCTTCCCTAAAGCTGTCACAATACTCAACTCCAGTCTGCACTGACGAACTGACATACTTCGCACTAGATGTCACCTGCACCTCTTTATCATAGGCCACTTGCATACTGCAATCTGTAATCTGTTTTTTGTATTGTAAATAACCACTATTTATTATTGAAAGCTATCACATGTCACTTTACCACTACTGCCTTAAATTAACACTGTAAACTGAAATCTGTATTTTTACCCTGTTAATAACAAATATTTATTTATTACTGAATGCTGCTATTTTCACATGTCACTTTACCCATACCACCAGAGCATCATTATTACTACAAATCATTGACTTCCCACTGTTGCATGTACAATACTCACAATCTCACTTATCTCAAGGTTTCTGCCTACTGGTTTATTTTCTTTATTGTGTACATACATGTATATATATTTTCTTTGTACATACTTCATCCTGTGTGCACTCTATGGGACAGCTTTGAATCTCATGACATTAAAGGCATTCTATTCTATTCTATTCTATTCTATTCTACTACTTCTTAATTTTTTTTATTTTTGATTGACAATTGAAAATGGAAAGAATGATGATACACAGGATTGGTAAAGTTACTGAATTTTAACATGGACATTTTCATTTTAAAGTTCTCCCAGACGGAGGATTCAACAGAAACAAGGTTATTTGTAACAACTGACAAGTTTAACTCCCCGTTAAAAGTTTCTGCTGTTACCTCAGAAATTACCTGTTTTAATGTTCTGATTGTGCTGAGACACAATCATTTTGTTGGATTTTGGTTGTAAACTTTTTTTTTTATTTTTTATAAAAGCAGGATGACATTAATGCCCTGGCAGTGGCAACAAGCTTTATTTTATTTGACATTTTTTAAGATGAGATTTACACTAAATGTGTGTTACTGACAAGTGCTGATGTCAAAAGTGTTTGAACAACAAATGTTATGGCACTTTAGTTCATATGGCAGCAGAACATTTAAATAAAAGTGCATTTTACTCTACTTTTGAATTCATTATTTGATTTTGCATAAACAATGCGATTAATCGTGATTAATCAGGAAAATCACACGATTAATCGCGATTAAAAATTTTAATCGGTTGCCCAGCCCTAAAAATGATATTGAGATTTTCCATGCCTGAACCCGCGTGTCTCTAAAGGTGTGACTTTACTGCACTGTTTTACCTGCTGCAACAACCCACATTTTTTTTTAAAGTCGATCCACTCTTTCAGATACACGCTAGATTATATGTGATTGTGTCGTTGGGACAAATTATGTGGCTGTTTGGACTGGAGGAGTTTGTAATTAAAACCAGACTTTCTTAGTTGTATTTACTGAACCCAAACAGCCTCGTTTGCCTCTTTAAGTTGAAGTTATTTGGCTTCTGAATAAAATGCAGTTTAATCTGATTCTGTGCTGAATCAGTGAAAGCATCGGCCGAAACAATTATTAAAAAAACAAAACAAATGGAGACTTTAACTTCAAAACGAAACCTTTATTCACCGTCATAGAAAACATCTGTTTACAGTTCAATCACTAGAAAAGTGCTGAAGAGAACAAAAAAACAACTTTTAATTAAAGATTTATAAGAAAAGACTCCAGCCACAGAAGAGGAGGAGCTGCCATTGCTCAGCAATGTTTCCTGTTGTCACACAAAATACACGAAACACTGGGGACTGAAACCATCGCAGACGGCGAGACAAACGTGGACGTGGACTGTTGTGTGGCTTTAACTTGGTGCTTCCGCATAAAAACCCGTCCGGAGTTTCAGTCTACGGTTAAAAGCAATGCCCAACACCGTGCTCTGCAGGTGTTCGGCATAAAAACCCGTCCGGAGTTTCAGTCTACGGTTAAAAGCAATGCCCAACACCGTGCTCTGCAGGTGCTTTTATCAAGCAGATTTTACTAGAGGTCTGCTGCTTTGGAGATTTAAAAAAACAAAAGAAAAGAACAAAAATTAAAACCTACAGGGGTTAAAAAGTGCTACGTTTGATTTAAAGCAGCCAAATGAAAACATCAGATATTACTGGGAATGCTCTTCAAAAGAGAAAAGAGAAAGAGCTCAGTTTTAATTTGAATGAAGAAAAAAAAAGTTTGTAATTAAGAATAAACCGCGCAAACAAACTGTTGGTTTTTGTAGTGGCTGCTTGCGTGTTTAAATGATCTCTGAGCGTTCAAGTGTATCTGTTTGAGTGTAGTAGTCCTCCCTCCTCTTCCTCTGAGCCCTGTTCACATGATGGGGTAGCTGGCGAGGTTGGCGATGCCGCAGGCGTTGCCGCGGTTGCGGGCCATCAGGATGTAGCCCTGGTTGCCCCAGCCCTCGCCCCAGCTGTCCAGAAAAGACAAAAAGACGGACGTGAGATGCCGAACATTGCCGGGAGCGGAAACAAGATTCCAGCTCATCAGTTTCCCGACAGTCAAACTGTCGTTTCATTTCTGTGGCGTTCAGAGCCACCTGATGCCTTTTGGACAGGTGACGAGTCCCCCCCTTCCTCACCTGTTCTTGACGATCCAGTATTTCTTCCCCTTGGCGTTCACTCCGTAGCCGACCGCCAGCACGGCGTGATTGATGTCGTCTTTGTTGCAGTTCCTGTCGTAGTAGACGCCTGCACATCGTGACAGACGGGGGAGAAAGAGGGAAACGGTGAGATCACGGTTTAACCACGAATGAACACACAGGCCGTCGTTAAAGATAAAGTTGGAGGTAGCAGAGGTTAGGATGTTGAGGTTAACATGTTAGATGTTCATGAGAGAGAGCCAGAGATGGTTTGGAGATGTAAAAAGGAGGGATAGTGAAGCTATCAGGAGGAGGATGATGAGGTCGGAACTGGAGGCCTGGAGGAAGAATAAAGAGGAGATTTATGGATGTAGAGAAAGAGGACATGAAGTTAGCTGGTGTAGAAGGTCGTTAGATGGAGGAGGGTGATTTACTGTGGCGACCCCTGAAGGGACCAGCAGAAAGGAAAACACTCCAACCGCCCGTGCAAGGTAAAGGAACCTGATGGAGAACCTCAACAGTTCTACTCCTACTAGGGGTGTGAAAAAAAATCGATTTGGCAATATATCGTGATTTTTGGCCGGCCAATATAATATCGATTTATCAGCTCCTGATATCGATTGTTTAGGAAAATTGTTTAATTTTCACATTTAAATTGTTTAAAATTTAAATGTGCAAAAACACTAATAATGAACAATGTCCTCTGAATGATCAATATCATCTGATGAACATATACAGCAACTTGATTTTTCATCTCTACTTTTAATTTGATATTAACTGGGTAGAATATCGCAATATATCGTGATATTGTGATAATATCGTATGGTGACCCAAGTATCACGATACATATCGTATTGTGAGGTCCTTGCCAATACTCACCCCTATCTCCTACCTGGGTGTCCGTTACTGACTGCCACTCCTGCATCACATTATTTATTACCTTGGTAATGTGTTATTATCAGATAGTCTACCACTGATCTCACGATGTGATACGATACACGATATTCGGCTCATGATACGATATATATTGATATTTATTTTACATCATTTTACGAAAGATTTTAAAGGGACAAAGTGATTTTGGTGACATCTTGTGAGTGTTCCAATGACTTTGTTTGAATTAATTGAAACTGAAAGCATCAATTACACATTATATGGCTGACAGGCAGCTTGCAAATGCTGGACAAAATGAATAAAAGATGTGTTGAGAAAAATAGTTTCATTTATTTAAACAGTGCAAATTGTTGCTTGCAGGCTTTTAAAGGTGGGACACAGAGGTTTGAAAGAAGCTTAGAATATCCCGTGGCTGAAAAATCGATACTCGATAAAATATCCATATATATTGCAGAATCGATAAAATCGCTCAGCTCTACTGTCCAGACACCTTGAGCGTACTCGAGTCAGATGGTCACGACCCCCCCCCAGCTGCCCCACTGACCTCGCTGGTAGTACTGGAAGGTGCTCAGCGTGGCGTCGATGCCCACGGACACCGGGCCCGCCTTGAAGAGTGCGACGGCCAGCGCGTGCTCGTTGCCCACGGGGACCTCCTTGTAGCCTTTGCACTGCGCCGCCACGCCCGAGGCGTTGTAGTGGCACGGCTGGTCCTGCAGACCAGAGAGCATGAAGTCATTCTGTGCAGCGTTATTAACAGAGCGCACCTTCCCGCCGTTCATACAACGAGGAGAGGGCAGTTTGTAGTAGTGCTGGGTGGTATGACCAAAAATTTATATCACGGTATTTTTCAAAATTATATCAATTTCACGGTATATCAAGTTTTTTTTTGAAGGCACAACTGGGTGTTAACCACATTTTCTAATCATTTAGAGGAGTTGCTGCAGTAAATTGGCTTAGAATGACCTATTTTACTGTCGCGAGGAGTGAATATTGTAGAAAAACATTCATATCTGCACTAGTATTAATACAGGTTTGCATGGCCTCACAAAATGATACTATTTACAAAGAGGTGGCACTCGTTATTCTAAATAAGTGAAGGAATCAGAATGATGATAGTTGCAGTTAAAATATAGAACCCTTTTATTTTTAAAATTTTTCAAACAACTTGAAAAAACATTTTGTAAAAAAAAATCAACATTAACTACACAATGTAAACAACTTTCTAAAGTTGTAGCCGCGGGAGGCAACACCAGCCTGGTGTTGCCTCCCGCGGCTACAACTTTAGCTCGGCAACATTTGCAGATTATTGTAGTTTGTTGGACATCCTCTTTTTTAAATCCAAAGAACTTTCACACGACAGACACGGCTCCTTTAGGAAGAAGTTCCTCAGTCTCATGTTGCCGTTCTGGAGCTTCCACTTCGAGGACTTTTGCTGTCCCGAACTAGTAGCGTGTTGCGCCTCCAGTGCAACTGCAAAACAGCCCCCTGTCAAACAATGTTCTGCGGCACTTATGTTCCACCGTGCGGCGTTCCCAATGTTGTGTACGCTACAGTACATACTCACCGGTATTACGGTATATGAAAAATTCATATCATGAGAATAATAAACACCGGTATTCGGTATGAACCAGGTATACCACCCAGCACTAGTTTGTAGTCGTTTAAACTCAGAAATGAACTTTCTTGAGTGACTGAAGAGGAAACAGCTTCTCCCTCATCACTTCTGCTAAATCACATCCACTCATGTGACATTTTTGCTGCTGGTTTACAGTCAGCATATTGTGAAAGATGGTTTCAATATGTGTTTGCTGAAGCATGTGACCTAAGGTGGTCGGAGATGGTTGAGCAATCGCAGACAACCGTGGTTTCAATCTGCATCAAACAGCTGATTCATCCATAAGAATTCAGCCACATCGACTAAAACAGTACGACAACAGCCAACGACCTTAAGAAGATGACTTTAAGGAGAAGTGAAGCTTTTATAAACGTTTTACCGCTCTCTCAGGGCACCTGATTTGATCACGCTGCTGTCCGAATGGGGGTCAGAAACGTTTCTAAAAAAGCGTGTGGCGGGTTTTCTTACCACTCCGACGTACGGGTAGGCCACCTCAGAGTCGATGCCTCCGTTCTGCTGCACGTAAGCGAAGGCTTTGGTCATGTACCCTCCGCCGCAGCCGCTGTTCTCCGTAACGCAGTCCACCAGGTTCTGAGGGCTGAGGTCGATGAGCTGCCCCGTCTTCTTGGCCAGCTGGCCCTCCAGGGCCCCGGCGGAGCTGAAGGCCCAGCAGGAACCACAGGAACCCTGATAATAGAACGAGGCGATCAGAGAAAAGTGCAGGCTCAAGGTGCTGGAGTCTCAGCTAAGAGGTGGGTTTTTGCCAGAAGCGAACAAACAGCCGTGAAACGCTCCGACTCAAACCTCCAGGCGATGGAGAATCAGCGAGAAATTAGAATAAATGTATTTATCCACAGTCTGATGATCACTCATAAGCCCCTCGTTTTCCGACAGCACAGCATAACTGGCTCATTAATCCCAATTAAAAACACCATGAATCAGATCCTGCAAATATTCAATTACTGTGGGGAAAATTAAATCAAACAGATTAGAAACAAAATGGTTTTGCGTTCAGTCGAAATGGCTGCATTCTCTCACATGCACACTAGAGGGCAGACTTTGACAAGTTTAACCAAAGACATTACAGTAGTATTTTTTTTTTTTAAGTTAGATGAAAGGCTGTAAAGGGCAGCTGTGCTCATGAAGAACGCTCCAATTAATTAATTATTAAAGCACCTCTGCTGCTTTTTAAAACCAACTCTTTTTTTTTTTTTTTTAACATGCTGCAGTTTGCAGTTTAAAGTAGCCACAAATATGTGACTATGTGATCACTCCTCTGTGAATGTGGCATTGATCTTTGTTATTACTGAGGAAGGGGGGGGGGGGGGGGGGGGGGGCACAAAGGCTGGTGCAGATGAAGCAGCAGAGGTGTTGGTATGCAGAGCGTGCAACCCTCTCTTCCATAATTCATGAACAACAGGAAGTTGAGGAGCGGCGCGATTGATCCTGTTTTGCACAGATGCAGATTTGATTTCGTCCACCAGGAGGTGGCGGTGCAGTGCTTAAAATCTGAACCGGTTCATCCAACTTCATGCACCACATTTTTAAAGTATTTGACTGATATGCACGAGAGGATATATGGAAATAGGATGTGGAAAAGCTAAACCTTTTCTGTTCTTAATGGCATATATTAGGGTGACTTTCAAAATTAAACGTTGTCAAGGTCTGATAAAATATAATTCAGGGAGATCTGCTGGGCACCAAAAGAGCCTAAAGGATGAGAAGAACGGCTCAGTCCGGTCCACGAAATCAGCTGCTGAGATGGAAAGACAGTTGGACAAAGGAGCTGCTGCAGGAGACGAAAGCATGTCACACAAATGCAGTTAATACCTCAGCAAAACAAAAAGAAGGTTTTAAGATTAGCGGGTCAGTGGGCCTAATCAAGGATGTTGGGTTTATTCTGCATTCAGGGAAAAGTAAAAGCAGAAGGTTAAATGAGATGAGAAAAGGCCGGAGAGGCTAAAGGCTTTTGGGTTTTAGGCACCAAAAGTGCATGTTGTTTGAAAGGTGTTTTCGGTGAAACGCTGCGCAGCTCAGGAGGCCAAGACCGGATCCTTCACGTATTAGATCATCTGAGTCAGAGTGACTGAGGAGTGAATCTGAGACGAACCGGCCTCATTCCTGTTGTGGAAACGTGGCACAGATTATGTATTTAATCTGAATGAATGTCAATGTTATTATCAGATAGTCTACCACGGTCTAATTTAACATTCACAGCTCCCTTGTTGATAGAAAAACATTAGCAGTGACGGGATATTTCCCCCGCAGTACGACACACGACTGTGCTGTAATTAGGTTAGTTTAAATTATTCCCGGGGCACCTCAGTTGAATTTAAAGGTGTATGTGTTCATTTCTTTTTTCTTTTTTTCTCATTTGGGTATAAAATAAATTATTCACAACACACAGTGAATCTCGTTTAGCCCTTCTGAGCTGTCAGACTGCAGTCCTCCGGAGGAAATCACTCAGATGTGTTGGACGAGTTGTTTTTTTTTTTTTTGAATACTTCCATACAGATTATTGATGAGAATAAAGTTGTCTCACTTCCAAGGAAATTACCTCCAGTCATATCTGCATAACCTACATCAACTAACTAGGGGTGTGAAAAAAAAAACCGATTTGGCAATATATCGCGATTTTTGGCCACCCAATATAATATAGCTCCTAATATCAAATTTTTTTCGGAAAATTGTTTAATTTTCACATTTAAAATGTTTTAAAATTTAAATATGCAAAAACACTAATAATAAACAATAAATAGGTTGTTTTGAAGCAAATAGTTTTGACTCAGTTTGTCCTCTGAATGATCAATATCATCTGATAAACATATACAGCAACTTGATTTTTCATCTCTACTTTTAATTTTGATATTAACTGGATAGAATATCGCAATATATCGTGATACTTCGATATCATGATAATATCGTATTGTGACCCAAGTATCATGATACATATCGTATTGCGAGGTCCTCGCCAATACTCACCCCTAATTAGAAGGTGGAAAAAGTTCCTGGTTGGGAAGCTGAGAGAGTTTGATTGATTACGTTCAGGAAAATGTCCCCCATGAAGAGCGTCCCAGCACTTTCCCACAGGTTTCTCATTTATTTTACTTAAAACCAAGTTTGGCTTCTTAACTATTTCCAAATTGCGTGCTGCTTTGGGGCCAAGCGAACTCCTTTCGTCTTTTCCATTTAAACGGATCACTGTGACTCGCATATTGATCTGAAATGGGTTTTGGGCTCTGGAGTCCAAGAGTAAAACACAAGAATCACGAAGACAAATCCAAGTGAAGCCCTCTGGACCTCCTACCTGATTCTTCACCGGGGTCACCATGCCCTTCTTGCGGTAGTCGATAGATTTGGGGAGCCTCTGCACCTCTTCGTCCAGGGCCATGGTGAAGCTGCGGTCGGTGTTCATGGGGATCTGCAGGCCGGTCATCTTCTCGACCACCTCCTCTGACGTCTGCGTGAAGAGAAGCTGCGTTGTTAAATGTGCGTAAAGTCTGAAAGGTGCTGCAGAGTTTGCATCTCGAGAAACGGGGGAGAGGGGAGGGTCAGGGGTCAGATGGACTCACTTTTCTCCTGGAGACCAGGAAAAGTTTAAGGAAAATGTCTCGAGACTGCAATGAAAGCTCAGGAAGGGGGTTACTTCTGGATTTGATTCAGAAATGTGATTTTTTTTTTACTGCACAGACGTCAAAGCTGAACACCAGAGAAGAAGGAAAACCTGCACACATGAAACTACAAGACGATAAAAGAGGGAAAAGACAAAAGAAGGATGCAAAGAACAGGTAGGGGAATTAATTTAAGTGTCTTCTGTTTTAGCCTGTCACATTAGGAGCTGCTTTTTCTTTTTTAAAATCTTCCATTTGGCCTCATTAAAATTCATCGAGGTTTTCAGAACAGCTCATTCTGAAAGTAAAAGAGACATTAAACGAGAGACAGGGAAAGCATATTCTCTCTCATTTCGTATTTCTCTCATTTAATTGAAACGTTTCCAGGCCAAATTAGAAACCGTAAAGATGTCCTTCATTTCCTATTCCTGGAAACGCTGAACGGCCATTAATCTACGTTCGTCAGGAATAAATCAGGAAGAGGAAACGACTCTGGCATGTTGCACTTCATGAAGCCCCCCCCACCCCCCCCGACCCCCCCGTCATGAATTAACAGGATGTTGCAGAGCCAGCATCTTCATGTGAAAGCGAGCGTCGCCCGTGCGCTGACCTGTCGCTGGCTGCAGATGATTTAATGGCACTGAACTCATCACTTCACCGCGCTGCGTTTATGCACGAAATGAAGCAACGAGGCGTGACGGTTAAAAGCTGGAACTGCTGAGGAAAAACATCTCTGACATTTACGACCTGGTTTTCAGTGAGATCGAAACTGATCCTCAAATTATCACTTTTTTTCCTTTTTTTTTTTTTTTTTGCTTATGACTTGTGGTGGTCAGTACTGTTGCCTCACAGCTATAAGGTTCCTGGTTTGAACCTCAGCAGAGATCTTTCTGTGTGGAGTTTCCATGTTCTCCCCGTTCTTACATGGGTTTCCTCAAGGGTTTCCAGCTTCCATCCCACAGTCCAAAGACATGCCTGTCGGGTTAACTGGTGACTCTAGATTGCCCTGACTGTGAGTGTGCATGATTGTTCAACTGCACGTGGCCCTGTGATGGACTGGTGACCTGTCCGGGTTAGGGGTGTGGAAACAAAATCGATTTGGCAATATATCGTAATTTTTGGCCGCCCGATATAATATAATTTTTTTTAGCTCCTAACATCGATTTTTGAGGAAAATTCTTTCATTCACGTAAATGTGCAAAAACACTAATAATAAATAATAAATAAGTTGTTTTGAAGCAAATAGTTTTGACTCAATTTGTCCTCTGAATGATCAATATCATCTGATGAACATATACAGCAACTTGATTTTTCATCTCTTCTTTTAATTTTGATATTAACTGGGTAGAATATCGCAATATATTGAGATATTACAATATCGTGATAATATCGTATCGTGACCCAAGTATCACGATACATATCGTATTGCGAGATCCTTGCCAATACTCACCCCTAGTCCAGGTGTACCCCTGCCTTTCACCCAAAGAGAACTGAGATAGACTCCTGCAGACCCCCGTGACCCTGCATGGGACTAACTGGGTGTGGATGATGGATGGATGGATGGATGGATGGATGGATGGATGGATGGATGGATGGATGGATGACATGTGGCTAAAGATTTTATTAAATGACAAAAACATGTGTCTAGAGTAGGGGTGAGTATTGGATAGGATCTGTACATATCGTACCAATACGATATGTATTATGATACTTGGGTCACGATATGATATTATCACGATATCGGAATGTATTGCGATAATCTGCCCTGTTAATATCAAAATTAAAAGTAGAGATGAAAAATCAAGTTGCTGTATATGTTCATCAGATGATATTGATCATTCAGAGGACAAAATTGAGTCAAAACTATTGCTTCAAAACAACCTATTCATTGTTTATTATTAGTGTTTTTGAAAAAAAAAATAGAAAAAAAATGATATTAGGAGCTGAAAAATCGATATTAAATTGGGCGGCAGAAAATCGTGATATATTGCCAAAATCAATTTTTTTTTCACTCACGCTAGAGTGTTTTGGAATATTAGAAAAAAAAAACGTGTTAGTCGCTGTCCTGTTGGTTCCATCGCATTATTACGATGATGCACCAACATTGCATGAGGCAAACTTAAAAATTGTAAATGTAAAAGTCCTACGAACTCGGGTTTGTGACACGAAGAACACAAGGAGGAGGAGAAGATGCACAGGAGTGGAAAAAAAATCTGATGCACTTTTGGGATAAAAAGATTGCAGTTTACATTCCTGCGGTGGGATTTTAGCAGTCTGATTTCACTAATATCTGGCGGCGCACACGATGAGACGCGAGAGGAAACACTGCCTCAGACTCACCATGTCTCCCAGGTGGTTCATCCCCAGCTCATAGGAGTGGATGCCCAGCGCCGCCTCCTGGTTGTGAGCTTCAATCATGAGCATGTTCTTCTGCCAGATGGCCCTGCGGATCCCCTCTTCATCCTGCAGCAAACAGAGGAGGCTTCAGTTTGGAAACAAAAACTGGACTCGTTCACATTCTTTTAAATGCTTTGAATACGCCTTTCTTTTTTAATTTAAGGCAGGATTAAAATGACACAGGAGAAAGCTTGTTTTTCTGCTTCATACGTGCAGCGGGAACGAAGCGACTTCTAGAAATACTCCTTTTATTACCATCAACAGAAACATTTATGAGTACGTGTGCATGAGAAACGGAGGCACAGACCTCCCACCTGCCTAACCCCAACCCCTAAACCTAACCCTATCCCCTAACCCTAACCCTAACCCTAACCCCTAACCCTAACCCCTAACCCGATCCCCTAACCCAATCCCTAACCCCTAACCCTAACCCCTAACCCTAACCCCTAACCCTAACCCCTAACCCCTAACCCCGAACCCTAACCCCCCCTAACCTAACCCTAACCCCCCTAACCGAACCTACCCCTACCCAACCCGAACCCTAACCCTAACCCTAACCTAACCCTAACCCTAACCCCCTAACCCTAACCCCTAACCCTAACCCCTAACCCTAACCCTACCCCCTAACCCTAATCCCTAACCCGTAACCCTAACCCTAACCCCTAACCCTAATTCCTAACCCGTAACCCTAACACTATCCCCTAACCCTAATCCCTAACCCGTAACACTAACCCCTAACCCTAACACTATCCCCTAACCCTAACCCCTAACCTGTAACCCTAACCCCTAACTCTAACACTATCCCCTAACCCTAACCCCTAACCCTAACCCTAATGCTAACCCTAACCCTAACCCCTAACCCCTAACCCCTAACCCTAATGCTAACCCTAATGCTAACCCTAACCCCTAACCCTAACCCATGAACTGAGGATCCAGGCCCCCCTGTGACCCCCAGTGAGAGACATCCACCAGCTATCTCATTTCACCTGACACAAACGAGCTCCATTAAAAGTCGAATAAAACAGGGGGAAGGAAGAAAATAAATCAATGACCTTCATTCCCGTCTGTCTGCACGGACGCCTGACAGCCGACGGAAACTAATCTGGGCAAACAGGGCAAACTTTCATTATAATTAGCAAACACACAAAAAAAGATGTTTCTGTGTTATAGCCCCGTTTCATTAATGAGGCCGGTTTAACCAGTGCACTTCCCCTGAACGGCTCACACTGACATTTACGAGCCGAACTGTCGACTGTTGACGTGTAGTTCCCTTTTTCATGTTTGGGTCTAAATGTGGGAAAGAGATGAAGCCAAAGGGCATGTCTTATTTCCTTGAGAAACATCTCTGCTCTTGTTAGAGTCGTAACAACCGCCAGTAACTCCAGTATAACCACAATCAAATCCATTCCAGTCATGAAACATGCAAACGGCGGTGGAAGGATTTGATTCAGTTATGGATGATTAAAGAGGTACAGCTGGTTTAAAATCGTCATGGAACTCTCTGCCAACCACGCATGAATTTAAATGTGCTGCTGCACCGTGCGGTGTTCAAGGATGTCGTGACGCAGCGGTGACGTCCAGCCTGAGGTGAGCGGCAGATGCGCCGAGACCATCCGCGAGTTAAATGCGCAGCAGTGTCCGTTTTAACGCCACAAACGAAGAGGCGTGATGGAGGGCTGGAGATATTAGCGCTGAGAGGGCTTTAAAAACATTTAAAAAGGAAGTTCAAGGGAGTTTCCTCTGCTGGAAGTTTCTAGCACCTGCTCCGGAGATGCACAAGATGTGATGCACCAGACTGACCTACAAATACACTTTTTGCTTTTCTTAAAACAGATTATTCAGTTATGTAGAGAGAGAAATAGGTTTTATAACACTAGACGACCCTTATGAGTGAATAAAAGGTTAATGGGCAGCACAGTGAGTTAGTTAGTCATGATTTGAAATGTGTACATTGGCACTAACTAACTACCTCCTGTATACTTATTTCATTTTTCTTTCACTGTTTGGGAGTTTTCCTCTTCTGCATTGAAAGATGGCAATTTAAACACCACAACCAGGTCAGGATAATTAATATCATTTAGGACTAAATGTCAGAAACATTTCAGTTCTCTGCTGCTACGAATGAAATGTTCTCCAGGGAACCAAAGACGCCAGTTTAAAGGCTCATATCATGTCCAAGAGGAGAAACATTACTTGATTGAGCTCTTGTAGGTTTCAGTCATTGAAGCTGAACATCAGCCAAATGTTTCCTGAGAGAGTCGTTGCTTTCTTACTTTTGCAAATCAATATTCCACTTGAATAGGGGTAAGTATTGGCAAGGACCTCGCAATACGATATGTATCATGATACTTGGTTCACGATATGATATTATTGCGATATCAAGATATTGCGATATTCTACCCAGTTAATATCAAAATTAAAAGTAGAGATGAAAAATCAAGTTGCTGTTTATGTTCATCAGATGATAGTTTATCCTCTGAATGATCAATGAGTCAAAACTAAAACAAAACAAAAGCCTAACCCTAACTGGGTAGAATAATGATATCGTGATATCGCATCGTGACATAAATATCATGATAGAAATCGTATTGCGAGGTCCTTGCCAATACTCACCCCTACATGTGCACCCCCCATCACCCTAAACCCCCTACATTTACTGCTGCTTTCATTAAAAAAAAGGTCTATTAACATAATCCAGAACATTTCTGAAACTTATACAAATAACTAAATATGGATATTTGTTTCTGCAACAGCCAAATCAGTCAAGATTATTGATCGCATAATATTATCGCACGACTCAAGTCAGCTTCACACTTTGATAGCCAGAGCTTTTGGCCCGGTTTGACGAATATTTCTGGATTTATTCAGGATCTGCACGTTTGGTTTCCTTTTATGAACATTTCAAAAACATTTCTGTCAACGCAAACGGGCGCCCGTGAAGTCGTCTGCTGATGCGTTTCCATCATCTGGAGGTTCGTTGTGACATGATGATGCTGATGTTGTGATCCCTAAACCTGATCAAGTAGTCTTTAGTGCCTAAACCTAACCAGGAAACTGCCATGCCTCGTCCCAACTAAGTGCTTTTTATGGCTAAACCCAAAGAAATAAACCGTTATAACTGCAAGTAGGAGCTTATAACAGCATTTGGTCCTTCTTTTTCTTTCTAACATTATAAGGTCACATTTAGCAGTTTGAACAAACAGAACTAACAGGGTCTATGAGATGGGGGGCGTCACCACAATAAAATGAAGGTGATAATTTAATCTCTAAAATATGGCAAATAAATAAATAACAAGGGCAGCAGAAAGGAGAGCAGCTCGGAGAAATAAGTGACTGGTTGTCAGAATGAGTCAGATACAGATGGTCGGTGAGTCAAACGCAAAGACGACGACACGCTGAGGAAAAACAGATGAAAAGTTTGTAGACAAACAAAAGAATAGCTGCACACGCTCTACCATGCACAACTGTTTTCTTTGTTTATGGCTTTTTCGTTTGTTTTAACCTAAAGATGTACAATAATGTTTTTTTTTTCCTTTTGAACAAACCGAGTCACCCAACTACCGGTGAAACACTTGCTGCCTGGATGAAAGGAGCTTTTTAGGAAGTGGAAGTTCCAGATGTTAGTTCACTGATATGAACTTAAAGGTCCATTTCCAAGAATCAAATGTGCAAAACTAAATAAGATTACTGCTCAACTTTGTTTTATGTAAATCCCCCATAATGCAACGGTTCGTGGACAAGCTCTAGCGGAGCTTCAATTGTAGTAAATAACGTCTTAGATGATCTACAAGCGCTTTTGATAATGTTTTTTTACTCCCCACTTCTCAGTCACATCACTTCTGCTCTGTCTTCAGTTTCCGACCCGTCTCCCGGGTCATTTTAATCCCGCTCTTACTCTCACTCTCTCGGGGTTAGATGCGATCTCGTCACTCACCAGGCCGTTGTATTCTCTCCTGTGCGTGATCTTCCACTGCTCCCACTGCTGGTCCAGGAAGGCTTCATCCATGTGGCCCAGAGCGACCGCCGTCGCCGCCACCAGCAACACGCACAGATACGACAGCATCCTGGAAGTACAGAAACACTGCCATTTTAAAGCGCCAAGTCCACAGTCTAACCCTAACCCTAACCCCTAACCCCTAACCCTTAACCCTAACCCCTAACCCTAACCCCTAAATCTAACCCCTAACTCCTTACCCTAAACCTTACCCCTATCCCTACCCTAACCCCAACCCTAACCCTAACCCTAACCCCTAAACCCGAACCCCGAACCCTAACCCTAAACCTACCCCTAACCTAACCCCCCGAACCCGAACCCCTAACCCCTAAACCCCTAAACCCTAACCCCTAACCCTAACCCCTAACCGAACCCTAACCCCAACCCCTAAACCCCTAAACCGAACCCGAACCCTAACCCGAAAACCCCGAACCCTAACCCCTAAAACCCCAACCCGAACCCGAACCCCGAACCCTAACCCCGAAACCCCTAACCCTACCCCAAACCCAACCCTAACCCCAACCCCCTAACCCGAACCCTAACCCCGAACCCTAACCCCTAACCCTAACCCGAACCCTAAAAAACCCGAACCCCTAACCCCTAACCCGAACCCTAACCCTAACCCCTAACCCGAACCCTAACCCCTAACCCCTAACCCGAACCCCTAACCCAACCCCTAACCCCTAACCCCGAACCCCTAACCCTAACCCCTAACCCCTAACCCCTAACCCTAACCCCTAACCCCTAACCCTAACCCTAACCCTAACCCCGAAACCCCGAACCCCAACCCCTAACCGAACCCGAACAACCAACCCTAAACCCGAACGAACCCCCGAACCCGAACCCGAACCCGAACCCGAACTCCTAACCCGATAACCCGAACCCCGAACCGAAACCTAACCGGAACCCCGAACCCCTAACTCCGAACCCACCCCGAACCGAAACAAACCTTAACCCCTAACCCCGAACCCAACCCCTAACCCTAACCCTAACTCCTAACCCTAACTCCAACCCCTAACCCCCCTAACTCCTAACCCTAACTCTAACCCTAACTCTAACTCCAAACCCTAACCCCTAACCCCTAACCCTCTAACTCTAACCCCTAACTCCTAACCCTGCACTCGTGGGTGCAGTTATGGTTGAGGTTTACAGTGAAAAAGGCTTTGCACGTCTCTCTTCTTAGTTGTTTTGTTTGCATGATGGTTCACTTTCTGAGTTTTAGTCACGTGCTGCTGAGAAGGGAGATGGAAATATGCTCTGTTCTCAGAAAACAGATCACATGATCAGCTTCCCTGGAAAACCTACAAACCATCACATGGGTAAAAAAAAAAAAAAAAGGCTGACACCCTAAAAATCTGCTTCCAATCAGCTGGAACTCGATCCCTGCAGAGAAAACAGTCGACTCATGGATTTTATTTTACTGCTTTTTTGAACGCGATGCAAATTCCTCTCAGTCGTTGTACCAAACTATGAGAACGAGCCTTGTTTCAAAACATTTTCGCTGTACTTTCCAGACGAAATCTGATGCTTCAGTTTTGAAAATATGTGACGTGTGCTGTTTAACTTGTCTGCTTGGTCATCACACCTGGAACAGCTGCACTTTCGATTCAGTGGAATATTTCCCTTTAAATACCAAAGGTTCATCATGCAAATATTTTACAGTAAGCATACAATGCTGCGCCACTGCATGAGCCAGTGCACAGCTCCTGGTTTTATTTCCTTTTAGTTTTACTTATGATTAATGTTTTCACAGCTGCTGTTGTATTTTACATTTGAGCTCCAAAAAGAAAAAAAAAAGTTCTCTTTAAAGCTGCAGCTCCTGCTTTCAAAAATCAGTTAATTATGTAAGTGGGTCAAAATCAACCTCTAATCATAATCCTTTTAAGTCTAATTGCTTTCTTATCTGGAAATTCAAAGGAGAGGAGATCTTTAAAGTCAACTTCAGCGGGAAATCAGAGCCTGGAATGGAGTGAGCGGAGTTTTGCTCCCAGTTGAGTTCAGAGACAGCGTTTGTCAGCCTGAAACAACACGCCCGAGCCGTTCAAGACAAAGGGCCGGCAAAAGTGAAAGCTAAACTTTGCACCGGGAAAAAAAAAAAAAATCAGAAGCAAAGCTGCAAACTTACCTTTTTGTTCAAAAGTCAAGATCTTTGTCTGCTGGAGACCTCAGAGTCTGATGTGCTGCTCTGCTGAAGTAAAGTGGGTCAGTGGTGCGTGAGTTTATATGGGTTAGATTTTGAGGAAGTGTAACGGGAACTCCTGGTCTGGGGAGGAGTTTTTGTTTTTTTTTTTTGTTCTTTTTTTCCAGTGAGGGAAATTACATCTGGTTTCTCTCACAGATCCAGATGATGTCAGGTGTCACGTTACAGAGGGGAGGGTGGGCTGCTGCAGGGAGCGTGAAGGATCTGGGCTTCGGTCCTGCTCTGATTCTCGTAAATATCAAGCCATTATGAAACTCTCCAGCTTTTATAATGGAGGTCTGAATTAATTCAGACTGACATTTCACAAAATAGGCAAAAGTTTAAAAGGTTAAATGGTTCTGGAGCTACTTTAGAGTCTCCAGGAAGTTTCAAAAAGCTAAAAGATAAATCCAACCCCCAGTTCCAGAAACGTTGGGATCCTGCGTAAAACAGAAGAATGCAGTAATTTGCAAATTTCATAAACCCGCATTTTATTACCAGAAGAATATTAAGAACATCTACGATAGGGATGCACAATAACTGTTTTTTAAAACTGATACAGATAATCGATAACTTTCAGCTCCTAAAGGCTGATAACCGATAACACACAGATATACCTAAGATCATTACATCAATACTATGAACAAAACCAAAAACTGTTTTAACTCTTTAAATGAACAGATATTTATTTTTTCCAATGAAAAACTATTGTCAGGCCTCTCAAACATTTTCATAAAGCTATCAAACAAATCTATTTGATATCTCACATCAACTTAAATAAGGTTCATTACTTACTGATATAAAAAATAAAGGCTCCTTGAACTGATGGAAATACATGCATCAGAATTACTAACCGAAAAAATGCATTCCTCAATGACAATAAAAAATAATGCAGAGGTCATAATGTACTGTGACGGAGAGGAGAGGTGAGACTTGCTCACGTTAGCTCACGTTAGCTCGATTTCAAAACTCCATGGAAGCGATGGTTATGTTTCAGGTGGCTGATCAGGTTTGACGTATTAAAGCTTGTGCTATTTTTCCCTCCTTCGCTTGGAGCATTTGTCACAAACAAACAGCGAACTATCTTCTTCTGAAATGTTAACGAAGTTCCATACAATTGCCGCCATGTTTTTTTTTTTCAAATCAGCACACTGTGCCGCAATGCTGCATTCAAGTTATAACATAAATTCCTCTGTTCCCCCCTATTTCTAGTTGTTCTTTTGGGCTTATCTAATTTTTTTCTTTTTTTATGTGGAACTTGTGGGAAAAATACTGTGAATGTCAATTAAAGTCAGCAACTACCAAAATTATGACCGAGTTAACAAGTTGTTTTCTGGCATGAGGGGGTATTCTTGATTTTCCTTATTGAGAAATCGTTTTTCTGATTATGTCGACGTAACTTGAACATAACATTCACTGCTGGTCATTCAAGGCTCAGAGGGAGCGAGGCACTGCCGTGTTGAAAAACAAACATACAGAGACTGCATCATGCAAGTGTAAAATTTAGTTGAAATAAAGTTTAGTTGAAAGGCACCAATAATGTGCTGGAGATACTGATATTCCACTGACTTTTGGGAACAGACAAGCTTTTATTGACTGGAATTTTCTCAGCATTGTTGAAAGACTTTAAAAGGTTCGCAGATTTATGTGATGCTGACTTCAGATGAGGAACTGCGCCGAGCTTTTTGCCATAAATAATAGAAGAAATAGCCTCATCATTCATGATCATGAGCACATCTGATTGAAGCTAATTCCCATGGAGATCCAAAATAGGTCTTTACCACATTTATATTGCATGCCATTTTTGTTTGGTGCTGAGACACTTCCTCTTCCTGACGGTCATGTGTGTATATATGAACATGTTGCGTGACTCCTTTTTGTCATAGAGCAGACTAGAACATGTAGTCACTGGTCTAAATATAACAGCGTCTCATGTGCCTCATATGTCCAGTCATATATGACTGTATCGCAACAGGTCGCTCAGTGATTATCTCAAATAAAACTTAGTGCTGTTTAAAAGTCAAGGCTTTGATGCATCTACCTCTGAATGATCACTGCTGCTCTCTTTATATAATTCCCATTTGTTGCCGTTCATTGTAATGTTTGTCTGCTGTCAGCGTCGTGTTTAATGGCTTCACTATACTTTAACTTTATTTTCTGGATGAGGCCAGAGGAAAAATCTTTCTAAAATCTTTCTGTTGGCAGCTTCCAACATGTAAGATGTATAAAGAATATATACACATTTCATCTGAGGATTAAATACATAAATCCAGTGACTTCCGAAATGATTTTTCTCGCCCTGCTGGGAAACGAATGCAGTTTAAATGCAGATGAGTCGATGCAGGCTCGGTCTAAAATGTTTGCCAGCACAGAGTGAGGCTTCAGCGGGTTTAGTCAGAGAAAAGGGAAGTATAATACACAACCATGTTTTCCATGAATCAAGGAGCCTCATTTGAGATAATTTTCCTCCTCGTTACAGTGCAATCGTGTCACTCTGAGATATCGTCAGCTGTCACCGCAAAGAGTTTTTTGTACAGATTTTGTCATGTTTCCCCCATTAATTCACACAGTCAAATGCAGTGGCAGCATAAAAGTTGCTCCATCTAATTTATATCCCAACAGCAACAAGATATCAAGCTCTTTCATGTTTGCAGCTACAGTTGTAGGAGCCAAGACCAGAGCAAGCTCGTGTTAAACATGGTGTCATGTTATCTATCCTCTATATGTCTATACTACAAGGGGACGCCACCATGATCAGCTGAGTGGTGTCTCCAACCTTCTTCTTTCCCCTCCTTTCTTCTTCTTCCTTCAACACAACTCAATCCACCTCATAATTAGGAGCACCTCATAAATGTAGCTGTGCTTCATTGTTCCTGTAGTTTTTACGTGACTTTTCTGCTGTTTGCCCCCCCCCCCATCCCCCGCTTTTTTCTTTTTCTTTCTATATATGTTTGCAGGCCAGAGTTTCCAGAGTTATATACTAACCTGCAGTTCCACCCTCTGACCATCCCAGCGTTGACCTCCACCCGTCTATATACAGAGGTTGGACAATGAAATCATTTATTAGTGTGGTGTAGATCAGGGCTGTCAGACTCATTTTCACTGAGGGCCACATCAGCATCATGGTGGCCCTCGAGGGGCCAGATTGACAGCATGAGTGTAACAAAATGTAAATGTAAATCAAAATATATTAAACTACACCTTATTATAATGTTAAATAATGGATTATGTATTTATTTCCATGTTTTCTGTCAAAATGATTAAACTCTTTTACGAATGACACCGCCTCATAACACAAGAGACATACTGTTTATTTCACCTTGAGATACAAACTTTTATTTGTTTTCCCGTTGTTGATGAAACTGTCTTCCTCCTGCATCAATTTTTCTTTTCTTTGACATGTTGGGATTAGTTTGTAGAGGTTTTTCTCAAATCCATCAGTTCTGAAAATTGTCTTGCTCATGGTGATATACTGTTATCGTTGTAGGTAACGAAGAAATGCATTATGGGAGATGTAGTTTATTGTCAATATGCGCTTTAAAGCGGCGTAAGCTTATTTTAAGTCTTAAAATATCGGATTAAAATTTAAGCCAATAATGCACAAGTGCTCGAGGGCCACATAAAATGACGTGGCGGGCCACATTTGGCCCACAGGCCTTGTGTTTGGCACATGTGGTGTAGGGCCTCCTTTTGTGGCCAATACAGCATCAATTCATCTTGGGAATCACATATACAAGTCCTGAACAGCCTTTCTTCCTGCAGGACAGTGTCCAGGTCACTACGTGATGCTGCTGGAGGAAAACGTTTCCTGACTCGCTCCTCCAAAACACCCCAAAGTGGCTCAATAACATTCAGATCTGGTGACTGCAGGCCAAGGAGATGTTCAGCTTCACTTTCATGTTCATCAAACCAGTCTTTCACCAGTCTTGCTGGGTGTATTGGTGCATTGTCATCCTGATACACGGCACCGCCTTAAGGATACAATGTTTGAACCACCGGATGCACATGGTCCTCCAGAATGGTTCGGTAGTCTCTGGCAGTGAGACCCATCCAGCACAAGTATTGGACCAAGGGAATGCCATGATATGGCAGCCCAAACCATCACTGATCCACCCTCATGCTGTACTCTGGACATGCATCAGTCTGGGTGGTCTGCTTTTTTGGGGCTTCTAACTCGCTCAGATGTGGAGAAAACAGTAAAGGTGGACTCATCAGAGAACAATACATGTTTCACATTCTCCACAGCCCAAGATTTGCGCTCCTTGCACCATTGAAACCAGCATTTGGTACTGGAACGAGTGACCAAAGGTTTGGCTATTACCGACCCTGTGGAGCTCCTGACGGACAGTTCTGGTGGAAACAGGAGAGTTGAGGTGCACATTTAATTCTGCCGTGATTTGGGCACCTGTAGTTTTATGTTTTTTGGATACCGAGCATCCCTTTCAGACAGCTTCCTCTTGGGTCCACAGTTAATCCTGTTGGATGTGGTTTGTCCTTCTTGGTGGTATGCTGACGTTACCCTGGATACCGTGGCTCTTGATACATCACAAACACTTGCTGTCTTGTTCACAGATGCGCCAGCAAGACATGCACCAACAATTTGTCCTCTTTTGAACTCTGATATGTCACCCATGGTGTTGTGTGCATTGCAATATTTTGAGCAAAACTGTGCTTTTACCCTGATAACTGAACCTTCACACTCTGCTCTTACTGGTGCTGTGTGGAATTAATGAAGACTGGACACAAAACTGGTCCGATTTAGCCATGAAACCTCCTACACTAAAATGACAGGTGTTTCAGTTTCATTGTCCAACCTCTTGTAGATGTCATCCCAGCATTGACCTCCACCCGTCTATATAGACGTCATCCCAGCATTGACCTCCACCCGTCTATATAGACGTCATCCCAGCATTGACCTCCACCCGTCTATATAGACGTCATCCCAGCGTTGACCTCCACCCGTCTATATAGACGTCATCCCAGCGTTGACCTCCACCCGTCTATATAGACGTCATCCCAGCGTTGACCCCCCACCCCTCTCATACGACCCGTCATCCCAGCGTTGACCCCCCACCCTCTATATAGACCTCATCCCATCCCAGCGTTGACCCCCCACCCGTCTATATAGACCTCACATCCCTCATCCCAGCGTTGACCCCCACCCGTCTATATAGACCTCGTCCCAGCGTTGACCCCCACCCGTCTATATAGACCTCATCCCAGCGTTGACCCCCACCCGTCTATATAGACCTCGTCCCAGCGTTGACCTCCCACCCGTCTATATAGACCTCGTCCCAGCGTTGACCCCACCCTCCCCGTCTACCGTCCACCCGTCTATATAGACCTGTCGTCCCAGCGTTTGACCTCCACCCGTCTATATAGACCTCGTCCCAGCGTTGACCTCCACCCGTCGATATAGACCTCGTCCCAGCGTTGACCTCCACCCGTCTATATAGACCTCGTCCCAGCGTTGACCTCCACCCGTCTATATAGACCTCGTCCCAGCGTTGACCTCCACCCGTCTATATAGACATCGTCCCCAGCTCCCCACCATATAGACCCCGTCCCCACCCGTCTATATAGACCTCGTCCCAGCGTTGACCCTCCACCCGTCTATATAGACCTTGTCCCAGCGTTGACCCCCACCCGTCTATATAGACCTCATCCCAGCGTTGACCCCCACCCGTCTATATAGACCTCGACCCACCCGTCCACCAGCGTTTGACCCCCCACCCGTCTATATAGACCTCTTCCCAGCGTTGACCCCCCACCCCCACCCGTCTATATAGACCTCGTCCCCAGCGTTGACCTCCACCCGTCTATATAGACTCGTCCCAGCGTTGACCTCCACCCGTCTATATAGACGTTGTCCCAGCGTTGACCTCCACCTGTCTATATAGGCGTCATCCCAGCGTTGACCTCCACCCGTCTATATAGACGTCCCAGCGTTGACCCCCACCCGTCTATATAGACCTTGTCCCAGCGTTGACCTCCACCTGTCTATATAGGCGTCATCCCAGCGTTGACCTCCACCCGTCTATATAGACGTCATCCCAGCGTTGACCCCCACCTGTCTATATAGACCTTGGCCCACCCGTTGACCTCCACCCGTCTATATAGACGTCCCCAGCGTCCCAGCGTTGACCATCCCACCCTCCACCCGTCTATATAGACCTTGTCCCAGCGTTGACCTCCACCCCGTCTATATAGACGTCGTCCCAGCGTTGACCTCCACCTGTCGTCTATATAGACCTTGTCCCCAGCGTTGACCTCCACCCGTCTATATAGGTCCTGTCCCAGCGTTGACCTCCACCCGTCTATATAGACGTCATCCCAGCGTTGACCTCCACCTGTCTATATAGACGTCGTCCCAGCGTTGACCTCCACCCGTCTATATAGGCGTCGTCCCAGCGTTGACCTCCACCCGTCTATATAGACGTCATCCCAGCGTTGACCTCCACCCGTCTATATAGATGTCATCCCAGCGTTGACCTCCACCTGTCTATATAGACCTCGTCCCAGCGTTGACCTCCACCCGTCTATATAGACGTCGTCCCAGCGTTGACCTCCACCCGTCTATATAGACCTCGTCCCAGCGTTGACCTCCACCCGTCTATATAGACGTCGTCCCAGCGTTGACCTCCACCCGTCTATATAGACGTCATCCCAGCGTTGACCTCCACCCGTCTATATAGACGTCGTCCCAGCGTTGACCTCCACCTGTCTATCTATATAGTCATCCCAGCGTTGACCTCCACCCGTCTATATAGACCTCGTCCCAGTTGACCTCCCCCGTCTATATAGACGTCATCCCAGCGTTGACCCCTCCACCCGTCTATATAGACGTCATCCCAGCGTTGACCTCCACCCACCCGTCTATATAGACATCGTCCCAGCGTTGACCTCCACCTGTTCTATATAGACGTCATCCCAGCGTTGACCTCCACCCGTCTATATAGACGTCATCCCAGCGTTGACCTCCCACCCGTCTATATAGACGTCGTCCCAGCGTTGACCTCCACCCGTCTATATAGACGTCATCCCCCGTCCCAGCGTTGACCTCCACCCGTCTATATAGACGTCGTCCCAGCGTTGACCTCCACCCGTCTATATAGACGTCGTCCCAGCGTTGACCTCCACCCGTCTATATAGACCTCATCCCAGCGTTGACCTCCACCTGTCTATATAGACGTCGTCCCAGCGTTGACCTCCACCTCGTCTATATAGACGTCATCCCCAGCGTTGACCTCCACCTGTCTATATAGACGTCGTCCCAGCGTTGACCTCCACCCGTCTATATAGACGTCCCATCCCAGCGTTGACCTCCACCCGTCTATATAGACGTCATCCCAGCGTTGACCTCCACCCGTCTATATAGACGTCATCCCAGCGTTGACCTCCACCCGTCTATATAGACCTCGTCCCAGCGTCCCAGCGTTGACCTCCACCCGTCTATATAGACCTCGTCCCAGTCGTTGACCTCCACCCGTCTATATAGACCGTCTCGTTCCCAGCGTTGACCTCCACCCTTCTATATAGACGTCGTCCCAGCGTTGACCTCCACCCGTCTATATAGACGTCATCCCAGCGTTGACCTCCACCCGTCTATATAGACGTCATCCCAGCGTTGACCTCCACCCGTCTATATAGACGTCATCCCAGCGTTGACCTCCACCCGTCTATATAGACGTCATCCCAGCATTGACCTCCACCTGTTTATATAGACGGCATCCCAGCGTTGACCTCCACCTGTCTATATAGACGTCATCCCAGCGTTGACCTCCACCCGTCTATATAGACGTCGTCCCAGCGTTGACCTCCACCCGTCTATATAGACCTCGTCCCAGCGTTGACCTCCACCAGTCTATATAGACGTCGTCCCAGCGTTGACCTCCACCCGTCTATACAGACCTCGTCCCAGCCTTGACCTCCACCCGTCTATATAGACCTCGTCCCAGCGCTGACCTCCACCCGTCTATATTGACCTCGTCCCAGCATTGACCTCCACGAGTCTATATAGATATTATCCTAGCGTTGACCTCCACCCGTCTATATAGACCTTGTCCCAGCGTTGACCTCCACCCATCTATATAGACCTCATCCCAGCGTTGACCTCCACCCGTCTATATAGACCCTCGTCCCCAGCGTTTATAGACCCCAGCGTTGACCTCCACCCGTCTATATAGATCATCCTAGCCCCTCCACCGTCATATAGACGTTGTCCCACGTTGACCTCCGCCCGTCTATATAGATGTCATCCTAGCGTTGACCTCCACCTGTCTATATAGATGTCATCCCAGCGTTGACCTCCCTCCACCTGTCTATATAGACGTCATCCCAGCGTTGACCTCCATCTGTCTATATAGATGTCATCCCAGCGTTGACCTCCACCTGTCTATATAGATGTCATCCCAGCGTTGACCTCCACCTGTCTATATAGACGTCGTTCCAGCGTTGACCTCCACCCGTCTATATAGACGTCGTCCCAGCGTTGACCTCCACCCGTCTATATAGATGTCATCCCAGCGTTGACCTCCACCTGTCTATATAGACCTCGTCCCAGCGTTGACCTCCACCTGTCTATATAGACCTCGTCCCAGCGTTGACCTCCACCCGTCTATATAGACCTCGTCCCAGCGTTGACCTCCACCCGTCTATATAGACGTCGTCCCAGCGTTGACCTCCACCCGTCTATATAGACGTCATCCCAGCGTTGACCTCCACCCATCTATATAGACGTCATCCCAGCGTTGACCTCCACCCGTCTATATCTATATAGACGTCATCCCAGCGTTGACCTCCACCCTCTATATAGACGTCATCCCAGCGTTGACCTCCACCTGTCTATATAGACGTCATCCCAGCGTTGACCTCCACCCTGTCTATATAGACGTCATCCCAGCGTTGACCTCCACCCGTCTATATAGACGTCATCCCAGCGTTGACCTCCACCCGTCTATATAGACCTCGTCCCAGCGTTGACCTCCACCAGTCTATATAGACGTCATCGTCCCAGCGTTGACCTCCACCCGTCTATATAGACGTCGTCCCAGCCTTGACCTCCACCCGTCTATATAGACCTCGTCCCAGCGCTGACCTCCACCCGTCTATATTGACCTCGTCCCAGCATTGACCTCCACGCGTCTATATAGATATTATCCTAGCGTTGACCTCCACCCGTCTATATAGACCTCGTCCCAGCGTTGACCTCCACCCGTCTATATAGACCTCGTCCCAGCAGTTGACCTCCACCCGTCTATATAGACCTCGTCCCAGCGTTGACCTCCACCCGTCTATATAGACCTCGTCCCAGCGTTGACCTCCACCCGTCTATATAGATGTCATCCTAGCGTTGACCTCCACCCGTCTATATAGACCTTGTCCCAGCGTTGACCTCCACCGGTCTATATAGATGTCATCCTAGCGTTGATTTCCACCTGTCTTTATAGATGTCATCCCAGCGTTTACCTCCACCTGTCTATATAGACGTCATCCCAGCATTGAACTCCATCTGTCTATATAGATGTCATCCCAGCGTTGACCTCCACCTGTCTATATAGATGTCATCCCAGCGTTGACCTCCACCTGTCTATATAGATGTCATCCCAGCGTTGACCTCTATCTGTCTAGGCCCAATCCCATTTCTCTTTTCTACCCCTACCCCTTAGCCCTACCCCTTAGCCCTACCCCTGGAAACGGAGTGCCAAGGGGTAGGGCCGAAAGTCAACCCCTCCGAATTGGGACACCCCTTCGACAATCGCATACGTCATCAGTAGTCGCCGCTGCCTCTTACGTAACCAGATGCGACAAGCGCTTGCCGGAGATCTCAGGAAAAAATGCCGCCTGCCAACACAGTCTCTCACTCCCAGCTCGTCGAAAACCGACGCTTGGTCAGGGCCCTTCGGCGTCAGTTTTTCTGACTCACAAGGTCGCCCTCAGCGTCTAAGCACCGACGCAGCGGGCTCTGAACAGATTCTAATGTAATTCCATCCGAGTCGATATTTGACGCTCAGAGCGAGCGCTCCAGCCTTCCATTCATTTCAACACATTAACCCGGGCCGCGTCGTTTCAAGCCGCTGAGAGCATCAGTCCCATTGGATAACTGACGATCTGACCACACGGAAGTATTCTAATTACTAATGTCCGTCTAATGTCTAATGTCCGTTTTCACGTTAACGGCGATTTTCACAATGATATCTGCAACATTTCTTAAGGCAGAAACACCACTGTCTCCTTGTTAATTACACAACATTAGTGGGTTGATTTCCTGTTGCGTCTGCCGCTGTGATAATCTCTGTTGCGTGGGCTATTGGGATGTTTTTACGGTTGTCTGCTGCTAGACGGAGGAATGAAGGAGGAGGAATGAATCACTATCGATAACTTCGGCGAGGTTGCCGACGTTATTATTAATAACGTTATCGGAAGTTATATTGATAACTTTATCACTGTAGATTATCATCAGGGCTGCCGGCAGCATCCACTCTAGCAACGGTAACCACGTAACTGACGCCTCGACTACTATCGATTTTTTTCGGCGGATTTTTTACGAGGAAAATGACCACTACACATTGAAACAATGTTAAAATAGACAACAAATAGGTTTTCGTACATTTTCGAACTTTATTCATGGAGAAAATACTTAAATATGTCATACCCCTCCGTTTGGAGTGTGCCTCGGAAAAATCTCCGTTTGGAGGGGTATATAGCCCTACCCCTTGGCCCTACCCCTCCGTCATAATGGGAATTGGGACACCCCTACCCCTCCACATGAACGCGCAAAACGGAGGGGTAGGGCCAAGGGGTAGGGCCAAGGGGTGAAATGGGATTCAGCCTAAATAGATGTCATCCCAGCGTTGACCTCCACCTGTCTATATAGACGTCATCCCAGCGTTGACCTCCACCTGTCTATATAGATGTCATCCCAGCGTTGACCTCCACCTGTCTATATAGATGTCATCCCAGCGTTGACCTCCACCTGTCTATATAGACGTCATCCCAGCGTTGACCTCCACCTGTCTATATAGATGTCCTCCCAGCGTTGACCTCCACCTGTCTATATAGACGTCATCCCAGCATTGACCTCCACCTGTCTATATAGACGTCATCCCAGCGTTTACCTCCACCTGTCTATATAGATGTCATCCCAGCGTTGACCTACACCTGTCTATATAGATGTCTCTGGGATATCAACTAACCTGCTGACCAGCAGTCTGATCCTCTGACCACCTCAGTGTTGCTGCCTACATCTGTTTATATAGTCATCTCTGTAGTTTACGTATTAACAATGAACTAGTCAGAATATAAGTCCATGGAATAATTAGTTCTCCAGTTAATGGATAACTGTTAACTATTAATCTACTCCTCTTTTCTTTATTCACCCAGCTGGTCTTCATCAGGAAGGTCCCCTCTCATGATCCGGTTGCAGCTCGAGGTTTCTTCCTCCTAAAGTGGAGTTTTTCCTTACCGCTGTTTGGCTTAAAGTTTTCTTTTTTTTTACTTGCCATTTTTCTTTGATCAGGATTTAATATTATAATTTAAGTTAATGATATTTGCTCGGAGGTCATGATCTGGGTCTCTGTGAAGCGCCTAGAGACAACTAGCATAGTAGTAGACGCTATACAAATAAAATTAGAAAATAATATTTTGTCTCATCAGCTTCATGTCATGTCATGAGTCATCAACTAGGGATGCACGATAACTGTTTTTTAAAACCGATATCGATAACTGATAACTTTCAGCTCCTAAAGGCCGATACCGACAGTGACGTGCGGTCAGGTGAGGCAGGGGAGGCCGTGCCTCACCTGCCATCATGGAAAGAAAGAAATGAAAAAAAGTATATATTTTTTTTATATTTATCAATTGATTTGTACTATAAAGTAATTTTCCATTTAACTTCACCATTTTTAGATTATTTTTTATTCAAAATCGCCGAATTTTCACATTTACCATTCAAATACTGAGAAGATGCGGGCGGTGAGGCAGCACCCCGCTGAGCCTCACCATGGATTGCGCAATGACTCGGCTAACTGTTCTGCCATGCTATGTAGTGAGACCAGATCGCCGTCTCTCTGTATGTCACTATTAAAATGTTCAAACACGTTTGCTATATGAAATAAGTTTCCATAGTTTAGCTGATTTATATAATGAACAGCAACTATATGTGTGTAATGTGTTTCTTGTGCCGGAGCGATCATAAAACGGCTGAGAAGAGGCACGGGGGTGAGGCACGCACTTCTCCTGCCTCACGTTAGGGGGCACTAGTGAGCACATGGATTCTTGAAGTCCATGCGCCGCTCCTAGTAAGAGCGGCGCATGGACTTCATTTATAAGTAAAGGTAAGACCTTAATAACTTTTTTTTTAATTAAATGTGCTTTTTTGTGTGCTACAGTATGTATGTGTAAAGCATTTATATGTAAATGACGATAGGAGGTTTTAAACATAAACAGTTAACTGCTGCCAATCAAATGGTGAATAAGTTGTTCTGGAGGGTTCATATGCTTGTAAATCTGACTGATGAAGTCAGTGCCTCACCAGCCATGAATCTCACCGCACGTCACTGGATACCGATAACCGATAACACACACATATATACCTAAGATCATTACATCAATACTATGAACAAAATCAAAAATAGTTTGGACTCTTTAAATGAACAGATATTTATTTTTTCCAATGAAAAACTATTGGCAAGCCTCTCAAACATTTTTGTAAAGCTATCAAACAAACCTATTTGATATCTCACATCAACTTAAATAAGGTTCATTACTGACTGATATAAAAAAATAAAGGCTCCTTGAACTGATGGAAATACATGCATCAAAATTACTAACTGAAAAGGATTTACATTTAAAGGATTTTGACTTGTGGTTCCATTTAAATTAATACCTTTAATTAAAGTAAATAAGGTTCAGTGATTTTTTTGTTTTTTTATCTCATGAAAGCTTTAGATGAGAGAGATGAGAGAGAGGGGAGGGGAGACTGCTGCTGGCTTGTGCACGTTAGCATTAGCTCGCGTTAGCGTGATTTCAAAACTCCATGGAAGCGATTGTTATGTTGTAGGTGGCTGATCAGGTTTTACGTATTAAAGCTTGTGCTTCCCTCCTCGAAGAATTCACTTGGAGGATTCGTCACAAATAACCACCAAACTATCTTCTTCTGAGACTTTAACGAAGTTCCACGCCGCCATGTTTGTTGTGATCAGCACAATGCGTGCTGCATTCAAGGCGTAAAGTAAATTCCAACATTCCCTCGTTTGCTAGTCATTCTTTCAGCCTTTTCTATTTTTTTTCTTTTTTAAGTGTAACATGTGGGAAAATACTGCAAATATTGATTCAAGTCAGCAACTACTAAAATTATGACCGACTTAACAAGTTGTTTTCTGGCATGAGGGGGTATTCTTGATTTTCCTGATTGAGAAATCGTTTTTCTGATTGTGACGACGTTACTTGAACATAACATTCACTGCCGGTCATTCAAGGCTCAGAGGTAGCGAGGCAGTGCTGTGTTGACAAAAATATATGTTATCGGGGCTTTTTGTCGTGATATCGGACTTATCGGAATGACGTCATCAGCCCGATAGTTATCGTGCACCCCTAAGAGTAACATATTACAAAATGGGATGGGCTAGAAATGAGGTTTGGTTAAACGTTCCCGTGGAACATCATACTGTCACAAGATGAGCAGTGCTCACTTGTGTTACCTAACGATGGTCAAAATAATATGCTTGAATGGTGCATTTGTTAAAACTGAACTGTTCCACATTGACGGTGGAGCCATCACCAAAAAATTGCAGAAGCCTGGTCTGGTCCGTGGGCCACATCCTTCCCTCTGAGTCAGAGCAGCATGGAAACGTGGGCCTATCAGTGACTGGAAAAGACCTTATTAATGACCATAAACACACTTGTTCTTATTGTGCTTATCTCACCGAGCAGCCTCGCAGACAGTCTGTCTGATACTTCTGCTGAAAATCGATTTTCAGGTCACGGGCAAGAGAGCAGACAGTTATGATTCACAATAAAATAAAAGTATTTATTATGTCAATTAAGTTAAGGATAAATACATATTTTGTCATGAACATTTTTTTTAAAGCTGGTTGGACCAAAAATCCTTAAATACAATGGTGGGCTTTAACAACGTACAGATGATGCACAACAAACCTGAAGTCACCTCGTCTGCTCCTTCGCTGTGCCTCTTCGTGGCGAGGACACGAGGAGGGAAATCAAAGACGTACAGTGTGGGGAATAAAAATGAAATGGAGCCTTTGCTGTTAGAGAGGCCAGGAGGTCAGGAACGGTAACGTCTCCCAACTGAAAGCACCTCCAGAGTTTCACGCTGCTGCTGGAATATACTTTACTGATTCGATGAAAACATCCCTCAGACGCATCACCATCTGTGTACTGTTCGCCGCCCCTCGACTCCAACAGCGACCTTGAGAGCCGTGCTGGGATCTCTGCCGGCTCAAGATCGCCGGTGTGCTAAGTGCAAGGCAGGCAAAGAGCTCCGGGCGTCCTGCTTTCATCACTGACAGCTCTCTATCTATCTGAGTGACTTTTCCTTTTTTCTTTCTTTCTTTGTTCACTGGCTTTTACCAGACTGGAGAGTGCATTTGAAGATCCCTCCCCCAGGTTCGTTTTTGGCCACTTTAGATAATAAGACTCATGAAAGCTACTATCTCGATTGATCCATCACGCAGCGCCCAGACCCCCCCCCCCTCCCCATCGCAGCATCAACGCAGTGTCACTTAGACGGTCAAGACCTGAAAGTAAATGTTCATGTGTGTGTGGATTGATTTATGATCCAAGATTTTTTTTTTTTTTTTTTCGTGCTAGGCAAGTACAGTGATCCCTTACATTTCTTGGTTAATGGGGACCGGCACCCCCCCGTGTAAATCAAAATCTGCGAACTGGATCCGGAGCCCCCCCCGAGCCTAAATAATGTGTTTAAAATATGTTTAAAAACCCCAAAAAAGTAGCGAAACAAGACAAAGGCTCAACTGTGGTCTTTCTGTTACCTTCACAGCCTCTGGTCTCTGAACCGTAGTAAAGAAACTGCTGGTATTGTGCTATTTTTTGCTCGTAATTAGCAGCTAACACGCTAACAACAACAAAACTAAAAGTCCGGTTTTCTCTGCATGGAACGAGCACTTTATTCTGGCACTGCAGGAACTTGTAACATCACACAGGTTGTATTGTTGGGCTCCTGTCGGTTAACAGAGAATGTAAATCTATACACGCTGGGCTGCTGTTGATGCTCACTACACTTTTCATCTAACCCCGTTTTCATTCTGCCGTCCCACAACACACACACTACATTACCCATAAGGCCACATTATTATCCATAAGGCTACCTTCTTAAAGGGGCCAGACTGGTTCACAACATTTCTTCACTGTGAGAGAACGCGCACAACATCCTGTGATGTTTCAACGATTTTTAAAATTTTTTAGAATTATATTATATATTTCTGAAAAATCTGCAAATAACTAAAACCGCAGAACTTAAACCGCGAATTGTCGAGGGATCACTGTACTCCTTTTTAATTTTTTTTTTCCAATCTGAACACTTTGTAATAAAACCACACAGCCCCCATGTTCAGATGAGATTTGTCAACAGTGAAAATGTTCCTGAGGACATTTATGAAGCGTCTTATTGTTGTGATTACTTCTGTCCTCTAATCTCTTTGTTGTATAAACTGAAAAGTTACGTGAGGACTTGCTTCACCGTAAATCGCTGATATCTTCCCTCTTCCCCCTTTCTGCTGGGCCACATCTGCCCCCCCCCACCGACACACACACACACACCATTAAAGCTCACCGCAAATGTGGAAGCAGCTAAGCTCCCAGAATCCTCTGCTCCTGCCATATGATCATCCCACTGACTCACAACATCACAGGGTATCAGCCTCCTGCTCTCACAAAACCGATTTGGCTCCACAATAATGACAATAACTACATCACACCAGTGATGCGCTGCAGGAAAAAAAAAAAAGCAGACATCCCGTATTCTATATGCATCCATATGACTCCGCCTCTGATGCAGGTTACGCAACGCCTGCTTTGCTCTCTGATGAGACAAATTATGTGTTAGTGGCAGAAAACGTCAACTGTCCGAGACAACTGAGGGAAGATAGTCTGACAAGCTTTAAATCCTGACCTCGACTGTGCAGACTTTTTCAATGACCAGTTGAGAGATTAGGGCAGCAGACACTGAAGAGGTTTTAAAAGCTTGTTTTGATTTCAGCAGATTAATCTGTGTTGTCTTTTTTTTTTTTTCCCCCATTTCAAGTTCAGATTGTTTGTCTAGGAAAAGACATTACGGATGTTTACTGTGGTAAAAAGCATTTTTCTTTTTTTTTTTTCTGGGTCTAAGCCACGCTTGTCCTGAATAGTCGTCTGTCTGAACATATGTAAACACGTGAGTGAAACAAAAAAATAAAAAAATAAAAACTGATGCTATGCAGGTCATAACTGTAAGTAAAAATGCTTCTCTCTAGAGCTGAGCGATTTTATCGATTCTGCGATATATATCGATACAGTGATCCCTCGCCAATTCATGCTTTAAGTTCCGCAGTTTTAGTTATTCGCGGATTTTTCAGAAATATACAATATTTTTTTTTAAAATTGCGGAAACATTACAGGATGTTGTGCGCGTTCTCTCACACCGAAGAAATGTTGTGAGCCAGCCTTGCCCCTTTAAGAAGGTGACCTTATGGAGTGGCCTTATGGGTAATGGAGTGTGTGTGTTGTGGGACAGCAGAATGAAAACGGGGTTAGATGAAAAGTGTAGTGAGCATCAACAGCAGCCCAGCGTGTATAGATTTACATTCTCTGTTAACCAACAGGAGCCCAACAATACAACCTGTGTGATGTTACAAGTTCCTGCAGTGACAGAATAAAGTGCTCGTTCCATGCAGAGAAAACATGACTTTTCTTTTTGTTGTTGTTAGCGTGTTAGCCGCTAATTACGAGCCAAAAATAGCACAATAGCAGCAGTTTGTTTACTACGGTTCAGAGACCAGAGGCTGTGAAGGAAACAGAAAGACCACAGTTGAGCCTTTGTCTTGTTTCGCTACTTTTTTGGGGTTTTTAAACATATTTTAAACACATTATTGAGGCTCGGGGCTCTCCCGGCTCCAGTTCGCGGATTTTGAGTTTCGCTTGGGCGCAGGTCCCCATTAACCACGAAAAATACGGGATCACTGTATTTTATTTCCCCAGAGAGTATCGATTTTTTTCAGCCACCAGTATCGATATTCTAAGCTTCTTTAAAAACCCCCGTGTCCCACCTTTAAAAGCTTGCAAGTAACAATTTGCACTGTTTAAAAAAAAAAAACTATTTTTCTCAACAAATCTTTTATTAATTTTGTCCAATTTTGCAAGCTGCCTGTCAGCCATATAATGTGCAATTGACTCTTTCAGTTGAATTCATTCAAACAAAGTCATTGGAACACTCACAAGATGTCACCAAAATCACTTTGTCCCTTTAAAATCTTTCGGAAAATGATGTTAATGTATTGTAAGATGAATATGGATATATAATGTATCGCGAGCTGAATATCGTGTATTGTATCGTATCGCGAGATTAGTGTATCGCTACAGCCCTGGTTCTCTCTGCAGTCAGTGGGACTTTATTCTTATTTCCCAACTCAAACCAGTCCCGACTGAGGGTTTATACAATCTTACAGGTGCAGCGTAATCTTTCCGGGAAAGCTGTGGCTGTTATTAAATATACAGCAAAGCTGTGGCTGCTGGTGCTATAGGAATCCCAGGCTGCCCCCCCCCCCCCCCCCCCCCCCTTCAGAGCATAAAGCAGAAACATAAAGTGCTTGTTTGTGAACTTCAGAGGTGCTTGTGGGCAGATTTAGCTCCCAGTGGACATCCGCCTCATCCTAATTCTGCTCTTTCTGCTGAGTTCAGTTAATCGACTGCTGGCTTTGTCTCCATATCGTGACAAAGAGCGTGCTGTGAACTTCCCCTAATTGTTGAGTATTTCCTTAAAATTGTGTCTTATTACAGCAATGTCATATTAGTCACAAAACAGCAGCCCAGTCGACTCATTGGTGCTATAAAAAAACAAATGCTTGCCATCTTTTGTCATCAGAACCAGAGACGAGCTCTGCAGATTCTGCTTATGAGGGTGTTGGAGACGAAGAATAGTTCACAATCATTTTTCCCATAGCTGCGTAGCAAATAAGAGATGTTTGGCTGGATGGATTTTTTTAAGCGTGGTTTGTAAAGTAAGACTGAATTAATTCCTGATGTCCAGCCTGATGTTAAACATCAGGCATTGGTGGTCAGATACAATATACGGCATATTTATACATCAAATAAAACGGGAACGAGATCAGAGTCCTGCTAAAGGAGCAGCTTTCCTTTAAAAGGTGGTGGTTAAATATCAATGGGGTCAAAGTGGTGCCACCTGCTGGCTGCAAACGAGAAGTGCAAACTCTCAGAAGTCAGTAACCTGATGATCCTCTGCAGTTAGGAGGTCAGATACACAGATGCAGAGAAACCTCCCCCGCTATCACCGTGTTAACGTTCAAGAAAACATAATAATCCCTCGATAAGTAAAAGGGCAGCAGCGGGGAGATTGAATTCGATGGCTGAGACATGTTTGATGTAATAAACCAGCTTTAAGCCACTGGGGCTTTGTGGAAATACTCTGCGAACGACAATGTCTGTGATATTCAATTTAGCTTTTACATTTCAGATTGAGCCTCTTTGGGAATACGTATATTCCTGGACTCTCGTACAGTGTTTACTGTCTGTGTCTTTATTTCTTCCAGGGGATTGCTCTTGGGGGTCAGTCCACGGTGTTCCAGATGAATATTGGCCTGTTTATAAAAAAAAAAATACAAAAAAACACACCATGCGTTAAACCAAAGACCTGGACCCCAGCTTTTAAAGCATAATAATCCCTGCTCCAGCTGTGGTGGTCCAGTGATGGGCGGCTCACAGAGAGGCAGCAGATGGACGGTGTTGAGCTTAGACCAGGAGAATCTGGAGCTCTGGTTCACCAACACCTGTGTTGAGAGTCGCTGAAGGTTTACAGTTAGTTCCAGAAGACCTCCAGACTCCATGTGTCCTTCAGATCAGCTCAACAACAGAGCAGAGAGCTTCATGAATGGGTTTCCATGGTGACGCAGCTGCATCCAAGCCAGACATCACCAAGAACAATGGAAAGAGTCAGATGCAGTGGAGTAAAGCAGCCACCACTGGACTCTAGAGCAGTGGAGGAACGTTCTCTGGAGGGAAGAACCACACTTCTCCATCTGGTGATCTGATGGAAGAGTCTGGGTTTGGTGGTTTCCAGGAGAACGGTACTGGTCTGACTGCATTGATCCAAGTGTAAAGTTTGGTGGAGGGGGGGTTATGATGTGGGGTTGTTTTTCAGGAGCTGGGCTTGGCCCCTTAGTTCCAGTGAAAGGAACTCTGAATGCTTCAGCAGACCAAGACATTTTGGACAATTCCATAATCCCAACTTTGTGGGACCAGTTTGGAGCTGGTCCCTTCCTCTTCCAACATGACTGTGCACCAGTGCACAAAGCAAGGTCCATAAAGACATGGATGGAAGAGTCTGGTGGATGAACTTGACTGGCCTGCACAGAGTCCTGACCTCAACCTGATAGAAGACCTTTGGGATAAATTAGAGCAGAGACTGAGAACCAGACCTTCTGGTCCAACATCAGTGTTTGACCTCACAGATGTTCTTCTGGAATAATGGACAAAAATCCCCATAAACACACTCCTAAACCTGGTGGACAGCCTTCCCAGAAGAGTTGAAGCTGTTCTAGCTGCAAAGATGGAGCCACGTCATATTGATTAGGAATGGGAGGAGCTAAAGCTCATATGTGAGTCAAGGCAGGTGAGAGAATACTTTTAACAATATAGTGGTACCTCTACTTATGAAATTAATTGGTTCCGGAAGTAGTTTCGTAACCTGAAAATTTTGTAAGCAGAGACGCATTTTCCATGTAAATGCCCTAATCTGTTCCAAGCCCCCCAAAATTTGAACATACATTTTTTATAAATTATAAATAATACATGAAATGACATAAAAACCTGCATGAAATACATATTAGAACTAGAAAAGCACTCGAGTGCAACAATTATTGAAAATTTGAAAGTGATCCAAAATCCAGGATTACTTCCGGATCACACCCAAAATGAAATCAGTTCTTCCTTTTCACATTTCTGACAACTCCTGAAAATTTCATCAAAATCCATCCATAACTTTTTGAGTTATCTTGAACACAGACAGACAGATAAACGCAGGCAAAAACATTTCCTCCTTGGTGGAGGTAAAAATTGTTTTTTTACCTGGGTTGCTGGGTTACACTCATACAGACAAGGGGCCCTCCTAGCCAATGGGATGCCAGGAAGATGCTAAGTGATAGCCAATGGCGAAGCAGCTCGGACGCACCGCTTTCAGACCGATACAGAGCCGACAGCTATGTTTATACGTTCAGTAAACTCTGGGAGCTGCGAGTAGCAGCGCTACTGTATTTTTGCCTTTCATATCCTGAAATTTCTTTTGTAACAAGAGGCAATATTTTCCCTTTGAGGCGTTTCGTAACCTGAAAATTTCATATGTTGAAACGTTTGGAAGTAGAGGTACCACTGTATGTGAAATTTCAGAATAGGTCATTTTTTTTGACGACACCCCTGAAGCAGCCAGACGACACCCCCAGTGTGCCGCGACACCCCGGTTGAGAAAGGCTGATATAACTGACCTAATAAGCAAACTGAGCACTTCAGAAATCGACCCTTTAAATGACACTTGGACGGTCAGTAAATCCTGTCCAGAACCAATCAGGCCAAATTGTTCCATTATTCCAGTCATACGAACATTCTTCATTCATGTTTACTTGGAGGTTACATCGCTAAGCGGGACTAGAAGCAGGACCTAGCGCTGTCCATGCCGGGGACAAGGCAGACGAGCGTACGTTCACATTTCCTACCTACATTTACTAGTGGATTGAATTTGGTGAGTTATGGTTTCAATCGTTTTCATATATTGCGCTATAACAAAGTTACTGCTGTTCGCTACAGCTAACGTTGAACACTGTCAGAGCTAGCCAAACCTCCGGTGAACAACAGCTCCCGCTTATGTAGTTAACGGTAACATAAAAGAAGAAACAGGCTTCTTTCTAATATCTGTTACTTCTGAATCCATGTCAGGGACGTGTGAGGATGATGTTCACTGAGGGCTGAGAAGGCTGAAGGTGAAGTTGTAAACTCTAGTCACTTGATACCCCAACCCAGTGGTGCGCAGACTGTGGTACGTGTACCACCGGTGGTACGTGGGCGCTCTCTGGTGGTACGCGGGGAATGTCATGACTTTCCACATTTTTTCCACATTTTCACTTAAAAAAAAAAAAAATCCAAAACATACAATGCATTATAAATACATTTTAAATGAAATGTGTAGCTTGAGATAATTAAAATTGTGTCTTTTAAAAAAATGTTAGTTACATCTGCACCGCAACTGAATATGTAACAACTTTTGAGTGTGGTTTTTTTTAAAAACACACTCCCCTCCCCTCCTTCTCATCTTTTTAACCCCTGACCCATTTTCATGTCTGGTATATAATCAGCAGTTTTAACACTCAAATGAAAACCGTTTCCTGGTCGACGACTGCAAAGAGCTGTACAACCCACAGACTTCTCCACATTCTCCTTTTCCTCCACGGAGAAGCTCCACCAGGTCTTCACCTGGTTTCCCTGTTGTCGAATGTTCCCGCTGGTTTTTACCTCCTTATAAACAATATTTATTTATGTTCATTAAAGCGTCTCTTGATTGAGCAGCTTTAACTTCTGCCGTGAAGCTTTTTTCTCCAATAAGGAAACGATTCTGTGATCATCTTCAGTTGTTTTCTTTGCTCTTCCAGGCTTTACTTTTAATGTTGTTTGGCACCAACATCAAAAGGTGTTTTTTTTTCCTGAAGAATTTACTGAACTGTTAAGTTGGCCACGCCTCAGGTTTTTCTCATTTCTCCAATCGATTTATGTTTTTATGTTGTTTTTTTTCTTTCTGCCTCCTGTATTTGCATGTGACTTCCTTCTCTATAGTCGATCAAATGTCATGATTGGACTGTTGAACA
Organism: Hirundichthys speculiger; assembly: GCA_018398805.1. NCBI lineage: Eukaryota > Metazoa > Chordata > Actinopteri > Beloniformes > Exocoetidae > Hirundichthys > Hirundichthys speculiger. The sequence continues at coordinate 2,316,056 of JAGFBZ010001678.1, forward strand.
ACATTAACCTATTAAATAAATGCCTCTCTTTATACTGGACTTTAATTTAAAGTGGAAGAGTCGTGAGTTTGAACAAAGCGATTATTATTATTAGACAAAAAGAACTTTGCATGTAACCCTTTAAGTATATATTCAAGACATAAATGAGATTATTTCTGATCGGAACAGTGTGTTCGGTCACGTGATCAGCTCATACGTACTCAGAGAGGATTTTTTCAAATCTTACTGACCCAGAAAGATCACATTAAAACCGTTTGATTCTAGGCTGATAGAGTTTTTTAAAAAAAATAATTGTTCTGGTAGAACAATTAATCCTTTGTTTATATCATGAAATATTCTTTCCCTGCACATTGCGTTAAGAGACTAATTTCAGAATGCTATATTTAGAAAACTGTGACCCAATTTCGTAATAATATTCAGCCAAAGTGAGATCAGAGCTGCCATTACACCAAGACATCTTCTGATGTGGTGTCATCAGCAATAAGGTTACCAGAGTCGGAGCTTAGATGAACTTGAGTGGAATATAAAATGAGGTTGAACCAAACTGAACTGAAATTAATTACCCAAGAGAAGATTCAGGGGTCCTTCCAGTTAATGTCCCCGTGGAGGAAAAGAGAGAGCAGATGTAAGACAACAGCATTCAACAGAAAATCATCTGTTCACACGCACTTAACACTCATGGATTCATCTTTATTTCCTTTATTATTTGTTGCCATCCAAAAGGATTTCTTTAAAAAGAATAAATTCTATTTTCAAGGCTATTCAAGGCCCCATGGATGTGCAGTATAACCCTGTAATATGATGATATCTTAATATTCTTTCATCCTCAGTCTCACTTTGTGGGGAGTTTGGTTCAGCAGCTATTTTTACATAAATAAGGTGTGTTTGAGCGCTCATGTAGTGTGTAGATGTGTTTGGGGTGTCGGCTGCCGTGGTGACCGGTGATCTAGTCCTCTGACCATCTCACCTCAGTGCTGCTACCTGCATCTGTTTATATAGTCATTTCATTCAGTCATTTGTGTCTCTCCTCTCTCTGTCCTCCATCCTCTCTCTGTCCTCCATCCTCTCTCTGTCCTCCATCCTCTCTCTGTCCTGTCTCTCTCCTCTCTTTTTCTTTCTTCATCCAGCTGGTCTTCATCAGGAAGGTCCCCCCATATGATCCAGGTCCTGGTCCAGGTTTCTTCCTCTTAAAGTGGAGTTTTTTCTTGACACTGTTTGGCTTAAAGGTTTTTTTCTCCCTCTGTGGGAGTATTTTACCTGCCATTATCATTGATTTGGATTTAATATTATATTTTTAGTTAATGATATTTGCTTGGGGGTCATGTTCTGGGTCTCTATAAAGACCTGGAGATAATTGACATTGTAACAGACGCTATAGAAATAAAATTGAATTGAACTGAACTGAATTGAATTCGTGCCAGTTATAGACAGGAAGGTAGGTTAGAAAGATTTAAAATATGGCTAAAACTGACGGCTTGATGGTGTGAATCTGGAGGGAACATGCAGATCTGGTTGTGGTCAGCAGTTGTTGAAGGTCAGCATCACTGCTCTGTCTCTGCTTCAGCTCTGATCTGAACTGGGAGGGTGGTGTTGGTGGTGGTGGTGGTGGTGGTGGTGGTGGGGGGGGGGGGGGGGGGGGGGGGGTGACGTCCAGCATCACAACACGACCACCAAAGACTCATTTACCAAATGCATCATCCAGCCACCACCACCTCCATCTCTCTCTTCTGTCCCTTTGTGTTTTTACTGTCTGTGATCTGACAGAATCGATAAAACACGTTAGATCAGACCTGCAGTGAAAGCTGGGGTGATACTTGAGGGAGGAAGTGATGGAGTTTGTTCAAAGGGCGGCTAAATATTTGACAGATTTTTTTCTTTTCTTTCCTTGTGCATATAAGAGCCTAAAGAGGGAGCTTAATTCAGTTGGTGACTGTAACTGAAGGAGCATTTCTGTCTGTATAATTGAATATTGATTTGATGTGTATATGCATTAAGGGGGATGGGGGGGGGGGTGATCTGTGTATATGAGAGAGTAAGGGATGTAGTGGTGCTGAATGGAAGTGCTGCATGCAGCTCTGCAGGGCAGTCATTAAACATAACTGATTATAAATGACAGCAGAGTTGAAAATGGTAAAAAAAAAAAAAAAAAAACATTAAAAAGTGTGATATTGGAGGAGGTTTGAACTGGAGCCTTTTACATGGTAGTCAGCAGATTAAAATCACCCGCAACCCCCTGACATCTCTGTGGATGTGCAACTAGACAGAATGCTCCGAAAGATAAAAAGGATAAAAGCAAAAGAAAAATGAAAAAAATCCCCTAACTTCTCCCGCTCCATTCTTCCATCACGTGAGTCGAGATTTTTATTCATTCCATAAGAGGTTTTCAAACTCTTATTTAAAATAATCACTACAATTTTACATGATTTTTTTTTTACTTGAGCATTGAAAAGGACATTTCCGCATCTTTTAGTCCTCAAATCTCTGTAATATGACAATTTGTGTCACAACTGTGAAATTTGAATTTTTGCGGTATTTAGTTTGACTAAATACTGTAATGAGCCCAGGAACGGAGTGGGAGTAAAAAACGGCCCTGGAATCCCCCCCACCCCCACCCCACCCAAGTAGGCCCGACAATAACCGGGGTGGGGGTGCTATAGTGATATATTGTCATTGTCATAACATACGAATTATTTATGATTGTTTATTCAAGAACACTAATATTAAAGAACGACTCAACATCACTTGCATCTCCAAAACAAAAATAAACATTAACATTGTTTTTTTTACTGCTATTTTGCAGTTACTTATATGCTTGCATTTTAAACAGAAAAAAAATGATCTATATCTATATCACATATGCTTGATTAACATTTGTTTATTAGCATTACTTGGAGTGACAGCCATTAAACCTGAACTTATACCTTCAAAATTCTAACACTTTGGATAAACATAGTTATTTGATACCTAGACTACAAACAACAATAAAACAAATTTGGTTTTCCTTTATCTCATTATATTTTTAGCCTTTTAGGTCTATTCTGTGTCAGAATTAACCTGCTTGACACATTTGATAGTTTTAATATTATGCTAGGGTGACCCAAACACCCAAAAAGGCAACACCCTACCAGCCTCTTGTTGATACTGCAAAAATACTCAAAGATGAAAAAGTAGCTTTATAAACCATACATTCATTTAGAATATTCTTTTTCTGTTTGAAATAAAAAAATTCTGATCTGTAAACATAAATAATGTCTCATAACCAGTGACATGGTGAGATTCATGGCTGGTGACTCCATCAGAATCAGATTTACACATTTATGAACCCAACAGAGTAGATTATTCACCATCTGGTCAACAGTAGTTAGCAGGTTATGTTTTAATATGTCATATCAGCAACTTTTTAAAAGATTTTCTGGTGGCCTTTATTGGATCGAGAGAAAGCAATGACTAAAAAGAGACAAAACAACATATTACAACACTGGTGAACCCACAAACCACTAGACTACCTAGTAAATACTGCTGTAGGACCCCGACATTATACTGATTTTTAAATTAAATTGCCCCATGCAGTGCTGCTGTAATTAGTTAGGGTACCAATCAACTAATTGTCCTTCAAACAACATTTTTAGCCTATTCCACAGACATTACTCCACCACGCACCACAAAAGAGAAGACAAAGATAAATAATGACTAAATGGAAAACACTTCTCCCCTCAAACTTACTTGGCTTTCTTTACTTTTAATTTTTCACATCCATCTTTCTCGTTGCGTTTTCTGCTTACCATCTTTCTGTTGACAGACACTAACGTTAGTCTGCTTTGTTGGTTTTTAGGCCTGTAAATGATAAATGATTGTCTTAGCGCCCCCTGCTGTTAGTTTATAGACTGAAAATTTTGGTTATTGAACAGAACCGACGGCTGTAGACCAGACGGCCGTTCTGGACTTTTCCAGAATCCATTACCAGTCCGCCCCTGAATGAGCCTCATTTTTGTTTTGGTTCATTATGTCTGCAAGAAACACTGATGACAGAGACTCGGTGTTTCATGATTTACCACATGATGAAGTTGTGAATGATGACGGAGTAAATGAAAACGCAAGTGCGCATTTAGAAATGAAGCTGCGTCCAACCGTGACATCTGCGCGACATGTGTTCGTGCGTGTTTTCGCCCGTGTCGGCCCATGACCGTGGACCTTCTGCATCCGTGCCACGTGCCTGTGAGGAAAAAAAAAAAAATGTATCAACGAATCCAAGCAGAAACTGGCAGCAGGAGAAAGCCATTCATGATTCCTGACTTCTAATCCCAGTTTTTGCGGCGCAGTTGCTGCGCATCTGTGATGTCCGTCGGCGCGCACACATGCGCGGTGATGTTTAAAAGATTAGTAGTTATTCTAAGCAGCGAGAGAAAACCCCCCCTTGTGCAACACGCACACTGGAAATGAAAGTCCATTTCACAAACACAAGCTGGCGACACACATTCAGATTTATTTTTTTTTTTTTTTTCCAGTGGATCAGCTGTCACATGCTGATGCTTCTCCAAGTTCGCTCTTCGGGGGATTATCAGGCCGCGTTGGATTTGAAAGTGTGGCGTTGACCCCTTGCTTCTCCTCTTTAATTAATATTTTTTTGCCCGGGTTGACGCAGAAATTTCTGATGTGCAAAGATCAACTGAGCTGAAGCCTTGTAGCTGGAGTGACGGCCTTTCATGTCCTGCCAGTATCTTAACCAGAGCAGAGGAACAGTCTTCAGCTTTAGCTGGAGTCTCATTAGAGGAGGCAACAGCTGAGGTCTCAACGTGGATTTAAAAGCTAAATGATCTATTTGTGAATGTATGCTTGGGTCTTTGGAAAGGCATTAGTGTGACCTTTGAAACCAGTTGGTAGTCTGTCGCAGATTCCATTCATAAATACGGAGATTTACATAAGTGGAGATGTAAATGGTAGAAGATCTGAGGCTTAAGAGGATTCATTTCAGAGGATGTTTCACAAGGTAATGGAAGGAAAAAAACAGATTAGGACTGCGCTGGAAACCTTAATGCAAGAAGATCAGTGTCTTAAAAACAATCTCTTGAAAGGTAATATTTACGGTTATAAAAAGACTCAAAATCCTGAGGAATCATGAATAGTATGAAGCAGGGGTCCCCAACTCCCGGTCCCCGGCCTGGTACCGGTCCGTTGTTCATTTGGTACCAGCTGCAGAGAAAACTAAATCACTTCCATTATTACTGTTTGATTTATTACCCAAGTCTAAATGATGTTTTATTTTGAAAAATGACCAGATTCTCTCAGTTACATCCGTCTATGACTCTTGACACGTGACCAGACTTACGGTCACGTGGTAAAATGAGTAAAAAAACAAACATATTCAGAAAGTGTCTTACCAGAAGATGTTACAGATGGGGTGAATTCCAATTCCTCCCTTAACCCTCAATTTCTGGCCCTCAATCTTAACCCTCCAAAGTAAGTGTCAGGACTATCATGTGGCTTAGAAATGGGACACCCCTCGAGTGCAGTTACGTCTTCAGACTGAAATGTATCAGAGCCGTGTTGTCTCTGTATTTCCTAAAATTATACAGGGATAACACTGAAAAGAGCGCTGTATATTCTCTAAATAATATTAGCAAATAACACAATAGAGGATACATTATTCAGTCCTCCGTCGCTACACAACAAGGTATACAAGTAATGTGAAGCCGGCCGGGACCGGCGCGCCGGCAGCAAACATCGTAAAGTTAAAAAAAAAAAAAATGTTATGCAACAATGATGTTAATCCATGAAAAAAATCTCAAACAAAGACAATAAGATGGTTTCATAACATTTATATCTTTAAGAACTACGAAGATACTTACATTTGTAGCTAGCTTTTTTTGTCGCCATCCTTTTCAAATATGTTTTGGCTAAATTACCCAGTGCCTTCTGGGTAGCCCTTACTTCCAAGGGTGGTGTTGGAAAATCTCAATATTGAGGGCGATACAGCCCTCAAACTCGTCCCTCAATTTGATGTTCTTAGTATCGGGACAGCACTGGCACTTAGCGGGAACGCGCATTTTTGAGACTGAGGGTTGAGATTGAGGGTTAAGGGAGGAATTGGAATTCACCCATGTTCTGTTGTTACAGGACGCTACTAATAAAGTTGCACGTGAATAGACAGCGGATTTACGTTTATTATATTATATAGAAAACACCAGTTTTTATGCCGGTCCTATCATTTTATTTTGTTGTAGTTATCTGTGACACATTTTACAGGGCGGTCCGTGAAAATATTCCCTGATGTTAAACCGGTCACACATATTCCTCACAGAGTGAACTACAAGTCAGAACAACATATTTGGCTCCTTTACAACTGTTTCTTTATTTGCACATTTATACGTATTTAAGGTTCAGCTTAAAGTCCAAAGTTTCTTTCATTTGAACTTCACTATAATTTTTGTTCCTGATAATTGTTTGCATATTTTGACCCACTATGGTTGCTAAAGTGTTTATTTAAATTTGCACCAGACAAATTAGCTTTGTTTCTGTTATTTATTTTGTTCATTTAAAATAAAAACTCTTTCTGTGTCAGTTGTTTGACTTTTTAATGTGAAAGTTTCAGCTTGATAAGATTTTGGTTTCTGATGTTTTAGTATGACAAGAAAATCACAAGATTTTGTGAAATTATTTAAATGTATGTGTTTTTTAGACATTTGTACAACAATGAAGAATATCGGGATAATATCGTAAACCGTGATAATTTGGTCACGATAATCAAGATATCAAATTTTCCATATTGTTACATCCCTAATGTGGGCCATGTCTGGTGGGTATGTGCCTGTGTACAGGCTGCCAGACTCGCCCTGAGTCAACACCGTCAGTGTCACTGGCGTCTGGTGTCGGCCAAAGCAAACTGCAAATGTGCCCCACTTGGCCCAAAGACTCTAAGCTATCATGGGTAAAGCTTAAATTATTAGCAAATCATTGCATTCTGATTTTATATTTGGATCTTGCACAGCTGTTAAAACATTTTTGGAAATTGGGTTTTGGATGCCAGCTCGACGCTTGCCCCCCTCCCCTTCAGAGATGTCCACGGCGTAGAGCTGCAGGCCGGTCCGAACTCAGGCTTACTTTGCTGATACAGACATTTGATGGGTTACTGTGGAAACTGCATGAATAGCTGTTAAAAAAAAAAAAAAAACTGGCTACATTTCTGCCTAATCATCAGGAAACAAATTAAAGCGGCGGATTCAGAGTAAAAGCTTGTTGTTTATAGCTGCAGTTTAATGCTTGGTACCTAGTAAACATTTTACAGCTGAGGCAGTCCCGACAAAGTCACAGAACATTGCTCTCTGTTGTCTCTCTTCGTAAGCGTCGGTTGTGAGCTGAGAAGGAGAGAGTCGTTGTGGCACGAAGCATCATAACTTCTCTCTCTTAATTAGCTCCCGTTTCCGATGTTCACCTCTGGTGATGCAGACCCATCTCAGGGGGTTTCTCATCTAATTAAAACCAAGGGGAAACAATACGGCACAAGCAGATGCATCCTCATATGTCGCTTGCCAGTTCACCTTGGAGCAACGTTGTCCCGTCCACACACAGGTACTGAGCTGTTTTTCTCTGGTTTTTACATCTAAAACATCCAGCTGAAAACCTTCAAGCGCTCCTAAAATGATTTGCTTTATTTATTGGATAACTGTGAATTGTCTTCCGCAGACAGTTTATTCTGACTAAATGTATTCTGACAAGATCCAGTTCAACATTCCCGTGTGCGGACGGTGAAACTGAGTAACCTTCGTTAGCTGTCACGAGCAGCCTCCCTGTCTGACAGATGCACTCGCTCGTGCCGGGGAAATGAAGAAGTTCGAGGCTGCCCTGCTGTAATCAGTGAACCAGAGGCAATGGGGATTAATTAAAATGGAAAGTGAGGTTGAGCCCTGGACCGGCGTCACCTACCGGGAGCCAAATGGAAAACTCAAAGCATCCTGAAAATCTTCTTATGGTCCGAGAAGAAACCATTTCTGTGCGGCGAGGAAAATCCCAGATTGAGTCTACCCTCTCAGTAATTACTGAATGTTTGCTTGACTTTTTTTTTGTTTGTTTTCCTAACATTTTAAACATTTATAGTTTCAGTGTCCTTGTACTTAAATTATTTCTCAGTGTAACCCTTAACTGACTAGGGGTGTGAAAAAAAATCGATTTGGCAATGTATCGCGATTTTCGGACGACTTTTCAACTCCTAATATCGATTTTTTAGGAAAATTCTACAATGCTGTCAGTATGTTGTAATAGTTACTTAAATGTGCAAAAACACTAATAATAAGCAATAAATAGGTTGTTTTGAAGCAAATAGTTTTGACTCAATTTCTCCTCTGAATGATCAATATCATCTGATTAACATATATGTAGCAGCTTGATTTTTCATCTCTGCTTTTAATTTTGATATTAATTGGGCAGAATATTAAAAATCATAATATCGCGATATCATGATATCGTATCGTGACCCAAGTATCATGATACATATCGCATTGCGAGATCCTGGCCTATAATCACCCGTATAACTGACGCTAAGTTCACCTGGAAAGTTCACCTGCAGATATTGTAGAGTCTATTTCAGCCGAGTTATGATTTCTTTTTTTTTTTTTTTTCTTAAGCCGAACCGCTGAGATTAAAACACCTGAGCTTTTGCATTAAATTGTAAGAAAATGTAAATTTATTAACAAAACTGTTTTTATAAAATGAAAAAAAAAAAATAACTGCAAGTTTTATTAAAGTTTCAAAAAATGCTTGGAGACTGTCCTTCTGTATGTAGAGGAAAACAATATAGATCATTATGTTAAAATATAGTATGTAGTTTTTAATGGATAAAAATAAATCAGACTAAAATGTATCCACCGCAATCCAACCAATCTCTTCTAATCTTGAGAAAGAAAATTTCAAAAAAGGTAAGAATAGTAACCGTGGTGCAGTGAAAATAGATCTGTCACATAATTGCAGAGGTTTCTCCGTGCTGCTTCCATCTTTCCTGCACGCGCCAGACAATGTTCAGTTCTATACCTTTGACCCAGGGCCAACTGGCGCAGGCTCCGCCCCCTCTGTGACCCTGAACAGGATGGAGCGGCTACGGATGGATGTTCCCGCTGCTCACTGAGCTCTGACAGTCCGGCGAGGAAATGTCCAGGGACGATTCACTGCGAGACTATTTCTGCACCTGTCTGCAATGGCTCAGTGCTTGACGAGTTTGACAAACGTCTTTGGTGTATATTTGCTGCCTCCAAGACTGAAAACCAATGTCGACTGCACCAAGCACCTGATGGATCAGTTGTTCCTGACACCACAGTGTATTGAAAGCTCAGAGTTTGCGCTTGTGGATGCACAAAACATTTATTTCAGTCACACTCAGTCACAGGAGTCCTACAGCAGATCCTCGGTTTCTCCATTATTAGAGAATAGATTTGGGCCACACAGAAACGATGCCAAAAGAGCATCCTGTTGACTTTGACAGCTTTAACTTGGCAGACACAGAGCTTTCCTGGCTGTGGTGAATACACAGATTCCTTTACTCAATCAAGGAAGTATAAAGTCTCACAAAAGTCCATATTTGGAGGCTGAAGGGGGACAGTGGAGTGGGTCTTTTTAGTCAATTCAGTTCTATGGATATAAGTTAAGCAAACACAGCAAAAAAGTAACACTTTTAACTTTGCACATGCAGGAGATGGTGGCATCGTTAAACAAGTACAAGAACAAGTGATATGGCTTCTATTTTTAAATAAAATCACTTTTCCCTTATTATTTGCTGTTGGTTGGTTCTCCAACTACTTATCTGGGAGATCACAATCTGTGCAGGTTGCTGGATCCTCCTCCTCTGTTCTCCCGGTGCGGGGTGTGCCTCAGGGCTCTGTTCTGGGACCTCTGCTATTCTCCTTGTACATAAATGACCTTTGGGTAAATATTTTTAATGCTCATTTTTACTTTTATGCAGATGATATGATTATATATTGCATGTCACCCTTTCTTTTTAACCAACTGTTGCCATTCTTGGCCAGGTTTCTCTTGAGAAAGATATTTTAATCTCAATGAGACTGGTTAAATAAAGGAAATAAATAAATAAAATTTGGCTTTTATGGTCATTTTTATGACAATTCTGTTTTCAGTCTATGTCTGGTAAGGTTTAGGCAGAAAAGAAACTACAGTGGTACCTCTACTTTCAAAATTAATTGGTTCTGGAAGTAGTTTCGTAACCTGAAAATTTCGTAAGTAGAGACGCATTTTCCATGTAAATGCCCTAATCCGTTCCAAGCCCCCCAAAATTCAAACATACATTTTTCTGAAAATTTCCTGAAAATTTCATCAAAATCCATCCATAACTTTTAGAGTTATCTTGAACACAGACAAACAAATAAACAGACAGATAAACGCCGGCAAAAACATAACCTCCTTGGCGGAGGTAAAAATTGTTCATTTACCTGGGTTGCTGGGTTACGCTCATACAGACAAGGGGCCCTCCTAGCCAATGGGATGCCAGGAAGATGCTAAGCGATAGCCAATGGCAGAGCAGCTCGGACGCACCGCTTTCAAACCGAGATACAGAGCCGACAAGTACGTTTACGTTCGGTAAACTCTGGGAGCTGCGAGTAGCAGCGCCTGGGGCGCCGAAAAGGGGGGGTAAAGGATACGGATTATAGGGGCCCATGATTGAGGGGGGCCCAGAGAGGCCCCTAATGATGATCAAAAATAGCATCAACAAATTTCGCCGCTGTGTTGGGGGGCCCGGTAAAGATTCTTTTCATGGGGCCCAAAATCCCTAGCGGCGCCCCTGAGCAGCGCTACTGTATTTTCTTTTTTCTTCTGCCTTTCGTATCCTGAAATTTATTTCGTAACTAGAGGCAATATTTTCCTGTTGAGGCGTTTCGTAACCTGAAAATTTCATATGTAGAGACGTTCGTAAGTAGAGGTACCACTGTATTTTACTCTTAGTTAAAAACAAAAAAAAAAAAAAAATTTGGGTTTTGGACAATAAACAGACCAGGCCAACATTATTTGGATACTAGCAATACCATATGAATTCATGAAACTGACTCCAGCTTTTTTACAAAAACTCTGATATCACCACAGCTATGGAGTAATTAGAGCAGCAAATATGACCAAAATGAGCCCAAAGAACATTGCAGATAAATGTGTCATTCATTGTAAATGAATGACACATTTATTGCTCTTTCATGTCACAACAAAATGATAAGCTTTCCCGCATATCAGGGGCTTGCACAGACATTTTTGTTGTATAAATATACATTTTTGCAAAATCAAAGCTTTTTGATTTAATCTGCAACTTTTTGTCTCAAATAGAAAATGTCTCATTAAATCTCAAATTTTGCTAAATGTATTTATTTATTTTTTAACTGCAACTTTATGTCCTGTAATCACATTTGGTCATAAAATCATCAATTTCAAAAAATTATAACTTTTTAACTTAATATTACAAATATCTGTTCAAAAATACTGACTTTTGCAGTGTTGCAACTTTATGACTTAAAATTACGACTTTATCTCCTAAAATTAGAAATTGTTGTAAAATCGCAAATTTTACAATATTGCAAATTTGGTGTAACGAGTGAATTTTCATTATAAAATAAGCTTCACAAAATCTGGCCTTTTTTTTTTTTTTTTACATCAAATCAAAACTTTTACCATAAAAACAAACAAAAAAACAAACAAACAAAAAAAATTTTACAAAATCATGCTTTTTGACAAAAATTCTCAACTTTTTTTTGTGAAATTGCAACTTTTGTGGAATTGGAACTTTTTGTTCAAAAAAATGTTTTTGTTGCAAAATCAAAATTCTTCCTAAATTGCAATTTATTTATTTTTTGATGAAAAACTGTTATTTTTGTTGATGAAATAGCCATTCAACAGTTGTGGCACCAACATCAATGGGGAGTTTTTTTTTTAAATCAATTTTTAATTACCTCTGCCACGTAGGTAATGTTTTTGCCGGCGTCTGTCTGTGTACAAGATAACTCAAATAGGTATTGGATGGATTTTGATGAAATTTTTGTCAGAAATGTGAAAAGGAAGAACTGATTTCATTTTGGGTGTGATCCGGAAGAAATCCTGGATTCTGGATCACTTTCAAATTTTCAATAACATTTCGGTCAATGAGGCCAAAAATGTTGTTTCTGAACATCTCCGTTAATTATTGCCCAAAACTCATGAAATTTGACTCAGGGATTGAAAATGGGAACCTCTATCAAATTTCAAAGGCTGATCCGGATCTGATCCAGAAGGCGGATTTTATCGCAATCTGTAAATCGCTGTGTGGGGTAATTGTTGTGCCTGGTGGAGGTCTGCGCTCTCCGAGTGCTTTTCTAGTTCAAATTAAATTCTAAGAGCTAATGTTATGTTTTTTTTTGAAAAACTAAAACTGAAAACCAAAAAGGACAATCTGCATCTGTCCAGTCTCGGGGTAAAGACTGGATTCTACGTGTGCATGTTCCTTCCCCGTATTGAATTGTTCAGAAGCTGTGGATAATTCATGAAGAATAAAACTGGAATTTGAGCAAAGAAACTATCAGCACAGATTAATTATGTGGTCCTTACCTGCAGTCAAAAACAATAGGAAACTCTCTGTGCTGTATATACCCCTGTTAATATTTAAAATGACTACAGGCAACGTAGTTTGATTTCAGTGGTGTGTTACAGCTTAACTGGAGCAGAAAACCTGATAAAAAAAAAAAAAAAAAAAAACTGGAGACAAGCTGACACCAGCTTGATAAAATAATAGGAAAACCTGACTGAGAACCGAGTATGGTAAACACCTTGGGGGGAAGCACCAAGCTCCGGCTTGGCTGCTGGTTTTGCTCCATCCTGAGCGCGACCTCGGGTCACATCAAGAGTGTTTCAGAGCGTTGGCTGCTTGGCTGGATTTGTGAGATTATGAGTTTACCCAGAGGTTTTGAGATCACGTGAGAATCATGCGGCAATCTGCTCCGTTTAAAGAAATATTTCTCACTGTGTTGTGTCCTTTCTGCAATTATACGTATAAAAAAGCTTGAATCATGTCAAATGAAATGTGCTTTTTGATTTTTAAAAAGAACCCCTCCTCTCATGTGGTCCAAATCTCTTTTAAGACTGTCTGAATTGTTTTCCCACAGCTTCCTGGGTTAACGTGATGTTGGTGTGCGAAGTCAGAGCTCACTTCTGGCATTTTATTTTGAAAACTGACCAGATTCCTTATGCTGTCCTTGTGTCTGAATTATTGACAGCTCGATTTGCTGCACATAAAAAAATAGATTTGGCGGGCCTCTTCAGCGGAGCAGAGTGGACAGAAGTTTCTAGGGATGATCCTGAACGGCTCCACGGTTCCTCTGCTGGAAACTCCCTCATTGACTGAAATGGCCACGATTGCGGCGCAGCCATTCGGTGCTGCTTCTGCGCCTGGTGGGACCCAGGAGTGAAGTTCAGTGAAGAACGTTTGACACATGCAGATTACCTTTATCTACAGCAGAGCTTATACCCTAATATAGAGATGCCGCAACGGGGTAGGCATACTAGGCAATTGCCTTAGGGCCCCGAGCTGGAAGTGGGCCCCAGGACAACGGTGACATTGGTCCTTTTGTCAATGACAAAATGACTGAACTGCTTTAGACACTGCAACGACGATATGTTGAAAACCCCCTCACATAGGGTCCCCACCAGCTGTCACTGTCTCGTGTGATAAAGGTCCCCCGAGACATGGCCAATATCGATCCATATCAATGACAGAACCTGAAACCTCCATAGACACTGCAGCGACATGTTTGGAACCCCCCCCCCCACGGGGCCCCGACTGCCTGCGGCCAGCTTTCTGTGGTGCTTCAAACTCGATACAAGAAAAATGAAGCGAGCATATCCAATGGAACCAAAGACCACTTTTTTATTTTTTGCTTGAGATTTTTTGCTTGATTGTGTTTTTGTCAAACTTTGCACATTTCAGTTGTGTTTGTTATGTTATATTGTATTTTAAGTGTTCTTACATTATTGTGCACTTCTGTTATTTAAAATAAAAGATTTTTGGATTTAATTATTTTCTTCCTAATACATGTGTCAAACACAAGGCCCGCAGGCCAAAAGTGGCCCACCACGTCATTTTGTTTTGCCCCCAAGAGATTGTGCATTTTTGTCTTAAAGGTGGGGTAGGTGTTCTTTTTTTGCAGCACTTTTTACAATATTGCCTGAAAACCTTTTCACATTCCCACTGCACCCACTGAAATAAAATGTTTGCAAAAAAAAAACGAAACGTTTTGGTCCAGGTCTAGAGGGTATAATCAGAGAAAAACTCTGACCAATCAAAATAGTGATCATCATTACTTTCATTGATTGGCTGCCTAATACGTCCATCAAATATCAATGCACTCCCACCCACCCCTCCCTCCCTCCCTCCCTCCTATGGTTCATGTAGTCATGAATCGTGTGAAGGCGTGGTTTCGAGGGGTGAGCTGAAGAGGAGGAGGCGGAGCCTTTGGGAGGAGGGAGGGAGTGTTTATTTTCAAAATCTCACTTGGGTTGGATTGCTGGAACTGTTTTTTCAAAGAACACCCACCCCACCTTTAAATCTTAAACCAATATTTTAAGACTTAAAATTAGCTTATATCGCTTTAAAGCGCATATTGACAATAAACTACATCTCCCATAATGCATTTTGTTGCTACCCACAACGATAATGGTATCTCATCATGAGCAAGACGTCAAGATGATTTTCAGAACTGATGAGCTGAAGAAAAAGCTCAACAAACTAACCCTAACATGTCCAAGAAAAGAAAAATTGATGTGCTAGGAAGGGCAGTTTCATGAACGATGGGAAAACAAATACAAGCTTGAACCTCAAGGTGAAAAAACCGGTATGTCTTTTGTGTTATGAGGCGGTGTTAGTCGTGAGAGAGGATAGTCTACGTCGGCTCAGACTTAGCTCAGACTTAGCTTGAAATTAGCTCGGACTTAGCTCAGACTTAGCTCAGACTTAGCTCCGTCTGAGCTAAGTCTGAGCAGACTTAGCTCAGACTTAGGTCAGACTTAGCTCCGTCTGAGCTAAGTCTGAGCTAAGTCTGAGCAGACTTAGCTCAGATGGAGCTAAGTGTGCTAAATTTAGCCTACAAGGAAAAACAAAGAATCGCAGCAGAATTAAAAGGCAGACTCAGAGCTGCCGCCAAAAATGATGCAGCAGTGAAAGCTAGCTTTATTGTGGCTGTATGTGCCTTTGTGATGCTTCCTTTGCAGATGTGCTTGCTATTCCACAGAAACTGAGTTTTCTGTTTCACAAAGGGAGGTAACTTAACTCCAAGCAAGAAGTTTTAGTAAGGCCCACTACTGAAACCGAGGTGATGGATACTTTGAGGTCACAGGTCATGTAAACATGATCTGTGCGAGAGCAGGATTCCAACCACAAACCCTGAGTTTAATTCAATAATGATTTAAATATTTGAAACTTAAATACATAATAAATACAGAAAGTTATTTAACAATTTAACAAGGTGTAGTTTGATTTATTTTGATTAATATTGTATTTTGCTTCTGTTCATGCTGCCAATCTGGCCCTCGAGGGCAACCATGATGCTGATGTGGCCCTCAGTGACACCACTGCCCTAATATATGAAACACTGGCTCTTTTTAGTGCACATTTCATGGGTGCTATATATATAATATGTATTAGAGAAAATAATCCATCCTCTTTAAATTATAAAATCCTGAGGCACCACAGATTTTTTTTTTCTTGTCTGGCACCTGTCAGCTACAGTCAAAATTACAGTTAAAGGGAGATTACAGCTGTATCTAACCAGAAGTAGTTTAGCTGTAGAAGACAGTGGAGACAAATGACCTTCCATCTGGATTTTTCCTTCTGAGTTTTCATCAGTTAGGTTTCTTGTGGGACAATTTGGAGCCAAGATGTGTTTAAAAATTTATACAAAATGAAATGCCATTATTCTGTTTTACAGCGCACACAATGGCTTAAATAAATCTTTAAGAACAGGCTTCTTGACAAGAGAGGTTTGACACAACACTTCAAGTCTGGTACCTCATTCATTTATAACTGAGATGAAATGTTGTCAGAAACTGTTTGATGGCAGGCTCTTAGTCCAGTTGTTCAGAAACAGCTACTCCTCAGAATAAACGGACATGATGGGTTTGTTTGTGTGCCTGCGACCTGATGTGATGATGATATGAAACAGAAGTTCCTGGTCCGCGGGAAGGAGCTTCTCTGCTGTTCTGACCGATTCTGAAGGTCAGAACCCAGAAAAAGTTGTCAAAGAGAAGCTCTCGCTCTGTTTTGTTGAAGCCAGATTTTTTTTTGGTTTGTTTGTTTTTGTGTATGCTGAATGTTCACCAGGGCCATTAGTAGGGGTGAGTATTGGCAAGGACCTCGCAATACGATATGTATCATGATACTTGGGTCACGATAAGATATTAGCACGATATCGTTATATCATGATATATTGCGATATTCTACCCAGTTAATATCAAAATTACTATAAATTACTATTCTTACCTTTTGAAATTTTCTTTCCTTATGGTTAGATGAGATTGGTTGGGTTGCGGTGGATACATTTTAGTCTGATTTTTTTTATCCATTGAATACTATATACTATATTTCAACATAATGATCTATATTGTCATCCTCTACATACAGAAGGACAGTCTCCAAGCATTTTTTTAAAACTTTAATAAAATTTGCGTTTTTTTTTTTTTCATTACATAAAAACAGTTTTGTTTATAAATTGACATTTTCTCACAATTTAATGCCAAAGCTTAGGTGTTTAAATCTCAGCAGTTTGGCTTAATAAAAAAAATAAAAAAAAATCGTAGCTCGACTGAAATAGACTCTCTCCCCACATTTACTGTTCGTTATCTGCAGGTGAACTTTCCAGGTGAACTTAGCGTCAGTTATAGGGGCGATTATTGGCAAGGAACCTCACAATACGATATGTATCATGATACTTGGGTCACGATACGATATTAGCACGATATCGCGATATCACGCTATTTTGTGACATTCTACCCAGTTAATATCAAAATTAAAAGTACAGACGAAAAATCAAGTTGCTGTATATGTTCATCAGATGATATTGAATCATTCAGAGGACAAATTGAGTCAAAACTGTTTGCTTCAAAACAACCTATTTATTGTTTATTATTAGTATTTTTGCACATTTAAGTAACCATTACAACATACTGACAGCAATAAAAATTTGATATTAGGGCTGAAAATCGATATTATATTGGGCGGCTGAAAATCGCGATATATGGCCAAATTGAATTTTTTTTCAGACCCCTAGCCGTTAATGTCTAAAAAAAAACATCTTTGTTGTTCAGTTGGAAAGCATCAATGGTCAAAGGCACGTGAGCATGTTAGCCTGCTCACTGCGGGTGTTTCTCACCTCCTCTACAGTATTGTGACATATTCATCTTCATAGTATCCAGCTGCTGTTCAATCCAGAGATTTGGCCGACCCCTGCGTATCTGCCCGTCTCTCCCTCCAATCTGCGTTACTAACCTGGAAACGTGCCAGCGCTCACTCAGCGCAGCTCGGTTTTAAAATAAATAAATCCCAAATCCCCTCAGAGCTCACCAGCGCAGGGGATTTTGCCACCCATATGAATATTATTTGCACTTCAGCAGCACCCCGGCCATGTTCTGGAGTTTATTTTGTTGACCGAAAAGCTGCTTTTTTTTTGTGAAAACACCTGTTCTGGTGCAGCTGTGTTCCTAGTAATGCACTGTTGCATAATTTGTGTATATTCTTGGAAGCTCCCGTTGCTTAATCTTCCATCCTTTTCAGCTCAGCAAAGGAGAAAGAAGAAAATAAAGGAAAATCATGAATAATGAACAGCAGTTCAAGACAGCTGGACTCATGATGTCATTATTGCTGCTGATCAGGATAACACTGTCTCTATTAAGGGTCAGAGGTCATAACCTGCACTATAACTACCAAGTGATGCTGTCAGGTATTTTTCATGGTTGCCGTCAAAGATCCTTTGAAGGTTTGTCAAACTGCTATGAATTCGTTCAGACGAACACGGTGAGGAACAAGCAAAGAAGAACAGAAGAAGCTGTGACCAAACCACATTCACGGCCAGCTGATGGTCCATCCTGCGCCGGGACGAGATCATCTCAGATCCCGGTCTGACGGAGCATCACTGTCGTCTGGAGAGCCAGTACTCCTCCTCCTCTTCTCTCCGTTACCTGAGCAACCCTCCTCAGCCGGCTCTGCTGTCAGCTACAGATTTTACCGCTCTCCTCTCAGTGTCCTCTGAAGGAGCTACCGAACTCAGCTGTTTCTGTCAGAGAGAACGTGTTGTCTTTTAAAGAAACTCACCAGTTGGGTAACGTTGCAAGGCTGGTGAAAACTGCTGCTCTTTTTCTTACTTTGCTCTAGACCTAGACTGCTCTAGTTTTTACCTATATTGCTCTACCTTGCTCTAGTTTTTACCTATATTGCTCTACCTTGCTCTAGACCCTGCCTAGATTGCTCTACATTGCTCTAGATCTTATCTAGGTTGCTCTGATCTTACCTAGATTTCTCTATCTTGCTCTCAATCTTATCTGGATTGCTCTACCTTGCTCCAGATATTACCTAGATAGCTCTACCTCGCTCTGGATCTTACCTAAATTGCTCTGCCTTCCACTACATCTTACCTAGACTGCTCTTACCTAGACTGCTCTCATCTTACCTTGGTTGCTCTACCCTGCTTTAGATCTTTCCTTGATTGTTCTACCTTTCTCTAGAGCTTACTCAGATTACTCCACATCTTACCTAGATTCCTCTACCTCATTCTAGATCCTACCTAGATTGCTCTACCTTGCCCTAGATCTTACCTAGACTGCTCTACCTTGGTCTAGTTCTTACCTAGACTGCTCTACCTTGCTCTCGATTTAACTATGCTGCTCTAGATCTTACCTTGATTGCTCTACCTTGCCCTAGATCTTACCTAGACCGCTCTGGATCTAATCTAGACTGCTCTAGATCGTACCTAGACTGCTCTACCTTGCTCTAGATCTTACCTAGACTGCTGTAGATCATGCCTAAATTGCTCTATCTTGCCCTAGATCCTACCTAGACTGCTGTAGTTCTTACCTAGATTGATCGGCCTTGCTCTAGATCTTACCTAGACTGCTCTACGTTGCTCTAGTTCTTACCTAGATTGATCTACCTTACTTTAGATCTTATCTAGACTGCTCTAGATCTTACCTAGATTGCTCTACCTTACTTTAGATCTTATCTAGACTGCTCTAGATCTTACCTAGATTGCTCTACCTTGCTCTAGATCTTAGTTTCTTACCTTACTCTTCAGCTCCAGTCCTTGAGGGCAGCTGCCCTGCATGTCCTTAGTTGTTTTACTGCAATAAACTCTCAAGCCTCTTCTCTTTCCAGCATACCGGACATACGCCAACCAGACATTCTGACGTTTTGCTTGAGCAAAGAATTCAAATAAAAGTTGAAAGTATATATACAAAGGTTTCATGTAACTCAAAATAGCCCAATAATTCAGTGTTTGGAGGGCCCAGTTCTGACCGTTTGCCAGTAGCTGATCGTGAAAGTCGTACAAAGTGATCTCAAAGTGTTTAAGCCTCCACAGTTTGACAAATTACCCATAAATGGAGACACTTTAGTACTCTTCCAAACGTGGGCGCCCAGCCAAGTGACTCTAAAGGCATGAAGCAGAATCTTCAGTGAGGTAAAGAACAAACAGGAGCTAAAGGGTTTTAGGCCACACCGGAACAACACTTCTGTTCATGAGTCACTGAACAGACAGGATCTGGCTGGTTTGGTAGAACACACTATTTATGGTGCAAAACAATGAATCATCATTCCAGCGGTGATGTATGGTGGAGGGAACATCTGGGCTCGTTTCACTGCCTCTTGGCCTGGACCGGCTGCCGTCATCGATGTGGAAATGAATTGGCAAGTTTATCAAAAATACCCTCCAGGATAATGTCGGGGTGGCTGCCTGCCAGCGGAAGCTTAGCAGAAGTTGAGTGATGCAGCAGGACAATGACCCATATGCACCAAAGTAAATCCACCACAGAACCGATCGGGGAAGAGAAAATCTGTCCCTTGGAGTGAGCCCAGTCAGGGCCCGGACGTCGAGGTCGCTCCACGGCATCTCTACGGGGATGGACTAGGGGTGAGTATTGGCAAGGACCTTGCAATACGATATGCATCGTGATACTTGGCTCACGATACGACATTATCACGATATCACGTTATATTACGATATTCTACCCAGTTAATATCAAAATTAAAAGTAGAGATGAAAAATCAAGTTCATCAGATGATATTGATCATTCAGAGGACAAATTGAGTCAAAACTATTTGCTTCAAAACAACCTATTTATTGTTTAAGTGAATGAATGAATTTTCCTAAAAAATCGATATTAGGAGCTGAAAAATCGATATATATCGGGCAGACAAAAATCGCAATATATCGCCAAATCAATTTTTTTCACACCCCTAGGTTAGACATCCTACAAATGTGTCTGAGCTGAATCCGGAGCAGCGCTCTTGCAGCTGCTGCCAGAGGGAGTTTGACCGTATATCAACTCCTTTTACTCTTTTCCTCCAACACTGTAAATATTTAATGGATGTGTTGGATAAATACACAAAGAATAGTGATTGTTTGTGTGCAACGACTTAAGCTTTTTTCTATCCTTGCGACCTAAAGCGGATTCATGCAGATGCCTCTGTGCAAATGTTGATTTTCGATTCTAAGATGTGACATATTTATTACCGGTGGAGCGCTTGCACATGAGGGAAAAAAAGTGGAACAGTGTAACAGACAGCTCTTTACTTAATGATTTTTAGTGCGCTCATCCAGCCTTAAACGGACTTTTGTTCCAGCTGAGCGGAGAGACGTGCAGCACACAGCATCATCATCATCACCATCTTCATCTTCATCTTCATCAGCAGCAGCTCCACCACCGCATCGCCACACAACAGGGAAGACGGAGTCGACCTGAATTATTTTAGTAGCGCAATTATCCGAAAAACTCCCCCGAGGTTTTCGGCAGACGGGAGAAAGGAATTAACGAAGAAGGAGGGCGGAGTAAAGCCGCGCGCCTGTGCCGCGCCAGATGTTGGAAAAGTCTTGTTGAATGTGGGGGAGAGGAGGAGGAGGAAGAGGAGGGAGACCGTCCTGAACAGAGATGAGCGCAGAGGACAGGAGCGTTGACGAGGTGAAGGCTCTGCGATGATTTCTGCCCTGAAAGCGTCACCTGGTGAGTTGCGTTCAATGCCTTTTTTTTTTGTTGAGAAAACTCTGCGTATGCGTGATTTTCGACACTTCTGTCAGTTTTTGAATATAAAAATTCACAGAGATTTAATAAATTATAGCCGTGTTGATGTAGTGAAAGCATGAATTAAGCAGAGTTGGAGTGTCAAACTGACGGAACTCGAAACAATCAATTTTAAACAGTTTTTATTGTGAGTCGTGAATCCTCCGTGGTCTCTTCATCATGTCTCAGCAGCAAAACTGGACCACACTCATGTTGTTTTCTAGTTTGTTTTTTTTCCCTCCAAGTGTCCTATTTACAACATAAAAGGTAGACTTTTGTCATTTCCGATTAAAGTTAAAAGGCTTGACAGCAACATAAAGAAAAGGCAGAGAACTGCTGCCTTTATTTAGCTTTCGGTCGTGTTCTTTTTTTTTTTTTTTTTTTTTTTTAAAAGGATAATTTGTTGTTTTTTTTGGAATAACACCTTCTATTTGTTTTATCACGTCTTAAATACACAGTTTAGAGTCCATTTATTTAAGAAAAAAAACATCATAATTTTAGAAACAATGATAAAAACAGGAGTAAAATTCATTATGTTTTTAAAAAAAAAAACTACAGATGATGAAAACCAGAATCAAATAGGTTGAGGCTTGTAAAAGAACAAATCAAAGATTAGAGCAGATTAACAACCGTGCAGTTATAGTGCAGCAGGACATTAAATCAGACGATGGTGCAGAGTTAAACTGAACCTTTTAAGTGGTCGGAGGACAGTTCTAAAGGTCTCATCACTGCATCTTCAGCCTGTTTGTCTCCAGCTCAACGCTCCACAGACGTCTGGCCACTAAACATCTCACAGCTCCTTTTGGTTTCTATTCTTTTATGTTCTTCAAGGACGTAGGTGGTGTGTCTCGGCCCCGTATCACTGATGGATTTGTAAACAAGCAGCGGCGCTTTAACGGTTATTCTGTAGGTGACTGGTAGTCTGTGAAGACAGGACAGGTGCGACGTGCTCAACTTTCCTGATTCCTGTTAGAGCTCTGAACTAGGGGTGCGAAAAAAATCGATTTGGCAATATATCGCCAATATAATATCGATTTTTTAGCTCCTAATATCGATATCGTCAGTATGTTGTAATGGTCAGGGTTAGGGTTACATAAATGTGCAAAAACACTAATAATAAACAATAAATAGGTTGTTTTGAATGAAATAGTTTTGACTCAATTTGTCCTCTGAATGATCAATATCATCTGATGAATATATACAGCAACTTGATTTTTTTATCTCTACTTTTAATTTTGATATTAACTGGGTAGAATATCGCAATATATCGTGATATAATGATAATATTGTAGTATCATAATACATATCGTATTGCAAGCTCCTTGCCAATACCCACCCCTACTCTGAACCGTCGTCTTTAAAGACAGAAGAGCCTGACAGTGGTCCAGTCTGCTGGAGATGATGGATGATGGATGAGAGGCTCTGAGCCTGGTCCGGACACGAGATCTCGGACTCTTGGTATTTGTTTGAGATGTCCAAATGCTAAACTCTTATTTCCAGTCTGGGTTTTTGTCTCGACGCTGCAGTCGAGTAGGGTCGCAGCTTTTATTCCTTCATTTTCTTGCTGAATACAGTTTCTGTCTGAATGCAGTTTTGTGGTTTTCTGTCTAGACACTTTTAATTGCTGCATTGTACGTTTGTGCAAAAAGGTTAAAGTTTGACATTTAGATATGGAGACTTCAAAGTCGAAATAAAGTCACTGCAGCAACGAACTTCATCATAAAATTGCCGGTACCTTTTATCTGTGGAATATTGTGTGCGGCTGTGTATGTGAGTTTAAATGCGGGTCTTTGCTTCACGCATGTTTTACAGTGATCCTTCGCCAATTCACACTTTAAGTTCCGCGGTTTTAGTTATTCACAGATTTTTCAGAAATATATAATATAATAAAAAAATCATGAAAAAATAGAGGAAGCATCACAGGATGTTGTGCGCGTTCTCTCACAGCGAAGAAATGTTGTGAGCCAGCCTGGCCCCTTTAAGAAGGTGGCCTTATGGGTAATGGTGTGGCCTTATGGGTAATGTAGTGTGTGTGTCGTGGGACGGCAGAGTGAAAACAGGGTTAGATGAAAAGTGTAGTGAGCATCAACAGCAGCCCAGCGTGTATAGATTTACATTCTCTGTTAACCAACAGGAGCCCAACAATACAACCTGTGTGATGTTACAAGTTCCTGCAGTGCCAGAATAAAGTGCTCGTTCCATGCAGAGAAAACCAGACTTTTTCTATTGTTGTTGTTAGCGCGTTAGCCGCTAATTACGAGCCCAAAATAGCACAATACCAGTGGTTTGTTTACTACGGTTCAGAGACCAGAGGCTGTGAAGGTAACAGAAAGACCACAGTTGAGCCTTTGTCTTGTTTCGCTACTTTTTTGTGGTTTTTATACATATTTTAATCACATTATTCAGGCTCGGGGGGGCTCCAGCTCCAGTTCGTGGATTTTGATCTTCGCGGGGGGACACTGGTCCCCATTAACCGCGAAATATAAGAGATCACTGTACTTAATATTTTTAACCTCCTCGTCTTGTCAACTGCTCAAAGCCACGTCCACACAGCTCTCTCTCATTTGTCCTGCCGGGTCAAGGCATGGCTTCTTCGCTCCACACTCAAACAAACGAGGACGCAAATTGGAGGTGACGTGGGGTTCAGCATCTCGCCCGAAGACATTTTGACATATGGTGCAATTGCAAGCCCGGGAATTGAACCGCTGAACAACTGCTCTGCCTCCTGAACCGCGGCTGCTTATTATCCGAGGAAACCCAGACAGCGCACTGCCACCGCCGCCGCCACTTACAGCCCGCTTACTTTGTCGTCTGTGCAAATCTATTGTTTCTGTTTCCATGGAGTGATAGTGTCTATGTGAACGTTAATCCTCAGGGTAGTTTGCTCCATAAACCTAAAAACAAAAAGGGCCACAGCAGACTGTGTTTTAACTGCATTTCAGCGGGATTAGAGACGATCATCCGCCCCTCCCCCGGGAAGGTGCGAGACGGTGTTCGTTTCGCTCAAACGTGCTTCGCTGCCACGCTAACTCTCTTTATCGCCCGACTGGATGCTGGATGTGTTTATCACCTCACCGGCAGCCCGATAAACGCTGGGATCAGTGTTTCAGTCAGAGTACGGAAGCAGACCGTCCTCTCCTCCCCGTGACGATCAGGGAAGACGTCACGCTGGTTGTAGCTGAGGAGCAGCAGGCCTCCATCCAGGGAGGACCAAGGACTTGACACTTGGGGTTCTGCCAGTTGGGTTATTTAATCAGAGGGCATTTTATGCTCAGGAAGTATGCCAGTCTGCTTGTTCTGGAATGATTTACCTGGACGGCTGCTCCAGACCTCAACTGGTTTTCCTTTGGTCTCCAGACTGGTTCTTCAGTCTGGATGTGCCACAACCGGTCCCCCTGAGATGCTCATAAGCTGGTTTCCTTGTCTGCTAATACTAAGGTTTATCAGAACCAGGGCTGGATCACGTTGGACATCTGTCAATATCAGAGACGCCGATGTTTTGAATCCAACGGTGATATAATCCATCTGTGCTTCTGACGCAGCACTTAATACTGACAACATGAGCTCAGCAGTCAATGCAATTCAATTCAATTCAATTTTATTTGTATAGCGTCTGTTACAATGTCAATTATCTCTAGATGCTTTACAGAGACCCAGATCATGACCCCCAAGCAAATATCATTAACTAAAAATATAATATTGAATCCCAATCAAGGATAATAGCAGGTAAAAAACTCCCGCTGAGGGAGAAAAAAAAAACCTTTAAACCAAACAGCAGCAAGAAAAAACTCCACTTTAAGAGGAAGAAACCTTGAGCAGGACCTGGATCATATGGAGGGACCTTCCTGATGAAGACCAGCTGGGTAAAGAAAGAAAAGAGGAGGGAGACAGGACAGAGAGAGGATGGAGGACAGAGAGAGGAGAGCACACAAATGACTGAATATAATGGCCATATAAACGTAAACATAAACAGATGCAGGTAGCAGAACTGAGGTGAGATGGTCAGAGGACTAGATCACCGGTCACCACGCCAGCCGACACCCTGAACACATCTACACACACAGGTGGAGGTAAACGCTGGGATGGACAGAGGAGGGAACTGCAAGTCAGCATGAAACTCAAGAAACTCAGACCTGCAAATACGCAGAGAAAAAAGGGGGCAAAACAGCACAACAAACCACAGAAAAGAAAAGAATATGGAGCAGTTACAGTAACGAGGTACTCCCAATTAGTTTATGAATGAGCTGAAGGAAGGTGGTAGGGAGGAGGAAAGGAAAGGAAAGGGAGAAGAGCAGTGGAGACACCACTCAGCAGATCATGCTGGTGTCCCCCTGCAGCGTAGGCCTATAGCAGCATAGCTATGACGAAGCTGTGATTAAGATGAGCTACTCTAGTCTGAGCTCCTACCAACTATGGCTATAACTATTAGCCCCTACACACTATCGTTTAGACTAACTGTAGGCTTTACTGAACAGAAATGTTTTCAGTTTAGTGTTAAAGTAGGAGGTGGTGTCAGCCTTCTGAACCCAAACTGGTAGCTGGTTCCATAATAAAGGTGTCTGGTAGCAGAAGGTCCCGTCCTCCAAATCTACTTTTAGATATTCTAGGAACGACGAGTAATCCCTGCACTCTGAGAGCGGAGAGCTCTATTAGGAGCATAACATGCTATCAAGTCTTGTAAATAGCGTGGAGCTAGGCCATTAAGGGCCTTATATGTGAGAAGCAGAATTTTGAACTCAATTCTAAATTTCACAGGGAGCCAATGGAGGGAGGGAGAGACGTGATCTCGCTTACGGATTCCTGTCAGCACCCTCGGTGCTGCGTTCTGGATCAGTTGGAGGCTATTCAGCGAGCTTTTCGGACATCCTGCTAACAGTGCATTACAATAATCCAATCTAGAACTTAGAACAATCTAGACTTAATATCATTAAGACACCCTTGAAGTTTAGCCAATGGTTTTGTTTCCTCTGGTTTCATAGATAAGTACAGCTGCGTATCATCAAGTGAAAATGAATTTCCCCACGGGGACCAATAAAGTAAATCTAATCTAATCTAATCTAATCTAATCAGCGTAGCAATGAAAGTTTATGCCATGATGGAATGATGATGCTTTTATCGTCATGTTGATGGGACCAATGCAAACACGTTCCCATAGAAAAATAATGACGACTGCAGCTGACGTGTAAGTCCCAGGAGTCTCTCAGTGACGTCTTTTGCCCTTTTTGGGGCGGTCACGGTTGGACTTTTAGCCTCCGTTAAGAGAGTCTCTTTCTAGGCTTGGGCGGTATCCAAATTTTGATACCGTCAAACTTCCCTCACATTTTACCGGGGTATACGGTATTCCCGCGACTATTAAGACGAACAAACACCACCGGCGGACGCCGCGCGTCAAAACAGCCGTCCCCATTATGTGCCCCGCCGCGGGGCTTTACGCCTGAAAAAAAGGCGAATTTACCTCGAAACAGCAGTTCAGTGCTTCAATATAAAGTTGGCTCAACTACAGTTGTTATTTATTTGTGTATTTTTTGCTTTTCACTGTAGTTTTAACTGTTCCTGGCAAGGAAATGCTGCCGAGGTGTGTGGCTGAAACGCGCTTTATAGTAAAGTGTCTGATGCGGGACGTTTCACTTCCTATAAATTCTTCAACATAAAAGTCCAACATTATTAGTTTCATTAGAAGCTTTTATTTTGAAGCACCAAACTCAGGAAGTGTTGTTTTCATCGACAGTACCTTAACAGGACGAGTCAAACCGAGATGAGCTGCGAGCGAACATGAATAAACGGTAAAATAAAGCGGAACACACAGCGATACAGGAGAGAAACTAAACTTTAAACCACAGAAATCATTCATTGCATTTTTTTATGATGGTATTGAAACTGATACCGCCGCTATTTTTAAATACCGGAAGTATACGGTATTACCGTAATACCGCCCAAGCCTATCTCTTTCTATTGCTTGATGTTCACAAATTCCCGGTACCACCCGGGGTGACGACTCAGAAGACGAAGGAGCGGGTTTTGACTCCTCGCGAGCCAGACGTTGAGCTTTCATTGCAAACAGCAACGTCATCACTTTCCGACACTTTGAAAATCTCCATCACGGCAGACATCTTTGGTTTAACGCTCATCAATGTCATGATGTCTCTCTCTCCCTCTTCTTCTCTGAACCTTTCTGTGCCAGCGCGCTCAGCGGGATAAATAGATAAGTAAATAATAGGGCTGAGCAAGTTAACGCGATATTATCGCGTTATTATCCCGTTAACTCATTAATTTATTGAAGCAACATTTATTTTATTGCGCGTTAACGCATGTTGCTCACTTGCTTTTGTTTTGAAAAGTCTGTTACTGGCTGCTGTGGAACCGGAGGAGGATTGGCAGGAAAACATGCAGAAAAGCTAAAACAGACATGGAGAACGTTAAAAATCTGTGAACTTTACAGTTCAGGTAGCAACTCAGGTAGCAATTTTAACAATTCTGTCTGAAAAAAAAAACTTTCTAAGCCCTTTGTTCAAGAGGATCGTGTCATTCCTCCATTTATCATCAGATCTGCTCCATGTGTTCACTGTCCTGCTGTTCTCTAGCTGGTTACTGCAGTGCGGCTCCATCTGAACAACAAATGTTATGGCACTTTAGTTCATATGGCAGCAGAACATTTAAATAAAAGTGACCTTTACACTACTTTTGAATTGAGTATTTGATTTTTCGTATACAATGCGATTAATCGTGATGAATCGGGAAAATCATGTGATTAATCGCGATTAAAGATTTTAATCGTTGCCCAGCCCTAATAAATAAGTATCGGCACAGGACCGTCGGCGCTTCATGCCGATGCTGCCGTTTTGTTTTTTTGTTACTGATGTGGTGGCGATGTCATCCTGCATCCCTGACCAGGACAATGACAGTTTGGCACTTTTGTCCTTATTTTCAGTGTTTTCTGCAGAAATGTACCAGCATCTTTGCATTGTTGTCAGCTGACAGTAAACAAGCATGAAATCAGTCATTTAGACTTCAGGAAGAAATGACAGGCGAGTTCCCACTGGTGTTATGTGACCATAAATTATCAAGAGCTGTTGGCTTCGAGATTAAAGTTTCATTTATGGAACATAAACCTAAATGGAACAAATTCTCCCAGTTTGTGCTGATGCTTCGCGTGCAGGTCCGCTCTGTGCTGCAGCCCAGTCTGTCCTCGTCACTGGAAACTGTGTCGAACTGTCATTTAGCAGGATAAAAACTAGACTTTTTTTTTTTTAAAGGGAGTGGGAATGACTGTCATCAGCTGCATGCAGAAAATATTAATCTTCAGTCACTGCACTAAAAGTTGAAGTTTTTAAGCTGTAAGACATCTGTCGACAAAAAGCCTTCCACATGTGTTTCTAAACTCAGTGCATCGTTGCAGCTCTGATCTCTTTCCAGCTTTAATAACACAGTAAGCCAAAGATAGTACTGTCTGAGGAAGGTGTATTTGACCACCATCACCGCCACGTTTGGGTCTTAACAGCCATGAGATTACGTTCAGCACTTTACTTTTTTTTTTTTTTTAAATGCTGGAAAGGATAAATCTTTTAATTTTCACATGCGGTCCGAGAGATGGGCAGTTGTTTGTCTTTTCCTCGGCGTCTCCACCTCTGTTAGAGGAATGTCACACGCAGTGTCGTACCTGAACAGGTTCATTGAACGAAAGTTCACGAACTAGTTCATATTTTGTGTGAACGTGAACTGAGCGCGCTCTCTTTCTCCTTCACCAGCGGGGGGCGTGAACGAGTTCATTTGGGCAGTTGTGAACGACGCTCTTTCAAAGTTCACGCACGGTCAAAACCGTTCCAGGTTTCCAGCGAACCCCATTTAAAATCCACCACAAACGAGCCTGATATGTATCTGAGGAAATCAATCAAACATGGCAACACGGCTGTCGCTGCTGTCACGCTAACAATTACGTCATCAAACGTTTAAAACGATCATGAAGGAAGATGAGAGCTACAGTTACCCAGAGCTGGAGGAGACCCCCGACTGCCGGGGAGGATTGAAATATTGAAATTGGGAAAAAAAAAAACAAAAAAACATTTGCACCTTAAGTGCCTGTTTTTGTCTTATAATAAAGACCATTTGGCAGCAGGTTTTTCCTCATATTTTTAATCTACTGTAGAGCAGTGATTCCCAAAGTGTGGGCCGCGGCCCCCTGGTGGGCTGTCGAGGTACTGCAGTGGACCACGAGAGGTCATTAAAATTAAATATGTTTTAAATTCTCGATCTTTTTAAATATGTTTTGAATTACTGTAAAATATTCATGATATTATTAAAAAAGAACATTAAGAAGTAATAAAACAAAGCAGTTAAGTTATTCTACTGTAATTTTAACTTGGTGACCCCTTACATTAATATCGGATCATGGTTCCTGGTCCTGTATGTTGATCACAGTTGTGATTAAAGGTTTGGGTGGGCTGCGTATATTTTTCACATTTCAAATTGGGCCTTGGTATTCTGAAGTTTGGGAATGGCTGCTGTAAAGAGAAACTTAAACGGATATTACAGTTTTACATGGGCTGTTCCTTCAATGCTAATGTGAACCCTGGTTGGTTCAGGATTCTGAATTGGACACATAGTTTTCCAAAGATAAAATGGATAAAATAATTGCTGTTTGTGGTGGTGTAGTATATGGGCAGTGGCAATCATTTTGACAAATAATTGCTCGCAGCAACATAAAAAAAAAGAATAAGAAAAAATAACTAGTCATATATTCATATATAAATAACTATACTATTTAGTTCATTTTAATTTCTGTGAACGATGAACTGAACTAGTTCGTGTAGAAAGTGAGCTTTCCCAACACTGGTCACATGCAAACATCAGCTATAATGTACGGAGCTTTTGAACCCGGCGTGCAGACGAGCGTTTTTGAGGCCATGGAGTCATTTGAAGCGGCCTCGTATATGAATAGGAGGATCAGATGTTCGCCGCCACTGGACGGATGTAGTCATGAATAAAGAAGTGGACGCCCGCAGCTCTGGGCTTGTGTTGTTTGACCATCAAAAAAGCGCCTTTACATTACAGGCTTTCTTTCAAGTTGCATGCATGTTTGCTTTCATGTCCTTTCCATTTTTGTCCCGTCCATTCAAAAACAAGCCATTAACCCATTCCACATTCAAACCAGGTTAAGCCCCACAAATGCATCTGTTCTTTTTAACTCCACATAAGAGGAGCTACTTCAAGGACAAGGTCTTCTTCAACTCTCTCGCATGACTTCCATCAGGCAGCAGAAAGGCAGCT
The DNA here is from genome assembly GCA_018398805.1 of Hirundichthys speculiger. Taxonomy (NCBI): domain Eukaryota; kingdom Metazoa; phylum Chordata; class Actinopteri; order Beloniformes; family Exocoetidae; genus Hirundichthys; species Hirundichthys speculiger. The sequence continues at coordinate 2,346,587 of JAGFBZ010001678.1, forward strand.
GCTTTTCTGCGTGAAGCATCCAAGAGCTGAGAGATTGTGAGGAAGGAAGAGGAGGATGAAGGAGAGGGAGTGTGTGCTGTGGTTGCTGTTTTTGATTTGCTTCTGCGCACGGATTACCTGTCAGTTGTGCGTGCGTGCTTGTGACAACTTACTCCTTTATCTCCGTTTTCAAAGCAGATGAGGCGGATCGATGCAGTTGATCATTTTGGTGCGTTTGTGTCAGACAGTCATCTGTGCAGTCATAGATTCAATTCAATTCAGTTTAATTGTATAGCGTCTATTATAATGCAAGATGTCTCTAGGTGCTTTACAGAGACCCAGATCATGACCCCCAAGCAAATATCATTAACTAAAATTATAATATTAAATCCTAAACAAGGACGGCATAGTAAAAAACTCCCACAGAGGGAGAAAAAAAAACCTTTAAGCCAAACAATGGCAAGAAAAAACTCCACTTCAAAAGGAAGAAACCTTAAGCAGGACCCGGATTAGGGATGTAACAATATGGAAAATTTGATATCTCGATTATAGTGACAAAATTATCACGGTTTACGATATTATCGCGGTATTCTTCATTGCTGTACAAATGTCCAAAAAACTCATACATTTAAATAATTTCACAAAATCTTGTGTTTTTCTTGTCATACCTAAACATCTGAAGCCATAATTTTATCAAAATTAAACTTTCACATTAAAAGGGCAAACAACTGGCACAGGAAGAGGTTTTATTTTAAATGAACAAAATAAATAACAGGAACAAAGCTTATTTGTCTGCTGCAAATTCAAATAAACACTTTAACAACCATAGTAGGTCAAAATATGCAAACAATTATCAGGAACAAAAATTATAGCGCAAGCTCAAATAAAATAAACTTTGGACTTTAAGCTGAACCTTAAATACGTATAAATGTGCAAATAAAGAAACAGTTGTTTAGGAGCCAAATATGTTGTCATGAATTGTAGTTCACTCTGTGTGTCTGTGGGTGTCGCTGTGTTGTTACCTGAGGGTCAGGTATAAAAGGTAGCTGCCTGTTATTGGTTAGCTGTTTGACCCGGAAGGGAAAAAGGTTTTTGACCGCTGTGGCGCTAACTGCTGGCGTTATGGTTGTCGGATCAGTTAATGGAATAAATTAATATTTTAACTGCATCAGAAGAACATCGTTCTGGTCCTTATTTGATCAACGCGCAACAGTAACGTTTACGAAATGCGAGTTCGTGAAGTGCGTCGACCAGGTTACTCTTGATCAAACATCTCAGTAGCTTGAAGCATTAGCCTTAGCTCCTTCAAGTTGCTTGTACAAATTACAATAAAATGTAAACAAGTGCTCTGCAGACAGGATAACTGTCCTCCACCAGTTGTCTCTCTGCATTCTTAAAAAAATAAAAAAGCCCAGACCTTGGATTTCGTCCTTTTAATGGGTTGGTAAATGTCCTCCGTGCTATCACCACTTTCTGCCATGCTCACGTTACGATGCCGATGTTACAAGCTACATATTCACGCGAGACACAGTCGTGAGTCGCGAGTCGCTCGCAGACTTGAATGAGGCTGATATTACATATCCTGGTAATCGACCGGGATTATCATTGTAATTGTTATCATGTAAAATTTTACCGCGCTTTATCGTAATACTGGTAACTGTTTCATCCCTAACCTGGGTCATATGGGGGGACCTTCCTGATGAAGGCCAGCTGGGTAAAGAAAGAAAAAGAGAGGAGAGACAGGACAGAGAGAGGATGGAGGACAGAGAGAGGATGGAGGACAGAGAGAGGAGAGACACAAATGACTGAATGAAATGACTACATAAACAGATGCAGGTAGCAGCACTGAGGTGAGATGGTCAGAGGACTAGATCACCGGTCACCACGCCAACCAACACCCTGAACACATCTACACACAGAGGTGGAGGTAAACGCTGGGATGGACAGAGGAGGGAACTGCAAGTCAGCATGAACTATGGAAACTCTGACCTGCAAACATATAGAAAGAAAAGAGAAAAAAGGGGCAAAACAGCACAACAAGCTACAGGAAAGAAAATGGAGCACAGTTACAGTAACACCGGGGGGGACAGTCAACGTTCTTCACAAGAAATGCAGAACAAAAAGAAAAAAAAAAGAGGGGTCCGTCCTCTTTCTTTAGAAGCAGAAAGTGAAAGTTCTCTCATCTTTCTGCTGTTTTCTTCACAGCTGGGAAATAATTTTTACCACCACGTCCTGTTTTGTTGCTGAAAATCGTTGCTTTTTTGTGTGCGCAAATGGCTGCAATTTAACAAATGCCTTGAAGGATGTCAAGTGCAGAAGCTTGTCCTCGCTTTTGTAACTCGCTGCGTGAAGCTTGCAGAGACACACAAAAGACAGCCTGTGAAGGAGAAAATAAAAAGGAAAGAAAAGATGGGGATGCATCCAGCAGAGGGTTGTGGCCTCTGGGGTTTCTGCTCCACCTTTGACTGCAGACGTTGTGAGCAGCAGAAAATGGTTTATCCAGCAGACGCTGGACGTCAAAAGCTATGAAGTCCGTGAACCACTCTGCTGCATCCCCCGCTTATTTCTCTCTTTGCTGCAAATTTTTGGCAAAATCTCTCACAAGGCAAAGTATTATGAGCAGCGGGACCGTGAGATGTAAAGATCACCGTTAACCTGCTACGAGTTCCTTCCTACATTCATTTACTATTAAAAAAAAAAGGACACGTTTGTGATAATTTTCTCATTTAGTCAAGGTCGGTGGGGATGAAGCCATTTCACTGCAATGGAAGAGACATTAATTACCAGGAGGGTGGACAGATCCAGTGAGAAATTACCATGAGAGCGTTTCAAAGCAATTTAAAATCATCCGAAAGCAAATTCAATTCCTGGAGCTCAGGTTATCTGTCGAGGTCCTTGAGGTTTGTTTTTTTTTATATTTACTTCCATCCATGTGCATAACCAATCTGGGAAAATCTAAGATTTCTATGTTGTTTGCAGCCTTGCAGAACCCCCCCCCAGTAAGGTCGACATCAGAATGATGTCAGACCTTCACACTTCAAGCATTAAAGGGGAGTTTTTTTTCTTCTTCTCTCGTTTCAAAGCAAATTTCAGAAAAGACAGAAGGTGCCATGACCTGTAGAAAATCAACAAACTCCCCCGATTTGCATTTGAGATTGACGCTGGTTCTTTTAAGAATATTATATGAATATTGTACCTTTAAGCGCCAAAGTTGCAAAATTGCCACAAGCAACATTGCTGAATAAAACAGGCTGTATCTATAAATTTGGTGCCGAGTCTCGTTAACTTTTCACCAGGAGATAACGGACATGTGCGCCTGTAATCTGAAAAACATTTTTGGAGGTGGCGCTATTCAAAGTTTTGGCGTAAAAACAGTTTGTGAAGCGTAGCGAGAGCAGAGCGAAAAAGTGTTTTTTCATTTACTCACGATGCTGAGAGGTTGGTTTACCATCCAAGAAGTACTTCGTCAGGTTCTGGCTAACTCCGATTCAAAGGAGGAAGTCGTGCAGTTGTCAAGTGAAGCAGAAACTGTCGTTAGTAGTGACGGCGAGTCACATCGTGTATCGGATGCTTCACCTCAGCGTGGTCGGGATGGAAGCATTCTGCGATCGCCAAGCAGGTCGGGGTGTCGGGGGGCTCATAACACCAAAAATATGGAAAAATGTAGCGGGGATGAAAACAACCACGGTTGTCCTGGTAACGTGGGAGAAGCCGTGGGAAAAAACACACCGCTAATGGCGCACCGGAAATCGTGGTGATGATGATGATGATGATGGTGGCGGCTGGGAGTTCTTGAGAGAAGAGGAAGAGTATTGAAAGTGGAGCCTAAATTTTGATGAGCCTGTTGGTTTTTGTGGAGACGATCTGACAAATTCTGAGCCCATTGATTTTATCTCTCTTTTTCCAAATGATGAATTCTGGAGCCTCATCACCAATCAAACAATCAGATATGGCCACCAGTTCTTTGAAAGGGAAATACTGAAACCAAACTCCAGATTTCATGACTTTATGATGTGATTGTCCCTGAAATGAAAACTTTCATTGTGCATGGGGCTGCAGGAAAAATCTGAAACTGAAGACAGGTGATGTCACAATAATCAAATTAGATGACAAATATACTTCCATTCCAAATTTTGGTTCATACTGAAGATATTTCTCATTTACAGTATGCCTTTATCTCAAACCACTTTAAAGTTATAGCCTTTTGAATCCTTGATACCAAAATTGAACATTTTCCAATATGGCCGCCACCTTGTGACGACATAATATGCAAATTATATGAATAATTTCAACATATACCATGATATCAAAATTGTATATTTTCTTGAAGAAACTCCGGTGCCTAAAGGGTTAATCATTAAATCTTTGGTCAGGGATTTGTGTGTGTTACTCTGCATAAGTAACTCTGAAAGGGTCAATAGCCTTGAGTAGAAAGGAGGAGTGGAATACATACAAACAGATGTGCTGGCTCAGTTAAAGCCGCTATAATTACATTTTTTGTAATAGTTAACTGACATGTGAATCTGTAAATGAAATCCATCAGCACTGCATGAAATGATGGCACATTACGAGTCATAAACACGTCATTTGTCATCTGAAGTGTGTTCAGTTGTCTGAGCGGAGGACGGTAAGCTTTAATGAGGGCTGTGATAATGTCATGTGTGCACATGTGAAATTCACATTCCAGTATGACGGCTTGTGCAGACAGTTAGTAGCTGGTAGCTTCATATCCTCCCAATGTGACCCAGATATCTTCCTCTGCTCGTCACCACTGGCTCTTGATGGAACATAAAGAATGGGCGAAAGCGTTTACAATGGTTTTTGGTTTTAACGATCACAAGCACAGTCTTTTTAGAACCAAATCTACCTGGGAACCGCAGCTCGAGCAGATCCCCAACGGTTTCTGTGAGCCGGCGAGACAAGAGGATGGGGCGAATGAATCTGCTCCATCGTTGAAAATACATGAATGAACTGGAATGAACCGCTGAAGGCTTTAGACAACCGTTTCAACGCCTGGCTACTTCTCTATAAAGGTGTTTTTAGTCAGTACAGGTAAAGTTACTTCAAAATGACTGAAATAAAAGTTAAAGACTGTGAGATTTAGAGGCATCGATTGGTAGAAATTAGGGCTGGGCAAGTTAACACTTTATTATCGAGTTAACTCATTAATTTATTAAAGCCGACATTTATTTTATCGCGCCTTAACACATGTTGCTCACATGCTTTTGTTTTGAAAAGTCTGTTACTGGCTGCTGTGGAACCAGAGGAGGATTGGCAGGTAAACATGGAAAAGCTAAAACAAACATGGAGAACTGTAAAAATCTGTGTACTTTACAGTTCAGGTAGCAACTCAGGTAGCAATATTAACAATTCTGGACTGTAACAAAACTTTCTCGTCATTCCTCCATGTTCCATCAGATCTGCTCCATGTGTTCACTGTCCTGCTGTTCTCTAGCTGGTTACTGCAGTGCAGCTCCATCTAGTGGCACAGATGTGTAATGACAACAGAAAGTCCAGTCCTCCATTATAAAAAAAATTCAGTTCTGTGGCCATTTTTTTCCTTTCATTTAGACTTCCTTTCTAAAATTGAAATATAAAAAAACTGTTTTTTCATTTTTGTGTTAGATTAAAAAACTAAAAACGTAATAAAATATCACTTTTTATTATTATTTTTTTTTTTTTGATTGACAATTGAAAATGGAAAGAATGAATGATACACGGATTGGTAAAGTTACTGGACTTTAACATGGACATTTTCAATTTAAAGTTCTCCCAGACGGAGGATTCAACAGAAACAAGGTTATTTGTAACAACTGACAAGTTAAAAGTTTCTGCTGTTACCTCAGAAATTACCTGTTTTAATGTTCTGATTGTGCTGAGACACAATCACTTTGTTGGATTTTGTTTGTAGACTTTTTTTTTTATGGATGACATTAATGCCCTGGCAGTGGCAATAAGCTTTATTTTATTTAAATTTTTTAAAGATGAGATTTACACTAAATATGTGTTACTGACAAGTGCTGATGTTAAAAGTGTTTGAACAATAAATGTTATGGCACTTTATTTCATATAGCAGCAGAACATTTAAATAAAAGTGCATTTTACACTACTTTTGAATTCATTATTTGATTTTGCATATACAATGCGATTAATCGTGATTAATCAGGGAAATCATGCGATTAATCGCGATTAAAAATTTTAATCGTTGCCCAGCCCTAAGAGAAATACTTTATAATATTGATGATTTGTGTACAAAGGCATTTAGCTCAGTCTCAAAATCTTTCACATTGCTGCTTTAAGATGTTTTTTTCTTTTAATAAATCAATAATCTCACATTGCTGCTGTGTCTGCTCTTTCAAAGCTTTGATTTACTGCCTAATAAACTGTCCCCCTCTTAAAATGGCAGCTATGCAGCCTGAAAACTGAGCACATTTCAGTTTCAGTCAACTGTTAATGTTTGAAAGTCAGGAAAAGGATAAAATGGGACCTTTATGTTTTTAATGCAGAGAACAGGTGAGCAAGTGGACGTTCTGAACAAAGTCAAAAGTAATGTCAACGGCAGCTGCCAAATCTTTTTGTCTGGTTAAAAGACATAGAGGGTTTTTTTTTTTTTTTTTTTTTTTTTTTGACACACAATGGTATTGAAGCAAACATTGAAACTGCAAGCCGTAACCAGGAATAAAGTAGTTGTCTGGTTCAAATGAGTGTATCAGGATCATTTGGGTAATAAGCATGTCTGCTGTGTGGTGGCAGCAGCCGTCCTGTTCAGCGCTTCTGTCTCATCTACGAAGAGAATAAGAAGGCTCATAATGATCCCGAGCCATCGACGACAGAGGCATCTGGGAATAGTATCACTTAGTGCTGGGCGGTATGACCAAAAATTTATATCACGGTATTTTTCAAAATTATATCGGTTTCACAGTATATCACTGTTTTTTTTTTGAAAGCACAACTGGGTGTTAACCACATTTTCTAATAATTTAGAGAGGAATTGCTGCAGTAAATTGGCTTAGAATGACCTATTTTACTGTCACGAGGAGTAAATATTGTAGAAAAACATTCATATCTACACTAGTATTAATACAGGTTTGCATGGCCTCACAAAATGATACTATTTACAAAGAGGTGGCACTCGTTAGTCTAATTAAGTGAAGGAATCTGAATGATGATAGTTGCAGTTAAAATACAGAACCCTTTTATTTTTCACATTTTGCAAACAACTTAAAAAAACATATTTGTAAAAAAAAATCAACATTAACTACACAATGTAAACAGCGTTCTCAACAAATAAATAGTAAATAAAGCATGCAACTTGCAAGCTTGATATTTTGATCCACGGTTTACTTTTTTTTATCATAGGCAGTGCCCCAAGCAAACGCGTCTTTAATTGTCATCTGACTTGACTTTTCTCTACAGCAGTAACGTTACTAGCGTTACCTGCAGAGGACGCAGACCTCAGCTTCATGCTTCATGCTTCATGTTATCAGTGCACGTCCTCAAACAATGCGATGCATTTCGCTGTGACACTGATAGAAATTTGGCAGCAGGGGGCAACATTTCACCATCACCCTACCCTGGCTGGCCTCAGCTGTTACACGCGAGCTTCTGTAGGTCATCGCCTAATCATGAAGCGGTCGCGGTGAAGTGTGGCGTGGGACCATTTTCATTTAGAAAATGACCAAGTGTACTGCAATCACTGCAATGCAAATTACAAATACAATTAATCGACAACGACAATGATGTATCACTTGAACAACGCGCATCCAAGCTTGTAAAGGACGGTGGAGGCGGTTCATCATCAGCCTAGCCTAGCCTAGCCTAGCCTCAACTCGGTGTTAGCATGGACCAGAAGGAGCTGCAGCGCACATTGAGCACACAACAAGCGCATCTTTTTAAGAAACAAAAAGCCTGTAATACTGGCGCCTTGATATAATGGGATATAAATTGTCCTTGTTACGTAGTCTCCTCGATATCTCTTCTTTTATTATTATTTTTTTTTAAGAAAAGAAAAACGAAATGTCTGTTACGTTATTCTCGGCCACGAACATCCAGGCCACTGAACACATCCGGGCATGCGCGGGCCATAGCAACCAGGCCAAAGGGGAAAACAAACGTCACGCCGCTATCGAGAATAATTGTGATAGTTTTCAATATAAAAATGTTAATGATTAATCGATTGTTTATCATGAATTCTCCCGACGATCGAAGAATAAATCTTCACTGAATGCCCATCCCTAATTCTAACAAATGTTTGCGGCTTAGGTGGTGTAGCAGATTGCTGGTGTTGCCTCCCGCAGCTACAACTTTAGCTCGGCAACATTTGCAGATTATTGTAGTTTGTTGGACGTCGTCTTTTTTAAATCCAAAGAACTTCCACAGGACAGACACGGCTCCTCGTTTAGGAAGAAGTTCCTCAGTCTCATGTTGCCATTCTGGAGCTTCCACTTCCGAGATTTTCGCTGTTCCGAACTAGTAGCGTGTTGTGCCTCGAGTGCAACTGCAAAACAGTCTCCTGTAAAACAATGTTCTGCGGCACTTACGTTCCGCCGCGCGGCGTTCCCAACGTTGTGTACGCTACAGTACATACTCACCGGTATTACGGTATATGAGAAATTCAATATTATAAGAAAAATAAACATTCGGTATGAACCGGTATACCGCCCAGCACTAGTATAACTGAACTGTGCTGCTAGCTTTCATAAATAGTAGAGTTCAAGTCCACATTCAGGTTGTTGCAGACTGTATTTCAGTTCATAGCAGGGAAGGAGTCTGTAACGCTCACATGGATGTAAAGAGAGAGAGCAGCAAGCATATCTGAGAAAAGATACCATATCACAACACCGCTCTTCTTCCCCTGCATTTGCATGGAAAATTAATGCTAATCTAAATCAAAGTGGTCATGACAACAAACGATGATCTGCTGTTTCAACATTACGGTATCATATGATCGTATGAACTGCAGCAGACTTGAGACAGTGACACAAAAGAGTTATTTTGAGCAAAGCTGTCATCAGCTTCAAGAAAATAATTTAAAAAAAGAAACGCGGTGGCAGAATTAAAGACTGGAACCTGGGTGGACGCTGAGAAGCCACTTCCCAGTAATCTCTGACATCACAGCTCATTGTTCAGAGATGCAAAGTTTGACCTTGCAGCTGAAGAGGAAAATGCACCATCTGACTGATGCCAAAGCGGACTGTCAGAGTGGGTTCCTGTGGACAGAGAGAGGAGTGGCTTGGAAGGAAGCAGAGTCTCTTTCTCTCTCTAGCTCTTTTTTTATTTTTTTAATTTTTTTTGCCAGTTTCTCTTGGCTGAAGGCCCGCATGTTTCATGGTGCTGATGCTGCGGGTCCATGATGCAGATAACCTGGGGTGGAGGGCGGCAACGTGGTGATCAGTGTGATAAGCGCTGCAGCGAAACATGTTCTCTGCAGCCTGGAGCAGATAAAGAAACAAACAAAAAAAAAGGCAGGCTAAAGCAGCTTAAACAGAAATGTTTGTTTTATTGTTATTATCCTATAAGACTTCCCAGCTGAATGCATGAAAGGGAGAAGGATGAGCAATCAGCTGGTGTTGTGGTGCTGGGCTGTTGCTTAGATCAGTGATGGTTTGAGACGCAGGCTGAGCTGGGCCTCGTGGCCTGCTGGGAGTTGGAGGCTGATTTGTCTTTCAGTGTTTAAACATCCTGCTCATTCCTCCAAACCTCAGCAACCGTGAGTTGCAACAGTTCAGAGTCCGTGATTCACTTTTGTGACTGAAATAAATATTCCAGAGCACGGAGCCCTCTGAGCCTGAAACATTTATGACACGGCGACCAGGTGGAGCCGACGCTCGCCATGGTCGGTGTGGTAACGGGGGACCGCCACACCTTTGCGCTCATTCTCCACGTGCACCAGTACGGTACAAATATGCCAAACGTCTTCAGATTTGCACATGCAAACAATGTTTTTTTTTGGCGGTTTTTAATCAACATCAGACGGAGGATGAGCAGATGGTAACCTGAATGCTGCTACACCTGTTGTTGACGGATGAGAAAGACCAAATGAATATGCATGATGTGGCTCTTCTGAGGGGGGGTCTTCGATACTGTTTGGCATTTAATGCACGCTAAATTACTCATACTTGACACTTGAACAACAATGGAGTTCTCAGAAAATGTGACCTGCTAACTGCAACCTCAGCCCGAACCTGGGTTAGGGTTAGGGTTAGGGTTAGGGCTAACCCTAACCCTAACCCTAACCCTACATGCAGCGGGCCTTCTTGCTGCTCTGCATTGACCTCCATCCCAACTTTATCGCTTCTGTGACTCCTTGGCAGGTGCTGGCTCAGCGGGATTGTAAAAAAAAAAGGCCTTGTCAGATTAAGAAACGGGCAGCCAGAGAGGAAAACCTCCACCTGTCTGCAGAGGGGAGATGGTGCAGAAGATTGCTCTTCTCTGAAATGCTGAAACAGAAAGGAGGGGGGAAGAAAAATAACAATGGTGACTTCGCTTTCTTGTTTGCAGACTCATTGGAGATGACTTGCAGATTCCTGCACGAGGTTTGTGCGAAAAGTTAAACTATTTGAAAGTTTTCACTCAATTCAATTCAGTTCAATGCAATTCAATTTTATTTATATAGCGTCTGTTACAATGTCAGTTGTCTCTAGGTGCTTTACAGAGACCCAGATCATGACCCCCGAGCAAATATCATTAACTAAAAAATAACATTGAATCTTAAACAAGGATAATGGCAGGTAAAAAACTCCCACAGAGGGAGAAAAAAAAAAACCTTTAAGCCAAACAGCGGCAAGGAAAAACTCCACTTTAAGAGGAATAAACCTTGAGCAGGACCTGGATCATATGGGGGGACCTTCCTGCTGAAGACCAGCTGGCTAAAGAAAGAAAAGAGGGGAGAGACAGGACAGAGAGAGGATGGAGGACAGAGAGAGGAGAGCACACAAATGACTGAATGAAATGACCATATAAACATAAACATAAACAGATGCAGGTAGCAGCACTGAGGTGAGATGGTCAGAGGACTAGATCACCGGTCAACACGCAAACCGACAGCCTGAACACATCTACACACACAGGTAGAGGAACCCAGGAAACTCTGCAAATACACAGAGAAAAAAAGGGGGGGCAAAACAGCACAACAAACCACAGGAAAGTAAAGAATATGGAGTACAGTTACAGTAACAAGGTGCTCCCAATTAATTATCCAATGAGCTGGAGGAGGAGGAAGGGAGGAGGAAAGGATAGGAAGGGAGAGAAGCAGTGGAGACACCACTCAGCAGATCATGTTGGCGTCCCCCTGCAGCGTAGGCCTATAGCAGCATAGCTATGATGAAGCTGTGATTAAGACGAGCTACTCTAGTCTGAGCTACTACAACTATGGTTATAACTATTAACCCCTACTAACTATAATTTAGACTAACTGTAGGCTTTACTGAACAGAAATGTTTTCAATTTAGTTTTAAAGATGGAGGTGGTGTCAGCCTCCTGAACCCAAACTGGTAGCTGGTTCCATAATAAAGGTGCCTGGTAGCAGAAGGCCTGTCCTCCAAACCTACTTTTAGATATTCTAGGAATGACGAGTAATCCTGCACTCTGAGAGCAGAGAGCTCTATTAGGAACATAACGTGCTATCAAGTCTTGTAAATAACGAGGAGCTCGGCCATTAAGAGCCTTATATGCGAGAAGCAGAATTTTAAACTCAATTCGAAATTAGTATTGCTCTTTTGCATAATGAGAATGAATTACTTCGAGCATTTACTTCTGACAATCGTCCTCCGTTTTCCTCTTATTACTAGTTTCGGTTTTTGCTCTTTCTTAGTCTATTCACACACATTCTTAGCTTTCCCTTCCGACCACATATCACTTCCAGGTTTTTTTCCATTTTCCCCTCACATTTCTTGGTGTTTTTCTTTTTGTTTTACTTTTTTTTTGCTTCTGTGTATGATGCTTCTCTCAATGACCTGAAAAAGAAGCCCAAATCTTTTTCATCAATTATTTTTCTCTCATCTTACTTCTGCAGCCAAACACTTTCTTATGCAGAATCCAACGAGTTCTGTTGCTGTTAATGAATATTCTTTTCTTTTCCCCAAAAGGTTCAAAATCTGTCACTAACCAGTTAAACACCCAGTAGGCTGTTTTACAGAACAGTATTTGTAGCTGGCAGTCAATGGCCGCATTACCCTGACTCATTCGATGTTTTACAATCCGTGTTTTACAAATGACCATAACCGGGTTAAGAGGCCTCTGCCTCCCATCAGTCAGCTCACATTTACAGCGCGACCTCCCATCATCTCTCTGATGTACGGCGGCGGATCCGGCACATCTCTTCTGTTAGCTGAGACGACCTAATTTGTCACGTCGCGTAGGCGCCGCACCGAGACTAATTCCCTTCCCTCATTTATTTGTGCTATTATTAATATTGCAGACCGTGCACAGTTGTTACGTTCTCCTCATCAGAACGTGGAAGTGCAGCTTTAGGGAGTGTTTTTACCCAACACACTGTCTGTGAGAGGAGTGGATCTGCCACTGTGACCCATTTCCACCAAGCCTGGATCAATATCGATACACAGTCACACACAAGTCTTTATAAAGTCTTTGGCTTTTCCTCTGTCTTTCTTTCTTCTTTCAGCTCTTTCAGCCAAATTCATAAAACTGAAAGAAAGCTACAACAGATTCAATCTAATTGGTAAAAGGCAGGACCGACACACGCTTTTCTTTATGCATTAATGTCACTTGGCAGTTGCGTGCAGGCAGCCACGCTGGTCCCCAGCTGTTTCAGTTTTTCCAGGTCTTTACATTCCCAACAGCCTTTTTGAAAAGTGAGCAGAAATGGCTTGCTTAACCTCCACACCGTTCGCATCATGATAATGAGAATTATGTAAGGTATATACATTGTGAATGATGTAAAAAGTTGTATTGTACCAACACAAATTAGATTATGTGATAACAGATGCTCAGTTCTTATCTGCCAGACATAAGCACATCCATCAAACTTGCTAACCAGAGGGGTACCACCTCAGCAGACACTTTCTGACGCCACCTTGGCAGGACCCGACTCTGCGTAGGCCCAGTTGAACTAAAAAGTGAGCAAACGGGTGGAAGGAACGAGCCTGGCGGTCGGCATCTTACGTTCATTCTGATCAAATCCGTTCATCCATGCTTGTTTCCAGTGTTGTACCTGAATGCGTTCATTGAACAAAAGACCACAGTTGAGCCTTTGTCTTGTTTCGCTGCAGTGTCTCGCTACTTTTTGGGGGGTTTTAAACATATTTTAAACACATTATTGAGGCTCGGGGGGCTCCAGCTCCAGATCGCGGATTTGATTGTCGCGTGGGGGGGTGCTGGTCCCCATTAACTGCAAAAAATAAGGGATCACTGTATGGGCAGTGGCAATCATTTTGACAAATAATTGTTCGCAGCAAAATAAAAAAAAGAATTAAAAAAAATAACTAAAAATGAATTATTTAGTTCATTTTTTTGAAATGAACTGAACTAGTTCGCTTTAATTTCTGTGAACTATGAACTTAACTAGTTCGTGTAGAAAGTGAACTTGCCCAACACTGCTTGTTTCAGATGTCACTAACGAAATATTGTGTGTTATAAAAGGACTGCCAGAGCTGAAACTGGAGCTCAGCCTTAGCAACAACCGCCATCCCTCACAAGCAGGATGGTGAAGGCCACCTGAGCAGGTGAGAGACAAGTAGACCAATGAATGAGCTGGAGTAGCTGAAATAAACCAAGCAGAGGGGTGTGTAAAACGTTGCTCGAGATGTCTGCCTGAACTGGCTCTCAAAGGGTCGCATCATAATTACCCTCTGTTCCTAGTAAGACCTATGACGAGGAGGCCAACCCTGGTCCTCAGGAGCCACAACACGTTCACTGTGATGCACCATTCGCTTACTGGTTACTTCGGTGTGGCTCCATCTAGTGGCGAAGATGTGTAACGACAATAGCACGTTGCACGTAGCATGTCACACATATCGTTGCATAGAGTGATCCTTCGCCAATCTGCGGTTTAAGTTCCGCGGTTTTAGTTATTCGTGGATTTTTCAGAAATATATAATATGTAATAATAATATATAATTTGTATGATAATTTGGCCCTCTGTATGATGTACGATCAATAATCCAAAAAAAGGCCAAATGTACGATAATTTGACTATTTCAAATAATTGCCGGCCGCGACTGTCTGCCGTAGAAGTTTTTTTTTTGTGAACCCTGAAGGCATCTGTTCCCATGTGACGTGTTTCCAGCCAATTGTGCTTTGCTGAGCGTGAGATACGAACGTTTGTCTCAGGACAACGAGCATGATAGGCTGAATGGGCTGAATGGTCAGCTGCGCACACCATTTAACACTAGAGTGATTAAATTTGACTACAGTGATCCCTTGCCACTTCGCGGTTTAAGTTCCGTGGTTTTAGTTATTTGCGGATTTTTTCAGAACTACATAATATAATTTTAAAAAATTTAAAAATTCACAGAAACATCACAGGATGTTGTGCGCGTTCTCTCACAATGAAGAAATGCTGTGAGCCAGCCTGGCCCCTTTAAGAAGGTGGCCTTATGGGTAATGATGTGGACTTATGGGTAATGGAGTGTGTGTGTCGTGGGATGGCAGAACGAAAACGGGGTTAGATGAAACATGGAGTGAGCATAAACAGCAGCCCAGCGTGTATAGACCTTTTCGGGCCAGCCCCCCCAGAAGTACCCCGTCCGCCATTGCTGGAGTGTGCTACAGAGCGACACTTTCACCGGCTCGCAGATTAACCAGTATTTTTCTCTTTCTACAAATATATATTTTTATTATGTCGAGTGGGAATACATGTTCTGAGATAAACTGTGCCAACAATGGCGTGAAAATTCAACTATGGAAGAAGAAAGTATGTGAAATACACAAGCCTTTACTGCACGAAGCCTTTACTGTTCTTGCAGAACAAGAAGTTAGGAAGACGTGGGTGAAAAATATCAACAGAAAGGACTTTGTTCCAAATGAATACAGCCGAGTGAGTTTTCGTTAACATTCAGTCTCGTACTATTCGTAGTCTCACTGAGAGTCCCGGACGATTCTGGCCGAAAGAAACGCAGTATGAGGCTACTGTAGCCCTCGCACAAGCCTATAAATGAATGAATGAATGAATTAAGAAAATGATAAAATAAATTAAATATAACATTAACACATAGCCTAATTTACCGCTAGCATTAACGTTACAGTAGCATAATCTTTATGGCTTGTTGACGTTAGTAGCGTTGCATTTTTCACGTATTCCCACAGTTTTTAGTGTTTGGTTATGGGAATAGATCATGCTATTTCCATAACCAATCATTAAAAACAGCCATAAACTACCTTCATCTGTAACTGGAGGCCACTGCCTAACATCATCAATCCAAGACATGTCTGCGTTATCAGTAACAGATGCTCCACGCTGCTGTGTTTGGGTTACTAGGTGGAGCACCGCACACTCCAGTTATGGCGGGGCCACTAGGGGGCGCATGTCCACAATTTTCAAGTCAAAAAGGTGTATAGATTTACATTCTCTGTTAACCGACAGGAGCCCAACAATACAACCTGTGTGATGTTACAAGTTCCTGCAGTGCCAGAATAAAGTGCTCGTTCCATGCAGAGAAAATCTGACTGTTTCTTTTGTTGTTGTTAGCGTGTTAGCTGCTAATTTCGTGCCAAAAATAGCACAATACCAGCAGTTTCTTTACTACAGTTCAGAGACCAGAGGCTGTGAACGTTAACAGAAAGACCACAGTTGAGCCTTTGTCTTGTTTCGCTGCAGTGCCTCACTACTTTTTTTGGGGTTGTTAAACATATTTTAAACACATTATTGAGGCTCGAGGGGCTCCGGCTCCAGTTCGTGGATTTTAATTTTCACGGGGTGGCGCCAGTCCCCATTAACCGCGATAAATTAGGGATCACTGCAGTGACGTGCGGTGAGATTCATGGCTGGTGAGGCACTGACTTCATCAGTCAGATTTACAAGCATATGAACCCTCCAGAACAACTTATTCACCATTTGATTGGCAGCAGTTAACTCTTTATGTTTAAAACCTCCTATCGTCATTCACATATAAATGCTTTACACATACAAACTGTAGCGCACAAAAAAGCACATTTAATTAAAAAAAAAAGTTATTATGGTCTTACCTTTACTTATAAATGAAGTCCATGCGCTGCTCTTACTAGGAGCGGCGCATGGACTTCAAGAATCCCTGTGCTCACTAGTGCCCCCTAACGTGAGGCAGGAGAAGTGCGTGCCTCACCCCGTGCCTCTTCTCAGCCGTTTTATGATCGCGCCGGCACAAGAAACACATTACACACATATAGTTGCTGTTCATTGTATAAATCAGCTAAACTATGGAAACTTATTTCATATAGCAAACGTGTTTGAACATTTTAATAGTGACATACAGAGAGACGGCGATCTGGTCTCACTACATAGCATGGCAGCACAGTTAGCCGAGTCATTGCGCAATCCATGGTGAGGCTCAGCAGGGTGCTGCCTCAACGCCCGCATCTTCTCAGTATTTGAATGGTAAATGTGAAAATTCGGCGATTTTGAATAAAAAATAATCTAAAAATGGTGAAGTTAAATGGAAAATTACTTTATAGTACAAATCAATTGATAAATATAAAAAATATTAATTTTTTTTCATTTCTTTCTTTCCATGATGGCAGGTGAGGCACGGCCTCCCCTGCCTCACCTGACCGCACGTCATTGGATCACTGTATAGTGACATTGAACAAGAACATATTTTTTTTCGAGTCCCCCCTCCACTGGCTTGGAGGCCACATTGTGATTCATGGCTTTATTAAATCAATTAGAATCGTATTTTAAAAAATCAATTTAAATCTATTCTTTAAAAAATCGCGGCATGCCTGGTCTATATGGGACCTGAGCTCTGATATGGGCGACATGAAGCAATTGTTACTGCACTTTTGCAGCCGCATTTCACCAGTTTTCCACCTTATGCGGCTCCCCGGCTCTGTCTTGTTTACAAGCTGTTTACCAGAGAAACCCAGAGGGGGAAGACCAGGAGACTTTGTTTCCCTGTTATGTACCCGACAGCTGTTTCTGCCAGCAAACCTTTCGATATTTGCTTCTTGCGTGCAGGAGGTCTCAGGGGGTCATCGCGCTGTGGCAGGTGCCAGGAACTGTAACGGAAAAAAAAAAAAACGGACACACAAACAGTTCCACCAGCACCGCAGTCAAACTCACTTTTATCGCGTCTGTGATCCCCGCCTGTCTTTCTGTTCCAGCCGCTTTAATTGGGGATTTGAGCCAGGCGCTTGTCTTTTTCGCCGCGAGGTGCTAAAAATAGCTTCCTGACAAGTGTCAGAAAACCCCAGCCGGGCTCAGACTGTGCGTTCCTTGTGAGGACAGAGCCAGTTAATACGGGGAGTCACACCCGGGGCCTGGAAAGTCACAAGGAAACAAAGACTATCATCATGGGGCCCAGTGTGAGGTCACGCTCCTGCCTCACACACCTGTTGCAAAGAAAGTTTTAACCTTCACTCTTCATCCGGGTAATTGCGCGCCGTCTGTCCTATTTTGCTGCGAGTCACCTGTTAGCAGGGAGATTTTAGCAGTTAAGGTGCAACTTAGAGGAGCCGTGCTGCATGAGAGCTAACTAATGAGATCATGATGCAGGCAAGAAGAGGAGTTGAGGTACTTTAGAGTCATTTGCTTCTGGCAGTATTACAGCGGTATAATGATATGAGCTGCAGCATCACTTTGTGCAGTTTATCCTGGACAGTGATGACCATGTTTGCAGTTTGATGACCAGGATGAGCAGCAGAAATGCTTCACCGGAGGTGATTTAAACAGAAGGCAAACGGAGCATGTGCTGGTGACAGACAACAATCATCATGGAAACTGAAACCAGTGACAACATCTCATGATTGCTTTTTTTTTTTTCCTTTAATCTCACTAACAGGCAGATAATTATTAGAATTGAGGAAGCAAAAAGCAGGTCTGTGGAGCCAACTAATAACTATATCTACAGCTGCGTCCGGTCAGTGAAGAACGTATTCATTTTAAATGACAGAATATATTAGAGGTTTGGCTTCACGGGTTTTTTTTCGGGTAAAAGCTGTCACTGCTTGGCTTTCGGGATGTGGATAATTTAAAATGATGCAATCGTGTTGATCAACCCAGTTTTGCAGTGGACACTGGAAATGAATCTGAGTAACTGTTGGATAAAAAGATTCCCAGAGTGATCAAACAGAATGATTATGATGAAAGTGAATTAAATCTCTCAGAAGTGGCCACATCATGAGAAAGAAGGGGGAGGCAAAGCTTAACTATGAATTAAAAATTGGGATTTTAAAGGATTTTATATTACACAAACAAAAAAGGAAGCAAATTAGAAAAGAAAATGTAATTCCTACACCAGAGATCATATATGGGCAACAATCTATGTTGGCAAATAGGGGTGTGAAAAAAAATCGATTTGGCAATATATCACGATTTTCAGCCGATTTTTCAGCTCCCAATATTGATTTTTTAGGAAAATTCTACAATGCTGTCAGTATATTGTAATGGTTACTTAAATGTGAAAAAACACTAATAATAAACACTAATAATAATAGGTTGTTTTGAAGCAAATAGTTTTGACTCAATTTGTCCTCTGACTGATCAATATCATCTGATGAACATGTAACTTGATTTTTCATCTCTACTTTTAATTTTAATTTTGATTAACTGGGTAGAATATTGCAATATATCGTGATATCACGTTATCATGATACATATCGTATTGCGAGGTCCTTGCCAATACTCACCCCTAACCTGGATACATTTTGGAGAATTATAAAAATATATTTTAATTATTTTTTTATTTGGTCTTTTAATCCTGACAGCCTTTAGACATTCAAATAATAAAACATTCCCTCCAAAAAAATTAACAAAAATAAAAACTAACATTCCCCAACAGCCTTTACTATCTCCAGCTCGGCGTGTCCTCCTACCGGCATGGAGGTTAAGATTTACTCTTATTCAGTTGGATCTCTTTCCTCTGCCACGATCTCCTCTGTGGTCCTGAGAGCTCTGGCGTCCATCGCTGTTGACCTGTGACCAGGCCAAGAGATGGCAAAGTCAGGAACGACTCTCTACTAGTTTGATACGTCCGACTGCGCATCACAGTCCTGCATGACATCGGTATCTTTACGTGGTTTCTCTAGTTGCTTATGGAAACAACTTGGTGTGACAGGAAGTATTTGTCATAATCGACACCACGACGGGACGTTTGCGACCGCGTTCCACGCAGGACGGGAAACAGATGTCAGGATGGCAGATGTATTTATTCCCTCGCTTTCTAATTTGACGGATGGGGTCAGTCCCGGCTGCGACTCTGGGGTCGCAACCTTTGTGTGAAGCCGCTGCCCTGCGACGTTTGCAGAGACCGAGAGGAGGGATGGTCCTGATGCCTGATTGGCTGAAAGGACTCGGCGACTGGCAACCTACCAGGCCAAGGTATGGCACAGCTGCCAACTTCTGTCTCTCACAACTGTGCTCAGGGGAATGGTGGAGTCAGTGCAGGGAAACCGTCATCCTAACACATGAATTCAACACAAAAGAGTCTAAAAGAAAAATTAAAACTCTAAATCCAAAAGGAATTTTTTATTTACACCACCGCCACATTTTTGTATTGGAAAAACTATATTTTAAAGGTAATGTAGTGCATTAAATCAAAGAATACGGGCTTAACAAGCAGAGACAGATAACAGTAAACATCAGAAGTGAACACAGCCGTTTAAACATTACTTTATTTTTAGTGTTGCTAATAAAAACCAGCCACTGACCAGCTGGAACTGGCTGAATTTCAACATCTGATAAAAGGCTGCTATTGGAGTGTTTCGGGGCGTGTCTGCGCTCTGATATATCACCCTGACACAAGTCCTGAGAGTTTAAAAGCGCCAAGTGTTGGCTGGCGAGTTGGTGCTCTCGCCCAGCCAGCGTTGGAGCGGGTTGATGAGACGGGGGGGCTGTAGATAGGCTCAGAGAGGAGAAGGCTGCGACGTCGGGCGGCTCCACACTCGAAACAGTCCGATGGTGAGCAGTGAGACGCTGCAGCTGCTGCGGGTCAGACTCTGTCATGGTATGTGACAGTCTCAGGGCTTTTTTCTGGTTTCTGCATGTTCCTTCCAGGTTCCTGTGGAGCTTTATCTGTAGCTGTAGCTTCTCTGTAGAGAGGAGATGCATAACTTGCATCACGTTCTTTCCGAGCAAGGCCAGACAGTGGTATAAATAAGGTAATTATGCAATATGTGACCATGCAGTATTCAGTGACTCTCTGGACTGCAGGCTGCTTTACTCTCTACTTAGTAACATTGCTGTGTGTTTTTTTTAAGTGTGTTTTCCTTCTGTTTTGAGCTTCAACTAACTGTGGTAACTGGAAGCAATTATAATTTTAATAGGGTTTGGCAACGATTAAAAATTTTAATCGCGATTAATCGCATGATTTCCCTGATTAATCAGGATTAATCGCATTGTATATGCAAAATCAAATAATGACTTCAAAAGTAGTGTAAAATGCACTTTTATTTAAATGTTCTGCAGCCATATGAACTAAAGTCCCATAACATTTGTTGTTCAAACACTTTTAACAACAGCACTTGTCAGTAACACATATTTAGTGTACATCTCATCTTAAAAAATGTAAAATTAAATAAAGCTTATGGCCACTGCCAGGGCATTAATGTCATCCTGTTTTTTATAAAAAATAAAAAAAAGTCTACAAACAAAATCCAACAAAATAATTGTGGCTCAGCACAATCAGAACATTAAAACAGGTAATTTCTGAAGTAACAGCAGAAACTTTTAACGGGGAGTTTAACTTGTCAGTTGTTACAAATAACCTTGTTTCTGTTGAATCCTCCATCTGGGAGAACTTTAAAATGAAAATGTCCATGTTAAAGTTCATTTACTTTATGAGTCTGTGTATCAATCAAAAATTTTGAAAAGTTTTTTAATCTAACACAAAAAACAAAACAAAACGAAATATAGCCTGTTTTTTTTAATATTTCAATTTTACACTTGGATCAAAAATATGAAATGAAAAAACGGGCCACAGAACTGAATTTGTTTCATAATCAAGGACTGGACTTTCTGTTGTCATTACACATCTGTGCCACTAGATGGAGCCGCACTGCAGTAACCAGCTAGAGAACAGCAGGACAGTGAACACATGGAGCAGATCTGATGGAACATGGAGGAATGACGGGAAAGTTTTTCTGCAGCCCAGAATTTTTTTTTCCAGACAGAATTGTTAATATTGCTACCTGAGTTGCTACCCGAACTGTAAAGTAAGCAGATTTCTAGCGTTCTCTATGTCTGTTTTAGCTTTTCTGCATGTTTACCTGCCAATTGTTTTCCAGTTCCGCAGCAGCCAGAAATTGACTTTTCAAAACAAAAGCATGTGAGCAACATGCGTTAACGTGCAATAAAATAAATGTTGCGTTAATAAAGTAATGCGTTAACGCGATAATAACGCGTTAACTTGCCCAGCCCTAGTATTTAAACATGGGTTTGAAAATGCACCAAGAGAAGATCAGAAATGATCTATAGTAACTGTGAGAATTAGAAACTGCCACATTTTTGCTGTCTCGGTTGCTCGGAGATGGATCGACTTCTTGAATCCTGTCTCAACTACAAATACTAAAAATCATAATAATCATGGTTTCCCCTCTCCAGTCAGTGATGATCACGCAGCCAGCTGCTGCTAAATAAATCATTCATCATTCAAAGCAGAACAGACTGCCATGAAGTTGTGTTTGTACGTTTTTTTTTTTTTTTTTTTAACCCATCTTGTTTGTTGGTTGTTGGTTTCTCATCGGTGGGACGACGAGCTCATGAGATGGACGGGGTTTGCCCTTCCTATGCAGGTTATAAATTTATAACTGTAACTCGGCGTGGTCACAGTAGACGGTGAGATACGTGAAGTAGAACTGCTGGACATTTCGCCTGCCAACCAACTGTTTAATTGCTTCTGCTCTTTTGCTGACCTTTTGTTTTTTTCTTTTTCCCCATCTGTTCTTTTCAGGCCACACAAAAGGGCATGTTATTAAAAGAAGAACGTCTCCACAGAGGACTTGAGTCAGATCTGATTCCAACGTAACTGCCTCTGGTTATGAAAATCTGCACTCCAAGACTGAAACGGTTCGTGTTTATGCGATTTTGCATCTGTTTGAAGGATTTTAAAGATAAGCGCAAGTACAAGAGGTGACATCTTGTTCATTGTTTTTCTCTTTTCAGGCAGGGGGTAAGATGTTTGTGGAGACCGTCGTCCGATGGGGGGCGTGGAGCATCCTGCTCCATCTCGGGCTGGGTGTGTCTGCTGGAAGCTGTCCTCCACGCTGTATGTGTCGACCTGAGGCAAAAGAAGTCATCTGCTCTGGCAAATATTTGAGTTCAGTGCCAGAGGGCTTTTCCAACGATGCCAGACGTTTGGATTTATCTCGCAATAGGATTAAGACTGTGGGACGCCGCCAGTTCTCTGGTCTCCTGCTGCTTCAAGAGTTGGACCTCAGTGATAACATAATCTCCATGATTGAAGTGGAGGCTTTCTCTGGTCTACAGAACCTCAGGACACTTCGAATTAAGAATAATCGCCTCAAGATCCTTCCAGTTGGAGTGTTTCAGGCCTGTCCAGCCTCCGCTTTGTGGATTTAAGCCAGAATGAGATTCTGGTCTTCCTGGACTACACCTTTAAGGAAATGGTCAACCTGCAGAAACTGGAAGCTGGGGAGAATGACCTGGTCTTTATCGCCCAACGGGCTTTCATCGGTCTGCAGAATCTGCAAGAGCTCAATTTGGACCGCAGCAATCTGACCTCCATTCCCACTGAGGCGCTGTCTCAGCTCCAGGGCTTGACGCGGCTTCGGATGCTACGCCTCACCGTTTCCTCGCTGCCCAACAATGCTTTCCGACGACTCCACCGTCTGCGGAGCCTTGTGATCTCAAACTGGCCGGCGTTGAGCTCTCTGGCCAGCAACAGTCTAATTGGTCTTAACTTGACTTCACTCGTCATAACCAACTGCAACCTAAGTGCGGTTCCTTACGCAGCACTTCGGCATCTGGTCTATCTGCGCTTCCTGGACCTGTCCTACAACCCCATCGCTGTTATCCAAGGTAACCTGCTAGGGGACCTCTTGAGACTCCAGGAGCTGCATCTGGCAGGGGCAAGCCTGCTACGAATAGAGCCGGGAGCCTTTAGGGGTCTGTCCTCCTTTCGCATGCTCAATGTTACTTCGAATAAGCTTGCCACTTTGGAGGAAAGTGCTTTCCATTCCGTGGGGAACCTCCAGGTGTTACGGTTGGACGGGAACCCCCTTGCATGCGACTGCCGGCTACTCTGGGTGGTGCGTCGCAGGCTGCGTTTGAACTTTGACGGGCGCCAGCCCACTTGCTCTTCGCCCGACGCGGTGAGGCACCGCGAATTCAGAGACTTCTCCGAGAAGGAGCTCCCCAGGGTTTTCACCTGTCGCCCAGCTCGTATCATGGACCGGCGGCCGCAAGAGGCAAGAGTGGAAGAAGGCAGCACGGTCCTCTTCTCCTGCAAGGCCGATGGGGATCCGTCCCCAGAGATTGCCTGGATCTCATCCCATAAAAATGTGGTCACTTCAACAGGAAGAATAAGAGTTTTACCGAACGGCACCCTGGAAGTGCGTTTTGCCCAGGTCCAGGACAGCGGCACGTACCAGTGCCTGGCGGGCAACGCGGCCGGCAATGACAGCCTGACCGTGGGGCTGTATGTCAAGGGGCTCCCGCGCAACAGAACTCTCCCTTTGTTCGCAGACGAGGGGTGGGTGGAGCCTTCGAATCCCCAAGCTGCCAACTCTTCAGCTCAAATGGCCAAGCCGTACCCATTCGACGCGAAGACCCTGATCATCGCCACCACCATGGGCTTCCTGTCGTTCCTCGGCTCGGTGGCCATCTGCTTTGT
Organism: Hirundichthys speculiger; assembly: GCA_018398805.1. Lineage (NCBI taxonomy): Eukaryota > Metazoa > Chordata > Actinopteri > Beloniformes > Exocoetidae > Hirundichthys > Hirundichthys speculiger. Next base: position 2,370,508 of record JAGFBZ010001678.1, read on the forward strand.
CTTCATGTTCTTCTGGAGTCAGAGCAAAGGTCAGATCAAGCACACGGCCACGATTGACTTTGTCCCGCGGTCCTCCGTGGGAGGAGGAGGAGATGGAGGCGACGGTGGAAAGTTCACCATGAAGCTTATTTAAATCGAGCAGATCTCAGCTTTGCTCTGAGATAGATGACCTGCGCTCAAAGGCCCCTCGAGAAGAAGAACAGGAGCCGGTTTATTGGGCTCGTGCCGGTCCTCTTCTGATGGCGGAATCGAATGGCAGAACATCTCTTGTCCGTGTCAGAAAACGAAACATCTCACGATCCGCAAGAACAGAATGACATGAACAGGTTGTAGACAGATCTCTCTTGTGATTACTCTGTATTTGCTTTTAGCAACTTACGTTTTTCGTTAAGAAAATGTCACAAGGCAAGTGATTTCCTTTTGTTTTTTTTATGAAGCATGAAATATATATACTTTTTTTTTTAAGTTTAGGTAATGATTCAAGAACACAGATCGATTATGACAATTATCACTTTTTTGAAACGTACTAGCTGCTGTTTTAAGCATTGGCGTTGTTAACACCCACCATCAATCAAGCATTTACCTCTTTTGATGCTAACTCTACATTGGTTTTAAGACTGTGACTTGTGATTATGTGACTATGAAGCTTTTGATATTTAAGTGTGGAATAGAGTAGCCGAATAAATTCTTCTTCTATACTGAAATTCTTAGCGCTTTGTTGTGTATTTAAAGGTCGCCGCATCGGAAGACATTGTCACTTGTGCGTAGCACCATAGTGCGAATTACGGGGGGGTTTGGTTTACAACTTTACAACTTCGACCCCCCTAAAGAAGGGACAAATTGTCATTTTTGTCATCTCTAGAAAATGTTGACCCCCCCAATTGTCATTGTATAATTCGTACTCTGCGTAGAGCTGATGCTAAAATTATGACGTAGCAGTGTAAAGGACTGATTGTCAGCCATAACGTACACAGGAATGTATCCGCTCCCATTTCTTGCTTTAAATAACTTTTTTCAGGTCTGCCTGTCCTTTTACGCTAGATATAGTAGTTACCAAATGAAAACATTAGATGGCAGTTTGTTCTGTCTGAGCATGCTGTTGTTTCACTTTATTCATTTTTTTTCTTTCATCCAATCAAAACACTGAAAAATGTGTGCCTCAGAAACATTCTCACCGTCGACAGAGGGAATGCTTTCTTATCAATGTCACCCTGTAAATATTTAGGTCACAGGTCATTTTCGTCCTCGCTTTGTTCTGCGACCTCGTCCCGTTCCGAGGATTAGCTGTCACAGAAATGCACCGTCTTTCTTGTAAGTATACTGTACCTTGCAGATGCTTCAGACGGTGCTCAGTTTTGCCAGGGAAGAAGTTTAATAGATGGCCGCGCACAAACACTCACATGTTTGCTGTAAATGACTTTTTGTTTTTTTCATTGTGTCATTAAATACTGGTTTGAACCTTCATTGTGTTTTCAGTTGCTTCATGTGAAATGTCTTGAAATGTTGGCGAGCCAGAAAGGAGGCATCATCTTCTCTCTCGACTGTTGCAGGATTGAAAAGACAATGACTGAAGCTCCTAATGTCAGTGACTCAGTTGTGAGGACTTTTGTACCTCAGTTTGATCTTAACAGAAACAACAACAATCTCTCTGCTTTTTCTCTTTTTCTTCTGTGAAATCAAAGGGTTAAATGTGCAGAGAAACACCATTAAAGCCTGCCCGTCTTATTCCAGTTACGTGTACGGACCGACTTTTATCCTTCTTTGTCCGTCAACATCAACAACATTTTAAATCTGAACGTTTCTTTTGAGAACTTTGAGCCGTTTCAGCTTCGTGGATCTGAGAGACTCGCAGATCTCTGAGTGAATTCACTGGACGGCGAATCATTTTGTTCTTCTCGGTCGCCCAGAATAACCCAGAAAAGTGAGGAAGAGGGAAAAAAAAAGATTATCACGTGTATGAGCAGAGATTTAAACCCTTTTGGATTACCTCTGCATGTCTCAATCTGTTATATAGGTCTGTCTGGCGGGTGCAATCCTCCAGCCCAGCCCGCCTGCTAATATTATCTATTTTAATACAAGCATTCGCTTCCATTGGACAGAAAGCCAAATGAGCAGATTAAAATGGTGTTTACAAGCCACTCCCACAGCGCTTGCCTGGCAACTCCTCCTCCCCACCACCACCTCCCCTGAGAATGTTACTTCACATCTGCTGGCTGGGCGGTCAGTTCTCCCCCATGTTTCGAAGGAGGAGCATTTCTGTACAACATCAGGCACATTTTAGAGTTTTGCTGAAAGCCTTTCGTTGACACTGTTTCTTTTTTTTTAAAGGGGAGGAGGCCCGATTCATCCCCTCAGCGACAACCACTTAACACTAAGTGCACCAAAGCTGAATATTCACACGGTCCTAAAAGGGTAACAATTAAAAATGTGGGTCAGTTGTTACTTTAGATCCTCGTATTTATGTTTTATTTTTCGTCTGGGTCACACACCCGCTCTAACGGAGCAAAATAAAACTTTCTTTAATGTTTTTTTGTTATTGGCCATTTGTTGGCTATCAAATATGAAAGCATGTGTATATGTACATACATACGTGAGCAAAAGAAGAAAAAAATGGCAAAAATGTGTAGTTTAAAGTCCCGGTGTACTTTTGCATGATTAGATCATTAATAGTGAAGCTTTAGGGCAAACAGTGGGAAGATGTTGCTGCTTTAACTACTTTACAGTTTTATATATTTCACATGAAATGACTCAAAATTAAAACACAGGGGTGATGAGATAATTTGTTTAAACCCTTTAGCGCTCAAATCTGTTCTGAGCTCTTAACCTTTGTCTTCATGCTTTGATTTTTGATAATTTCAACATGAAACTTGATCAGAGGCTTAAAGGGAAAATAAGTATTTGAACTGGCAAATGTGCGACGGCAGTTCTCTTGACATAACACGGTGACATAAAAATCTAGAAAGGCTGAAAGCCACTAGTTTAGGCTTAAGACATGTTTGTACTTTAGTTCATCATGTGTTCGGGGTGCCGGCTGGCGTGGTGACCGGTGATCTAGTCCTCTGACCATCTTACCTCAGTGCTGCTACCTGCATCTGTTTATATAGTCATTACATTCAGTCATCTCTCTGTCCTCCATCTTCTCTCTGTCCTGTCTCTCCTCTCTTTTTCTTTCTTTACCCAGCTGGTCTTCATCAGGAAGGTCCCCCCATATGATCCGGGTCCTGCTCAAGGTTGCTTCCTCTTAAAGTGGAGTTTTTCCTTGCCACTGTTTGGCTTAAAGGTTTTTTTTTCCCCCTGTGGGAGTTTTTTACTTGCCATTATCATTGTTTAGGATTTAATATTAAAATTTTAGTTAATGGTATTTGCTCGAGGGTCATGCTCTGGGTCTCTGTAAAGCGCCTGGAGAAAATTGACATTGTAACAGACGCTATACAAATAAAATAAAATTGAATAGAATTGAATTGAATTAAATTGAATGTCACTGCATGAAAACAGTTGCAAATGGACACATAAATACAGTGGAGTATTAGGTATCACATTAACCTGGAGTACAAGTATGAAGCAGCACAAAAGGGAAAGATGGTGAAGTACAGTCACACTGAAATATGACTTATGTGCTGTACCTGGGTTACTCTGCAACATCATCTGTTAAAGTATCGAATAGCTTACTTAAGGTTACTGTTTTGACGATTCAACCTTGACAAGTTTTTATTTATTGAACAATAAACTGTAAGCTGTTTTTGGCCAAAAAAAAAAAAAAAAAAAAAAAAGGTCCAGCTCCCTGGAGTCAGGTATGAGACCTGAAGGTACCCTCAACTCCCTGTCATTCTTAATTCAATTCAATTTAATTCAATTTTTTTGTATAGCGTCTGTTACAATGTCAATTGTCTCTAGGCGCTTTACAGAGACCCAGATCATGATCCCGGAGCAAATATTATTAACTAAAAATATAATATTAAATCCTAAATGAGGATAATGGCCGGTGAAAAACTCCCACAGTGGGAGAAAAAACCTTAAGTCAAAAAGTGGCAAGAAAAAACTCCACTTTAAAGGGAAGAAACCTTGAGCAGGACCTGGATCATATGGGGGGACCTTCCTGCTGAAGACCAGCTGGGTAAAGAAAGAAAAAGAGAGGAGAGACAGTACAGAGAGAGGATGGAGGACAGAGAGAGGAGAGCACACAAATGACTTAACTAGATGTAGACCTGATCAGACCTTCCTGAACCTTCTGCCACAGAATAGAATAAGAAATGATAAGTGGATGACGCCCAAACAGAATAAAAATGCTGTCATGAGGTGATGTTCCACCTGCTTTCCCTTTCAGACCCCCTGTTCTCTTCCTCTCTTCCTCCCCAGTGATTCTTCCTCTGCGTCCGTCTGAACGACTGTGTGCAGGTGCAGCGCCAGAGTGGAGTCACACCTGTGAAGGATTCACAGTCAGCGCTGCAGCTTCACATCTAAATCCCTGTTTGCTGCTCATTGTCATGGGTTACTGTCTCTGCAGTAAAGAACTGCTGGAGTGTTTGTTGGAGGCTTCACTGATGAATAATCTCAGTTTTTCTTAACCACCATGCCTCCAGCCTCTGCTTGGCCTGCTTTTTTCTGCCTGTGACCACATTAAATTTTCCTTTTGAATCCTTCCTAGTTTGGATAATAAATCATACAGTGGTATGCAAAAGTTTGGGCACCCCTCATTTTTAAGATTATCCTTTGTAAATCACTGGTTGTTTGGAACAGCGATTTCAGTTAAATATATCATATAGCAGATGAACACGGTAATATTTGGGAATGAAATGAAGTTAATTGGATTTACAGAAAGTGTGGAGTAATTATTTAAACAAAATATAGGGAGGTGCATAAATTAGTGTTTTTGTTGATTTAAAAAACCTTAAGCACTAATTTTTGGGACACAAAAATTGTTTGATAAGCTGACTGACCCTTTGACCTACATACACAGGTGAGGCCAATCACGTGAAAGGGTATTTAAGGTGGCAAATTACAAGTTGTTCTCTTTGCATCTTCTCTGAAGAGTGGTAACATGGGAGCCTCCGAACAGCTGTCAAATAATCTGAAAGCAACGATTATTCAAACTTTTGCGTACCACTGTATATATGCATCCCCCCAGTAGCATTTATGCATATAAAGAGGACTGAAATTAAGTAATTTGCAGGTGTTACATGTCTAATAACCCATGTTCTTGGCTGCTCTCATTAACCCACTCTTTGGAAGCCTGAACGCTTCCCTTGGCTCATTTTAACCAATTTTAGGGTGCAAGACGTAATGCAATCAGTTGCGTAAATCCCATAATCCAACCCTGCTGGGTCAAAACAGCCCATGACTGGGCTGGTCCATATTTGACCCAGCACTGGAGTAGCAAAATAACCTCAACTGGGTTATTTCGTAACTCAGCAATTTTTACAGTGCTGCAAGGCTAAATTTGGTCCAAATAGTGATGGGATGAGCTCCAGCAGACCCCTGTGAGGGAGGGAGGGAGGGATGGATGTCCAGAGCAACAGAGTTTGTAATACTAACAGGAGCTATGTCATGCAGGGCACTCTCCCCAGGTGTCTCCTGAGGTAAACTGGTCCTGGGGGGGGGGGGGCGGGCTGGACACAGACAGGCTCGGTAGATTCATATGAAGAGGAAACATCAGAGGACTCAGTGCTTACCAGGACCCCATCCTGGGGTCAGACCAGGGGAGGGGCTCGTTGCCGAGTGCCCTTTTAATCACGGGGTCCATCCGGACTCAGCTTCAACGGTTCCGACCCCCCAGACTGAGTCTGACCCCCCATCACATGCGAGATGGGCTATGTGGGTCTGGTGCGGTCTGACTGGAAGTTGGAAGCTGGTGGACGTTCCTCTGTTTGCCTTCTCCTGACAACAGTAAACAGAACATGAACCTGTTCAGGTGATTTCAGCATACAGGTAAGCTCTCTGAACACCTGGGGGAGACCAGAACATCCCATCGATTATCCAAGAAGCAGAACCACAGTTCCTGAGAAATGAAGGATCCGAAAACCCTGCTTTTGCTTCCATCTAGTGGTCAACTATTCTACAACTGAGACTTCAGTGACAAATACACACCAGGACAAAACTGACATCACTGATGGGTGGAGTCATTTGTGAAAATGGTCCATAGAGATGCAACAGCAACATAAATAAGGTTACGGCTGCTCTTACTTGGAGGAAGAAGGCAACTATCAGTAATGAAAGTATCAACCCAGTTGCAGCTCTGTAGATGGATAAAACACATTCACGTCTCAGGCTGATTTGTTAAAAGACTTGCATGGACACAAATGACTACTTCTGGCCTCAAATTTGAAAAGAAAGCAGTGTTAAAAGTGTATTATTTTTAACACTCAGGGACAATTAAAGAGGACGTGCTATAAAAAAATAAAATGTTCTGCGCTTGAAACCAGCCTTAAGCGAATACTCGATCAAAAACTCAGACAGCACACGACCTTTTCAGTTTGTTTGAGGATGCCAAGGTTGGAAAATATGTCATTCAGCGAAATGTTCAGATCCTTCCAGAAGAGCACCATCCTGCTGTTCCTCTGACGAGCACTTTCATAGGACTCAGGCCTCAGAGAAGAGAGAGATTCGACTGGCTGACTCCCCACCATAAAACCAGCTGCTATGAACAGAGCTGTGAAGACTTAGCTGAAAACTGTGTTTTTTGTACTATAACTCTGTGATCCATCCATGAACTAAACCATGACTCTTCCTATCCAGAGTCACGGGGGAGTGCTGAAGCTTATCCCAGCTCTCTTCAGGTGAAGGGCAGTGGTGCAGCCTTCGCCAATCCATCACAGGTGTAACGTCGTGATATTTTGACCAAAGCACGCCACAGACTTTTTATTAAGACCTCAAGAAATTGTGCTTGTGGTGGGGGGAGAAAGAGGCCAGGTTTTGGGATTAAATAGTAAAAGACACCCTCTGTGGATGGGATACAGTGATCCCTCGATAATTTGCGGTTTTAGTTATTTCCGGATTTTTCAGAAATATATAACATTAACAAAAAAAAATCAAGAAAAATTTGCGGAAACATCACAGGATGTTGTGCGCGTTCTCTCACAGTGAAGAAATGCTGTGAGCCAGCCTGGCCCCTTTAAGAATGTGCCCTTATGGGTAATAATGTGGCCTTATGGGTAATGGTAGTGGCCTTGTGGGTAATGTAGTGTGTGTGTTGTGGGACGGCAGAATGAAAACGGGGTTAGATGAAAAGTGTAGTGAGCATCAACAGCAGCCCAGCGTGTATAGATTTACATTCTCTGTTAACCGACAGGAGCCCAACAATACAACCTGTGTGATGTTACAAGTTCCTGCAGTGCCAGAATAAAGTGCTCGTTCCATGCAGAGAAAACTGGACTGTTTCTTTTGTTGTTGTTAGCGTGTTAGCTGCTAATTACGAGCTAAAAATAGCACAATACCAGCGGTTTGTTTACTACGGTTCAAAGACCAGAGGCTGTGAAGGTAACAGAAAGACCACAGTTGAGCCTTTGTCTTGTTTTGCTGCAGTGCCTCGATACTTTTTTTGCAGTTTTTAAACATATTTTAAACACATTATTTAGGCTCGGGGGGGGGGGGGGGGGGGGGGGGGGGGGGGGGGGGGGGGGGGGTGCTCCGGCTCCAGTTCACGGATTTTGAGTTAACCATTAACTGCGAAAAATAAGGGATCACTGTATACCAGGCTTCATGGGTTTGTTCCTTGCTCGGACCCACCTTGGTGTGTCTTACTGCGCTGAAAGACAATTTTAATGTTTTTCAGTTTTTCAGAGCAGATTTTTCCACTCCAGGAGCCCTCAGGTACATTAATGTATCATAAATGCCTGGATGATACTCCAGATGCTGCCTCCTAAATGAGTTTCATGAAAATGGATTCATCCATTTTCATTCTTCCAATAACAATCACTCAGCCCTTGTCGTTCTTTTGTTTATTATTTTTTTTTTTTAATTAAAGTAACAAATTCAAGCCAAGCAAAGCACAAACTGCTGATTCATTCCTATTTAGGCACTCAGGTGCTATTGACACATATTGATTGGAGATTACATCTGAGGCAGTTCCCAAGGATACAGCCAACTCAGTCAATATAACAACTGGCTGTTGTTGTTGGGGATATAAATGACCAAATATGTGTCAAGTCATCATTTTTTTTATTTGTGAAAACTAAATATGTGAGGCTTCATTTGTATTTCAGCATAACAGCTCATGATATCTGATTTTCACCTGGAAACATGAAACGTTTTAAAATAAATATTTCCTAAAGATGCAGACGTTTTACTTTCAAAAAGATCAAACTCATCTCTGAAAACCATCTTCATCAGCAACAGGTATGACGTGTGATGCTCCACGCGCCAGTAATTGGAGGCTGTAAACTAAAAAGGTTTGGTCTTTTTTTTTTTTTTTTTTTTTTTTTTTTTGCAGTCCCACCTTTCCTTTCTGCGCTCCTGTAGAAAAGCCGCGCGCTCCCTTTTTCCTTTTAGTTTCTGAGGTGGAGCCGGATACCCCGACTTTAAAAAAAAAAAAAAAAAAAAGAAGAGCGGATTGGGGGCAGCAGTCGCTGGCACGGCTCGGCTCGGCTCTGGGACGCAGCGGATCTGGGAGGGACCTTCAGAGGCGGCTTCAAGGAAGGAGATCAGTTTGGGGGAGCGCTTCAGTCCAGAGCGACGGAACCAAGTGAAAGATGAATTATTTTGTGCTGCTGTCGATTTTTGCCTCCATCGTTGCTGGAAAATCACCGAGGCTGAAATTCGTCGTGCACGGTAAGGTGCCGCGTTTTCATTAATCTGCTCTCGTGCGCGTCGTGGGTGAATGACTGGGTGACTGAGGAGTGAACGGATGAACGGAGCATCATGGGGAGATGCTCCCGGTTATTTCTTTCATTTCTCTTCACTTGGGTCAGTTTTTTTTTAATTATTATTTTCATTAACAAGTACATTTAAACGGCTCTGCCTCTGGATGAATCGCTTTTTCCTCTCATCCAGTTGTAAATCACTCTCTCCATCACCGAGGCCCCGCAAAACACCTTCAAAGGTTCTCATATGATTTTGCTTTTGTATAAAAACGAACAGCGATGTAATATCTTCATCTTAACAGTATAGTTTCAGTGTTTTCTCAGTCAGTCCCATGCCTTTACTTTACTTTCCCCCTTTTTATTTGTGCGTAAAATCCAACAACATCGGATCTCCGCAACTTGTGGCTTTTCTGCTGCTTTTTTTTTTTTAAAACTTGTCTGTTCTGCTCGTCTCTTTATCTAGTTGGAAGTTTAAGATCTGCTCCTGTCGAGGTCACATAGTCTCTAATAGTACCTCCGCGTCGTCCCTTCTTCCAGAGGCAGTGAGGAGGAGGAGGAGGGGGGGGGGGGGGGTTGACAGCAGAGGCGCTTAAAAGCAAAGGGGGAGCTCATGGCGCCCCCTTTTTTCTGTTCTGGAAAGGCCGTGTCTTTGAAAGCATCATTACTGTGAAATATGTCTCTTTAGAGGTTGACTCAGCCGCTGTGGCTCCCGCGTCCTTGCGGAGCTGCAATGCGGGACGCGGCAGCTGCTTCACACTGCAGCAGAGGAGTCCGGCTCAGTGACAGAGCGCTGCTTTTACAGCCCCAAAGAAAAAAAAAAAAAAACACACACACACATACAGGCAGAAAAGCGGGATGAGCAGCGCGAGCGGAAAATTCCAAACCGACTCCTCGTTATTTATTCCACTCACGCACTTCCACACAGCACACGCACCTCTAACATATTCAGGGATCGATAGAGGTGGGGGGGCTGCGTGTCAAGTTATCCGTATCTGTATCTCCCCCCCAGCCCCCTCCCCGTTGGACGAGCGCAAGATGACGTCCTCCGACGTGCGTGTCATATCAATCAAACTCGTCGTTACGCAATTCCAGACAAAGAGGCACGCGGCGAAGTGGCTCGCGGGGAGGAAGATGTCAGAGGAAATCCGCGAAAAGCGCAGTCTGGAGCCGTTTCAGGACCTTGGAGAGCGACAACGGTCCCGTTTGGCCCGCTGTAGTCAAACGGCTGATTACCAGACCTTCAGTAAACTGCAGGATGGAACCTGGTTTGGAAATCAAGTTTAGATAAATTACACCTGCTGTGATTTACTAAGGTAGTGCAAGAAAGAGGCGCGCTGCATTACAGTCATTTGTTGTCAGTCCAAGTCCATTAAAATAAGTGGATTCAATCTGAGGAGAAACCAAGTGTCATCAAAAAGGCTTCCTTCACAAACAAACAACCAGCTGCAGATGATCTTTACCAACAGATATGATTCCCTGTCAGTATATTTGAGTATATATATCATTAATAGATATAAATAATAGAAATAAACAAACTACACAGTGCTATAAAATAAGATACTTTCACTTGACAGGAAATCTTGTTTCTATTTTAGGTCCAGTTAAAGGTGGTGTAGGTGTTCTTTGAAAAAACGGTTCCATCAATCCAATTCAAGTGAGATTTTGAAAATATACACTCCCTCCCTCCTCCCAAAGGCTCCGCCTCCTCCTATTCAGCTCACCCCTCGAAACCACGCCTTCACACGATTCACGACTACATGAACCGCAGGGAGGGAGGGAGGGGTGGGTGGGAGTGCATTGATATTTGATGGACGTATTAGGCAGCCAATGAAAGTAATGATGATCACTATTTTGATTGGTCAGAGTTTTTCTCTGATTATACCCTCTAGACTGGACCAAAACCTTTCGTTTTTTTTGCAAACATTTTATTTCAGTGGGTGCAATGGGAATGTGAAAAGGTTTTTTAGGCAATATTGTAAAAAGTGCTGCAAAAAAAGAACACCTACCCCACCTTTAAAGTGGACATTACTTCATGTTAGAACAGTATATTTATGTGGTTAATGAAAGTGCTTTTTTATAGTAAAAGAGAAACTTAAAAGCTTTGATTTTGGTATTGATTCTTACTAAATTTTAGATTTCCTGACTATTTAAGTCATAATAGACATATTCATGATACATTTTAGAGTAAACCATGGACTCGGTGAGTAATTTATGTTTAAAAGAAGATAAATAATCTCTTTCCAGATCCAAGACTTTTAAATCTTGGCAACAGCAGAACAATTTGCAGGGTGACGTCACCGGAAACGTTGCCAAAATCCACATCATGTTGACTCGTCCTCGTGTCAGCAAACTCCTACCTGTGACTGGATACAGCTGCTACTGATATGCCCAGTATCTCACAGCACACACACACTTTAAGCATTTAGAGCAGCAGTTCTGCCCACTTACTGAATTATAGTTCAGCCTTCACTTTACTTTCAGCGTGTTTACTCATTATCCCCTGAGCGACTCTTGAACAGCGAAACGCTGTATTGCGTTCCCTCTCTAGCTGCTCTCACGTCTGGGCAGGTCCTGTTTATTTGGCTTATCAAAGCTTCCTCTTTGTCAAAAGCCCCCCTGCCGCCGCCATAAATGGAGTTATTTGTGACAGAATCAGAGCAGGAAAACTGAAGGCCATATTGCAGGAAAAAAAAAAGCACAAGCAGCTTGCTGGAATATGCTAAAAAGCCTCCCAGAGCAGAGAGGGATCATGGAGCAGGATGATAAATCTGTGTGGGTGTCGGCGCTTGCGAGGGCAACCTTTCAATTAATCACATGGGCCATGCATCTGCGGCGTGGAAAAATATCGATTAGTGCAGCTTTAATTACAGCAACACTAAAAACGGCAGTGCTGTTTAATATTTCATTGTGTGTGTGTTTTTTTGTGCAAGATTAGGCGTATGATAACCACTTGTGTAAGGTTTGCTTCTTCTCATTTCCTTCAGGGACTTACTTTAGGATTAAGATTTGGATTAAGGCAGCGAGTAGATAAAAAAGCTGAAATCAGCCTTCCTTTACAAAATGAAGTCTGTTTTGAATAAATATGAAAATACTGTTGTTGTCGAAGGGAAGATGTGTGTAAAGTGACTGAGAGAATGACAGGAAGAGAAATGACAATTCATCTCATGGGAAGGAGCATCCAAAATATAACGCTTATCTGAAATTAAGTGACTATTTGTCTCCATTTATTATGCTTTCATACCATGAAAAACACGCTACTAAGAGGGATCATATATGACTGAAATAGTGGCATTTGATATTGTTGTTTGCTTTGTTTCAGTATTCAGGAAGCTTTTGACTAGAGCTGAGAGATTTTTATCAATTCTGCGATATATATCGATATTTTATCAAGTATCAAGTATCGATTTTTCAGCCATGGGTATCGATATCCTAAGCTTCTTTCAAAACCCGCGTGTCCCACCTTTAAAAGCTTGCAAGCAACAATTTGCACAGTTTAATAGGAGTGAGTATTGGCAAGGACCTCACAATACGATACGTATCATGATACTTGGGTCGCAATGCGATATTATCACGATATCACGATATATTGCAATATTATACCCAGTTAATATCAAAATTAAAAGTAGAGACGAAAAATCAAGTTGCTGTATATGTTCATCAGATGATATTGATCATTCAGAGGACAAATTGAGTCAAAACTATTTGCTTCAAAACAACCTATTTATTGTATATTATTAGTGTTTTTGCACATTTAAGTAACCATTAGTAACCAATAAAAAATTTATATTATATTGGGTGGCTGAAAATCGCGATATATTGCCAAATCGATTTTTTTTCACACTTTTTTCAAACTACTGTTTAAATAAATGAAACTATTTTTCTCAACAAATCTTTTATTCATTTTGTCCAGCGTTTGCAAGCTGCCTGTCAGCCATATAATGTGTAATTGATGCTTTCAGTTCAATTAATTCAAACAAAGTCATTGGAACACTCACAAGATGTCACCAAAATCACTTTGTCCCTTTAAAATCTTTTGGAAAATGATGTAAATGTATTGTAAGATGAATATCGATATATATCGTATCATGAGCCGAATATCATGTATCGTATCATATCACGAGATAAGTGTATCGCTACAGCCCTACTTTTGACCACAGTCTAATGACAGAAAAGATAAAGATAAAAAAAAAAATCTTTGCTTTACTCTCTTTAATATGCACATTTTTATGTGCAATTGGGGATTTGTTTCTTCAAAAGTGACTTGCTTGTTTGAAAATGTCTAACTTCAAGGAATATGTTGTCTCTCGAGAGTCAAGCAACTACTCAGCCGTTGCTCTTAATGAAGCCTTTTTCTTTTTTTTTCTAAAGCGCAAGCTTACAAAAAAAGAAAAGAAAGAGGCTTCTTGTCTTTAGTTGTTAAAAGCTGACCGTTTGAAAATTCAAGGTTTTAACCCAGCAGGGTCATTAAATGTCTTGGGGAAGAAAAAAAAACAAATGAAGGAAATGCATTTGCGCTGCTAAAGGGGCGCAACAGAAAACAAGTTAGAGGTTCATTTCAGTTCAGTCACTTTGTTTAGTTCCCGTTCAGAGGCAAAGAGAATCTCGAGGGACTTTAGACGTGAAAACAAGCTGCAGTCCAATTAAGTAGAAAACAACTATATTCCAATTCAGCCCAGTTTATGCAGTTCATTTCAATGGAGTCCGGATTCATTCAAGTTGCTGTTCTCAACTGCTTTAAGGCTGCCTTATGTGTGAAGATGTTACACGTGCATTTGTTTCCTGTTTAAATTTCATGCAACCAACTAGTTGCTCTCCTGTCGAGCTGTAAAGTTTATTAGCCTGGTAATGTCTGTGGTTTACAGGAGATTGACAGGGCGTAGGTTTTCCCGCTCTAAAATGAGAAGCTGTAAAGGTCCAGAAACAGTTCACATTAGGGATGTTCCTGGCGACTAATTTCCCTGTCGACTAAACAAAATTTTTAATTAAGACTAGTCGACTAGTCTAAAAATTACCTGCGTTATCCTCTCAGACCGGATGGGAGAACACCGTCTCCGGGTAAACAATGTCAAATGGGCCTGAGTGTGGCTAGCACCGCTAGCATCAGCAGCCGTCGTCTCGTGCAGATTAACATCCAAATGCTTGAGTCGAATGTGGTTGCGCATTGCTCCAGTCGAGTGATTGTATGCCAGTTGTTTCTGACACAGTCTACATACTACCTTGTTTTCATTTTCTAGATTAAAGTACCCCCAAACCGCGCTGGTTTTGCGAGAGGCCATCTTCCCACCGTGCCGTTTTAAAACTCCAGTCTACTCGAGCATTGCCGCGGAGAGGAGGCTGCTGTCTGACGGCTCTGTAGCCCCGACTAGTGGCGGGCAGCTGTATGACAGTTAAGCAGCCTTGTACATGAATAAAACACAAATTGGTTTAAACGACTAATATTTCTGGTGCTGACTAGTAAGTAGGCAGACGTTTAATCGGTTAGACGACTAATCGCGCGCATCCCTAGTTCACATCTACTACGATGTGAAATTGGTTGATTGAGTCAAAGAAATGCAAGACTTGTACAGTGATCCCTTATTTTTCGCAGTTAATGGGGACCGGCGCCCCCCTGTGAAACTTAAAATCCGCGAACGGGAGCTGGAGCCCCTCCGAGCCTCAATAATGTGTTTAAAATATGTTTAAAAACCGTAAAAAAGTATCGAGGCACTGCAGCAAAACAAGACAAAGACTCAACTGTGGTCTTTCTGTTACCTTCACAGCCTCTGGTCTCTGAACCGTAGTAAACAAACTGCTGCTATTGTGCTATTTTTGGCTCGTAATTAGCGGCTAACACGCTAACAACAACAAAAGAAACAGTCCAGTTTTCTCTGCATGGAACGAGCACTTTATTCTGTCACTGCAGGAACTTGTAACATCACACAGGTTGTATTGTTGGGCTCCTGTCGGTTAACAGAGAATGTAAATCTATACACGCTGGGCTGCTGTTGATGCTCACTACACTTTTCATCTAACCCCGTTTTCATTCTGCTGTCCCATGACACACACACTACATTACCCATAAGGCCACACCACTACCCATAAGGCCACCTTCTTAAAGGGGCCAGGCTGGCTCACAGCATTTCTTCGCTGTGAGAGAACGCGCACAACATCCTGTGATGTTTCTGCAATTTTTTCTTGATTCTTTAAAATATTATATATTTCTGAAAAATCTGCGAATAACTAAAACAGCGGAACTTAAAGCGCGGATTGGCGAGGGATCACTGTAATTGCAAGACTCGTTCAGCTCGTGAGTGGACACGTTATGCTGCGTTTGCCCATTCTGGTGCGTTTTTTAATGCTATTATTTCTTTTTTAGTTTAGGTTTCCTCCTAAACAAGGAAACCTGCTTTTTTTTGATCAGTGTTTTCAGTAAATGAAACCTGCTCGTTGTCAGGACTCGTTGAACTGTTTTCTATACTGATGGAGGATTTAATAAAGATTTTGAAGGCGGAGGTTTGGATTACCCATAGTTCCTTGATGAGAGAAACATATCTGGAGCGGACAGTCTGCTGTTATCTTCAATGAATTCATCCCTGGGCATTTCTTTTTTTTTTTGTTCCTGGTGTCACCATCCCTCCCTGAGGTGAGTTTGGCAGATTGTTAATAGTCAGACCTAAACATTTGATGTTGATTAGCCAAACTGAGAGCTTCCTTGATGTTTAATCACGGTTTTTAATTAACTTTTTTTTCTCTCTTGGAGCATCTTATGGATCTTTTTGATTGCTTGGGTAGCTGGGAGGTTTGTATATGGATGACTACCATCCCTTTTTTTCCTTTTATAATTTTATTTGAGCTCTGTGTGTGTGTCTAGAGTATTAACTGGTGCTGAAACCACAGGTTGAATAATCAGAAGCGTCATCGCTGCAGATGGAAACATTAATATAAACCGGTAGCTTTAACGCTCTCATAAGGCTCCGGCAGCCACACTGGACTTCCTTGTGTATTTCTCATTTCCGTCTGAAGTACAATATTCATAAGTTAGATTCGCGCCAATGAGGGAGGCTGCTGTTTCCATAGAAACGTAGTTGGTTGTCTAGCAACCTGCGCTGCCGCTTCTCTCTTCATCCTGGTCTCGCTGTCAGATTAGATGTCCTTTGTTACGTCAGGGGTGAGGAGAACGTCTCACCCCTGAAAGGCTGTTTAGAGAATCCTCAGGCGACAGTTTTCTTTTATCTTTTGGGAGAGTAAATGGGGAAAAGTCCTTTTTGACCCAGAGAGAAAAAAAAAAAATAGACAAAAAATAAATAAAAGAGCAACTTTGTCATTTTCTATCAAACCCTCTTTTAGTCACAGAGCATCTGATATCAGATGTGGCCATTTTAAGATTCCTCATGAACTTAGTCAGAGTTAAATCATTGAAACGATTTGCATCTATTTCTAAACCGAGCACAGTTGTAGTGTAGGTAAGTGTGAGTCCGGTTTGAATGTGTGAATCAGAGATGCCCAAATGTACTTCTGAGCCTTCTGGAGGCGTCAGCGGCGACAGGATTTGTGATATTTACGCTCCCGCCACATGGCATTTTCCTCCAAACCGGGTGCTGTGAGGGCTCGCTGTTTGACGTAAAAACCCCAAAGGTCAGTCACTTTACAGTCGGTGTATTTTTTTTTTTAGTAAATGAAACCAGTTCACTTCTAGAGCTCATTGAGCTGTTTCCTATATTGATGGGAGATTAAATGAAGATTAAAACAAAAAACCCTGAGGTTTGGCTCTGCGCCACGAGGGCTTCTAGACTTTGATTTAACCTGCCAGAGGAGCTTAGGCCAGATAAATCTGGATCATCTTTTTAAATAACTTTCAGAAACTTAATTTTGCTTTCATGCAGTAATCTCTTTGTTATTGTGTTTCACATTTACTTTACAAATCTTTTTACCAGACTACCCCCCCCAAAAACCCATCTTTTCTGTGATTGATTTCCTAAAATTTTAAAGCTGCTTTTTAGAGGATTTAGGGGAAAAAAAAAAAGACACATTTACTCTTCCTTGTCTATCTTTCTGTCAGGTATGTGGTGGTGGTTTTCGTTGCTTTGTTAGCGCTGTACACAGACGTGTGTGGCGTCACTCACAGACGTCTGGAGGCTGACTCATGCTCTGGATCTCTGGAAAGCACCGAGACAATTTGTGAGTTGAGTTGAATTCAACTCAAGTGGAAAAATGGGCAAATGGGTGGACTGAACAAGCCTGGCCGTCAACTGGGATAAGCCCGTCCTAGCCCAGTTATCACGCTAACAGATGATGCTAACTAATGTTTCCTCATTTTGGTGGAATCTGTCCATCCGTCCTTAAAGCAGAGGCAAAATGAGGAAACGTTAGTTAGCATCATCTGTTAGCATGATAACTGAGGTAAGAGGAGCTTATCTCAGTTATCACGCTAACAGATGATGCTAACTAACGTTTCCTCATTTTGGTGGAATCTGTCCATCCGTCCTTAAAGCAGAGGCAAAATGAGGAAACGTTAGTTAGCATCATCTGTTAGCATGATAACTGAGGTAAGAGGAGCTTATCTCAGTTATCGTGCTAACAGATGATGCTAACTAACGTTTCCTCATTTTGGTGGAATCTGTCCATCCGTCCTTAAAGCAGAGGCAAAATGAGGAAACGTTAGTTAGCATCATCTGTTAGCATGATAACTGAGGTAAGAGGGGCTTATCTCAGTTATCATGCTAACAGATGATGCTAACTAATGTTTCCTCATTTTGGTGGAATCTGTCCATCCGTCCTTAAAGCAGAGGCAAAATGAGGAAACGTTAGTTAGCATCATCTGTTAGCATGATAACTGAGGTAAGAGGAGCTTATCTCAGTTATCGTGCTAACAGATGATGCTAACTAACGTTTCCTCATTTTGGTGGAATCTGTCCATCCGTCCTTAAAGCAGAGGCAAAATGAGGCCAGCTCTTACCAGTCGGAGGTTGAAGCTAGCTGAGGTTGGGGCTAGCTGAGGTTGAGGGTAGCTGAGGTTGAGGCTAGCTGAGGTCTGGCGAGTTGGCTGCAGCCCAACCCCAGACTGACCTGGGAAGGTCCAGGGGTGAAGGCGGCTTGACCGGAGCTGCTGGCTGAAGGTCGTCAGCAGCCATCTCTGCCAGCTCGGCCCCGGGGCCCCGTTAGCCAGTTGGCAGGCTTCGCCTCCAGACCTACCCAGAGCTGCTCACGGTGGTCTGTTTGGACAAGTAGCATGAGAGCGCAACAAGCCATATTAGCCGTGGCCTCTCAAGCTCCAGCACATTCTCAGAAACCTGCTCGACAAAGTCAGGCACCACCGATACGATGGCTTCTGGTGTCTAACGGGTTCAAATGAGAGCGACTTTGATCTTTTTGCTCTCAGCTCACAGCTCAGATGTCAAGTTGATCGAAAGCGCTAAGTGATGACGGCGAGACGTTAACACCATAGACGGCAGCGTCGCTGTCTCTCAAAAGAGAGACTTTCTGCTGTTCCCTTCAGGGGTCGCCACAGCGAATCATCCTCCTCCATCTGACTCCGTCCTCTTTTCTCAGACCATCTAACTTCACGTCCTCTTTCACTACATCCATAAATCTCCTCTGTGGTCTTCCTCTCAGCCTCCTCCCTGCCATTTCCAATCTCTTGATCCTTCTGCCGTTATATTCACTATCCCTCATCTGTTCATGTCCAAACCATCTCAGTCTGACCTCTCTGACTTTCTCTTCACAACATCTAACATGTGCTGTTCCTCTGATGTTCTCATTCTTAATTCAGTCCACCCAAAGGGAACCCCAACATTTTAACCTCTGCTCCCTCCAGCTCTGCCTCCTGTCTTTTCCTCAGCGCCACGTCTCTAAACCATACAGCACCCTTTTATCATACATCATACCTGACACTTTTCTCCACCCATTCCAACCCGCTTGCACGCGTTTCTTCACCTCTTTTCCACACTCTCTATCGCTACGTTGGACAGAGATAGCGGTGGGAACGATATGCAGCAGGATAAGGTGATTAAAGGACAAAGATAAAAATTGCATTAACAGGTGCCAGAAGTGAGATGGGAAGATGAAAAGAGTACTTTGGAGACTTGATGAATGAGGAAAATGAAAAAGAACGAAGAGTAGAGGAGGTGACGTTGTGGCCCAGGAGTTAGCAAAGATTAGCTGGCTGAAGCGAAGAAGACATTGAAGAGGATCAAGACAGTTGGTCCTGAAGATATACCTGTGGAGGTATGTAAGCGTCTCAGAGAGGTGGCAGTAGAGTGTTTGACTAGGACTTTAAACAGGATCCAGTAGTATTCGTGCAGAGTTGTGGCAACCACAGAGGAAAAAGTTGGGAAAATTCTCACAATGGAATTATAGCAAAGAGTAGTGGAAGCTAGACTGAGGACAGAAGTGAGCATCTGTGAACAGCAGTATGGTTTTAATTCCAAAAAAAGAGTACTACAGATTAGGGGTGGGGAAAAAAAATCAATTTTTTATTAGTGGTCCAATATAATATTGATTTTTCAGCTCCTAATATAGATTTTTTAGGAAAATACTTAAATGTGCAAAAACACAAATAATAAACAATAAATAGGTTGTTTTGAAGCAAATATTTTTGACTCAATTTGTCCTCTGAATGATCAGTATCATCTGATGAACATATACAGCAACTTGATTTTTCATCTCTATTTTTAATTTTGATATTAACTGAGTAGAATATCGCAATATATCGTGATATTGCGATATCGTGATAATACCGCATCGTGACCCAAATCTCATGATATATATCGTATAGCGAGGTCCTTGCCAATACTCATCCCTACTACAGATGCGATATTTGCTTTGAGGATGCTTGTAGAGAAGAGCAGAGAGGGTCAGAGGGAGCTGCATTGTGTCTTTGTAGACCTTTAGAAAGCAGATGACAGGGTGGCGATAGAGGAGCTGTGGTGTTGAAGAGGAAGTCTGGAGTATCAGAGAAGTATGTTAGAGTGGTGCAGGACATGGATGAGAGCTGGAAGAGGTGAGCAGTAGGTGTGACAGAGGAGTTCAAGGTGGAGGTGGGAAGTGCATCAGGGATCGACTCTGAGCCCCTTCCCGTTGCTATGATGATGGACACACTGACAGATGAGGTTAGAGAGGAATGATCATGGAGTATGATGTTTGCAGATGACGTTGTGATCTGTAGTGAGAGCAGGGAGCAGGTAGGAATAAATCTAGCTCCTAGAACAATGGGGCTGATGGACATCGATTGACTTCCAGCTCCTCGCGGTCATTTGAGGACCTGCACATTTTACCACTTTCATGGTGGTGGCAGTGAAACAAGCCTGTTGGTGCGGTATCTTTTAATAATATGATCAAATGTTTTCCTTCATATCTCCAAAACTCATGTGAGTTCGGTTCCTTTGATGCCCATGTGGTATTATTTTGATTACATGCATAAAATGCACCCATTTTTATGTCTCACACCTCCTGTTCTTCCCCTCAGAGACCTCCAGGTTTCACTTCAAAACGCCTGAGAACTACATCAGCATGTACCACCAAGAAGGGAGCGACACGCTCTATGTAGGCGGACGGGCAAAGATCTACGTGTTGAACTTCACAGACAAAGGTGTCAATGACCAGCAGGTAAGATCTGCTCTTTTGTGACCAGCCAGCAATCAAATCTGAAAAGTTGCATCTGAAAAATTGCTTAAGTACCAAAGCATCAAAGCTATACAAAAAAAAAAAACACCTACATCGATATACAGGATCTTTTACCTGACTAAAGAACATTAAATTTCTAAAACCCCAAATTCCAAGGCTGAAATTTTTTGGTGTAAATGTAGACCTATCCTGAAAGATACAGATAATAGATTTGCAACAGCTGTTTCAGACTTTGGGAAATTTGCTCATCAGCTTGTTTGAAAAGCCTAAAATGAGAAAAACGGCTATTGCTCAATTTATTTGTTTGCTTGGCAGCTACATCATCATAAATACTGTAAGCAAATGAAAAGAGGAGCTTCCCTCCTGTCCAGATATTAATTCTTTCTTCTGTTTTCTGGACCAACCTTTTAATGGCTTGTTCCAGCTGTCACTGGCTGGGGGAAGCCTCTGTCTATAATTCCTTAATAAAATTATTAACTGACAAATGAAACTGATGACTTGGCTTCGCAATGTGTTTTTCAGTGAATTAATTTACTTAATGGACAGTAGCAGAGTTGAAGGGAGGTTGCTTGACTAGGGTGTCTAATGTGCCTTGATTAAGGTCGGAAAGACTGAGACGTTGGTTAAATGTTAAATAGGAGGGAAAACAGTTCCTGTTTAACAGCAAATTTCAGCTCTTGATTGGATGTTTTCTTCTAAATTCATTCCATTTCTGGTTAGATTTCAGTTGGACATGGTTAGGTGATGCCATACTTTAAATACTAAAACACAGTTTAGCTTACTTTTGAATCTTTCTACAATTACCGTTTCCCTTGAGATACTCACTGAAGGCACATCGAGTTGCCTTCTTGCTGTGGAGACGACGTGGTGAGCCAGGGAGGCTGAGAAATACGATGGCCAAGAACTGAATGGATCACCATGTCATCCAGGTCTGCGCAGGTCTGTTAACGACCCGTTCATTTGAATCAGGTGTGCTGAAGCAGAGAAACATCTAAGACTTGCAGGACAGTGACCCTCGAGGACTAGAGAGACCCCTGACTTAGAGATTAGACATTAATGAAGCTGTACTTGTCTCTGTGAGGGGCGACTGAGCTAAAAATGTCAACAACAGAAGAGGAATATGCTGGCCAACAGACTGAAGAGACTGGAAATACTTTGTTTCAGCAGCAGATCCCGTATTCTGTCTAATGATTACCAGATTACGTTTGGGTTATCCTTGGATGTAGCGAGAGGTGAGAACTGCAAGAAATGATGTGTTTGGCATCGTGGAACAGTTTTGATGTACAACAGCATAGTTCTTTTCACTGTTCACAAACTGTTCAGTCTCAGGCAGCATCTTCACCATGGTTACCATCAAAGGCCTGGTTTGACTTTTCTTTTCTCAGGGGTTCAACTGAGGCCAAATCACGCTTTTTATACAAGAGTTAATTCAAGAGGTAGAGCCGTTTGTGCACATCTACATGTGACCAGGTGGACGCACATCGATACCATTTTGTTGCGTTCTTGTACGCGCTGACCTGCAGGTTGTGGGTAGCGGGTGGTCTGGCCATCCGCTACCCACAAGCCTAAATCCCTGGTCGCAAGATACCGAGTTTGTGGAAAGGGCAAAAGACACGCCCATTGCCACACCTACAAAGTGAGTAAGGGTGTCGGCATAACGGGTAGCGGCTTTTAGCGAACAGAAGATTGCATTAGCGGTTAGCGAAGGCTTGTATACCCGCAATTATTACCAGGTAAGGGGAAGTGTATGATCGGGCCCTTGGAGTCTTGGAACTTGCAATTTTTGGCTCTTCTGTTGCTGTTTTTGGTGGCTAAAGTTAGTTGACTTTAGCGTCAAAGCACCATTGCTATGGTTGGGTGCGGTATCAGAATTACGACTTTTTATCCTTGAATAATGTATTTTCATTTTTAAATGGCAAATTTCACAAGATTAGACTATTGTTGTTTCTTTTAAAGTGATTTTTAAAATTATTTATTTTTCTACCTAAAATCACAAATTTCACAAAATCATGACTTTTTAACTTAAAACTTTTTTATTGTAAAATATCACATGTTACAATTGAAACATTTTGACCAAAAATCATGAAATTTTTTTTGTAAAAAAAAAAAAAATAGAAAGAAAATTTTACAAAACTGCAAATTTTTGACGAAATTGAACAACTTTTTAACAAAATTCAGCTGAATTTGATGAAGCAAAACAGAAGGAAAATGCACATTTGAAAACAAAACAAGAATCCAACCTTTATTGTCAGGAACGAAGAATATAAGAACAAAGGCATCTATAAAGAGATTCAACTATCCAAGAAGCAGAGATGTATTACTCAAGGGTCAGAAAACTCAGTAATCTACTCTGTAAAGCAGAACCAATGCCTGCCTTAATCAAAGCAACCTTACTTGACAGTTTTCTACTGCTCTCTCCAGGTCTATATACAGTGAACAACAAGTTCATCGCAGATCTTTTTAGAAGTTGTTGGGGGGAAAATTAAGAAATCTGGAAATATCAAGGCAATAATGAGACTTTGAACAAGAAATGACATGTAAAGAAACATCCTTTTCTGTGAGGGTTTTGTTTTACCGACTGTTTTGATACTGCAACACTTCAGTTTGAAATAACTTGGTGAAAACTAAACGTTCCTTCCTCCCACAGATCCCAGCGGCATCTGATCAGACTGCAATTGATACCTGCAAGGCAAAGGCCGCTCCACTCGAGGTAGAAACTCATCCTCCATCCCTCCTGAAAAAGCCTGTCCTTTCTCATCACCATCATCTGCTGTGCTACAATGTTCAGTTTTTACTCCAATGTTCAATTCAGCTTCAGTTTTGGGACGCATGGCAATAAATGAGGACAGGCAAAGCAGTATTTTATTGAATGACATAAAATTACGCAGGAGAAAGCCTCATCTCAAACAAATTAGAAAAAAAGAAAAACACCATACAGTTCAGTGAGCAGTTGAATGCAGATAATATTTCATCTCAATACCCAAGCTACGATAAGTCTAAGCAAGGTAAAGAAAAGTGTAATTTCAAATGAGAGCTGCAATGCTTAGAAACCAATAAACGCTTCCCCGGCGTGTTGTTGAAGATGATGTTTGCCATAAAAATCCAGGTCTGCAAAGAAAATGTCACAACGGACTGCTTTATGTTCAATTAATTTTGCATTACCTCGTTACCATGAGAGTGTCATTACTTTTAGTATTTTGTGCTGCCTTTGCTGTCCCCAATGACAGATCAGCAATCATATATGCTTTATTCCAGTCGCTCTATCTTGTTCAACGGTATATTTAAGGAGCCCTCTGATGTTTCTTGCCCGTCCAGCCTCCTGCCGCTCTCAGAGTCCCACCTCCTCCCCCAGCGTCCACCTGTCGCCTCCATTTCTGTGGAGGAGTTGAGTTACGTTCATCAGCCACAATATGTCTCTCCGGACAGTATGGGCCCAATCTTCCGCCAAATCTCCTAAAGCCGCTATTAGCGGGAGAGGCGTTCCCCCGCAAAGAACGCAAGCTTCCACTTCCCTAAACCCGTGATCTTACCTGCGCTACCCGCTATATTATGCATGGGAGAGGTTAGGGCGTTCCACCTGTTAAACCAACCAGTGCGTCAGTTGCCTTTAAGAGCAGGTTGCGCTACCCGCGATCGCAAGATACCGAATTTGCGGAAAGCGCAAGAGACACGCCCATTGCCACACCTACAATGTGAGTAAGAGAATGGCATAGCGGGTAGCGGCTTTAGGGAAGCGGTAGATTGCATTAGCAGTTAGCGGAGGTTCCTAATCCTGCAATTTGCGGGTAGTGGGTTGCGGGTAGCGGCTAGCGGCTAGTGAGAGGTGTACGATCGGGGCCTATGTCTGATAACTGGGGATTAATTAGGTCGGTGCCTAAATGCCAAAAGGCACATGTTTTACCATGAGGAAAGGGTTTGAAGTCTTCATTGTCAGAGCTGACTTACTAAGAACAAATAAATAAAAAATGATGTATATGAAGTATATGTAAGAAGCTATGTGCAAGATGTACACAGGAATCATAGATTGCAAGTGTTTTAGTCTTTTGTTGGGCTTGTCGGTACCCGGCACGCTGAGCTCACGCTGCTTCATGATCCATCCATGTGGCGCTCCCTTGTAATATCTTCATCATCTCTCAGAATATATATTATATCCCAGTATACGATCTAGATTGCTCTCATTTTTATTCCATGTATGTTTCTACTCCTACATGCCAACTCAAGTTCTGCTCTTCATTTTTCTTCTCTGATTTTTTTGTGTGTTTAGTTCTTATTTAGTTAGAATCAAGTTGATGTATTTCTTTACCCAAGTGGCCCTCATCTTCGCGTTTGCACATCTATAGCACGCCGTCAGTTACGGGAAACGCTCAGTCTCTGTGAGGGGATTGATGTTACTCTTCGTGTGATGCATTTAAAGCTCCTGGTGCATTTTGAGAGGATTATTTCTGACTGTATCAGCTCCTGATTGAGCAGGTGTCCTGCGTGACTGCGGTGTGTGAAGCTAAGCCTGGATACGCTTGTTTTTTTAGACTTCAGCTGCTGCTGTGATCTAAATGAGCTGTTGCTGCTTGAACCTGCACATTACCAACACTACAGGAGCTTGGGAATATTTCAGGAAAGGCTGAGATGGACAAACCTTCAGTTCTAACACGCGAGCACTGCGTTTGGTCAGTGCTACCAGCTATTAAAAACGATGGCGTCATGGCCACGCTAGCCAGAGGACATCGATGGCTGCAGCAGCATTCAGTCTGACGGCTGTTTTAACCTGAAGGCTGCAGTATTAATCAAAGCTACAGTCTGTTGACAGTGATCAATGAGAGCTGGTCATCCAGCTCCATTTTTCTTAACTCAGCCACTGCAGACCAGGCAACAACACTAAAAACAGTATCATGTTGTAGTTTAAGCTTGTAGCATGGGTCAGCGGAAATGTAAAAGTTATAACCAAAAGATGATCTTCGCAAAGGATCCTTTTACAACTCTAAAAAGTCTAAACATTTAACACCTGTACGTTTAAAACTGTTACTGCGGTGGGCTGGAAGCGTCGGCAGTGTTGCTGTCTGGTCTCTTTGAATGAGGAGATGCCAAGTGTTCCCGAACCGGTGCGGCTTGGCAGCTTTGGTGTGGGTCGAATGCATTTTGCTGTCCACACTAGAGATCTTCGGGACAACCCGAAAACCCGAGGTTCCGACCCGACCCAATGGTCTCGGGTCCATTTAAAAGACGTGACTCTGGGTTCGGGTCGGAATCTGTACAGTTAGTCTCAGGTCCGGTCGGTGCTCTCTGACAGGCTGGGTCCATGTTTACTCGAGAGAGGTAAAGATATTGGCGGTGGCAGCCAATGTCAGGACTCGGGGCAATTAAATGATTATTCATTAACGTGGCGTGTTTGTCATGAAACAATCGTGTTGCCGTAGCGTGTTATTAGCGGTTTGTCCAGCAGCTGTAAAACACAACGGATCGCTAACATGACAATGTTGGATGAGAGAACATGTTCACGACACGTCCTGACCGGTATAGGCTATTAGCGTTAGCAGTTGCTACCAATAGCATCTGTATCCACAAAGAGAATAACGACGTGGATTTATTGTTGTTTACATCACGTAGCCTATGTAGCAACTGAACCGGTAGAAGAAGACAACTTTAGGTAAGAAAATCAAGTTTTATTCAACGCTAGACAACTTTTAACAAGAGCAGCTATGGGCTGGATTGTCTTGGTTCTATTCGGGTAACTCGGTTCGGTTCGTCGTCTGAAACTAAAGACTCGGGTCGGGTTGATTCCGGGTCCAAATATTGCGGCTCCATTCGGGTTCGGGTCCATGAAAGTGGACCCGTGAAGACTCTAGTCCACACTAATGTTGCCTTCATTGTAAATGGACTGCACTTAGATATATATATATATACCGCTTTCTCCACACCATCAAGGCGCCCTCAAAGCGGTTTATGATGGCCTCTCATTCACACCTCAGAGGGCGGCTGCTGCCATGCAAGGAGCTGCCAACCCACTGGGGGCAAGTTAGGGTTCAGTGTCTTGCCCAAGGACACTTTGGCATGTGGACAGTTGGAGCACGGATCGAACTGCCAACCTTACAGTGACTGGACGACCCGCTCTACCAACTGATCCCCCAACTGTCCCCACCCCACCCCATACTTACTAAGATTTCTGTTTCCTTTGTCGTTTGCCAGAACGTTGTCATTTCTTACCTGTTTCACTCTCTGCAAGCTTAGTCGTGTTTGTTTCTTTCCTGCTTTGCATTGCATTTTTTAGTTGACTGGACTTCTGCAGCTCCCTTACTTTTGAATTAATTCCAATAGTTAGTTCTCTCTCTTTTCTTTCTTTTACCTACTAACATCCTGTTCCACCATGACACATTTCAGTTGATGCACTTATATTTATCACACAAAAAAAACAGAACACAATCACGGAAAAGATGCTCCACATAGAGTCAAAATTTACAATAAGCATAAAAAATCTCTCTATATATTTATATATTTATTCATGGGAGCTTTAAGTTGAATACTTATCTATGGCTGTGAGGTAAATCCAGAATCTGAGCCTTAAAGCCTGAAAACTTCTGAAAGACCCACATCATTAAATAATTTTTATAATAATGATGTGTTTGGGGAGCCAACAGCACGTTGAGCCAGAAGAAGTCTCTGATGCTCATATTAGAGAATCTCAAGAAGCCCAGAGAGGCCTGCGAAGCCTCAGATAACACAACTGCTAAGTCCCTTTCAGAGTAATTTGTCCCTGATCTGAGTGTCATACAAAAGGAGAGAATCGCCATTTTTTTAAAAAAAAAAAAAAGTCCGACCCCAACTGTGCAGCTTCAATCTTCCGAGTATAAACGACTCAATGGAATCTAACTTGGGGCTGTTCAAATTGTATAATGTACTCTGTGACTCTGTGAGTGTTCTTAAGACTGACGAAGATTCTTATCTTTTATTGACATCAAATGGCTCTTGTCATTGTTTGACGTTGGCAGCTGGCTCGCATCGCAGTCAAGTACAGTCATCCCTTACTTTTCGTGGTTAATGGTGACTAGTGCCCCCCCCCGCGAGAATCAAAATCCGCAAACTCGAGCCGGAGCCCCCCGAGCCTCAATAATGTGTTTAAAATATGTTTAAAAACCGCTTAAAAAGTAGCGAAGCACTGCAGCGAAACAAGACAAAGGCTCAACTGTGGTCTTTCTGTTACCTTCACAGCCTCTGGTCTCTGAACCGTAGTAAAGGAACCGCTCTTTCATCTAACCCCGTTTTCATTCTGCCGTCCCACGACACACACTACATTACCCATAAGGCCACACCATTACCCATAAGGCCACCTTCTTAAAGGGGCAAGGCTGGCTCACAACATTTCTTTGCTGCGAGAGAATGCGCACAACATCCTGTGAATGTTTCTGCAATTTTATTCTTGTTTTTTTTAATATATTATATATTTCTGAAAAAAATCTGCGAATAACTAAAACCGCGGAACTGGCGAGGGATCGCTGTAGCAGCTTGTTGAACGGCCGTAAACAACCCAAAGCCTCACCGCCGCCACCGCTTCACTCTGCTTCAAACTTCAGCCCAACATTTCAGCGTGAACAACTTTAAACAAAAGGCCAAACATGCACAAACTGTTCCTCTCAAGAATAGAAATGTACTTAAACGCTCAAAAAAAAAAAAAACGAGAGAGAGAGAGAGAGAGAGATAACGTTTCAGCCCACACGTCCGCCTACACATCCGCCAACACGAGCCTCCGTGAGCTCCGGTCCTGGTTTTTGGACTTGGTGAAGCATTTCTCTTATGTCTAAATACCCGTCTGAATTCACGATCTTATTGTGTTTTTAAAACACAAACAAAAAAACAAAAAATCAAAAATGAAATGTGTTTATATTTTCTTACATACATCTGACCTGAGACCAGTTTGACCCCTGAGGTCGCCGGTACTCATTTTCATCCTCCGTCCAGTAACATCTGGAGAACAGCTGCCCAGTTTCTGGACTTAACAGGTTCAATTCAGTTAATCTCACCTTTCATTTGTTTAGTCTCAATTCACAACAAACATCGTCTCTTTATACAGAAGATGATAAATGATGCACGCGGAGCACTGAGTGTTGCACTGCAGGTCGGAGCCTCCCGTCCACGCTGCCAAATATATTCCTGTCTCTTCCTCTGAGCAAGCCATTTTTCCCCTCTTCTAATCTGCTTTATTTCACCATCCCTCTGTCTGTTTCAGTCCCTCGGGCTTCTTGTGTCTGATCACTTTTTTCAATTTCTCATTTTCTTCTTTCATCTCTAAATCCTTGACCAATCTGTGTGTTTGTGTTTTTTTTCTCCTTCTTACCCCCTGCATCGTTCACGTTCCCCCGGCTTTTCTCTCACTCATGTCGTTTTTTTTTCTTCCACAGCTGGAGTGTGATAACTTCATCACCGTCCTACAGAAAGTGAACGACACATTCATCGTCTGTGGGACGAATGCAGGAAGCCCCAGATGTTGGATGCTGGTAAGTTTCTCTGGCGTTCTGCTGGAGAATATGAGACTTGGATGTCTTTCTTCTTCCTGTGGAGCATACGTCAACTCAGTAATGAATGTGATCTTCCACACATGAACTGAGGAAATTACACAACCACAGAGGCTGTAATTGCTCAGATATCATCCGACTCGCCCCTGCAGGTTAATGACACGGTGCTGACGGACGTGCAGGGCGGGCAGATAGCATCAGCCTCTGACATCTCGCCGGCCTACCCTTCACAGAAGTCCATCAGCTTGCCTACAGGTAACAAACGCTGGAGGGAAGGGGGCGTGTCTTCTTCAACGTGTGTTGTTTTCTCTAAGTCACCAACATTGTGATATTTGGTTGGTTTCCAGTAGAGCTGGGCGATACTGGGAATTATGGTATCGATCCAATACCAAGTATATATAGGGCCAGTATCGCCGATACCGATACTGATACCAATACCGATACTTTTTCATATTAAGCTTCAATCTATCATGACTTTTTGTGATTTTTGTCTTTGGATTATTTTGTTAAAGCCAAGAATATAATTTCATCAAACTTTATGTCTTCAACATTTTTGTGTAAATATTCCGTGGAGTTGAATTTCTGTTCATATTGTTTTTTTCTCATCCACCTTTTTTTTATTATATCTTTTAATACTTGTGTAATTTTGTTTGCACTGTGTGTACTTTCCTGTTGCTTTAACTAAAATTTTCTAAAGATTTCACCGTTGTGGGATAAATAAAGGATTATCTAATGTTATTTTATCTTAGATAACACCTTTCAAGGGGATACATGAGTTGGCTCCAGCAACATATGACTTAAGTAACATGTACTTTGAAAGTTAATATGAGTTGATGCTGAAGATGATCACTCTGATCTACCTGGATACTCTCTGTTGGAAATTAAAAAAAAAAAAAGCTTGAGTATCTATCTTTTTACATGAGTATCGTTCGATATCAATACCAGCATTGGTATCGATATTAGGGGTGAGTATTGGCAAGGACCTCACAATACGATATGTGTTATGATACTTGGGTCACGATATGATATTATCGCGATATTGTGATATATTGCGATATTCTGCCGTTGTTAATATCAAAATTAAAAGCCGAGATGAAAAATCAAGTTGCTGTATATGTTCATCAGATGATATTGATCATTCAGAGGACAAATTGAGTCAAAACTATTTGCTTCAAAACAACCTATTTATTGTTTATTATTAGTGTTTTTGCACATTTAAGTAACTATTACAACATACTGACAGCATTGTAGAATTTTCCTAAAAAATCGATGTTAGGAGCTGAAAAATCGATATTATATTGGGCGGCCGAAAATCGCGATATATTGCCATATCGATTTTTTTTCACATCCCTTATCGATATTATCGTATTTGGATCGATCCGCCCACCTCTAGTTTCCAGCTATTCAACTAGAGTCAAGGCAGCCCAGTTATCTCGCCCAAATTTATGTAACACAGACTTGTGCTCGTAAAGGGGTTCAGGTTGTCGTAGCGGAGCTACAGGTGGAGCAGCTCACTCTACGTATTGATTAACTAGACTTTCAGGATGGACTGTGTGCACATTTAACTGCGACTGAACGTCAGCCAGATATCAGCAGCATATAGATGCGTGGGTCGCCATGTGGTCGTGGGTCATTAACCGCCTTGTCCTGGTTGGTTCAGCCAGGCTGCGTCTGTGCAGAAGCCCCGCCCTCAACATGTCGGCCTACAGTGAATTTTGTCGTCTGTCAGGAGACCCTCACTCTCCATGTAGAAAAGACGCTTTTGACCTCAATCGTTCCACAAAATAAAGATCTTTGTAAGAAATAAAATTCCAAAATTTGCCCGTATTTGAGATTCCCCCTGTATTTCTTACAAAAGCAGCTTTTTCAGCACAGACTTCAACCTCTCCTGATCATCTTGCCTCCGACAGTCCAACAGCATGCATCTTGGGGTAACTGGTGGCTCTAAACCGACCTCGCATCTGTGCAGCCCTGCGACAGACTGGTACCCTGGCTTTCACCCGCACGCAGCTGGCAGGCGTGAAATCATCTCGCCGTGCCGTTTTTTTTCAAGGTGCCAGATCTGACGGAGCTGTTACTTCCAGAGATCTCACTCCAGCGCAAGGCCGGATTCATCTCTTTACATTAGCTGGGCTCATTTATGTCGGGAGCAGCGGAGCAGCTCCTGTGAGTTCAGGGCTCCCAGGAGCAATCTGCCTCTTACAATCGCCCCCTATTCATGTCATGCAAATGAGAAAATCCTTTTTATCTGAGACCTCAAAATGTTCTGAAGAGACAATCCTCTGCAGGATAATGTGTTTGCAGATTTTATTAAGTCATGTCGGAGTTTCCTGTAGCAAATAGACTCTGACCTAAATAAGATCTAAAAGGTTCTCTGCTCTGACTGAAAATAGTGCTTAGTGTTACTGAGGAACTGCGTTATGTGTGACTGGTTTACATTTGTATTTCAAGTTTGTATCTAATATACATTTGACATGTTAAATAGTCAAACTTGGTCCTCCAAAGTAAGTGTCAGGGCTATCTTGTGACTTAGAAATAGGGACACCCCTTGGGTGCAGTTATGTCTTCAGACTGTGGGGGGCGGCCTTACGCCAAAGCTACGTCCAGTCTATCAAGAAAATGACGACGACGAAGAAGAAGGAGAAGTAGATGTAGAAGAAGAATAAGATGATATAGATATATATAACAAAGACAATAAGATAGTTTTGTAAACATTTATTCTTTATCAACTACGAACATATTTACATTTGAAGCTCACTCCTTTCCGGCGCCATCCTTTTCGAAGATGTTTTGGCGGAAAATACGAAATACCTTCTGGGTAGCCCTTACTTCCAAGGGTGGTGCCGGAGAATCTCAATACTGAGGGCGATACGGCCCTAAAACTCAACTTGACTTTCTTAGAATCGGGACAGCACTTGCACTTTACAGGGAGCACACATTTTTGAGACTGAGGGTTGAGATTGAGGGTTACGGGAGGAATTGGAATTCACCAGTCAAACGGTCTCCATTAAAAAAGAAAGAAAAGGACTGGAGAGAGTTTTTACAAAATCCCAATGAGGTCAAGTGACAGCGGACAAGAAAAAAAAGGGGATCGGATGGGATAAGATGGGATAGGATGGGATCAGCGCCAGCAGGTGGCTGACACTTCCCCATGAGACACTTGAAGTAAGACCAAGAGGCAGAAACTGGAGGAAAGAAGATTATGCAAAGGCAGCCTGAGGAAGAACGACACAACAAAGATGTAAAGGGCAGGAAATTGAGCTGATTAGCTGAAACAAAAGCAGCCAAGAGTTATGTATATAACCGAAGTGACAAAGAGCAGGTGAGATGGAGAGGATCGTCCATGTTGAACTGATACCTCAAGCTTAGCGCTGAACCTCACATGTTTAGGCACATGGCTAAAAATACAGGACGGTTACGAGTCGCATGTGGCAGCTGTGTGACTTTATTTGGCATCTCGGTAGACCACACGTGTACGAAAGTGTAACATTGTAAGTAGAGCTGAGCGATTTTATCGATTATGCAAAATTTTTATATTGATATTTTATTTCCCCACAGAGTATCGATTTTTCAGCCGTGGGTATCGATATTCTAAGTTTCTTTCAAAACCCCTGTGTCAGCTAGGGGTGTGAAAAAAAATCAATTTGGCAATATATCACGATTTCCGGCCACCCAATATGATATCGATTTTTCAGCTACTAATAGCAATTTTTTAGGAAAATTGTTTAATTTTCACATTTAAATTGTTTAAAATTTTAAATGTGCAAAAATACTAATAATAAACAATAAATAGGTTGATTTGAAGCAAATAGTTTTGACTCAGTTTGTCCTCTGAATGATCAATATCATCTGATGAACATATACAGCAACTTGATTTTTCATCCCTGCTTTTAATTTTGATATTAACACGGCAGAATATCGCAATATATCATAATATTGCAATGATATCGCATCATGACCCAAGTATCATGACACATCGTATTGCGAGGTCCTTGCCAATACTCACCCCAATATCGATACCAACGCTGGTATTGATATCGAACGATACTCATGTAAAAAGATTGATACTCAAGCTTTTTTTTTCTCTTTTTTAATTTTCAACAGAGAGTATCCAGGTAGATAAGAGTGATCATCGGGCAGAATATTGCAGTTTGTCGCAATATCGCGATAATATCATATCGCGACCCAAGAATCATGATACATATCATATTGTGAGGTCCTTGCCAATACTCACCCCTAATGTGTAATTGATGCTTTCAGTTCAATTAATTCAAACTAAGTCATTGGAACACTCACAAGATGTCACCAAAATCATTTTGTCCTGTTAAAATCTTTCAGAAAATGATGTAAATGTATCTTAAGATGAATATGATATATATCGTATCGTGAGCCGAATATCGTGTATTGTATCATATCGCGAGACTAGTGTATCGCTACAGCCCTAGTTGTGAGGAGGTCACAGTATCCTGAGTGTCATCCGTTGGACCGTCCAGGCTGATGCTGCAGAACTTAAGACACGTCTGCAGAAAGACTGGGACAAGATAACAACTAAAATATTGAGTCATTTGTTGTCCTGCCAGGACGTCTCAGAAGGGCTGTGAGAATGGAAACATCACTAAGCTTTACTGTCCCAAGTGCCTTTGAAATTGTGTTGGAAATGTGTTTTCTGCTCGTATCATCCACACCATCCGTAACGTGGTAACTGAATTATTCGTGGTTGTAAAACCAACCTGAGGGCAGACAGTGATTCCCTCGTGAACTGCAGCCCGTCGTCATTCAGGGCAGCGTGACAGCTTTGGTCCACGGCCTTCGAGTCAAACGCTACTTTTTGCATTCGTGACGATGAGGAAAAGACAGACATCGGACGGCTTAACTCCTGAGTTTAACGGGATGAAGGACCGAGCTTTGCTGCGCTTCACAGGAAAATTGAACTCTTAATTGCCTGATTGCGCGTCGCTGTAACTAAGCAGAGATGTTTGTAATTAAACTGACCTTTAGCGCGCGGAGACGGACGGGCAAATTGTCTGTTTCTTTAACCGCCTTGATGCGCGCCGGTTGTTTTGAAGAGGCACTCAAATTAGCGGGAGTTGGGTCTGCGCTGCAGGATGCTCTTGGCGGTTGGGATTGATTGCGGATGCAATGAACCGGCCCTTCGCTCGAGCCGAACGGCGTTCGCATAATGATCGTTCCTGATTGGGATCTTACTGCCTTGATTTCAAACACTTGCTCTTCTGCATTGCTATGGAGACGGAGCGCTAAGTGGTAATCTCAGGAAATGGTGATTGGTAGCTGCTCATTCGTGCAGTGAGATGTCTTTTTTTTTCCCACCCTTTCTCTCCCCTGTTCTGTTTTGTATTCTGTCTTTGTCCTCCTGGGCTTCATTTTTTTTCTCTCTGTGCTGAATGTTCCCCCCCCCCCAACCTCAGTCGATGCCCCTCTCGTGGATCCTCGTCTGTCTCTCAACCTTGTACCGATCTGTCAAGCGTGCCTTATCGTTCTTCATCCGCCGCTCACCCTTTTCCTCTCCCTGTCCGTCTTTCTTCCCGGCTGTCTCAGATGGGAGTCTGTACTCCGCCATGTCGTCGGTGGGAGGTCAAGCTGGCTTGATACGCCGAACGTTTGGCTCCCAGAAACTCCTGAAGACGGAGAACATTTGGCTGCTGAGTGAGTAGGAGGAGGAGGAGGAGGGGGGGGGGGGGGGGGGGGGGCGAAGCCATACATGTTCAGTCTGATGCATATGGAGATGGTGGGCGGTACTGTCCATAAATCTATAACCATTCCCAGGGGAGGGGGGGAGGGGGGGCACGTAGGAGTTGTTAGAGTTACTGTCAGAAACCTTTTCCACTGTGACCACCAGTTTATATTTATGTGGATGCTCGCTGTCTATTTATTATTATTATTTTTTTAATCAGAAGCACTGCTTTAACAAAGTGGAGCAATCATTAAATGAGCCCATTATGTTCTTTTGGGTCGGCAGGATACATGATAACCACAAACACATCTTGTAAGGCGGGGGTGTCAGACTCATTTAGGGTTAGGGTTAGGGCCACATCAGCATCATGGTTGCCATCGAAGGGCCAGATAGACAGCATGACTGTAACAAAAATATACAGTGATCCCTTATTTTTTGCGGTTAATGGGGACCGGCGCCTCCCTGCGAAAATCAAAACCTGCGAACTGGAGCCGGAGCCCCCCGAGCCTAAATAATATGTTTAAAATATGTCTAAAAACCGCAAAAAAGTATCGAGGCACTGCAGCGGAACAAAGGCTCTAACTGTGGTCTTTCTGTTACCTTCACAGCCTCTGGTCTCTGAACCGTAGTAAACAAACCGCTCTTTCATCTAACCTCGTTTTCATTCTGCCGTCCCACGACTCACACTACATTACCCATAAGGCCACCTTTTTAAAGGGGCCAGGCTGGCTCACAACATTTCTTCGCTGCGAGAGAACGTGCACACAACATCCTGTGATGTTTCCACAAGTTTTTCTTGATTTTTTTTAAATATAATATATTTCTGAAAAAAATCCGTGAATAACTAAAACCGCCGAACTTCAAGCGCAAATTGGCGAAGGATCACTGTAAAGCAAAATAAATTAAACTACACATTGTTAAATAACGGTTTCTGTATTTATTATGTATTTAAGTGTCAAATATTTAAGTCCATTATATTAAACTCAGGGTTTGTGGTTGTAAAACTGCTCTCGCACAGGTAATGGTTAGAAGAGATTCTTTTGTTTTTCTTGCAAGCTAAATTTAGCATACTTAGCTCCGTGTTTGCTGCCAAAACGCCGACGTAGATTATGCTCTTTCACGACTGACGCCGCCTCATAACACAAAAGACAGGCCTGCTGTTTTTCCACCTTGAGGTACAAACTTGTATTCGTTTTCCCGTCGTTTATGAAACTGCCTTCCTTGTGCATCGAATTTTCTTTTCTTGGAAATGTTGGGGTTAGTTTGTAGAGGTTTTTCTTAAATTCGTCAGTTCCAAAAATCGTCTTGATGTCTTGGTCATGTTTATATACTGTTATCTTGTGGGTAACGACGAAATGCATTACGGGAGATGTAGTTTATGGTGAATATGGGCTTTAAAGTCTTTAAATATTGGTCTAAAATTTAAGCCAATAATGAACAAGCTCTCGAGGGCCACAGAAAATGACGTGGCGGGCCACATTTGGCCCACGGGCCTTGTGTTTGACACATGTTTTGTAAGGTATAGCTTGCGACGTTCTCATCGGTCTGGTGATATCTCGGTTTAATACGTGTGCATCTCGTCTCCAGACCCTCAGTTCGCCGGCGCAGCTGTGATCCCGTCCTCCGAGAAGCACAAGGAGGAGATCTACTTCTTCTTCAGTGAGTTCAACAAGACGGCCAAGGTGGACGAGGAGCCGTTCAGGGCGCGCATTGGCCGAATCTGCACGGTAACAGCTCCCCCCCTACCCGCCTGCAGCTCTCTAAACCCTTCCAGGCTTTGCGGTTTAATGGCTCCTCTTAAAATGGATTCGAGTGCACGGACACACAAATCTCCACAATGACGAAGCAGAAACAACCGTGCATTATGCAAATTTCCCAAGAAATAAACTGATTTACGGAATTTGCATAAATATCCAGACCTTTCCTTTAGTGCATCTGGCAGCGGCGTCGGCCTCAAATCATCTTGGAAATGATTCTACTAGGTTGGCACACCTTTGCCTCGACACCAGCGTTGCCAGGTGGGAAATGTAGTGTTATTGTACCAGAGACTCAAAATTATCGTATTTTGAGGGAAATTATCGTACATCTGTCACAACAAAAATAACAAGCCCAATGATGCGCTATAGTCAAATTTAATCACGCTAGTGTTAAATAGCGGGCGAAGCTGACCATTCAGCCCATTCAGTCTATCGTGCTCGTTGTTCTGAGACAAACATTCATATCTCACGCTCAGTAACACGATTGGCTGGAAACATGTCACATGGGAACAGATGCCTTCAGGGTTCACAAAAAAAAAACAAACTCTCCGGCAGGCAATAATTTGAAATAGTCAAATTATCGTACATTTGGCCTTTTTTTGGATTATTGATGGTACATCGTACATTGTACAGAGGGCCAAATTATCGTACAAATACGATAGTTATCGCATACCTGGCAACGCTGGTTGGCACACCTTTGCCTCGACAGCCTGGCACCTGCAGTCTGAGAAGCGTTGCCCCCCCCCCTCCAGGATCATGCTGTATTTCTACGCTTCCTTCTTTCCTTCCTTCCTGACTAGCCTCCTCAGCAGTAGTTTTCTCCACCTTTAACTTGGAATTGTGTTTAAATGGTTAAACCAGTTAAAGAGGTTTTTGCTTCCTGTGTGCAGGTATTTTTTTTGCAAGCTGTCACGTGCCGTTCAGTGAAAACTGGCTTCCCTTCAGGCCACTCCAGCACAAAGGCTGAACTCATAGTTGTCTTTTTTCCTCAGGTTCTCCCATCTCTCCATCTCTGAATCTCATTGTAGCCGTTGACCTCCACCCATGACAGAACAGCCCCGTCTTTTGGCGGTTAGAAAGCATCCTCGTTTGAAAACTACTTTAAATGCTTCTTGTGTCCTTCCTCTGCGCCTTGAGACAGTCCTGCCTCGCGGGTCTGCACGTACTTCTCCTGACCTTCGCTTAAATCACCATTTAAGTGTCTGAATCCCTCTGCAAACTGTATATAATTACACTTACCGCTGTATCTTAGCAGAAACTTTCATCCAAACTGACTCACAAGAAACGGACGCGTTGGATTCGGTTTAACAGAGGAGCTTTTCACATGTAAACTGGGGAAGACGGAGCTCAGACCACGAGCCTGGAGATAATTGTGTTGCGAAACTGAGATGTGATCCCTCAGCTTGTTTAATATCAATGGAACCGGAGCACAAATATTGCTTTTTTTTTTTTTTTTTTAAACTGCGCAAATGATCTGAACCGAATCTTATGTCAGAATTATCAGTGCCGCTTTACTGCTTTGGAAGCATCTAATGTTTCTGTTCTTGACATTTTTTTTTTCAATCAGAGATGCCAAAGCAAGTGTTTTTCCGTATTAGCTGTTAAAGGACAGACGCCTGCCGCTCTTTGGCATTCATGACTCAATAAATATCTCAGATTAAGGAGGTAAATTTAGGTGAGAAAAGGTCGTACCGGTTGGTTATGAATGCAGGCGGTTATGGAGGATTGTAAATGGGCTTCTAAAAGTTTCATTTGCACCTCTTAGTTCAGTATAGGGAAGAAAACAAGAAACCCAGGGAGAAATGACTCCACAAATTAGATTTTGTACCTCCGTAGATGTAAAATGCACAAGATGAAGCACAAATTGGAAAATCGAAGATAATTTAGTCTAGTTAGATAAAAGGTTTGTGCATTTAATAAATAAAGAATCTACACCTAAATCCACAGACTGCTCGTCCCAAGGCTATGTCCAGGTTGCTACATACATAACGGCAGGTTAACCAATCTGGATCTGTCAGTTTGCAGTTTGCACATTCATGTCTTTGTGCTTAAAAGGGTTACACACATCCTGGATCGATCTCGACGCTGGAAGCTTGGGAAATAAACATTCTCATTCTGTCTCTGCCAAAGCGGCTGGAGAGTGGGAAAGAGACTGGAGTTCACAAGCTGGCAGAGGACGCAAAGCGGAAGCCACAGTCGGCTCTGGAAACTGGCCCGCCTCTTTATGACTTTGTCATCACAGTGTCTTTGTGTTCCTGCCAGGGGGATGAAGGAGGCATCAGAGCAGTGCTGCTGGACTCTTGGACCACCTTCATGAAGGCGCGGGTGATGTGCGGAGCGGGAAACACTCAGCAGCAGTACAACAACATGAAGCAGGCGGTGGTGATGACGGCTCAGGACAAGCGGGCCGGGGTCATGTACGGCCTTTTTTCAAACGCATGGTGAGAAATCAGGGCATAATAAACTCTTTGACTTCCTCGAGAGATTTATTAGCTCTTTTGTAAATAAAGCCACTGTTGGAATTTTGGATGAAGAAATATACGGTGACAGAGATGAATGAAGACAGCTAAGAATTCAATCCTGACTGAGTCGTCAACAGATGAGAAATTACAAGGAAATACGATCAGTACATTGAAGTAGTATGATGAAATAATCTGCTATCTACGGAGTATTAGGGCCACATTGAGAAAAAACATTGTGGACAATGATTTTTTTTTTCATTCCTCACTTACGAGAAGAAAGTCAAAATGTCGAGAATAAAGACAAAATGTGGAGAATAAAGTCGAAATGCAGTTTCCAGAATAAAGTCGAAATGTCGAGAATAAAGTTGAAATATTGAGAATAAAGTCAAAATGTCAAGAATAAAATCGTAATTTTGAGAATGAAGTCGAAATGTAGAGAATAAAGTCGAAATGTCAAGAATAAAGACGTAATTTTGAGAATAAAGTCGAAATGTAGAGAATAAATTCGAAATGTCAAAAAAGTTGAAATGTCGAGAATAAAGACGAAATGCAGTTTCCAGAATAAAGACAAAATGTTGAGAATCAAGTCGAAATGTTAAGAATAAAGTTGAAATGTTGAGAATAAAGTCAAGATGCAGTTTCCAGAATAAAGACGAAATGTCGAGAATAAAGTCGAAATATTGAGAATAAAGTCGAAAGTCGAGAAAGTCGAAATGTCGAGAATAAAGACGAAATGCAGTTTTCAGAATAAAGACAAAATGTCGAGAATAAAGTCGAAATATTGAAAATAAAATCGAAAAGTCGAGAAAGTCGAAATGTCGAGAATAAAGACGAAATGCAGTTTTCAGAATAAAGACAAAATGTCGAGAATAAAGTCGAAATATTGAAAATAAAGTCGAAATGCAGTTTCCAGAATAAAGACGAAATGCAGTTTTCAGAATAAAGACGAAATGTCGAGAATAAAGTCGAAATATTGAAAATAAAGTCGAAATGCAGTTTCCAGAATAAAGACGAAATGCAGTTTTCAGAATAAAGACGAAATGTCGAGAATAAAGTCGAAATATTGAAAATAAAGTCGAAATGCAGTTTCCAGAATAAAGTCAAAATGCAGTTTTCAGAATAAAGACGAAATGTCGAGAATAAAGTCGAAATATTGAAAATAAAGTCAAAATGCAGTTTCCAGAATAAAGACGAAATGCAGTTTTCAGAATAAAGATGAAATGTCGAGAATAAAGATGAAATGTTGAGAATATAGTTGAAATGTCGAGAATAAAGACGAAATGTCGAGAATAAAGACGAAATGCAGTTTTCAGAATAAAGACGAAATGTCGAGAATAAAGTCGAAATGTCAAGAATAAAGACGAAATGTCGAGAATAAAGTTGAAATGCAGTTTCCAGAATAAAGACAAAATGTCGAGAATAAAGTCGATATATTGAGAATAAAGTCGAAATGTCAAGAATAAAGACGAAATGCAGTTTCCAGAATAAAGACGAAATGTCGAGAATAAAGACAAAATGTCGTGAATAAAGACGAAATGTCGAGAATAAAGTCGAAATACAGTTTCCAGAATAAAGAAGAAATGTTGAGAATAAAGATGAAATGTCGAGAATAAAGTCGAAATATTGAAAATAAAGTCGAAATGCAGTTTCCAGAATAAAGACGAAATGCAGTTTTCAGAATAAAGACAAAATGTCGAGAATAAAGTCGAAATATTGAAAATAAAGTCGAAATGCAGTTTCCAGAATAAAGACGAAATGCAGTTTTCAGAATAAAGACGAAATGTCGAGAATAAAGTCGAAATATTGAAAATAAAGTCGAAATGCAGTTTCCAGAATAAAGACGAAATGCAGTTTTCAGAATAAAGACGAAATGTCGAGAATAAAGTCGAAAATTGAAAATAAAGTCGAAATGCAGTTTCCAGAATAAAGTCAAAATGCAGTTTTCAGAATAAAGACGAAATGTCGAGAATAAAGACGAAATGCAGTTTTCAGAATAAAGACGAAATGTCGAGAATAAAGTCGAAATGTCAAGAATAAAGACGAAATGTCGAGAATAAAGACGAAATGTCGAGAATAAAGTTGAAATGCAGTTTCCAGAATAAAGACAAAATGTCGAGAATAAAGTCGATATATTGAGAATAAAGTCGAAATGTCAAGAATAAAGACGAAATGCAGTTTCCAGAATAAAGACGAAATGTCGAGAATAAAGACAAAATGTCGTGAATAAAGACGAAATGTCGAGAATAAAGTCGAAATACAGTTTCCAGAATAAAGAAGAAATGTTGAGAATAAAGATGAAATGTCGAGAATAAAGTCGAAATATTGAAAATAAAGTCGAAATGCAGTTTCCAGAATAAAGACGAAATGCAGTTTTCAGAATAAAGACAAAATGTCGAGAATAAAGTCGAAATATTGAAAATAAAGTCGAAATGCAGTTTCCAGAATAAAGACGAAATGCAGTTTTCAGAATAAAGACGAAATGTCGAGAATAAAGTCGAAATATTGAAAATAAAGTCGAAATGCAGTTTCCAGAATAAAGACGAAATGCAGTTTTCAGAATAAAGACGAAATGTCGAGAATAAAGTCGAAATATTGAAAATAAAGTCGAAATGCAGTTTCCAGAATAAAGTCAAAATGCAGTTTTCAGAATAAAGACGAAATGTCGAGAATAAAGTCGAAATATTGAAAATAAAGTCAAAATGCAGTTTCCAGAATAAAGACGAAATGCAGTTTTCAGAATAAAGATGAAATGTCGAGAATAAAGATGAAATGTTGAGAATATAGTTGAAATGTCGAGAATAAAGACGAAATGTCGAGAATAAAGACGAAATGCAGTTTTCAGAATAAAGACGAAATGTCGAGAATAAAGTCGAAATGTCAAGAATAAAGACGAAATGTCGAGAATAAAGTTGAAATGCAGTTTCCAGAATAAAGACAAAATGTCGAGAATAAAGTCGATATATTGAGAATAAAGTCGAAATGTCAAGAATAAAGACGAAATGCAGTTTCCAGAATAAAGACGAAATGTCGAGAATAAAGACAAAATGTCGTGAATAAAGACGAAATGTCGAGAATAAAGTCGAAATACAGTTTCCAGAATAAAGAAGAAATGTTGAGAATAAAGATGAAATGTCGAGAATAAAGTCGAAATGTCGAGAATAAAGTCGAAATGTAGTTTCCAGAATTTCAGAATCTGTATAGTTTCTTTTTCTGAATAGGTGCAATTTCTGACACAATCTCTTCAAAGTAAGAATACTTATTATAATACTGTGTCTATGTGATAAAAGCACATAGACACAGACATTATGTTGGTAGAGTAAAGCTGGTTTGATTAAATCTTTAAGACAACTTTATTCTGGAAACTGCATTTCGACTTTATTCTCGACATTTCGACTTTATTCTCTACATTCTGACTTTCTTCTCGTAAGTGGGGAATGGAAAAAAAATCATTGCCCACAATTTTTTTTTCTCAGTGTGGCCCTAATACTCCATCATAGCTATCACAGAAACTGAATTGAAATAAATAATGTTTCCTAAATCCTCAAAGAGAAATGATGTCATTGCTGTCCAAGTGAAAATGAACATGAGGTGAGAAGCTGCAGGTCAGTAGGCGTGGTTAAAATCTCCAGAGGTCATCGCGAATCCACTTGTGTTGCGTTTGCTGCCTGGCAACAACCGTGGTGATGATGTCAGTGGCAGCATTGGCAGGTAATGCAGGTGAACTGTCTTAGTAGTCAGTACGCAGATTCAGAGCCAACGCTTCCACATCTTTGGTGCAGAGATGCTCCTTCACAGCGACACGCCCAGAATCATCCCTGACCTCTCCCCTTCAGCTCGTCTGTTCTCCAAAACAGTCCCAGTCTGCTGCTCCCACATTTAAACAACTGGGATACCTGGATACTCATCATAGCAGAAGTTAAAAAAAAAAAGTGCCAGAATCACCAGCAGACTTCTTTTCGGTGTCCAAACGAGTACGTTTCCATTCAAATCAGTTACAATCCATTCACTCAGTTTCCAATTATGTGTCAGGTAACGCTTTCTTGGATTCACGGTCAGTCAGATAATTCGTTTTTGACATCAGTAGATCGTGCTACAGTGATAGCAATGCTCATGCACGTGATAGCGCCTGTAAACTGCAGATTATTTTGTACATTTTCTGCAGAGCGGCGAAAAGCCAAATTCTGCAAGATGTGCTTTCCAAAACACAAGCCTGAAGTTTGCAGCCGAGAGTCATCAATCTGCTAAATTTAACATTTATGTTGCAAGTTTAGAGGTCATTATATAAACTCATATCTTCAGCATTGCTGAGAGTGGATTAGTCAGTATTTTTTTGTGTGTGTGTAGTTACATCTGTGTGGCTTTGTGCTTTACAGTACAAGCATAATTACCTGAATCACTGCAATCAACATATCTAATGTGACCCATTTTTAAGCATCGCTGTATAATGAGTTTAAATGCTGGAAAAGATGACTCATCATGAACAATAGTTGCACCAATCAGACTTCAGATTACACACATTAACCCCAGATCATAGCTATGAAATCCATCTCAGGGTCTGTAATCTCTTGCCCTGCCCAGTTCAAAGATCTCCTCTTCTTTTCAGGGGCAGAACAGTGATCTGTGCCTACTCCATTCAGGATATTGACCAAGCCTTCTCCACCTCCAAACTGAAAGGCTACAGCAGTTCATT
The DNA here is from genome assembly GCA_018398805.1 of Hirundichthys speculiger. Taxonomy (NCBI): domain Eukaryota; kingdom Metazoa; phylum Chordata; class Actinopteri; order Beloniformes; family Exocoetidae; genus Hirundichthys; species Hirundichthys speculiger. Next base: position 2,414,006 of record JAGFBZ010001678.1, read on the forward strand.
CAGCGGCAATCGTCCTGGGATGGTGAGAAAACACTGTTTTTTATTTTCTCCTTCATCACGGTGCTATACTTCAGGAACGAAAAGCCCTAAATGGCATTTCTGAAAGGCACAGGCTCATAAAAGCGAAGCGGCTTTGGGCTTTTTGTTCAAGGTTGCTGCACGGCCTAGTCTGAACTGATTAAAGCGCTTCTCCTCTCAGTGTGTCGACAAAAGCTCTTCGTCAACGGAGAGTCCGAACATCAAAAACCTCGGCGTGATCAGGTACCACCCAGAAATCGAGGATGTGATCCGGCCTGTTGGTGTGGCTCCACTCGACCTCCCCTTAGATGACCAAATCACCCACACGGTGGCGGACATCGTCCTCGCAGTCAACGACGAGCACTACAGCGTCCTGTACCTTGGAACGGGTACGTGTTGCCTGTGTTTGAATATTGTATATTGTCAGCTTTTCTACAACCAATCAACGATGTTTGTGCATCAACAGAGGTGGAAAACATTTTTTTTTTCTTTAGTTGAAGCAGTCAAAGGGTCACACACTGGAAAATGAATCACCCAATACTTAAAAAATTCCGACAATTATTCAGATGAAGGTTTTCTCCGTGTCGTTTGACTGCGTTCGTAAATTAATTTGAAAGACATTTCAGGGCTTCTTTTACTTTTTTAGATCAATGAGAAGTTCGTATAATAGTTAGCATGCTGGGTTGAAAGCCATCTTTATGTACTTCTTGTACATAGCCACAGCCTCACGGCATATAAAACACAGTGATATCAAATATAGACTTGTGACAAAACGTGGTTATGACCACTAGTTTCTGAGACAGCATTTCTCTTTTTGAAAATATTTATTCCAAGTCTGGTTCTACCATCAAAACCGCTGCATGACATTTTATTGGCTGAGGAATTTTCAGTGATAGCCTTTTATTATTTTTTGTTGGCGTTTTCATTCTCCTTAACGATCACCAAAAAGAAGTCTATTTTTGTGAAGTTTTGTTACGATGTAGTATTACTGGTCCAGACCACATGGGGGCAGCATATTACGAGAAAGTTGACGCGTCAGTCCCTGCTGTAAGACACAACAAAGTGCACAATATCTGCTCTCTTGTCTAAAGAATAGACCAATGGCCCCGATCGTACACTTCCCCTTACCCGCTAACACTAGCCGCTACCCACAGATTGCGGGTTTAGGAACCTCCGCTAACAGCTAATGCAATCTTCCGCTCCCTAAAGCTGCTACCCATTATGCCGACTCCCTTACTCACTTTGTAGGCGTGGCAATGGGCGTGTTGTTTGCCCTTTCCGCAAACTCGGTATCTTGCGATCGCATACCTGCATGTCGGCGCGTACGTACAAGAACACGTCCAAATAGCATCAAAACGCGTCCACCTGGTCACATGTGGACGTTTACAAACGGCTCCACCTCTCGAAATAACTCTTAAAAAGCGTGATTTGGCCTCAGTTGAACCCCTGAGGAAAATCATCTAATAAACAAAGTAAACTTACCTTGGAGTAAATGTAGGTGTGTTTTGTAACTTTCCCCACGTTCAGTTGCTTGTGTGGACTGACACATAACTGAACCAACAGCTGCATTTTTCCAGCGTTTGTTTTGGTTTGGGGAAGAGAATAAAAATGTCCCTCCAAACGTTCTGGACACCTCGAGTCACTGTTGCAGGTCCTCAGCAGCAATATTTCACCATGGAGTTATTATAGTATAATATTAACACTGATGATACACATCGGAAAAATAGCAAATTAACATTGTCCTTAATGGAGAAGCAGCGAGAATGTCCGACCTAGCAACAGTAACTAGGGAGGGGGCGGTGCTTACCGAAAGGTCAATTGTCTGTGTAAAAATATTTATATGTATATATCAGTGCAGAGGAGGAGGAGGAAGGAAGAGGAGGAAGCTCTACAGCAGAGTCCCAGACGAGCTGTACATGTGAGCCGCTCCGATCTGGATGAAAAGACGCTACATAGCGGTTTGCGGGTAGCGCAGGTGGGATAGCAGGTTTAGCAAGGGTGGAGGATTGTGTTCTTTGCAGGGAAACGCCCCTCACGGAACCCGCTTTCCCTAAATAGCAGCTTTAGGTGATCTGGCAGAAGATCGGGCCCCAATATGCCCCCATGTGGTCAGAACTGGTATTGCTACATAGAGTGGCTTTAAGGTTTAAGCTTGGTCGGACTGAGATGCTCCACAGGCCTCTGTGCTGTAAACACTGTATTCATCCATTATCTACACAGGGTCCTGGAAGGGAGAAAATATCATAAATAAATAAGTAAATAAATAAACCTTTTTTATGCTTGAGAGCATTTATTTATGTGCTCGAACTCACATAAAAAAAAACTCCTAAACTCTGACGTGACATTCCTGCAGCTTTATTCGCGGCGGTGGATCGGTATGAAAAGTTCTTATTTATTCACCCTTCCAGATGTGCGAGGCTCTGCGAAATCACGCACCGGGATCGCAGTAGCATTATCCAGCCTCCTCGTCTTAATCTCCACCCTGCTTGACATCATGAAGCTCACAAAGCCTTAACGCAGATTTCAAAGGAGGTAAACCCCACAGATGAGGGGGGTAGATTGGAGTCACTGGCTGATATGAAGAGACCAGCAACAACGCGGCTTTCGTACTGTGTCCCTGTGGTATTTTAGCCAAATCATATCACAATTATTTCAATGAGACCGAATTAAACTGTGTCAGCTCTGAAAAATGTCTCCTCATTTCCTCATGTTGCAGTCGGAGTCGGCCGCAATGGTGCGATAAAGCGAATTCGCAGGCGCAAAATAAGATGAAACCAAATTTTATAACCGAACCGTCAAGTCGAGCCCTAAAGAGCGGCGTTTTCCGCAAACCAGACGACATCACAATGCTTTCTGCTCATATCTGCATTCAGACAGCTCCTCGGCCTTCATAAGACTGTCTCTGTTTGATCAAGAGTAATTCAGAGCCACTGCTGTCACCCGTGACAGTTACTCTAAAAATTGCGTTGTGCCTCGGGGACATTGCTATGGTAACCATCACGTAGCGCACGCACGTGCACAGTATGTACTGCTCCGGCAGAAGATCAGTGAGCGTCATATTCCCGGCGCTCGTCGCTCTCCGGGCCTTTGTGGGTCGGTTGTATTTTTAGTGGACAGAAAACAATATAGTGTTGAAATTAAAACAAAGACAGGTTGACAGCATTTCGCTGTGAGCTTCCCAAACTGTGTCAGTATCAGGAAAGAGAGAGGGAGCCGTGACGAGCTGTGGGTCCCCGCGGTGGCCTAAAAAGAAACTAGAGCAGTTTCGGCCCTGCTGGTGTTTGAGGCTGGGGGAAAGATTGGTTCCCATGATCACCAAATGTTTCCTGTCTTTTTTTTTTTTCCCCCGCTTTTAAATACAGTATTTATTTTCCAAACGGGCATCTGTATGCAATATGCAGATTGCTGTCTGATGTGACTGCATTTTGTTTTCCTCTATGTCTGATTTCCCATCAGCCCTGCAGGGCACTGGCTATTAATATTCACAGCTTGCACTGAGCCAAGATCATCAGCCTACATAATTAATTTCAAACGAGCCCTTTTTTTTTTCTTCTTTTGCAAATTACAGAAAGACGCTGGTTTCTTTAAATAATTTTTGAGTGGTTGCGTAGAGCCAGGGTCCACCTTCAGTCCAGTGACGTTAGTTCTCCATGGAGCTGGAAGGTCCAGGAAACATCTTGTAACAAACATAAACTCAAAGACTTCATCTATGTGGAAGAAGAGACAAAGGCTGATATTAGTCAGTTCAGTGGTTCTCAAACTTTTAATTCTGCGTACCACCTGAGAAACTGTTCAGCTCTCAGTACCACCATGATGAGCAACTTTAAAGTACAGTGGTACCTCTACTAACGAACGTCTCTACATACGAAATATTCAGTTTACGAAACGCCTCAACAGGAAAATATTGCCTCTTGTTACGAAAGAAATTTCAGGATACGAAAGGCAAAAATATAGTAGCGCTGCTACTCGCAGCTCCCAGAGTTTACCGAACATGAACATACTTTTGGCTATCGCTTAGCATCTTCCTGGCATCCCATTGGCTAGGAGGGCCTCTTGTCTGTATGAGCGTAACCCAGCAACCAGGTAAACGAACAATCTGTCTGTCTGTCTGCGTTCAAGATAACTCAAAAAGTTATGGATGGATTTTGATGAAATTTTCAGGAGTTGTCAGAAATGTGAAAAGGAAGAACTGATTTCATTTTGGCTGTGATCCAGAAGAAATCCTGGATTCTGGATCACTTTCAAATTTTCGATAACATTGCAGTCAATGGGGCCGAAAATTTCTTTTTTCAATATCACCGTTAATTATTGCCTAAAACTCAAGAAATTTGACTCAGGGATTGACAATGGGAACCTCTATCAAATTTCAAAGGCTGATCCGGATCTGATCCAGAATGCAGATTTTATCGCAATCTGTAAATCACTATATAGGGAGCGCTGTTGTACTTGGTGGAGGTCTGCGCTCTCCGAGCGCTAGTTGAATTGCATTTGAAACGCTGTATTTATGATGGAGTGTATGTGTCCAATAAAAAAAAAAAAAAACGTGGCACTGCCCTTATTTGATATTTGTTATTATTTGTTTGATAACTTTTTGTTTGTTGGTTCTCAATTGTTTTAGCGTGACCCATTCTTCTCTGGAGATGTTGCTCTGGTCCTTGATATCCCAATGAAAATTGTTTGTGGCATACAGAATCTGACCGTATGATTCTTAGGATGCTCAGAAACTTTTGTCTCTTGCCTTCGAAATATGTGGCCAACATCAACCTTCTGTGATATTGCTGCAGTTTAGGTTGTATTTTCTGATTTTTGTGGATTTTAATTGTGGGTATAAAGGGCAAGCCCCTGTTGAGAAGCTGGGTTTGCGCTTGTGTGAGCGTGAAAAAAGTGAAAATGTGGAAAAAATGTGGAAAGCCATGACGTTCCCCCGCGTACCACCAGGGAGCGCTCGCGTACCACTGGTTTGCGCACCACTGGGTTAGCTGGTTGTAAAAGGGAAGGAAACGGCACTGTTTGTGTCCAAACAATAGATACCGTGGAAATTAAATCACATTTGTTAACGCACCAGATGGAAGCCATTCAAGACCTTAATGCACACCTAAATGAATAGAGCTTGGGTCCGTTGGTCCATCTGTTTGCTCTGATTATTTTAGTCTGCTGAGAATGTCAGCTTTCACAACCTTACGCAGACCAGAAAACCACATTTAGACCATTTTAAATGTCACAGAGAGGTCTCCCTCCAAATCAAATCAAACTTCATTTCTGCAGCACCTTTCAGACAACCTGTGCAACAACAACAAAGGGCTTCACAGAATTAAAACAGACGCAACAGAAACAATAAAAGTGTAATGTTAAAAATTCATTCTGAGGCCTAAACTTGCTAAAACTGCTGTGTCATGACTTAAGGCCATGACTTCTAGCCTCAAATCCTGCCTGATTTGAGGCCACCGGTTGTTATGGTACCGGCTCCATCAAGTAGCTAAATTTTGACGTGTGGACGTCTAGACAGATCTCAAGGTTTCTTTGTTTTCCACTTGTCGTTTAGATGAACGGTCCGCCTTTCTGTCTTTGTTATTCTGAACAATCCACCATTCTGTAATGACTTCTCTGAATCTGCAGACTTAGAGAATAAACTCGTTTTGCACCTCCGTCGTTTGTCAGTGCCGTGTTTAACAACCAAATTGACTGCTTCACCATTGCACAATAATAATTCTTACAAGTGAGAAGATATCCAAATTCTCATTTAACAAAAAATGAAAGAGAATAAAAATCCCTCCCAACTTTGATCACGTTAAACAGGTTTGAATAGACTCAATAACAGAGCAGGAATCTTCAGTCTGAGAGGAAACACTTATATAAAACATATACATTGGCAAGTAAATAGGTACATTTTAAGATTAGATTAGAATGAATAAAATGTGAGTCATTCAGAATATTTTTACTATAAAAGATCCTAAAGATCCTAAAAAAAATGAACGCACTTTGTGTTGGCTAACATGGACAATGACAGTGCAACATTAAAAATAATAATGATTAAAAAAGAAAAAGTGTTTGTTATGAGTAGGAGAGAGTTTTCACATAATGAGCTCTGATGAATCACAGTAAATGTTCTTCAGAGTCACTTTGCTGCTTTTGGGGAAAACTCCACAGACTACATTTGTTTTTTAATTTGCCATAGAAGAATACCATTAAGTTGTTTATTGGCTATTTTCTATTCCCATCTCGGTAACCAGTTCTGACTCTCACCAGAGAGCGGTGAAAGTCATCGTGTCTGCAGCGCCTGAACGACATGACGCTGCTGCCGGTTCCTTCGTTTCCATTACGGTTTATGCTTTTCATTAACTTAAACGTGTGTAATTTCTACTCGGAGTTTGACCAAAGGAGCGTCCTCGTGTGTGTCTCCTGAGTTGTATTTTTATTTAATATGCAGCTGGTGAGATTCAACTTTTAAAGCTTGTAAGGTCAAGGACGATGGCGAGGCTCTAGGAGCCATAAAACCAGGCTGCTTGATGTCAGCCGCTGTGAAAGCAGAAGACGTTCGTTCCAACGCTGCCACGGAGGCATGAATCATATTTATGCTCGTCTCGGTTGTTTGGTAAGGCGACAAACTCTGACCTGCATGTAGTCCTGGGCGGTATACCGGTTTATACCAAATACTGGTGTTTATTTTTCTCACGATATGAATTTTTCATATACCGTAATACCGGTGAGTATGTACTGTAGCGTACACAACGTTGGCAACGCGGCGCAGCGGAACGTAAGTGCCACAGAACATTGTTTGACAGGGGACTGTTTTGCAGTTGCACTGGAGGCGCAACATGGTACTAGTTTCTGGTTAAACGGTGATGGCTGCAAACAGCGAAAGTCCCAAAGTGGAAGCTCCAGAACGGCAACATGAGACTGAGGAACTTCTTCCTCAACGAGGAGCCGTGTCTGTCGCGTGGAAGTTCTTCGGATTTAAAAAAGACGACGTCCAACAAACTACAATAATCTGCAAATGTTTCCAAGCTAAAGTTGTAGCCGCGATCAGCAATCTGCTGCTTTATATGCTGCTACAGGTTAATACTTTTTTTTTTGTTAAAATATCTCAAGAACACTGTTTACATTGTGTAATTAATGTTGATTTTTTTTTTTTACAAAATATGTTTTTTCAAGTTGTTTGCAAAATTTGAAAAATAAAAGGGTTCTGTATTTTAACTGCAACTATCATCATTCTGATTCCTTCACTTAATTAGAAACACGAGTGCCACCTCTTTGTAAATAGTATCATTTTGTGAGACCATGCAAACCTGCATTAATACTAGTGTAGATATGAATGTTTTTCTACAATATTCACTCCTCGTGACAGTAAAATAGGTCATTCTAAGACAATTTACTGCAGCAATTCCTCTAAATGATTAGAAAATGTGATTAACACCCAGTTGTGCCTTCAAAAAAAAAAAAAAAATACAGTGATATACTGTGATACCGATATAATTTTGAAAACTACCGTGATATAAATTTTTGGTCACCCAGCACTACCTGCATCCACTGACATACTATCTAATGTGATGCACCGTCTGCATTTTAAACCCCTTTAAACGGTGCTGATGGGACCTCCCACGGAAACGAACGGCGACCGGGTGCAGTGGGATTTTAAAAAGCGGAGCCCTCTATCTTCTGATCACCAACCATCAAATAATTGAACAGAATTTATGCAGTTCATAATGGGCTCCTTCATCATTTCTCATTTTTTTATATTATAGCCAGCGAGCACAATTTCTGGGAGCAGCTTCAAAGCCACTGTCCCATAAAAGCTTCAAGGCAGTCCATGTTTTACTTCCTCACAAAAGCTGCCTATTTAATTTTAAATCAAACGGGCATTAAGCTGAATATATTTTTTTCTTTTACTGGCCTGGTTTCCTTCAATCAATAACCCTCCAGAGGAGATCTAATTATTTTGTAGCATTCTGGTTATGCTGATGTCATTTGTCTTAAATGTCGTGGCGGCTATTATTTTAAGAAATAAGTGGATTCAAATATATTCTTCTTATATGAAAAAGAAAAGACAGAAAGAAGACATTTTTCTTGGTTCATTGAAGTGTCATATAGGGGAAAGTCTATAGAGAATACCGAGGAGTGTAAATGAATGTGGGAAGCTGTGAAAGCTGGTACATAGACTCAGTTGACGCCTCATGAAATTTAATATAATATTGAAAAAGTCAGGGGGTTTGCAGAAGTAAGAGCTCTCCAGCTGACTGTCAGCCCTTTACTTACATTTCCTAGTAAATTAGTGTGTGGTTGCAAATAGGAGTTAGTGGTATAAACGGTAGAAAAAATATAAATGTAGCTAACGGTAGAGATTTTTACGATACAGGCCTACCGCAATTTGACATTGGTCGAGAGTGGATGTGAAAACATGGCAGCGGTTGCAAACGTGGAGCAAGTGAGGAGTGCTCTGAAAAACAGACCGGTGCGACGTCGGTCACATCGTATGACAAAAAGAATCAGAGGTGGATTTATATTACAAATGCCATCACTATATACTTGTGGAAGGTCACGGCGCCATTTCTTACAGTAGAAAAAAACGGTTTTAGGAACATGATAAAGACACTTGATGGACGCTACAAGTTAGCTAGCCGCAAGTACTTTAGCCAAGTGTTGCCAGATATTTAAAATAAAATTATCGTAGAGCCCCCTAAAATTATTGTATTTTTGCCCAAACTATCGTACACTAAATCCAACTATGACGCAGCAAAAATTGCATGCGCTTTGGCTGTGTTTGGTCTTTAATGTCTCCCTCTTAAAGTGGAGTTTTTCCTTGCCAGTTGCCACTGTTTGGCTTAAAGGTTTTTTTTTCTCCCTCTGTGGGAGTTTTTTACCTGCCATTATCCTTGTTTAGGATTCAATGTTATTTTTTAGTTAATGATATTTGCTCGGGGGTCATGATCTGGGTCTCTGTAAAGCACCTAGAGAAAATTGACATTGTAATTGACACTATACAAATGAAATTGAATTGAGTTGAAATTGAGTTGAATTGTAGTGGCAGGAGTTGTCAGAGCCTTCTTCGCATTAGCATTACAGCAGTTGGCCTCCTGCTTTTGGTGCACTATTGCCACCTTCCACTCACGCTCACAAGTGAGACTACATGAACACGTTTTACTTCCTATGGCTGCTTCACAATAAAAGTACCCCGTCATTTGGTTGCCTAAAAGCTTTTAATTTGAAATAGCTAAACAAGTGTTTCATGGAAAGGTCAAAATTATCGTACATTTTGGGTTTTTTTTACAATTATTGATCGTACATCATACAAAGGGCTAAATTATCGTACAAATACAATAATTATCTTACATCTGGCAACACTGCTTTAGCCAAGTGATTCCCAAAGTGTGGGCCGCGCCCCCTGGTGGGCCATCGAGGTACTGCAGGTGGGCCATGAGAGGTCATCAAAAATTACCAAATATATTTTAAATCCTCGATTTTTTTTTAATATGTTTTTTAAATTACTGAAAAATATTTATTACATGATTTAAAAAATATTTAAAAATAATAAAACAAACCAATTGAGTGTTATTCTACTGTCATCTTAATTTACAATGACAAGTGGCAAGTGTCACCTTATTTGTTGACCCCTTACATTAATATTGGAATGAAGCTTTTAATCTTGTATGTTGATCAAAGTGGTTTTTAAAGGTTTGCATGGGCCGTAGAGATTTTCAACATTTCGAAATTGGGCCTTGGTATTCAGAAGTTTGGGAATGGCTGCGATAAAATCTTTTTATCGCGATTAATCGAAAGATTTTTATAGTTAACTCACGATTAATCGCACATTAATTACTTTTTAAAAAATGTTCTGCTTATCCATCCATCCATCTATCATCTATACCCATTTTGTCCTATATAGGGTCATGGGGATCTGCTTTATTTTATTTTTTTAAGCCTTTAGCTTGAAAACCCGAAGTCCCCAATGCTGCCATACATTTTGGGGGCTTAATTCATCAGCTTCTTCGTGTATTTTGTTGAAGCTGCTGCTTGACTGCAGTAATTTGCTGACGGTCCCTAAACTCCACGGCAGCAGCAAGTACTCAGAAGGACATTCAGCTCTGTTCCTGAGAGTTTTAGCCACACTCACTGAGCTTGGAGGGTTGATGACACTTGTGAAATGTCTGGCATACTTATATCTACAAAATGATACCAACCTGGATGAAATCTGTAAATACATTTATTGAAGGTCATATTTAAAGTAACATGTGTGTGTTAATCTCGTGTAAAAAAAAAAATAGTGGCGTTAAACGGAATTTACGTTAATGCGTTATCTTTGATAGCCCTAATATATATATATATATATATATATATATATATATATACATTAGGGCTGTCAAAGTTAACGCGTTAACGCGTGATTAACGCAAAATAATTTTAACGCAACTAATTTTTTTAACGCGAGATTAACGCGAGAAGAGAAGAGAAGAGAGTAGGTTTAATGAGCCTCGGGCCCCGCCGTAGTTGTAGTCCTGTAGTCCTCCGTAGTCCTGTCAAAACAGGAAGCCATGCACTGACGTCGACGGCCATGCCGCAGACAGACAGACGTAAACAAACGTCCGTTGCTGGGATAAAAATGGATACAAAAGATACTATTTTGAATGGTAAGTTTAGCTTCAAAACCTTGCCTGATGGCTAACTCCACAAGATAAATGTTGTTTGTGTTTGCTGTCGATGTGAATTTAGTTACCACCGGAGTCCCGACTACTGAAATATCACTTGTCGGCTAATCAGAGCGCAGATGCAGAGAGCCCCCCCCCCCCCCCCCCCCCCCCCGTTTGAAGCAAACCACGAAAATATTTTGTATGAAGAACATAAGAGAAAATATTGAGTATATATATATAATATATAATGGATTTGGCATTGTAGCAATAAATAAACATGCATTTGTTTTGCATAAGGCAAGCATTTGTGTACTCTCATATTAGGCAAGGCAACTTTATTTGCAACTTTATTTGCAATTCAATTCAAAGTGCTTTACAGATGCAGTCACAAAAAGGCAAATAGAATCATTCCATACAAGCATAAAAATAATCAATAATAAATAAAATTAATTAATAAAAAAATTAATTAATTAAATTAAAAATGAAGAGTGCAGATAAAATCCTTCCAGTCATCATCTTCACATCTAAACAGAACTGTTTCCATCTGGATCTGAACATTGTCAGAGTTCAGGTCTGTCTCACATCTTCTGGAAGACTGGTCCAGATTTTAGGAGCATAAAACTGAAATGCAGCTTCACCTTGTTTAGTCCTGACTCTGGAGACCAGCAGGAGACCACTACCTGAGGTTCTCAGAGTCCAGGTTGGTTCATATGACTAACATGTCAGAGATGTACTTTGGGGCCATGAAGAGACTTGAACACAAGCAGAGCTGTTTTAAAGTCTATTCTCTGAGTGACAGGAAGCCAGAGACCTCAGGACTGGACTAATATGGTCATATTTCCTGGTTCTAGTCAGGATTCGTATTAATAAGAGTAATACAACTTGAAAAAGATCTGTATAAGGTAGATTTAAAACAGATAAAAATATGCGATTAATTTGCGATTAATCATGATTAACTATTGACAGTCATGCGATTAATCTGATTAATTATTTTGAGAAATTGACAGCCCTAATATATATATATATATATATACAAGATATATAGACAAGATTATATATCGCAATATATATCGTTATCGCACATGCTTTAAATTATACCGCAATATAGTTTTGAAGCCAAATCAAATCATAAATGTTGCTGAAGGGAGCGTCCGGTTCTTCGTGCGTTGATCCAGAATTGCAAAATTAAAAAGAAGCCCGTTTCAGAAAGTGGGTTATGTACAAACTCAGCGTTTCCAGTTTCACATAGTGAGATAACTCAACCCTGAGAAAGGGGGTTAAGTCTTAAGCCTTTTTTTCAGACACCGAGGCAACTTACATCTGGAGTCTGCTGCCGCGGTAATTTACTCTGTGAACATAAGCTGAGAGAGCGGCGCCGTTGACGTTCAGCAGCAGAAAAATAACTGACTCTGAGCAAACTGCACCCTCAGGACTCATTTAGGAAAAAAATGTTAAAAAAAAAGCAGACTGTTGAGAGCCAGCAGATGAACTAAAGCGGTTAGTATGACCGTCAGTGGACAGTTGGAAATGGAGCAAAAATGACGGGCTGCTGCGAAGGACTTCTGATAGATTCACCACCACAAACACTGAAGCAGCTTGAAGCACTTCAGTCATGGATGCGCGACCGTTAAAAGGCACCTGCATGGATGAGGGAGCCACAGGCTTGTTTCAAGTTGACCTTCAGTTTGAGATCAGAGGCCTTTTTTTTTTTTTTCTTTTTAATTTCACACAGAGCTGGACTCAGAATGGTTGTGGTTTAAAGGTCAAAGAGGTAAACAGAAGAGGCACGTGACTGAAATACAGGAAAAATCAGCTTGGACAGCAGCCAGCGGTTCAGGATGGCTGGTGACGAAAGCTTTTGGCAAAAAAAAAACTTTGTGTAACTGTACAAATGTTAAAAGGATAGTGAGGAAGATGTTTCCTTTAAATTAATGCGTCCTTACCTGGATGAATCTAGCTAAAAACAGATTCGCTCGACAGATGTCACCGAAGTTCAGCCCTGTCACCGTTTCCCCTTCAGCTGCTGTCTTTGTGATGATTCAAAGAGACAAAAATAGCCTCAGACGGGATTAAAGAACCACATGAGAATAAACTGGATAGGACGGGGAATGTTATCTTTGACTACAGAGACAAAAGATTTGAAGCTCGTGAAAATGAGACAAGAGCTTTCTGAGGACAAAAGAAGTCCAGGAGACGGCAGGAGCCTGCCCGCTTTAATTATAAATGAAAAACTATCTCTCAGCACATCTTCATTAAGGACATGAAGCTTCACCGTGTTCACTTTTCTACAGTGGGGACGGTAAATCATTTATGGGACAAAAGACAAACGTGTTTCTGCTGGGTGACTTTCAGCTACACGAGTCATTGTTCGTTCAGGAAGGACTGGTCGCGTGGAAACATCAAATGCATCTTTGTTCGGGAGTGGAAACAGGCACGGGTAGACATGTTTGACTGGATTTGACTCCAATGGAACAATCAAAAGCAAAAACATCTCAGGGGTCGAAGAATCACAGTGAGAAGCCCAAGACGGTAAACAGTCAATGAGACTGGCGCTGCTCTTGGCTGTCTGCTAACAGCCTGTTGTGGAAAACAAAGCGATGACTCATGCTAGAAGAGTGACTCATCATTTCAGATCGAGGCTGCGTGGTCTGTTGAGTAAATGAGAAAAGATGAAAAATCAAGCATCCAATGGATCCCGGTGCACCTTCACTGAGGGAAGAGGAAAAAAAACTTCAACAGAGGCTGAAGGAAAGCTTAGACGCTGGTACTTTGGTACTTCGTTAAGGATCCGTACGCCACGAAGAACGCGAAGATGCAGTTTTACAAAAGAGAAAATCGTTGGCGAACATGGATAGTATCAGGAATGAGCGCGTCAGAGGGACAGCGCATGTTGGATGTTTTTGGAGAGAAAGTCAGAGATCAGGCTGAGATGGTTTGGACATGAACAGGAGGGATGGTGAAGATACCTGTAGAAGGATGATGAGGATGGAAGGGAGAAGCCCAAAGAGATTAATGGATGTAGAGAAAGAGGACATGAAGTTAGCTGGTGTGAGGGAAGAGGATGGAGTTAGATGGAGGCAGATGATTGGCTGTGGAGACCCCTGAAGGGAACAGCAGAAGGGAACTGTTGTAAACTTATCCAGGTGTGAATGATACATGAAACTCTGTTAAATTTACAACCGCGTTCCTTTACTCTCAGATTATGCTTTAAACTCCACTAAATGACTTTGTTTCAAATATGTTTCCAGAAGCATTTTAATATATTTATAAGTGTTTTTAAGAAAACTCTAGGTAAGGCAAGTTTATTAATTAAACACATTTTGTGTACAAGACGATTCAAGGTGCTTTCAATAAAACATTAGAGGCATTAAAGAGCACATTGAAGACAGAAAGGAAATAAAATAAAATAAAATACAAATAAATATTAAAACCCTTAAAAAGGATAGGGTAATTTGCAAAAAATTAATGAACAGTTGTTATAGAAAAGTTTTTAACCTTGATTTAAACTGCTGAGAGTGTCATCAGACCTGCAGGTTTCTGGGAGTTTGTTCCACATGTGAGGACCATAAAAACTGAACGCTGCCTCTCCGTGTTTAGTTGTGACTCTGGGAACAGAAAGTAGACTTGACCCTGATGACCTGAGGGATCCGGTGGGTCCAGAACCAACCAGAAGATCCTGAATGTATTTTGGCCCTAAACCATTCAGTGCTTTGTAAACTAACAGCGGGATTTTGAAGTCAGTTCTTTGACAAATAATCCTGGATATGTTCTTTAAGTGATAATAGACCGACTTCACGACTGTCTTAATATGACTACTGAGTCCATGGCTGAATTCCAATTCCTCCCTTAACCCTCCATCTCAAAAATGGAGCTCCCGTGAAGTGCAAGTGATGTCCCGATTCTTAGAAAGTCATGTTGAGGGACAAGTTTGAGGGCTGTATCGCCCTCAGTATTGAGATTCTCCGGCACCACCCTTGGAAGTAAGGGCTACCCAGAAGACATTGCGTATTTTCGCCAAACATCTTCAAAAAGGATGGCGCTGAAAAAAGCTAGCTACGACTGTAAATATGTTCGTAGTTAATTAAGATATAAATGATACGAAACCATCTTATTGTCTTCGATATATATATATTATCTTTTTCTTCTTCTACTTCTTCGTCATCGTTTTCTTGACAGACTGGACGTAGCTTTGGCGTAAGGCTGCCCCCACAGTCTGAATACGTAACTGCACTCAAGGGGTGCCCCATTTCTAAGTCACAAGATAGACCTGACACTTACTTTGGAGGACCAAGAATGAGGGTTAAAGCCGAGGGTTGAGACTGAGGGAGTAATTGGAATTGGCCCATGACTACACCCAGATGTCTGGCTGTATTTTTGGTTTCTAACTTAGCTCTTTGAAGCTGAGAGCTGACTTTTAATCTTTCTTCCTTGGCTCAAAAACAATTATTTCAGTTCTGTCTTCATTTAACTGAAGGAAGTTCTGACACATTCGATCTCTAACTTGATCAGTGCATCTGGTCAGTGTTTGGATCGGACTGTCGTCTCCTGGTGAGATGGTTATGTAGATTTGTGTGTCATCAGCATCGCTGTGGGAACATATTTTGTTGCACGTTGCCCTCTGGTGTCTATATGGTTTATTGCACTAAAATAATATATCGAAGTGTCCAAATCAGTTCATTCCTGATCTAAAAATTGAAAAGAAAAAAAATCCAACAACACAGAAGTGGAAATCTGGTTCCATCTCAGTCTCCAGCAGTTTGGTCTGTGAGTCAGTGTCCAGCTGTGTAATACTGACAATCTAGTTGTACAGTCATGGAAAAAATTATTAGACCACCATTTTTTCTTCACTTTCTTGTTCATTTTAATACCTGGTACCACTAAAGGTCATCATGTGACTAAAACAGACAGAAAAGAAAACACTGAATGCATAAAAGCAGTGTTTTTGGCAGTACAAAGCCATAGCTATTGATGTAAAAGCTTAAGTGATTTAGGTTATAATCAAGAAAACCATGGAAAATGGTAAGATATCAGCTCTTAAATAAAACTCTTATGAGCAATCTTTGTGGTTATCGTTATGTTTGTCCAAACAAATGTACCTTTAGTTGTACCAGGCATTAAAATGAACAAGAAACTGAAGAAAACAAGGGTGGTCTAATAATTTTTTCCATGACTGTATGTCCCTCCTTTTTGACCATACCTGCATAAAAGATTCTTCTTCTATGACACGGCTTAGTTTTTACCACACCAGTTTAATACCAGACACAAAACGTCAATTAGCGGCTCGCTTTGAAAAAGCAATTATTGGAATTACCCGGAGAGCTGTTCTGACATGCTGTCATGGCTACATATGATAACGAGAAAAAAAAAGGGGCCAGAACTGCCAGCAATTCAAATCCTTGAGGCAGTACAGCATCCAAACCAGTATAGAATTTTTTTTTTTATTAAATCAATGCTTCAGAAGAAAATCTCTTAAAGCATGAAATACATTTACAAAACGCCCTCCTGGGTTCTCCTGCCTCCAAACAGAGAATAAGAAGCCGTGTTACACTCCATAATTCATGACCGATAAGCCGAACGTCTGAATCAGACGCCGTGTGGAAGCATCTGAAGTGATGGCTGGAATCGTGCGAGACTTAGAAACACGTCAGAATAAAAACCCCTCCGATGATTAATGCTGCATTTCTGAGAAGAACAAGACTCAGAGGGCTCGCATCTTCTCCATCGATATCAATAAGTTTAAACGCCTGCTGCTGAGTGTATTTAACCAACCCTGCAAGATAAAGCTCTTCACTGTGCTTCATCATCAGCTCCCTGAGGAACACATTTCTTCTGCTATATTGTTGAAGCTTCACTCGCTTTGGCATCATCTACTCAGCCGCTGTTTCCTACTGGTTCTCTTCGTATGCATGTGGCCTTCCAGTTTGCCTTAAGGCTGGACATTTTTCAAGAAAATACACGTCGGAGTGCATAATAAAGGCTGCGTCTTGCTATAAGTTAGAAAACAAGAATTCATGAATTCTGAAGAGCACAGACCGCTGATTCACCCCCACAGTCCATTTACACTTCCTCATTTCTCTTTTGTTTCTGTTTTTTTCTGCAGAACAAGGAAAAGTTCTCAAGGTTCTTCACACCAGCGACGAGGTCTTCATCATATCTCAGTACTCTCTGTTTCGCAACGAGGGGCCCGTTCTGAACATGGCCATCGACTCCCAGAAGGTTTGAGTAATAATGTTGCAGTGCGGTGGGTTTTTCAGCCGCGTTCGCCTTCGCGTCATCAATAAAACATGAGGGTTGAAAAAGAGAAAGAAACGGCTGCTGGAGCCCCTTCAGACACGTAGGAGGGATTAATTAGCACCTCTGCATGAAACAAAAGAGGAAGAACACGCCGTGCATGTGCTCATCTGGCTTACAACCGGGTTAAACTCCGCCTTGTGGGTGAGATGAGGCCGTGCCAGGTGTTGCCGGGCAGCTGATGGGCGGCGTGGACCAAAGCCAGAATGGAGGTCTTGGCAAACCTGATCGTTAGAGCCTTATAACACACACACACACAAAAAGAAAATCTTAACATGCAGCAGTAGTAACAGTTCAAGATAAAGCTAGTACACTGATGAAATAGATAGAAAAAGATTAATAGAGCCCAAAACCTAGAAGGTGTAAGAATAAATAATGTGAACACACTTTGAAATGAGGAAATATGAATGAACATAGTCGTATTATCACCATTGTCTAAGATTAGGGCTGGGCAAGTTAAAGCGTTATTATCGCGTTAACTCATTAATTTATTAATGCTGACATTTATTTTATCGCTCGTTAACACATGTTGCTCACATCCTTTTGTTTTGAAAAGTCTGTTACTGGCTGCTGCAGACCCGGGAAATAAATGGCAGGTAAACATGCAGAAAAGCTAAAACAGACATGGAGAACGGTAAAAATCTGTGAACTTTACAGTTCAGGTAGCAACTCAGGTAGCAATATTAACAATTCTGTCTGAAAAAAAAATTCTGGACTGCAACAAAACTTTGTGGTCATTCCTCCATGTTCCATCAGATCTGCTCCATGTG
This sequence comes from Hirundichthys speculiger, assembly GCA_018398805.1. Taxonomy (NCBI): domain Eukaryota; kingdom Metazoa; phylum Chordata; class Actinopteri; order Beloniformes; family Exocoetidae; genus Hirundichthys; species Hirundichthys speculiger. The sequence goes on from JAGFBZ010001678.1 coordinate 2,431,707, forward strand.
TTCACTGTCCTGCTGTTCTCTAGCTGGTTACTGCAGTGCAGCTCCATCTAGTGGCACAGATGTGTAATGACAACAGAAAATCCAGTCCTTGATTATAAAACAAATACAGTTCTGTGGCCTGTTTTTTAATTTCGTATTTTTGATCCAAGTCTAAAATTGAAATTAAAAAACAAAAAACATAATAAAATATCACTTTAATTTTTTTTAATTTTTGATTGACAGTTGAAAATGGAAAGAATGAATGATACACAGATTGGTAAAGTTACTGAACTTTAACATGGACATTTTCATTTTAAAGTTCTCCCAGATGGAGGATTCAACAGAAACAAGGTTATTTGTAACAACTGACAAGTTAAACTCCCCGTTAAAAGTTTCTGTTGTTACCTCAGAAATTACCTGTTTTAATGTTCTGATTGTGCTGAGACACAATCATTTTGTTGGATTTTGTTTGTAGACTTTTTTTTTTTTAATTTTTCATAAAAACAGGATGACATTAATACCCTGACAATGGCAATAAGCTTTATTTTATTTTACATTTTTTAAGATGAGATTTACACTAAAAATGTGTTACTGACCAGTGCTGATGTTAAAAGTGTTTGAACAACAAATGTTATGGCACTTTAGTTCATATGGCAGCAGAACATTTAAATAAAAGTGCATTTTTACACTACTTTTGAATTCATTATTTGATTTTGCGTATACAATACAATTAATCGTGATTAATCAGGGAAATCATGCGATAAATCGCGATTAAAAATTTTAATCGTTGCCCAGCCCTAAGAGAAATACTTTATAATACTGATGATTTGTGTACAAAGGCATTTAGCTCAGTCTCAAAATCTTTCACATTGCTGCTTTAAGATGTTTTTTTCTTTTAATAAATCAATAATCTCAGACATTGCTGCTGTGTCTGCTCTTTCAAAGCTTTGATTTACTGCCTAATAAACTGTCCCCCTCTTAACATGACAGCTATGCAGCCTAGAAACTGTTAATGTTTGAAAAGTAAGGAAAAGGATAAAATGGGACCTTTAAGTTTTTAATGCAGAGAACAGGTGAGCAAGTGGACGTTCTGAACAAAGTCAAAAGTAATGTCAACGGCAGCTGCCAAACATTTCAATAAAAGTGCATTTTACACTACTTTTGAATTCATTATTTGATTTTGCGTATACAGTGCGATTAATCGTGATTAATCAGGGAAATAATGCGATTAAAAATTTTAATCGTTGCCCAGTCCTAGTTATAACTGAAGGAAATGTAAAATGTGCACAGGAATATTTGTCTTTGGTATTGAAGCCTCATTTGGTATTTAATGCACTTTCATGTTTGCGTTTCATTTTCATGTGCGTTTTTAATTTACTTTTCTTTCTTTTCTGCATTGTGAAGGTAAAATATTGCCATTATTGTGCTATTATAGGTTTTAGACAGTCTCCAGTATGACTTCCTCATTTTCCCTGCGTAGAATTATTACTTTAACTTTAACTTTGCATCATGCAACAACGCTGCTATGCGTTAATACGGACAACATTCACGGCTCTGACATTCACGCGCAGTCTTGCATCTTCACCTCAGGGACACCTGTACGTCGGCACAGCCATGGAGGTCCAGCGACTGCCGCTGGCCGACTGCGGCCGCTACGGTGACACGTGCAGGGAGTGCATCCTCTCCCGGGATCCGTACTGTGGCTGGGACAAGGCCAGGAGGAGGTGCATCGCCATCCCGCCTGGATACAACGTCACGTCTGGGTAGGTGTAGACGCGGCGCCTCTGGCTGCTTTTGTGGAGCAGGAACTCATTATTCTGGAAAACAAACGGCCAGGTCTCCTCAGAGGACATGACTGACGGAAAATCCTTGGCTCTGAAGTAATGAAACTTGGCTTTAGCTGCCAAGTGAGTAAAATTCAAGAATAAAAACCTCATCAGTGCAGTGTTTAGACTGGTTTCAAAATTCCCTTGGGTTACACTCATCCTTTTAATTTCCACTCGATAAAAACAGACAAATCAGCCATGTGCCGTGACAAGTTTTCATTTTCCTTTCTCTGTCAGTATTGTTCAGTAATTCTGTCTGTGCTTGTTTTAATTTTCCAGCAACAGAAGCTTGATGCGAAGGCTCAGTGCTTCATTTGTGAAATGATTTCATCTTGCTAATTTTGCCTCTTTTTCCCCCCTCTCTCCCCACCCAACAGGGCAATCGCTCAGAATCTGGACCAATCAAACTCCTCCATTTGCGGGGAAGCTGCTGGTGAGCCTTTATCTGCTCTTTCCCACTCTGCCTGTATCCTGATTAAACCAGAACGAGAACGTCTCAGCTGGAGTAGAAAGACAGAAATTACTGTATAACCTCACTAAATCATGACGCCTGGCCTCTGACGGAGAGGTTGTCTGCTGGAGCTCGTCCCAGCTCTCTTCGGGTGAAGGCGAGGGTACACCCTGAACAGGTCGCCGAGCCACGAATAGGGATGGGAATTGATGAGATTGTTCCGATTCCGATTCCATTATCGATACAGTTTAAAGATTCCATTCTTTATCGATTCTCTTATTAATTCTAATTTGGGGAAAAAGGAGACCAAACTGTTTTATTAGCATCAATTTTTCAGTCCCGACCTTACAAACTAAACAGGGAGGTCAAAAGAGGCCCAAAGCCTGGATAACGTGTTAACTGTTGTAATATGTAACTGTGCAAATACACAAGAATGTGGAACATTTTACTAACAGATTTTTCCTTATAGAAATAAAAAAATCTCCTTTTAAAAGGATATATGAGCTCACTAAGCACTCAAAAATAATAATAAAGAAAGATAAATACTATCAAATACAACAGAACAGTGCATAGTGCAAATCTGCAAATACTATGAAGAATTAACAATTCTTTTGCAGAAAAATAAGCTTGTCTGGTTTTTCAGGAAGGATACGTGATCTTTCTGGAGGTAGCTAGTGAGCAGTAGCGAGTGCTGCCAGCCTCTGAACCAGCCAGACTCTCTCTCTCGTCACGGTCATCTTCTAAATGTAATGCAGAAGGCATTTGTTTAATAGCATAGCGTTAATGTTATAGCGTGTTTTACAGAGAAGCACATAGGCAGTGAGATAGCTACTTACCAGAGTTACCAGAGGTGATCTTAGCTTGGCTACTGCCGCTGGGTTGAGATCCATCAGTCCGAAGCGTCAAAAACACGACACTCGTTATCACATGTTGTGTGTTCAAATGTTTCTGCATGTTAGTCATGTTCCCTCCGGACGCTGTTATCTCCACTTTGCAATGACTTCTAGTTGCCTTGTTGCCATCTTTCTTTGGTGAAGTGAAGCCAAACTTTGGAGCGTTTGAACCTGGTGGGCGCCATTGTTGTTTACAACTGCAATGCGCGTGCTAAACCGACGTAACTTAATCACGTAAGTGCTTTCTGGAATTGACTGTGCGTAACTTGCGTAAATTACGTGAGATTCATGCTGGTTGGAATCGATAAGAGAATCGCTAGATAAACTGCCAAACAATTCCATGGAATTGAAACACACGGAACCGGTTCTCTACAGGAACCGGTTCTCGATTCTCAACCCTAGCGGACGTCCTGGCAGCGGTCACAAAAAGATCAAAGAGAGTAACAACAGAAGACAAAACGAGAGATGAGACTAAAGAAGAGTAAATCCTCCTGTAAAGGGCCGTCTCAGCTAAAAATGTTCCAAAGTTCCTTTGTGCTGCTTTAATGCATGTTTCGCCCCTTCTAAGCTCCGCCTCCTCTTGTCACCATATTGCCGCAAACCCGAAAGGTTTTGATCTGGCGTCATGTAGGTACGTAAAGTGCTCATCCCTGCAGGGTTTATTTGCCAGTGAAACCGAGTGGGCGGCGACTGCTGCAGAGGACACTTGCTCTGCATTTTCTGATGATACATCTTAATTCTGCTGTTGCAGTCTTCAAAACGCATTTGCCTTGACGTGCTGATCCTCCTTTTTTAGACGCATTAACATAGCTACTTTACCTCTTGTAAAGCTTTCGACTGGATTAAACGGTGCAAAAAAAACTGTCCGTAGGTTAGAGCTGAACAATTTTATCGATTCTGCAATATATATCGATATTTTATCGAGTATTGATTTTTCCGCCATGGGTATCGATTTTCTAAGCTTCTTCCAAAACCCCCGTGTCCCACCTTTAAAAGCTTGCAAGCAACAATTTGCACTGTTTAAATAAATGAAACTATTTTTCTCAACAAATCTTTTATTCATTTTGTCCAACATTTGCAAGCTGCCTGTCAGCCATATAATGTGTAATTGATGCTTTCAGTTCAATTAATTCAAACAAAGTCATTGGAACACTCACAAGATGTCACCAAAATCACTTTGTCCCTTTAAAATCTTTCGGAAAATGATGTAAATGTATTGTAAGATGAATATCGATATGTATCGTATCGTGAGCTGAATAGTATCGTATCGTGAGATTAGTGTATCGCCTACAGCCCTACCTTGGGTTCAACGGACTGCTTAAAGGGGCGCCGCGTCGGGTGGATGATAATGTGGAATCGATATTGTCTCGACTCCGTGTCCACGACATGCCACTAACACTCATTTACGTTTCATTTTCACGTGCAGCTCTGAAGCAGCGTCGGACTTCCCCCAAGGAGGTTCTGGTGCAGGGCAACACCACCGTGTTCCTCCCCTGCCCCGTGCGCTCCTTCCACGCCACCTACCGCTGGGAGAAGGACAACTGCAGGCTGAACTACCCCTGCCTCTTCTCCGGGGACTTCTGCGTCCTGGGGCCGGTCCTCGACACGCCCCTGAGGGAGGGCGTCTTCCGCTGCATGGCCACCGAAGACGGGTTCAAGGTGGAGGTCATCTCCTTCAGGCTGGTGAACGGCGGCTGCCACGCCTCCGCCTTCGCCCTCTCGCTGCTGCTCGCCGTGGCCGCCCTGTGGCTCCATTAACTACAGCTAACGCTAAACTCCTCATCCGTAGTGGCTCCCGCTGACAGGATAGACAAGGAGCCGTTGTGCGCGGGGTGTGGGGGTCTGGTTCGCATCGCATTGACATCCATGGTTGGGTTGTAGAGCGACGATTTTGCTTTTCGCATCAGGATTGAAATATATATATATATATATATATATACACATTTCTAAATATATATATATATTTTTTATCATAAAACAACATATCTGCAGCCGCAGCTGTCTTAACAAGATCAAACTTTAAAACGCATACTTTAATATTTAAATTAAGGATTTATCGTCTGTGAACTGTCACGAACATCTTGTAAGTTTAGACTCAAGTCAACCATAATTAAGTGCTTTGCGAACCTTTCCTCTCCAACTGAAAAAAGATAAAACATATCCAATGAGTTGGGCAAAAAACAGAAAAAAAACACCAATACCAGGCCAATTCTTTTTAACATTTCTCTACTTATTTTTAAATTAACTAGATTGTGCTTATTTGTGGATATGTAAACCTTTAATAATGCTCCTCCACCTGCTCATTCATCTCCATCTTAAATCTCATCGTTACGGCTCATTAGTGCTTAGAAAAATGTCTGGTATTGAGATTTAAAAAGCCTTAACACTTCTGGGACATAAAACTCCTAAGCACAATTTTTGCAGCTGAGGCAGAACACTGCAGACTTGGTGGGACTTGGCGCAGCAATTAGTGCAGCCGGGTCTTAACAACGCGGCTGGGGGGGGAAGTGTCAGCTTTTTTTGACAGGAAGTAGGCGGACGGGCAAGAGCTCGCCCTCGAACATCACTGTGTCTCCGCACCTCCTCCTCCTCCTCAGACGAGGCGGTTTCTTGCATCTTTTTTTAGCAGATACGGTCAGATGTCTTCATTGCGCCTTGCTCACAGCTTTGTCTGTCGTTTTTCCTTTCCCTCCAAACCAAAGCGTGAACATCACAGCATCACCCAGATGTTACTTAAGGTCCACCAGTACGGAGAAAAAACCCTTAAAATCGGTTTTGACGTTACAGATGGGGAAACACTGGAAGCCATCAGGTTTTGGGAACCGAGACAGACGCAAAGACGAGCCATTGTGCTGCAAAACAAATCAATTTCCTTCAGCCTGGCAGTGTCTAAAGTTGTGAACAAGGCGCTTCGCTACAGCCATTTCAGTGGAAACATACCTGCAGTGTCACAGGGACAGACAAAGCTCAATGATATGGGGCCCCGTTCGGGTCATAATTCAATGAATAAATTAGTCTATTATTATGAAATACAGCCATTTATTATTATGAAATATTTCCCATTATTATGATAATGGTTTTGTTTTTCATAAGAATGAGCTTCTACATAATAATCGCTTTGTTTTTCATAAGAATGATTTGTGTGTCAATCACAGCAGAGAGGGCGGAGCCATTTATGTGATTGGCTGCTCTTTCATTCAGGCATAAGCAACAGCGTTACCAGGTGTACGATAATTATCGTATTTGTACCAATAATTTGGCCCTCTGTACGATGTACGATCAATAATCCAAAAAAAAGCCAAATGTACTATAATTTGACTATTTCAAATTATTGCCTGCTGCAACTGTCTACTGGAGAGTTATGTTTTTTTTTTGTGAACCCTGAAGGCATCTGTTCCTATGTGACATGTTTCCAGCCAATCGTGCTTTGCTGAGCGTGAGATACGAATGTTTGTCTCAGAACAACAAGCATGACAGACTGAATGGTCAGCTACACCCGCTATTTAACACAAGAGTGATTTAATTTGACTACAGTGCTTGACTACAGGGCTTGTTATTTTGGTTATGACAGATGTACGGTAATTTCCCTCAAAATACGATTATTTTGAGTCTCTGGTACGATAATCCTACATTTCCCACCCGGCAACGCTGATAAGCAACAGAACAGTGAATATCGATAGTGGGCAAGAGGTGCGATGTATATACTCCAGGGCAGCAGGTGGCAGAATGCACCTCAGTTTACGGTTAAGAGTTGACATCGACTAAGAAACGTAGCATGAAATGTAGGGAAAACTTGATTTTGACGGCATGACGACAGGAGAAAGATCCTTTTCTGGCTTACTCCGGAGGTAGCCAACAGGCTCGATGCTAGTCCCCCACCAACTAGTTGATGTCAGAGCGTAGAATGAGCGTGCAGGTCAACCACTGGTCCCGCCCAGTGGCAAAATGTCATTATTATGTAAAAACTCATTCTTATGAAAAATGAAGCAATTATGTAAAACCTCATTCTTAATTTAAAAAGCTGAAAAAGCTGAAATAAACTACTATACATTAAACTAGGATTAAATAATAATAAAAATATATTTCATAATAATTACATTTTTTCATAATAATGGGAAATATTTCATCATAATACACATATATTTCATTATAATAAACGCCTGTATTTCATAATAATAGACTCATTTATTCATTGAATTATGACCCAAACTGGACTCCATACCGTGAAACCGCAAAGCAGAGTTGCATTTTGTAATTTTTTCCAGGAGAAAAAAAAAGGCTTGTACTTAGATTGGTGAAGTATGTTCTGTATGTTTTTGCTCTGATTTCTGCCGTTGCTGCCTATGTATGTGGAAAAAAAAAGAAAATTTGTCTTGATGGTTTGTTGTTTTATGCCATAGTTAGAATGTAGCGTGTAACCATTGCCTGCTTTGCCTCCTTGCCTGGGTGCGTCAGTGTGAACAGACTACTGTTATATTTTTTTAAACTTGTATCTTTTATGCTGTAACAACAACAAAAAAAGGTTCGACAGACTCCAACAGAACCAGACCTCTGAATCCGTGTGAGCGAGCTTTATAACGGAGTCTTCACAGCTCTGTCCAGCAGTGACATCACTGGATTTAGGATTAAACGTCACGCTGCGAACCCACCTGCGACGTCATCGTTTAATCTCTGATTAAAAGAAGAGGAGGACAGATAAGAGCTGAATGTAGAAAGAGAGTTGTGAATGAAGCTGCAGTTCATAAAAGCCCAAATCTGTTCCTTAAACCTTATTAATGCTGATTAAGGAGTATACTTGTGCAGTGATGAATTATGCAGTGGATTAGCGCGTCCTTCAGAGCTTTGAGAAGCGTCATTTACTAATGGTACATAAAACTGGCTGAGATGAGCCTTCCGCAGTGGTGGGCATGTCATATATAGTTAATTAGACGGCGCAGCCAGCTCGTCGCGTACCATATTAAATCATTTATTTTACACCGTCAGGGATACGGGCAGCTCCACTGTGAGAATTGTGACGCGGCGTCGTGCTTCACGCTTGGCTCGCAGGGGCGTGGCTGCTTTAGGGTCCACCTCCCTCCTGCACTCCGCTGGCATAGGCAAGTGCCACAAAAAAAAAAAATAAAAGAAACAAAGCTTGAGCCTCTTTTTACGACAGAATGTTAGGGCAACACTGAGAAAAAAAATTGTGGACATTTATCATTCCTCACTTAGAGAATCAAGTCGAAATGTTGAGAACAAAGTCAAGATGCAGTTTCCGGAATAGAGTTGAAATGTCGAGAATAAAGTCGAAATGTCGAGAATTAAAGACGAAATGTCGAGTATAAAGACGAAATGTCGAGAATAAAGTTGAAATGTCGAAAATAAAGTTGAAATGTTGAGAATAAAGACGAAATGTTGAGAATAAAGTTGAAATTTCGAAAATAAAGTTGAAATGTTGAGAATTAAAGTCAAAATGTCGACAACAAAGTCAAGATGCAGTTTCCAGAATAACGTCGAAATGTCGAGAATAAAGTCAATATGCGGTTTCCAGAATTCCAGAATCAGTAGTTTCTTTTTCTGAACAGGTGAAATTTCTGACACAATCTCTTCAAAGGATGAATACTTATTATAATAATGTGTCTATGTGATAAAAGCACATAGACACAGACATTATGTTGGTGGAGTAAAGCTGGTTTGATTAAATCTTTAAGATTTTAATAACTTTATTGTTGAAACTGCATTTCGATTTTATGCTCAACGTTTCAACTTTATTCTTGACATTTTGTCTTTATTCTCTAAGTGTGGAACAAAAAAATCATTGTCCACAAGTTTTTTCCTCACTGTGGCCCTAATACTCCGTCGTAACTTTTACCTGGTGCTTTTCAGCTGCTTTTATGATCATTTGCATTCCTCACCGTGCATATCATTTTGTGTCTGATGAGTCTTGTGCAGCATGACAACGTCGGTCTTCCTCCCAACCGAGCTCATACCTGCTGCAGCTCTGACACGTGTCCTGTGTGATTCTCCGTCACCACCAGAGTAGGGTTTCAAACCAGCCACCAGGCTGTAACAGTGCAAAGGCTGAGGGCTCCCTGTGTCAAAGCGACCCGGTTCAGATGACGGGTACGCTGACACGTCCTGCTCTGGTGTTTCTGAACTACATGCAGAGGCCACCAGAACTTCTGCACGTCTCTAACCTCACGCAGTCGTGCTCATAGCTGCCGTCCTCTGTAGTTGTAGATGCTGCAGGTTAGGCTGTCATGGTGGGGGGTTGGTGAATGATGCAAAGCGTTATTGTGCTTTGACAAAGAAGACTCGCACAGACGAGCCAACGTCTGTCACCTTAGGAGTTGTGATTTAATATAGATCATTTTGAATGGGCTCATTTCAGCTAAACCCGATGAATGTTGTCATTCACAATGTTTTGTAGCAATGCTGAACATTAAACCTGTTCCCTGAGTGCTGACTATTTTATGGAATAATTGCTGACTTGTTAATTATTATTATTTTTTTGCATTTTGTCATTTTTGTTTAGTTACGTGGTGGCTTTGTGCGCTGTACCTTTTTTTTTTTAATTAATTTATTAGCATTTATATTGATTGATGTAGTTATGACATCTTTAAGTTCATGAAGTTATTTCTAATTCCAGTTATCAGATGAATGTAGTAACTCAAGACCGAGTGTGTCGCGGCTGTAGACCCAATCCTATGATAACGGACTACGCCCCCTAGTGTTGGAAGTGAAGAAATGCCTCTCTGTGCAGATGAACAAAAACTTATCTGCAGAAGACCAGTTTATCAGGTTTTTGCCTTCATGTTTTATTGAATATTTAAACAGCAAAAATGTGGGAAACAAGTTAGGAAGCTGTCCTACTAATTGTTTTGTCAGTTTTGTGAAATGTATCTCCAAAAGACTCATGAGCAGCTATAAATAGGAAGGGGGCATCATCCCTCGCTTCCACCCTCTGCGATACTTTTGAATTTGTGATATATGATCTGTTTACTTATAAGGAGGGATGACCTTGTGACGGCGCGCAAAGTGGACTCAGTCCTCCATCATTAAGCATCTTATCCATCTTACCCCGCTATTCTTGGTTCACTAACATGTGTGTAATTGAGATTTATAGAAATTACTCCAGTTTGCAGTTTTGAAACATCTTCATGTCGTCCAAGTCCTTGCTCTGATGTGGATATTACCTTACTTGCCAAATCTCTAATTCAATTATGGCTCACTCGCATCTGTCAACGTCACCTGGTCCAATAAAGGCTAATCTCCTTCACAGCAAGATCTTGGTTTGCCTTCAGGAAACCACTTTGGTGGATCATGCTATCTGCTGTAAACGAATCTAAATCGAGTGAGGCGGGTCACTGTTTTTGTTTGCTGTGGGGTTTTTGAACGTCAAGTACTGTAGATGATGTGCACCCATAATTCTGTGTCTTGATATATATACTTTTACTAGTAACATGCCAAACTCAATTATATATTAAAAAAAAGAGATTTATACTGTATTGATGCCATACCATCTCATGACCCGTATTTTTAAATTACAGATATCTATAGTGCAGTATTCATGTAACAAATTCATATTGACATCTGTTTCCCTGAACATGTGCAGTGAAAATGAATAAAAGTATAGAGAAGAGCTTTTGTTTGTCTTTATTCTAGAACAGCAAGAATCCCATAAAAAGTACAATGTTACTCCTGACTGCTGATTTTGTGATTATCTTTAAAGGTAAAGACTAGGGCTGGGCTACGATTAAAATTTTTAATTGCGTTTAATCGCATGATTTCCCTGATTAATCACGATTAATCGCATTGTATACAGAAAATCAAATAATGAATTCAAAAGTAGTGTAAAATGCAGTTTTATTTAAATGTTCTACTGACATATGAACTAAAGTGCCATAACATTTGTTGTTCAAACACTTTTAACATCAGCACTTGTCAATAACACATATTTAGTGTAAATCTCATCTTAAAAGCTCATTGCCACTGCCAGGGCATTAATGTCATCCTGTTTTTTTTATGAAAAATAAAAGTCTACCAACAAAATCCTGAGCCACAATCAGAACATTAAAACAGGTAATTTCTGAGGTAACAACAGAAACTTTTAACGGGGAGTTTAACTTGTCAGTTGTTACAAATAACCTTGTTTCTGTCGAATCCTCCGTCTGGGAGAACTTTAAAATGAAAATGTCCATGTTAAAGTTCAGTAACTTTACCAATCCGTGTATCATTCATTCTTTCCATTTTCAATTGTCAATCAAAAATTAAAAATAATTAAAAAGTGACATTTTATTTTGCTTTTCATTTTTTAATCTAAACAAAAAAAAACAAAAGTATATATATATATAAATATATATGTATAAATATATATACATATATACATATATATGTGTGTGTGTATATATATATATATATATATATATATATATATATATATATATAATATATATACATATATATATACATATATATGTATATATATCCATTTTCTATACCCGTTTCATCCTTGAAGGGTCACGGGGATCTGCTGGAGGCTATCCCCATCTACGGGCGAAAGGCAGGGGTACACCCTGGACAGGTCGCCAGTCCATCGCAGGGCTATATATATATATATATATGTATATATATATATATATATATATATATATATATGTATATACATATATATCCATCCATTTTCTATACCCGTTTCATCCTTGAAGGGTCACGGGGATACATATATATATATATATATATATATACATATATATATATATACACACACACACACACACATATATATATATATACACACACACATATTTCAATTTTAGACTTGGATCAAAAATACAAAATTTAAAAACAGGCCACGGGACTGAATTTGTTTTTAATAATTAATTGTCTGGTTTACGTGACCCAGAAATGTCTTTGTGCAGCAGTTCAGATATCATGGCGGCTCTGGAATCACATACTATAAATATTGTGGAAATCTGAATGAAAACTCAACTCATATATAGATGAACCAAAGCCTCTCCAGCTCTCCATCTGACATCAGTCTTTTTCTCCTCAGATCATGACGAGCTCAGAATCTTCTGACGCTCATTTCCATCATTGCAGGACACCCATCTGCTGTTGAATAAGTCCTTGATCAAACTACCGTATTGGCCCGAATATAGGACGATATTTTAATCTAGAAGTCATATTCTTAAAAATGTGGGTCATTTTATAATTGAGGACTAGACTTTCTGTTGTCATTACACATCTGTGCCACTAGATGGAGCTGCACTGAAGTAACCAGTAAGAGAACAGCAGGACAGTGAACACATGGAGCAGATCTGATGATAAATGAAAGAATGACACGATCGTCTTTAACAAAGGGGTTTAAAAGTTTTGTTGTTGTCCAGAATTTTCTTTCAGACAGAATTGTTAATATTGCTACCTGAGTTGCTACCCGAACTGTAAAGTTCACGGATTTTTACCGTTCTCCATGTCCGTTTTAGTTTTTCCGCATGTTTACCTGCCAACTCTTCTCTGGCTCCGCAGCAGAGGGTAACATGTTTTTCAAAATAAAAGCACTTGAGCAACATGCGTTAACGTGTAAAATAAATGTCGGCGTTAATAAATTAATGCGTTAATCTTTAACGCATTAAAGATTAACGGAAATCTTTGAATGCATGCATGCTGATTAGGTCTACCAAAGTAGATTCATTTTTTAACTCTTAATATATAATTGCAATACGCAAAGTTGCCAAGAACAAGCGAGACACTGAGTCGCTGATTCACCTCACCAGGATATACAGAAGCGATATTGGGATGTAATGGCAAATGCGATCAAATGGTATCAAAGAGGGGCAAAGTGATCACAGGTGAGGGGGTCTAACTACCAGAGGGAAAGATATCAGATGTTCAAAACAGTTTCAAATACCCTGGGATCATGGAGTCAACTGGCAACTATAAGGCGGCTGTGAGGAAGTTGGCCACAGCCAAGTAGCTGACAAGGGACATCCTGAAGGAGAACAGAGTCCCAGCTATCAACACATATGCCCTTCCAGTAACCAGGAACCCCACTGGTGTAGTAGATGTAGGAGATGGAAGCTACAGTGCCTTGCAAAGGTTTCAACCTTTTGTGGGGCGTGCAATATTATTGGGTCCCTTTACTTTCAGAGCATCAAACTGACTCCAGAAGTTCAGGAAGGATCTCTGAATGATCCAATGTTGTCCTAAATGACTGATGATGATCAATAGAATCACCTGTGTGGAATCAAGTCTCCGTATAACTGCACCTGCTCTGTGATCGTCTCAGGGTTCTGGTTAAAGCTCAGAGAGCATCATGAAGACCAAGGAACACACCAGGCAGGTCCCAGATACTGTTGTGAAGAAGTTTAAAGCTGGATGTGGATACAAAAAGATTTCCCAAGCTTTAAACATCTCAAGGAGCTCTGAGCAAACAATCATATTGAAATGGAAGGAGTATCAGACCACTGCAGATCTACCAAGACCCAGCCGTCCCTCTAAACTTTCATCTGGAACAAGGAGAAGACTGATCAGAGATGCAGCCAAGAGACCCATGATCACTCTGGATGAACTGATCTACAGCTGAGGTGGGACAGTCTGTCCAGAGGACAACAATCAGTCCTACACTGAACAAATTCAATTTCAATTCAATTTCAATTCAATTCAATTTTATTTATATAGCGTCTGTTACAATGACAATTGTCTCTAGGCGCTTTACAGAGACCCAGAGCATGACCCCCGAGCAAATATCATCAACTAAGATTATATAATTAAATCCAATCAATGATAATGGCAGGTAAAAAACTCCCACGTAGGGAGAAAAAAAAACCTTTATACCAAACAGTGGCAAGGAAAAACTCCACTTTAAGAGGAAGAAACCTTGAGCAGGACCTGGCTCATATGGGGGGACCTTCCTGCCGAAGGCCAGCCGGGTAGAGAAAGAAAAAGAGGGGAGACAGGACAGAGAGAGGATGTAGGACAGAGAGAAGATGGAGGACAGAAAGAGGATGTAGGACAGAGAGAGGAGAGCACAGAAAAAGTAAAAATAATAATAAAGAAGTAGTGGAATTGTTGTAGGGTGAATGCAAGCGAGCTATGGAGGGCCCTTGGGCGTGTGGTCAGCGTAATGAGCCATGATAGGCTCTTGAGTATCAGTAATGTGCGGGTGGGGTGTAGGTGAGGTGTGTGAGAGAAGGGGGAGGAGGGGGGAGGAGGAGGGGGTTTTTGGGTTTAAGAAAAGAGAAGGGTAGGATTTCAAGCAAAAGGATGCAATATATAAACATAAACAGATGGAGGCAGCAGCACTGGGATGAGATGGCCAGAGGACCAGGTCGCCGATCACCACGCCAGTCGGTACCCAAACACAAGTGGAGGAGAACCCCGGGATGGACAGTGGATGGAACTGCAAGTCAGCATGAAACCCAGGAAACTCTGGCCTGCAAATACACAAAGAGAAAAGGGGGCAGAAACAGCACAACAAACACAGGAAAGCAAAGAAAATGGAGCACAGTTTCAGTAGCAGGGTGCTCCCAAATAATTATAAATGAGCTGGAGGAGGAGGAAGGGAGGAAGAAAGGGAAGAAAAAGGAGAAGAGCAGTGGAGACACCACTCAGCAGATCATGCTGGTGTCTCCCTGTAGCGTAGGCCTATAGCAGCATAACTATGACGAAGCTGTGATTAAGACGAGCTACTCTAGTCTTACTACTACAACTATAGTTATAACTATTAGCCCCTACACACTATAGTTAAGACTAATTGTAATCTGGCCTTTATGGAAGAGTAGCAAGAAGAAAGACATTTTTCAAAAAAAATTCATAAAAAGTCTGGTTTAAAGTTTGCCACAAGCCACCTGGGAGACACACCAAACATGTAGAAGAAGGAGCTCTGGTCAAACCAAAATGGCCACAATGCAAAACGATATGTTTGGAGTAAAATCAACACAGCTCATCACCCTGAACACACCATCCCCACTGTCAAACATGGTGGTGGCAGCATCATGGTCTGGGCCTGCTTTTCTTCAGCAGGGACAGGGAAGATGGTTAAAATTGATGGGAAGATGGTTAGATTTATCATCCAACAGGACAATGATCCAAAACATGAAGACAAATCTACAATGGAACGGTTCACAAATAAATGTATCCAGGTGTTAGAACGGCCAAGTCAAAGTCCAGACCTGAATCCAATCCAGAATCTGTGGAAAGAGCTGCAGACTGCTGTTCACAAACGCTCTCCATCCAACCTCACTGAGCTCCAGCTGTTTTACAGGAAGAATGGACCAGAATTTAGTCTCTGGATGTGTTGAACTGATAGAGACAAACCCCAAGAGACCTGCAGCTGGAACTGCAGCAGAAGGTGGCGCTGCAGAGGATTAACACAAGGGGGCCCAATAATTACACGCCCCACTTTTCAGTTTTTTGTTAAAAAAAATTCAAAATATCCAAGAAATTTCGTTCCACTTCACGACTGTGTCCCACTTGTTGTCGATTCTTGACAAAAAATTGAAATTTTATATATTTATGTTTGAAGCCTGAAATGTGGCAAAAGGTAAATTTGTTTCTTTCTGTTTCTGTTTGGTTCAGGGATGGCTGTAGGGTAAAAATTGTCTTTCAGTCAGTGTGTATGAGCTTTCAGAACTCTGTCTGAGTGTAAATGAGAAAAAAGGTGGCAGGGGTGGGCGGTATCTGCCGAGATGCTGCTGCCTCTACAGAGGCACCAAGTCCTGAAGACGTCCTCCAGAGAGAGCAGAGGGAGGCTGTCTCTATTAGTCTCTGGAGCCTTTCACAGTCTGCTTCCATACAGCTGGCAGACCAGGCTGTCAGACAATAAGCCTGGACACTTTGGATGGACCACTGGCTAAAGGCTTTAAGCAACTCTGTTGTCAGATTGTTCTTTTTCAGTGTTTTTTCTGTCCCTTTTGAACCAGGGAAGGAGTGTTCATTGTCCATGTGAGGTCTTCTGTAATGTAGGTGTCCAGGAATTTGAGGTGGGTTAGCCTCTCCACTTCCTCCCCCCTGATGGTAAGAGGTGAGTGGGCTAACTGAGGTTTCTGGAACACCTAAAGAAAAAAAAAAACACTTGGACACGCACTCATACACATAGTTTGTCATGACATACCTGAAAAATGTCAGGTACAAGCTAAAACTATTAGTTTACTGCTGTTGCAATTTCTCTCCTTATTGCACTTTAAATGGATTTTACCAATTTGAGATTTTTTTTTCTTAGTTATTTATTACATTAAAAAACTTATGAAATTTTTTTGTTTGTCAAAAAAACAAGTGTTTTGTTGGACACAATATGTTTAAAGGTATAAAAACATTATAGTTTACAGTTATAATTGCATAAATTGTCTATATTTGATTACTTTATATACAGCGGTCCGTCGCCAATTCGCGCTTTAAGTTTAAGGTTTTAGTTATTCGCAGATTTTTTTCAGAAATATATAATATTAAAAAAAATTAAGAATAAAATTGCAGAAGCATCACAGGATGTTGTGCATGTTCTCTTACAGCACAGAAATGTTGTGAGCCAGCCTGGCCCCTTTAAGAAAGTGGCCTTATGGGTAATGTAGTGTGTGTGTGTCGTGGGATGGCAGAATGAAAACAAAAGAGTGGTTTCTTTACTACGGTTCAGAGACCAGAGGCTGTGAAGGTAACAGAAAGACCACAGTTGAGCCTTTGTCTTGTTTCGCTGCAGTGCTTCGCTACTTTTTTTTGCAGTTTTTAAACATATTTTAAACACATTAAAACTGAATTCTCAAAAATTAAAAACCGAAAAACACAGAAAATTAAAAAAAAATAAAATGAAAATTGAAAAAAAATTAAAAGGATTTCATAGGGCCTATTTATGTGTAATGTGAGGTTCTTTTTTAGTCTGTCAGCCTGTCTAATTCTAATCTGCATTGTGGTTCATTGTTTGCTATCCATCTGTTGTATCATGAAAAATTTATAGTTTATAGTCAGAGGTATAAACTGATTATAATATTGGACTGGGAACCTTGTGGTGCCTCTGAGCTCAGGTATCAGAGTGGGGGAAAAGTGTGTCCTCAGTCAATCAATAAAAATGACTCTCACATACGCCCCCTTTTGGCCAAGGTGGGTTAGTGCAACGTGGACAACAGTGGCAACAGCTGAAACCAGTGGAGGTGTTGCATCAGCACCACTATCCGCAATTTCAAAGCGTGCAAAGAAGTGATTGCAACTGAAGCAAGATGCATGTCACTTCCTGGAAGCAGCAGTTGAGTTCCTCTGTAGTTGGTAACATCCTGGCTGCCTTGCCACATACACAGAGTCTCTGTTGGAGAAGTGGTCCTCGATCGTCCTGCTGTAGCTTCAGCTTCATGCTGCTGCACATTTAACACGCAGATCAAACTGCAGTATCTTTTTTCAGAATAGCATGATTAAAGTCTCCAGCAGCTATAAAGACACCATCGTTATTCCGCCCACTGACTGATTCGAGACTCCAGTTCCTGTCACAGATGCTTTATTACACCGTAGAACTGCACATGGACAATTCAAAAATAAATAACATCAGCATGGTTAATAATGGGAAATAATATAACAGAACTAACCACTAACCTGCTCAATCAATGGCAGAGTCATTCAGAAACAAAAAATATTTCTGCTATATAAAAATCTGCAGGACTAACAAAAAACGTAATGCAATGAAAATAAAACAAGCCTGGCGACCGTTGTTACAGGTACGCTTCTTGATGTGTGTATAAAGTTTTCTTTTTTCAACCAAGTGTTTGGTTTTTCTCTTTTCAAAATAAAAGCATGATACTCAAAATAAATGAAGAAACTACTGCAGTTACAATCGTGGTCTTTGTTCTGTTGTTTGTTTTTAGCAGTGGGAAGACAGTCAAGTGCCATCTTGGCATCTGGGGACCGCTATCCCAACGACAACGCTAAACTCAGGGGGCAGGTGGAGTTTTTAACCACTAAAAACTCCAGATCTGGCGCCTCATCCACAATGACTTCAGTGAATTTCTTTCTAAATCTTCACAAGACTCTTTTACACTTTTTCTTGTGATTCATACAAGAAGTGAACTTTTAAAAGCGTTGACACAACAATGGTCAGGTGCGTTTGTGCATCACGTATCTGCACGTTTGCGGGATTGAAACTCTTCCTGTTAACGTGCGTAAATATGTGTTCAGATGGAGCCTTTATAGAAATGCGCATGCAGCTGATCACTCAGGAAACCCGGCGTTGTCGGCGCTGGTGAAGGAGCGGGTGATGTTCAGCTTCTCCCCCGTACCCCCTCTCTCCAAGGTCAGATCTGACTCAGCACAGGGTTTAAAGAGGACAGCACTTGGAGAGCTAAAACAGCTGACACCTGTCATCATCGTTGGTAGAGCTGAGCGATTTTATCGATTCTGTGATATATATCGATATTTTATCGAGTATGGATTTTTCAGCCACTGGTATCGATATTCTAAGCTTCTTTCAAAACCCCCATGTCCCGTCTTTAAAAGTTTGCAGGCAACAATTTGCAATGTTTAAATTAATGAAACTATTTTTCTCAACAAATCTTTTATTCATTTTGTCCAGCATTTGCAAGCTGCCTGTCAGCCATATAATGTGTAATTGATGCTTTCAGTTCAATTAATTCAAACAAAGTCATTGGAACACTCACAAGATGTCACCAAAATCACTTTGTCCCTTTAAAATCTTTTGGAAAATAATGTAAATGTATTCTAAGATGAATATTGATATCTATCATATCGTATTGTATCGTATCGTATCGCGAGGTTAGTGTATCGCTACAGCCCTAATCGTGGGCCCAAAAGAAATCACTGTGCTCCCTTCAAAATCCTTCGGAAAATGATGTAAATGTATTCTAACATAAAAATCGATATCTATCATATCGTATGTATCGTATTGTATCGTATCGTATTGCGAGGTTAGTGTATCACTACAGCCCTAATCGTGGGTCCAAAAGAAATCACTGTCCTCCCTTTAAAATCTTTCGGAAAATGATGTAAATGTATTCTAAGATGAATATCGATATCTATCATATCGTATCGTATCGTGAAGTTAGTGTATCGCTACAGCCCTAATCGTGGGTCCAAAAAAAAAAAATCACTGTGCTCCCTTTAAAATCTTTCGGAAAATGATGTAAATGTATTCTAAGATGAATATCGATATCTATCATATCGTATCGTATCGTATCGCGAGGTTAGTGTATCGCTACAGCCCTAATCGTGGGCCCAAAAGAAATCACTGTGCTCCCTTTAAAATCTTTCGGAAAATGATGTGAATCTATTCTAAGATGAATATCGATATCTATCATATCGTATCGTATCGTATCGTATCGGGAGGTTAGTGTATCGCTACAGCCCTAATCGTGGGCCAGAGGATATTGGTTGCATCATTTATTATGTTCCTGATTGGTTTATTGAGACAATGTTACCAAAAGGCTCACTTGTCTACATCAAGCAAATAATTTGATTGGAAAATTTAGCTTAACCTTTTACACAGCTGCAATTCACATCCATGTATTTTGTGAATCAAAATCCCCAACTCCCCAACTGGAAAAAATAATTTGTTCTTGAGAGAATAAATTCAACTTACATGACCTTTAACAAGCGGAGTGACTAACTTTTACACCATCACAGCTGATTAAAAAAAAAAACTGCAGGAGAACTAATGACTAAGCGCAAGTAACAGCTCTGCTGAACCCACTTAATATCAGAAAGAACGCAATGTGCTTTAGGTAAATCAAACGAGTCGGTGAGTCATTCCTTGATGAGAAGTTTTGCCAAAAAAAAAGAGAGAAAGTGAGTCATACAGCGATGATGCTGCAAAGAGAGACAAAGGACAAAAACAGGCTCAAATCATTAGAGGAGGATCAGTAAAACCGATGACGGCTGACCTTCACGACAACTTCTCTCCTTGGCTGTAAGTCATGAAAGCAGGACTACAGCTGTGTGACGTGTCAGACCACCAGCCCAAGACGCACACTGAAATACTGCAACAGCTTTTTGTTCCACTTTCAAGAAACATTTATCTTCTGTCCAATTCACGTTGGATATTTGGCTCCTTTTATCACCGTCTACAGGCCTTAGAGTTCAGTACTGAGAGAAATCCTGCTGTGATACAAATGGACGGGCATCATGCTGTGTTTAAAAAGAAAAAAAAATCAAAATAGATGCAAAACCATCAGAAAAAGGGGGCGGGGTCTCATCCAAACTGAATCTTTTTCTACTCTGTTCTCTTCGACTTCACATCCATCTGCACTATGCTTTTCATTTCTTTATATTTTTCAACAAAAAAAAAAACACATCTGTAAAGGTGGGGGAAAATTCCTTATCCTTATCCAAATTAATAACTGACCGCTTGTTTAAAAGGTGCTCACTGACACTTCACCGAGTCCTTCTTTTGGCTGATATTAAAGAAAGCTAAAGTTCAGAGCCAAGTGCAGAATCCCTGTTTAAACAGCAGCCAATGAGAGAGCGAGGCAGCGATGAGGTCACAGTGGAGAAGGGAGTCCTGCAGTCCATATCACAAAACAGCAGACGGCATGTTTTCATTCTCTCTGTAGCACAGACAATCCATCCCTTTACACCTGTTACTTGACTTTTTCATCTGTCATTACTGTTTCAAACAAATCACAGCACTCGGCCCGTTTTTTAGATTATCAGCCATGTTTCATGCGTGGTCATGCCTCATTTCCCATCTCCATCTCGGCGAAAAATTGTCCCTGCAGTAAGGTGGACTCTGCACCAGTCTCTTGTGGTGAAGGGAGAGTTGAGCCAAAAGGCAGGGCTGTTTACCGGTCCATCTTCATTCCTGCCATCACTTGTGGTCACCAACAGGGGGGGGGGGTATGAATGAGACTGCAGATATTTCTTCCACGGGGTCTTTTAGAGATGAGGTCACTCAGGGGAAACTGCTCCTCCACATCCAGAGGAGACAGTTGAGGTGGTTTGTGCATCGAGTTAGAATTGTTGGACGCCCCCCTTAGGAGGCGTTTCAGGTATGTCTAACCCAGGGACGACCTCAGAAGAGCTGGAGGAGGCGGCTGTGGAGGAGTCTGGGGCTTAAACAGGCGCGTCTGGTGCAACCCGAAGTCGGAGGAATGGGAGTGGGTGGATGGACTGGAGGCACGGATGGTTTTGTTGATGAAATGTGGTGAAAGACGAACAGACAAATGACTTCAGGACACCTGATTACAAAACAGCCAGTCACATAAACTCAAACTGCGTAGTTTGAAAGCAGATCAACTGTATCACACTCAGCAGGTCATACAGAGGATTCAGGAGGAAGGGAAGTGTTGGGTGATCGGCACTAGAGCTGAGCGATTTTATCGATTCTGCGATACATATCGATAATGTATCGCGTATCGATTTTTCACCCTCGAGTATCGATATTTTAAGCTTCTTCCAAAACCCCCGTGTCCCACCTTTAAAAGCTTGCAAGCAACAATTTGCACTGTTTAAATAAATGAAACTATTTTTCTCAACAAATCTTTTATTCATTTTGTCCAGCATTAGCAAGCTGCCTGTCAGCCATATAATGTGTAATTGATACTTTTAGTTCATTTAATTCAAACAAAGTCATTGGAACACTCACAAGATGTCACCAAAATCACTTTGTCCCTTTAAAATCTCCCGGAAAATGATGTAAATGTATTGTAAGATGAATATCGATGTATATCGTATCGTGAGTTGAATATCGTGTATCGTATCGCGATATTAGTGTATCGCTACAGCCCTAATAGGCACCTGCAGCATCTCCAGCAGGACTTTAAACTCGTTTTCACCCCTCTGTGTCCTCTTTTCCAATAACTACGTCTCCTTCATAGGTCTGTTTAAGTTTCAAACCCCTTCTGATATCCCGAATATCTCTGCATATGCCTAATGATAAGTGGGGACTGATCAGATGGAGGCCGGGATGTTAAAACTCAGAGTTATTAAAGCATCGTGAGTCTTCATCGTAACCTGATCTGACTGAAATCCCATCAGTAACGCTGGTCGCCCCACGGCATCCTGGGATGAGGCTGCAAATAAACCTCCTGACTGATGTTTTGCCAGTCATTTAGAAAGACGTGTGGTGTTTTAAATCAAAAACTACAGCTTGGAGGTGGGGGTTGGGGGGGGGGGGGGGTGACTTGCCCAAGCTTGCCTCGAAGCAGAGATACTGCCGTTTCCCTCGCCTCTCTGTAAACATAATCCACCGCTCTTTGAGTAAACAGGTAAAGAAATGGCACATTTAACTGCAGTGATTAAACTGTTTTTGTTTGCACTTCAGGCTTTAAGTGTCACTAACCTGTGAGCGAGTCAAAAAGATTTCAATTTACCTGTGAATGACAGGCCTCTTCTCAGCACAGAGAAAGTTTTTAGAACCTACTCTATCTATTTATCTATTGGGTAAAAGAAGACATCGACCATCTTCATCATTCAGTCTTCTGTCCTACAATCAGACCTTTGTTTATAGCTCGTCTGTCACAAACTCCCATTCAGCTGTCAAATCCTCCTCCGTTACCTGTTGGTCAAGCCCTGCGGCAACTCCCGTAAATAGTTTGAATTCCTCTGTTGTTCTCCGTGCTGACCTATATACAAATGACCTCAGGCCTGCAATTAAAAGCCTTCATTTGGAAGTTTTATCTCGTCCCCTGGTTTATTTGCAATTCGCTGAACTTCATCAGGATGCATGACCTCTCACTCTGCGGGGTCCTCGGAGAGAATCGTGATTAATACAGCGATAATGTCCACGGTTCTTCCTTCAAATGACTCATGAGAATCTAGTGAGAGTTTTTCTGATGTGTCCTGAAGTAAATGTTTAAAAAAAAAAAAAAGAAAAAGAACAAACTCTGCAGCCCCTGAGGTGGAAGAAACTCTTCCGCTGATACTTCACATTCCTGACGCGCACACACGCACGCACGGACACATGCATGCACGCACACACATACCAGCTGAAAGGAGAGTGAAAAGCAGATAGAGGCAGACAGAGAGAGAGAGAGAAAGCGAGAGAGAGAGAGAGCTGCACAGACATTACGGGTGTCGAAATAAGTTAACTGATCTGCTGTTGAGTCACTTCTTCACCAGCATCTAACTCACAGCTCAGGTTGAGAGGCCAGCGAGCCTCAACCCTAACCCAGCTGGAGAAGAAAAGCACGTCCAGGGGTGAGTAGGATACATATATATTTGATTTATTTAGGGCTGGGCAACAATTAAAATTTTTAATTGCGATTAATCGCTTTATTTCCCTGATTAATCATGATTAATCGCATTGTATACACAAAATCAAATAATGAATTCAAAAGTAGTGCAAAATGCACTTTTATTTAAATGTTCTGCTGCCATATGAACTAAAGTGTCATAACATTTGTTGTTCAAACACTTTTAACATCAGCACTTGTCAGTAACACATATTTTGTGTAAATCTCATCTTATGAAATGTTAAATAAAATAAAGCTTATTGCCACTGCCAGGGCATTAAAGTCATCCTGTTTTTATAACAAATTTAAAAAAAGTCTACAAACAAAATCCAACAAAATGATTGTATCTCAGCACAATCAGAACATTAAAACAGGTAATTTCTGAGGTAACAGCAGAAACTTTTAACGGGGAGTTCAACTTGTCAGTTGTTACAAATAACCTTGTTTCTGTTGAATCCTCCGTCTGGGAGAACTTTAAAATGAAAATGTCCATGTTAAAGTTCAGTAAGTTTACTAATCTATGTATCATTCATTCTTTCCATTTTCAATTGTCAATCAAAAATAAAAAAAATTAAAAAGTGACATTTGATTATGTTTTTCATTTTAAAATATAAACACAAAAAAATGAAAAAATGCCTGTTTTTTTTTAATATTTCAATTTTAGACTTGGATCAAAAATATGAAATTAAAAAATGGGCCACAGAACTGAATTTGTTTTATAATGGAGGACTGGACTTTCTGTTGTCATTACACATCTGTGCCACTAGATGGAGCTGCACTGCAGTAACCAGCTAGAGAACAGCAGGACAGTGAACACATGGAGCAGATCTGATGGAACCTGGAGGAATGATGCGAAAGTTTTGTTGCAGTCCAGAATTTTTTTTTTTCAGACAGAATTGTTAATATTGCTACCTGAGTTGCTACCTGAACTGTAAAGTTCACAGATTTTTACCGTTCTCCATGTCTGTTTTAGCTACCAATTGTCTTCCGGTTCCGCAGCAGCCAGTAACAGACTTTTAAAAACAAAAGCATGTGAGCAACATGCGTTAACACGCGATAAAATAAATGTCAGCGTTAATAAATTAATGCATTAACATGATAATAACACGTTAACTTGCCCAGCTCTAGATTTATTTTATTTTATTTGCCTCATACCTGCGTTAAACTTGTTTTCTGCTGTTAAAAAAAAAAGAAAAAAAAATATTGCTTATTGATGTGAAACAAAGCCTGATATATTAAAAGGCCAGATCAAGAGGATGACCTCACAGCCCCCCCCCCCCCCCCCCCCCCCCCATGTATATTTGCATATATATATATATGTCAAATAAACTAGTGCTGTGGTGCAAGTTATTTTGAAAGTGTGCAGATCAGGATGATGACTGAGTTTGATGATGGGTGTGGCTGTAAACATGAGTTATTAACTCCATTAGTCGAGGTTCCTCTGACTCCCACCTTCACGAGAAAGACCTGCCCGCTTTCAGGTTCTGGTTCTAACTTTTTAAATTCCTGACTCCCCATGTGACTTACTGATCAGTCCTATTATATAATTATACTCCAGCACAACCAAACTACATATAAATTAGAGTCAAGTAAAAAGAAAAAAGAAATGTCTTACTCATCAGGACATAATAGAAATCATTTGGTCCTTACAACATCTGAAAATTAGCTCAATACAAATATTGCATGGAAGAAAGGAATAAAGATACCAGCAATTATGTTAATAAACGCTGCTGCCCATCAGGTTTTAAAGTATAACAAGGTCACATTCAAACACACGGTGAGAATGATTATTTACAAATGGAATAAATACAAGACAGTTGCCGAGCTTCACTTGAGTCGATGTGTCCGGTCAGAAAACAACAATCAGAGAAATTACAGAAAAAAAGAAAAATCTGAGAGTTAGACCTCAGTTTATACATTAAAAGTTAATGTTTACGGCCGTATAAGTAGAAAAAAAAAAGACTGTACAAGTATGGCTTACTTGGAAGAGTTTCCAGGAAAATAACACGCTGCAAGACTTCTGGTAAAAAGACCTCTGGACACAAAGAAACAAAGTCGAGACTGTCGGCCATGCAGCACAGCGCCGTTTCTGGTGACACAAACGTCTCACATCAAGTAGTCGTGTTCGGTGGTAGAAGGGTGACGACTCTGGCTTGTTTGCATCAGCGAGGTCACGGAGGACTGGACTGAGTCCACCGTGACCTCTGCTGTGAAACCGACATGTGCCAGACTGAGATGAGTCAGATGAGTCAGATGAGCTCTTGCACACGACTCTATGTCACAGTTGAAGTTCATTCGCTGTACGATTCACCTTTTATGTCGCGCATGGTGTAGGTGCACTTGGGCCAGCCAGGGCTATTGAGAATAAGATGTGCTGCGTAGCGCACGGACAACCCCGTTAGGAAGTTGTCCATATGGGTGTAGTAGATTCAAGATGAATCCTACGTTTTCGTAGGTGGCTGGTGGGTGAAGGTAGAGACAAGAAAACTAGAAGTGAGAGGAGATGGAGATGGGGAAGGGTTTGGGTATAAAAAAGGGGCATAATAAAGGGTTAAGGGTTGGGGTGAGAAAGGGGTTGGGGTTGGGTATACAAAAATTTATCAAAGGGGAAGGGGAATGAGGGAGGGTTAGGGTTAAGGTTAGGGTTGGGAATGGGAATGAGGGAGGACCTAACCCTAACCCTAACCTAAATCCCCTAACCCTAACCCTAACCCCCTAACCCTAACCCTAACCTAAATCCCCTAACCCTAACCCTAACCCCCTAACCCTAACCATAACTCTAACCCTAACCTTATGCCCCTAACCCTAACCCCCTAACCCTAACCCCATAACCCTAACCCTAACCCTAATCCCCTAACCCTAACCCCATAACCCTAACCCCCTAACCCTAACCCCCTAATCCCCTAATCCCCTAACCCCCTAACCCTAACCCTAACCCCCCCTAACCCCTAACCCCTAACCCTGTGAAGGAAGACATACGTTCCTGTTTAATCACATCTAAAACCTGGTTAGGACCAGATTATTGTTTAACTACAAACCCTAACCCTAACCTAAATCCCCTAACCCTAACCCTAACCCTAACCCTAACCCCTAACCCTAACCCCTAACCCTAACCTAAATCCCCTAATCCTAACCCCCTAACTCTAACCCTAACTCTAACTCTAACCTTAATCCCCTAACCCTAACCCCCTAACCCTAACCCCATAACCCTAACCCTAATCCCCTAACCCTAACCCCCTATCCCTAACCCCATGACCTTAACCCTAACCCCCTAACTCTAACCCTAACCTTAATCCCCTAACCCCCTAACCCTAATCCCCTAACCCTAACCCTAACCCCCTAACCCTAACCCCATAACCCTAACCCTAACCCCGTAACCCTAACTCTAACCCTAACCCCTAACCCTAACCCTAACCCCCTTAACCCTAACCCCTAACCCTAACCCTAACCCTAACCCCCTAACCCCTAACCCTGTGAAAGAAGACATACGTTCCTGTTTAATCACATCTAAGACCTGGTTTGGACCAGATTATTGTTTAACTACAAACCCTAACCCTAACCCTAACCTAAATCCCCTAACCCTAACCCTAACTCTAACCCTAACCCCCTAACACTAACCCTAACCCCCTAACCCCCTAACCCTAACCCCCTAACCCCTAACCCCTAACCCTGTGAAAGAAGACATACGTTCCTGTTTAATCACATCTAAGACCTGGTTAGGACCAGATTATTGTTTAACTACAAACCTTAGAGTTGAAAGTTGGTGCGTTCTCATTTTCACATGTCTAGAAGTCACAACCTAATCGACTAAGAGAAGGAGACGTCTCGGCGCGTTGACCTACATTTCAAACGTCGATTCCAACTCAATAAAGGACGGGCGGGTTTGTGTTTAATCGTTCACCTGCGGTAGAAAACGGCAGCGAACGCATGAGAGCAGCAGTTTATTTACTCAGGACTTCACCTGATTCTGCCTGGATTGGCTCAAATAGCAGAGCGCAGACACGGATTACTTCACGCTAATATTCACAAAAACATGCTTGTTGAAGCTGAAAACAAGAATGATGATCCTATTTAAAGCAGAGCAGGCTCTCTGGGGTCATTTGGGGTTAAAAGCTGTTGCTCAGTGGTGCCTGGTAAGAGGAAATGTTTGTTTTTTTTCACTTCCCCAACCACGACTACTTTTTTACCATTTCAGGGAACAAACAAGCATGTTTTTTTAAACATGTTGGCAAAGGAAAGCTTCTCTTCTTCTTCTTTTTTCTTTTTGTCACATATTGCTCACAATAGATGCTATGTCACGGCTGGTGAGTCGTCAAACAAGAACCTGAAGTAAGCTCAGGTTGCCCAACACTTTCATTTCTGACCGAATGCCAGAATCTTGAAGCATCATGATGGAAATTTACAACCTCATGATAATTTAAATCGTTTTAGCCAATTGTAGAGTTGACGTTTTCATTTTGAGAATACATTCATATGAAAGTACAGCTGCACAAGGCTGCAGGATTTCTTTCTTTTTTTTTTTTCTTCTTGGACGGCCAACGTAAACAATGATTATCCCGCTCTGCAGCGTCGCCCATCTAAAGTTCAGTCAAGGCCCAACTTCTTCAACTTCCCTCAGTCTGCATTCGTGATTCAGCACAATAACTCGCATTAGCATTCAAACTCTGGCCAGTCCAAGAGCGTCAGTCAATGTGACACAAGATTAACTGCAGTAATAACCTCAGGTGATGAGAGGATGATTCTGAACATTAGCTAATTCAAGAATGAGACATTATAACAGACCAAGTCGTGCTGCATTTTTAAATTCCTTTCATAAATACGTTCAGTTGCCTTGGAGCAATTGGAGTCGACGGGCTCATGCACGAGTAATACAGATGACAACCTTGGAAAAGATCACAATGAGATCTGGACAGTTAGATCTATTTTCAAGAGAATTTGATACAAAGTGCAATCAACTTCATAAAGCTGAGAGAAGGTGAGGCTGTTACAGAGATATGAAGTGATGTGAAAGTAACACGGTGGCTGGATTATCATTAGGTCTAGGCAAGATAACACGTTATTATTGCGTTAACTCATTAATTTATTAATGCCGACATTTATTTTATCGCACGTTAACGCATGTTGCTCACATGCATTTGTTTTTAAAAGTCTGTTACTGGCTGCTGCGGAACCAGAAAAAAATTGATGGAAAAACATGCAAAAAAAGCTAAAACAGACATGGAGAACGGTAAAAATCTGTGAACTTTACAGTTCGTGTAGAAACTCAGGTAGCAATATTAACAATTCTGTCTAAAAATAAAATTCTGGACTGCAACAAAACTTTGGCGTCATTCCTCCATGTTCCATCAGATCTGCTCCATGTGTTCACTGTCCTGCTGTTCTCTAGCTGGTTACTGCAGTGCGGCTCCATCTAGTGGCACAGATGTGTAATGACAACAGAAAGTCCAGTCCTCCATTATAAAACAAATTCAGTTCTGTGGCCCGTTTTTTCATTTCGTATTTTTGATCCAAGTCTAAAATTGAAATATTAAAAAAAACAGGCATTTTTTGTTTTTTATGTTAGATTTAAAAACAAAAAATGTAATAAAATGTCACTTTTCAATTTTTTTTAAATTCTTGATTGACAATTGAAAATTGAAAGAATGAATGATACAAGGATTAATCAAGTTACTGAACTTTAACATGGACATTTTCATTTTAAAGTTCTCCCAGACGGAGGATTCAACAGAAACAAGGTTATTTGTAACAACTGACAAGTTGAACTCCCCGTTAAAAGTTTCTGCTGTTACCTCAGAAATTACCTGTTTTAATGTTCTGATTGTGCTGAGACACAATCATTTTGTTGGATTTGTTTGTAGACTTTTTTTAAAAATTTTTTTATAATAACAGGATGACATTAATGTCCTGGCAGTGGCAATAAGCTTTATTTTATTTTACATTTTTTAAGATGAGATTTATACTAAATATGTGTTACTGACAAGTGCTGATGTTAAAAGTGTTTGAACAACAAATGTTATGGCACTGTTATGAAACATTTAAATAAAAGTGCATTTTACACTACTTTTGAATTTATTATTTGCTTTTGTGTATACAATGCGATTAATCGTGATTAATCAGGGAAATCCTGCGATTAATCGCGATAAAAAATTTTAATCGTTGCCCAGCCCTAATTATCATATGAGCAGACTTGTGGATAATTCGTGAAATCGTGACTGCGGCTGCGCGGAGCTGCTTTCCTCTGGAGGACCGAGGGACGGTGACCAAATTTCTGCTGAAACTTCTTCTTCACGTTTACCCTCCACCCTTCAGAGATGATCAAGAGCTTTGCTGCAGCTCGGTAGGAAATGAGTGGCTGAAAGCGGAGCGTGATGACATTTCCTCAGTCATTGGCACAAACGGCGGTGGCGGTTGAGTCAGTTTCATCCCCTATTGCACTTATTCAACAATAGATCCGACCGTCACAGCGGCATCGACGTACGAGGATGTGAGTATCCTGCAGCTTCCTGGCCAGAGAAGTGGGACGCGCTCAGATATGAGCACGGCTTTGGCTCATCTGTCATCTTGTGGTCAGAATATCAGCGGTCGGATCTCCAGCTTTCCCACGTGCTTAACTTTTCCCAAGGAGGACATCTAAATTCCCCTCACTGTCCCCAGCATCCTCACTAGTGTGTGATCGCACAGACAAAAAAATCAAAAATCACTGCCTTCTGAATCATGAAATGCTCTTGACTTTAAGCAAACACTGCAGCAGACAGTAAATCAAATCCAGGCTCCTATTTAGGGTCGGAGCAGAAAATATTTCCCTGTTTGAGATCCAGAGCAGCTGTTTTTACCAGCAACCATTAAACTGAGTCATCTCAGTCATTTTTACATTATTGTTAAGAGTCAGACAAACCCTTTGGTCCAGTCGTCCTGGTATTAATCACTTACTAACTTTCCATTGTTTATAACTCACTGAAAGGCACGGTCAAGCTGTAAAGCACAACAACAATGGGACATGGGCTGAAGTCAAGTGGAACACAGGTCACATTGTTCTTCCCTTGCCAGGAAGTCTTCTGAACTTTTTTTTTAATGTGAAATATCTTATTTATTTAAATCCTTTTTTTTCTCTACAATCATTAAAAACTGGACAGTTTGTTGCTCTTTTCTGAGGCAACAAAATTGTTTTCCAGATATTAAACGTGAGCCAAACTGCTGCAGGAAACGCCGATGACAGTTGATGCGCAGGTGTAAGTAACATTAAATCAGTTATATGACCCACTGAAGTGGCCGCAACAGCGAGCCAGCACGTGCACAGAAAATGGGATGTGGAGGAGGTGATATTATTCAGCTCTGTTTAAAACACCAAGGCCCCGATCCTACACTTCCCCATACCCATTAACACTAGCTGCTACCCGTAAACTTCGGGTTTAGGAACCTCTGCTAACCGCTAATGCAATCTTCCGCTCCCTAAAGCCGCTACCTGTTATGCCGACTCCTTTATTCACTTTGTAGGTGTGGCAATGGGAGTGTCTTTTTACCTTTCTGGAAACTCGGTATCTTGCGATCGCAGGTTTAGGGTCGAGGGTTGCGGGTGGTCTGACCACCCGCTAGGTGTACGATAATTATCGTATTTGTACAATAATTTGTCCCTCTGTACAATGTATAATCAATAATCCAAAAAAAGGCCAAATGTACGATAATTTGACCATTTCAAAGGAGAGTTTTTTTTGTGAACCCTGAAGGCATCTGTTCCCATGTGACATATTTCCAGCCAATCGTGCTTTTCTGAGCGTGAGATTCAAGTGTTTGTCTCAGAACAAATAGCATGATAGGTTGAATGGTCAGTTGCGCCCGCCCCACGAGACGCTCACAGTCAGGACCATATCAGGAAGTCGAGCGAGCGAGATTTAAACAGAGTTTAAGCAGAAGAGAAAAAGCAAGAGTAAAAACCCCATTCCGTACTTACGCCACAAAGCGGTGAGTGCCTGTGGGACGCTATTGATCACTAAAGTGATTATATTTAACTAGCAAGTCATTGGGCTTGTTATTTTGGTTATGACAGATGTGCAACATGCAAATATGATAATTTTGAGTCTCTGGTACAATAATCCTACATTTCACACCTGGCAATGCTGCCACCCGCTACGTACAACCCACATGTCGGCGCGTACAAGAGCGTGTCCAAATGGCATCAATGTGCGTCCACCGGGTCACATGTGGACGTGCACAAACGGCTCCACCTCTGGAATTAACTCTTGTATAAAAAGCCTGATTTGGCCTCAGTTGAACCCCTGAGAAAATAGCAGAGATCGTCTTAAACGGTTTGCTCACCAGTTAAACCATAGACGACCAGAGCGTGTTTACTGGGAGCACCAACTATCTGGGACTTTCAGGTAGCTGATAGAAATTGTCTTTGGAAAAAAAGAGCTGCTCTGATCTGGATGAAAAGACGCTACATAGCGGTTAGCGGGTAGCGCAACCTGCTCTTAAAGGTAATGGCTACTGACGAACTGATTGGTTTAACAGGTGGAACGTCCTAACCACTCCTATGCATAATATAGCGGGTAGCACAGATGGAATAGCAGGTTTAGCAAGGTGAAAGATTGCGTTCTTTGCGGGGGAACGCGCCCTCCCACTACCCGCTATCCCTTAATAGTGGCTTTAGGAGATCTGGAGGAAGATCGGGCCCCAAATGTTAGTGATAGAACTCGTTTAGAGCCTGAAGATAAAAGATGACTTTTGATTTGTCATGTCAAGAAACAGCAAGCTGCAAACTTTAGGAAGACGTGAACTTTCAGTTTGAGGAGTTCAATTCATGCAGGCCTGATATCTGTAATTTCTGGTCTGGATTCTTGTGAAAAGTTTAAATAATCACCTCTTAGTTGGTGGAGAGAAGATTTTTTTGGCCAGTATTTTGACATAGAACTCAAAAAGTTATTTTTAAAAAGCATAATTTTGCTTGTACCATAAAAGCCTTGGTGAAAACAGTTGTGCCTTTTAAAAATGGTCACATGTTCCTTGTTTAAACGTAAAAAAGGGACATACGTTTCTTTTCCATTTCTGTGTACCCTGAGGTCGGCACTTTTACTTGAGGTGGTTTAGAAGTTCCTCATGAAGACTGCTGCTAAATACTGAATAAAGAAGAAGAAAGAGGGGAAAATGAAATATGTTGTCATTTTCTGTTGGTGCTCTGAAAGGCAACCGGCCTGACAGAGAAGAAAAGGAAAGAAAAGTCTCGGTGTTTAAAAGGGAAAAACGTCAGCACGTAGATATCTTGAGTATCTGTTGGGTACAAACACGCGGATCTGCAAACACAGCGTCCACAGCACCAATAAAACTGCAGCTGTGTTTGGGTCGGTGACGTCAGGACGGAGCGTGAATAAACCAAAGCTGAGAGCAGCCATCGCTGTAATAGGTCTGATGAAGCCGTCGTGCTATCGGGGCCGGCGCATGTCATAGAAACAGCCGTTTGCGACCCACTATTGACTCCTGGGTCAATAGTAGATGCAGCGGCTGAGCTTTGAGCTCAGTCTATGACGCCTTTCATGACATATCAGACCGTTAATCAATCATGGAGCCATTTGCTGCATCTTTTACGGAGTCGTTGCTGCTCATGTGCTCCCAGAATCCTCGAGGGTAAACACCAGAGGTTCGATGAGCCAAAGCAAATCAGCATTAATGTGAACCACCGGGTGACTTTCACAGGTCCGCTTCGTCTGAAGATAACGCCCACAGATTTCTGGACGAGCTGCTGCGATAAGTTACAACCCCAGTTCCAAAAAGCCGGGATGCTGAATGAAATGTGAAAATAAAAGCAGAATGCAACGATCTGCAAATCTCAGAAACCCTCACCTCAATACTGACACATCAGTTGTGGAAACTGGGACATTTAACCGTTTCATGGAAAAAACATCAGCTCATTGACTTTGATGGCAGCAGCACGTCTCAGAAAAGTTGTTTATTATCTCTGCAGATGATGCAGGGTAATTTTTTTTTCTCTAACTGTGCTGGGAGGGAGTTTCCATGTTACTTTCACAGCCGTTTGAACCTGCTAGGAAAATGTGCGCCACCAGCAGCACAACACGACTAAAAAAACGGCCCTGGACTTTCCACCCCTACGTAGGTCCACCAATAACCGGGGGATGCTATAGAGATGTAGTCTTTGTCATAACATCCACATATATGAACTATTTATGATTGTTTATTCAAGAACACTGATATTAAAGAATGACAAAACATTACTTGCAGCTCCTGCAAAAATACTCAGATAGTCAAGGATGACAATATAAACCATACATTTATTTAAAACATCCCTTTTCTGCTTGAAATGAAATTGTTCTGATATGTAAACATAAATAATGCCTCATAATCAGTGACATGTGGTGAGATTCATGGCTGGTGAGGCACTGACTCCATCAGATTCACACATTTATGAACCTGACAGAGTAGATTATCCACCATCTGGTCAGCAGTAGTTAGCAGGTTATGTTTTATATGTCATATCAGCATCTTTTTTAAAGATTTTCTAAAGGCCTTTATTGGTAGAGAGAAATGGCTAAAAAGTGACAGAATAACATATTACAACACTGGAAATTGAGCCCCCATACCACTATATGAGAGTCCACCCACTTAACCACTAGACTACCTAGAAAATAGTATTATAAGACCCCAATATTATACTGATTTTTATAAGTAAATCTCTCCATGCAGTGCTGTAATTAGTTAGGGTACCATTCAACCAATCATCCTTCAAACAACATTTGTAGCCTATTCCACAGACATTGCACCACCACGCACCACGAAAGAGACGACAAAGATGAATAGTACCAAAATGGAAAACACTTCTCCCCTCTCAAACTTCTGGTTCTCTTGAATGTAAAGAGCCTAATCTGCATGATTTATGCAGAGGTGAATATGAAATTGCGGCCATTTGTGCTTGATTATCTATTCATAACTTGCATGCTTGGTAGATACGTGTTCGTTTTGACAGCAATAAGCCACATATTTCTCATCATCATCCGCAAATCCAGAACTGTAACCTGTTTAATGCTCTGGTTTTATGTCATTGTCACTTACTGGTACCTCCTCCTCCTGTTAAATTCCCCCAGCTGCCCACCTGCCCCTCGCAGCTGCCCCCCTGCCCCTCACAGCTGCCCACCTGCCCCTCACAGCTGCCCAGCTTCCCACCTGCCCCTCACAGCTGCCCACCTGCCCCTCACAGCTGCCCCCCTGCCCCTCACAGCTGCCCACCTGCCCCTCACAGCTGCCCCCCTGCCCCTCGCAGCTGCCCACCTGCCCTCACAGCTGCCCACCTGCCCTTCACAGCTGCCCACCTGCCCCTCATCAGCCTGTGGTTAGGTCAGGTTGGATGTCCACCGTGCTCTCAGTCTGCTTGGTGATAAAGCTTTAGTGTTTTTGTCGACACCGTCGTCTAAGTCGTCATCAACGTTACTGCTGCTGCCAAAAAGCTCTACATTTTTGAAGCATCAAGTGACTTGTCTTTCTTTTGTTTTTAATTTTTCCCATCCATCTGTTGACAGACACCAACGTCACTCTGCTTTGTTGGTTTTTAGGCCTATATCTGATAAATGATTGTCTTAGCGCCCCCTGCTGTTAGTTGACAGACTGAAAATTTTGGTTATTGAACAGAACCGACGGCCGTAGACCAGACAGCCGTTCTGGACTTTTCCAGGATCCACAGATGAGCAGAACGCTCCTGATAAAGCTCTGGCCTCAGAGTCAGAGGAGAGTCAGTGCACATTCCTGTTGCAGAGAGCTGCATACCAGAAGGCAGGAAGTTTTTCCTTCCTGAGCAAACATGAGTAGACCTCAAATTCTTCTCAGCAGACATGAAAACATCGACGCAGGTTAATGTTAAACCAGCGGAGGGTCGTAAACTGAAAACTCAGACGGTTTCTGGGAACCTCCAGGTTTGTTTGACGGCTGGTGGGAGTCTTGCCAATAATGTAAAACCTGTAATTCATTCAGAAAGAGAGCGAAAGGTTCACGTCAGCCAAAGTAAGCTTTCAAATTGCTTTCAGAGGTTACTCATTTGATGACTCAGTAGTATAAAAATATTCTTCCTTCCTTCTGATGCTTGAGGTCTGAGGTCAAAGCTGAGTGCTCACATCCTAAATCCGTGGGTTTGAAGAAAAACCCTTCATTCAGAGATGTTGGACTTGTCTGAACCACTCGAGACTCAAACTTTCCCCCTAAAAACCTCTGAGGGAAACTAATTTTACTCGTTCCCACAGATCTACCAGCATGTCACATTACAGCTTCAGTACCAACACTGCCTTTCACAGCATGTGGGGAGTTTTATCCAGCAACTGTCACTGGTGTTCATCTAATCTACGATCCGTTTCCAGAAGCAGCTGTTCACTGCGGACCAGATAAAATAGCTCAAGTGTGTTTCTGTCCTCAGCGAAGCCTCGTCCCTGCTCTTGTTTTCTCTCCAGGAACAAAAATGTTCATACAACAAGGAAGTAACATGATGGGACAATACCGAAGTTAACTGGCTCCATTCCCTTTTCATCTTTTAAAGAAAAAATTGATTTTAATTGAGTGATTAATGAGTCATATTTTCATGATCATTTATTTATTCATCTCTATATTTGTGCAACACTTGCCAGCATGGTTGTCCAAACTATTACAGCAGACAGCCCATTAATCTGCTATGATTATTCATAACAACCCCCTATAAATAGGAAAACATACGCACCACACACATTCACATTGTAATGTTTGTTTAAGTCCCGTCACCACTGGATGAGATAAAACTAACACTGTTTAACGGGTGCCATAAAGTTTTATGTTTCCCCCACGTGAGGACCAAAACAGTCTTGGACTATAAATGCAGGCTCAAGGAGGGCTGGTTTGGAGGCAACCGCGTTAAAAGTCTTGAGCGGGAAACACGCGGTGAGTGCAATGTGATCCTCTAAACGTCGATGTGCGGAGGATGAGCTTCTTTTACGTTGCAGATTTTCTGCATGTCCGGCCTGAAAAGTGACGCGCCTGTTCTGTTGTCCGTCATGTGTCTTCCAGGGTCAAAGCAACTTGGGGAAGATACTGGGAAGGTCTTACTGCTTTTTTTTTTTTTTTTTTTAGCTGAGCAGGAAACCACACTCTTCCACTTTCTTTAGACTTTCTTGTGTTTTTACATTGTCTACATTGCGTGTGCACGTTCTTGCGTGTTACATGTAATGTTATTACCTCCGCCAAGGAGGTTATGTTTTTGCTGGCGTTTATCTGTCTGTCTGTCTGTGTTCAAGATAACTCAAAAAGTTACAGATGGATTTTAATTAAATCTTCAGGAGTTGTCAGAAATGTGAAAAGAAAAAACTGATTTTATTTTGGCTGTGATCCAGAAGAAATCCTGGATTCTGGATCACTTTCAAATTTTCGATAACATTGCGGTCAATGGGGCCGAAAACTTTGTTTCTCAATATCTCCGTTAATTATTGCCCAAAACTCGTGAAATTTGACTCAGGGATTGACAATGGAAACCTCTATCAAATTTCAAAGGCTGATCCGGATCTGATCCGGATCTGACCCAGAACGTGGATTTTATCGCAATCTGTAAATTGCTATATGGGAGAATTGTTGCGCTTGGTGGAGATCTGCGCTTTCTAGTTTTATATTTGATTTGAATTTGATAATGAATTCTCTAGGAACGTTTCAACCTTTCAGGTCACTTAAGTTAATTTAATGTTTTAAAAAAAATTGTTACTATTTAGCAAAGGAAAGTAAATTACAGAAATTGACCAGAAACTTATTCTTGTGAAGTGAATAAATAAATAAATATATAAATAAGGAAACAAAATTTATTTAAATGCTTTTTAGGACAAAAGTAACAGGGAGAGAAAAGAGGAAACAAACGCTTGAGTAAAAGTGCTTTGTGTACAAGATTTGAGTCATTTGATGGCATGTGACTGTAAAGATAAAATGATGAAATATGATCTTTCCTGTTCTTATTCCTTTCCAGATCCGTCATGATGATTTGGTTTTTGGTTCATCTCAGCCTTCTCCTTGTCGGGGCGCTCTCATCCCCGACGGCGTCTTCACCCACTACTTCCACTGAGGGCGGAGCCTGTCGGATCTCCAACTCTGGCCTGTCTGCAGACTGTCGGGGAAGACTGCTTGAGGACGTCCCGCGAAGACAGCTGCCGCCCACAGTAGAAAATATAGACCTCTCCTACAATAGGCTTCAAGCGGTCTACGCTGCCGACTTCCACCACCTCCCTCGGCTTCGTGTCCTTTCTCTGCAGTACAACAACATATCTCACATTGACAGCGATGCTTTTAAAAGTAATACGCTACTGGAGCATCTTAACATCTTCAACAACTCCCTGCAGTACATTCCCGTGACGGCTCTGATACCTCTCTTGAATCTAAAAGAGCTCTACATGTCCAATAACCTTTATAAACATGCCACTTTGGATAATCACTTCTCCAGATTTGTCAAACTCCAGGTTCTGTCCATGGGTGGCCCTCTGGTGTTGGGTCTGAAGAAAGGTGATTTTGAACCCCTGAAGAACATTACGTTGCAAGGCTTTGCTATCAAATGCTCCTCCAATTTAAGTTACTACGAGCCTGGGAGTCTAGAAGCCATTCAGACAAAGCAGATGGGCTTTGACATGGCCATAGATCAACGGCCAAATGCTCTCTGTGACATGCTACGCGATCTAGCAAACAAGACGTTCAGGGTCATTCAGTTTCGCAACCTCTTCGAGTTCACGTACTACACCGGAGATGACGACATTTTCCGAGATTTAAAAAATGTCGCGGCCCATCAGCTCATCTTTCACAGGGGCAAATTTAATGAAAACCTCCTGAGGATGGCTCTACTGAACTTGCAAGTGACCCCGATCAAAAGGCTGAGACTTCAGTACATTGACTTTGCCCGTTCGCCGACGTTTGTTGATAGTGGAGCAGGTTCCAGCATCAGAAACTTGGCCCTGGATAGGTTGGATCTTTGGTGAGTATCAGGCCAGTCTGAAACATTCTACATTCGGTTGGAAATTTGGTCCATTACCGTATATTACGGTAAAGTTTTATCACATTTTCAGTGAGGCTGACACTTCCCCAATATTTTATGGGACAGCATTGCAGTAACTTTAATTGCATCTGAATGCGTTTAAGCAAATAATTAGTCTGTTAACATGGATTTCACTTTGATTTCCATGGTCAGGGCACATAAGGAAATGCCTCTGAACACCACTGCGTACAACTAATCAGAAAAAGAGGCATGTGATGACAGGCATGTTGGTTGAGACGATCTGGCTGCAAACTGTGACTGGAGACAAACTGGAGCTCCACTCTAGATGGGAAACACAAGGGCCTCGATCGTACACTTCCCCTTACCCGTTAACACTATCCGCTACCTGCATATTGCAGGTATAGGAACCTCCGCTGACCGCTAATGCAATCTTCCAAAGCTGCTACCCATTATGCCGACTCCCTTAATCACATTGTAGGTGTGGCAATGGGCGTGTCTTTTGCCCTTTCTGCAAACTCGGTATCTTGCGATCGCGGGTTTAGGGTTGCAACCCACATGTCGGCGCATACAAGAGCACCTCCAAATGGCATCAATGTGCGTCCACCTGGTCACATGTGGACGTGCACAAACGGCTCTACCTCTCGCATTAACTCTTGTATAAAAAGCGTGATTTGGCCTCAGCTGAACCCCTGAGAAAAAAGCAGAGATTCTCTTGAATGGCTTGTTCGCCAGTTAAATAACAGATTCCCAGAGGGTGTTTACTGGGTGGACACCGACAATCTGGGACTTTCAGGTAGCCGATAGGAATTGACTGTGTAAAAATATTTATATGTATATATCAGTGCAGAGGAGGAGGAGGAAGGAAGAGGAGGAAGCTCTACAGCAGAGTCCCAGATGAGCTGCGCACGAGAGCTGCTCTGATCTGGATGAAAAGACGCTCCATAGCGGTTTGCTGGTAGCGCAACCTGCTCTTAAAGGCAATGGCTACTGACGCATTGATTGGTTTAACAGGTGGAACGCCCTAACCACTCCTATGTATAAATATAGCGGTTGGCGTAGGTGTTATAGCGGGTTTAGCAAGGTGGAAGATTTCGTTCTTTGAGGGGAAACGATCCTCCCGCTACCAGCTATCCCAAAATAGCGGCTTTAGGAGATCTGGCGGAAGAATGAATGAATCAGTGAAAGATCCGCCGTGGAGTGGAGGTCAGGTGTTTCCACTCTAGAGTGGAGCTTCACTACCCCACAGTCTGCATCCATATCCTTCTTGGTTGTTTTGAATTGTAGCTCCAAGGGCCGGAAAATTTGTTCGAAAATTAACCAAAACCGACATCCAGAACGTTTAACCAACGATCTACATTTTTCTTTTTTGTTGATTCTGTCATTTCTTTCCCCACTGTGTGTGTTCATGTAGTGTTCCCTTAAAAACAAACTTATTGCATATGTAGTCACATGGCTTCACCTTGTCCAGGTGGAGGAGAAGTCAAACACAGAAAAATCCAGTGTCCACCATTTGGACACGTTTTGGCTTCATAAAACTAAAAATATCAATTTCTTGCAGGTATATCAGCAATCCTGATGTGCTGCGATTTGACTGGCGCTTCACCTGGTTCAGAAAAATTAAGGAACTGTCCATCCAGTTTGTGTATTTCAACTCCGTGCCTTGCGATTCTTGGGTTGAGATGGAAGGTGTGCAGTATCTGGACGTCTCCAACAATCGACTGAAGAACGACTTTGTGTTCAACCCGAGTTGCAGTTACAGAGGCGCAATGCCGAATCTGCACACCTTCAACCTGAGCACCAACGAGTTGACCAGCTTGGCAGACTTGTCTTCTCTAACAAGGGAGTTCAGCCAGCTGCAGGTGTTGGATCTCAGCTACAACAAACTGACATCCATGAATGATAACCAAGAGTGTGTTTGGAAGCAAAACATCACTCGCTTCATTGCTCACAACAATCTATTGAGTAGCAAAGACTTCAGTTGTCTGCCAACGACGGTCCGCTACTTGGATGTCTCCTACTGCAGCCTGGACCAGCTGGACATGACATACTTCCAGAAAGCCACCAACCTGGAATACCTCCTGCTAAGTGGAAATAAAATCAAGTTCATTCCATCGAAATGGGAGAGTCCATCGTTGCAGTTTCTCACTCTGGATGGGAATTCGTTTGGCCTCATTAGTATGGAATCCTTCCAGCTTATGCCGCGACTGTCTCAACTTCGGGCAGGAAATAATCCCTACCATTGCAATTGTGAGCTTCATGCATTCGTCCAGGACACAGTATCAAAAGGAAAGGTTAACCTCACCGACTGGCCTTCGAACTACAAGTGTTATCACCCGGAGCCTTTTCTCAACACAGTCATATCAAAATTCTTCCCCGGTCAACTCGCCTGTGACGTCCGACTTGTCATCATCATCAGTGTTGCGGTCACTGCGGCGGTCATCTTGATACTCGTGCTGATTTGCTATATTTTTGACCTCCCTTGGTACACGAAAGCAACATACCAGATCATCAGGGCCAAATACAGAGCTCACAAGGAAAAAGCAGCGGGGGAACCGGAGATTTTCGCCTATCATGCCTTCATATCCTACAGCCACTCGGACGCTGACTGGGTGAGGGACCAGCTCTTGCCCTGCCTGGAGAACAACAGGAACCCCTACCGTCTGTGCATCCACGAGCGGGACTTCATGCCTGGAAAGTGGATCATTGACAACATCATTGAGAACATTGAAAGCAGTCGTAAGGTACCAGAATGTATTTTGCAACAAGAGAAAAGAATGAGTGTGGTTCAGTGGCGTTTAGCAATGCCACTAAGAGCTTTAATCCCC
This sequence comes from Hirundichthys speculiger, assembly GCA_018398805.1. Lineage (NCBI taxonomy): Eukaryota > Metazoa > Chordata > Actinopteri > Beloniformes > Exocoetidae > Hirundichthys > Hirundichthys speculiger. The sequence continues at coordinate 2,472,799 of JAGFBZ010001678.1, forward strand.
TCGTTCTGATGTTTTCTTTCACCAGATCATTTTTGTCCTCTCCCGTCACTTCGTCAACAGCGAGTGGTGCAACTACGAGCTCTACTTTGCCCAGCAGAGAGCGATGGGAAAGACCTTCAGCGACGTCATCCTCGTGGTGAAGGAGCCCATCGATCCCAGCTCCTTGCCCAGCAAGTACTGCAAGCTGAAGAAGATGCTGAGTACGAAAACATACCTGGAGTGGCCAGAGCAACCCAACCAACAGCAGTTCTTCTGGGCGCAGCTGAGGAGTGTCCTGGGAAAACCCACCATGATCCGAGACCGGGCCAACAGCGTCAGGAGCAGAAATTCGTCTGTGAGAAGGGTTTCAGTGATTGAGCTCCCAGTTGAGGAAATGATGCCAGAAGAAGCCGTACGTGATGCAGACAAAGAAGCAGAACCTGAAAAAGAGATTATTAACAGGAATGACATTGAGCTGTCTCGTCAGATACAAATTCCTGTTGTGGCGTTTTAACCGAAAGACTGAACAAATGTCTTTGTTCACGTTGCCTTTCCTCAGCAAAGGATTGTCTCAAAGTAATGTTAAGTGATGACAACTATAAGGAACAAAAGCCGACATCTCATTATGATGAGACAGAGAGAACATAATTTCTCCTTGCCCAGAGCATTTTGTCTTGTCACGCATGCTTGATGAGCTGATGACGTGCCTGGTGACAGTCCCAGCTCAAATAAAACTTTCCACATCACACCTCAGACGTCCTTGGAAGCTGCAGGGACTGTGAACGTTTTCTATGTTCTGGAACATTGCTGGACCACTGAGGTGTGAGATGAGATGTGCTTCAACTCTGATGTTTGGATGTTTACTTTAAGGTCCTACAGACCAAATAATAGCATCGTCCTGACTGCAGATGATAATGCAAAATAACAGACACCGCAAACCGCCACCAGCAGAGCTCATAGTGACTCAGGAGAAATTTATACCTTCGTCCTTAGTCCTTCAAGTCTGCTGGTGTGACAAGACTCACATGTAAGTTACTCTGCATGTACATGTTACCAGTGTCCTGACTGCTGCCAAGTCTCTTGATTCACTGTATGTGACTTAACTGAAGTACTTCAGTCTCTGCTTTCATTAGGCTGCTAATGAGCTGCCTAATTTTCTGATTTATGTATATATTGTGAAATAACGGCACGTAATTGAAGGAGCAGGAATGCCACTGAGTTGCAGAACCGCAAAGACCCGAAAGCATCATGTTTTACAAGAGATAAAATACGATACATGGAGAGTTACAAATATGTTTACGGTGTGGATGAAAAAGACTGTGAGACTCGGTCATGAAGTCAGAGGGTGCTGTGCAATGTTTCATCGCTGTATTTTCAAAGCTTTCAAAACCATTGTGCTTAAAAAAAAAATAAAGACAGATGACAAACCCTAGAATTTTGATGTGATAACAAACGCACATCGACAGGGAGAGAAATATACGTAGGGTTGCCACCTTCCAGACATGAAAATAAAGGACAATTCCGTATTTTACGGGACGGGTGGCAACCCTATGGGGTAGACATTTTTAAAATGCGCGGGTAGCAGTGCAGCACCGGCGTCTGTGGTAACTAGGCAACCGTGACAGCGTGGGGAGGGGGCAGGCACTGAGAGTGACAAGATTGGGACACACATATAAAGATATGGACACAGAGCGCAGCAGGTCCTGTTGTCCCACCACAAAGATTTTGCTGGCCTTAATGTTTCCTGTATTTTATTTTGTTCATTATTGTTAAATTCAGTGTTGATGTGTGTGTGACAGACGTGTGTATGGGGCGTTAATGAAAATACGGGACAAATCGCGTCCCGTATTAGTTCAATACCGGACGCAACATTTTTTTCTCAAATAAAGGACAATTCCGTATTTTACGGGACGGGTGGCAACCCTAAATATACGGTATTATATTTCAATTCAATTCAATTCAATTCAATTTTATTTATATAGCGTCTGTTACAATGATAATTGTCTCTAGGCGCTTTACAGAGACCCAGAGCATGACCCCCGAGCAAATATCATCAACTAAGATTATATAATTAAATCCAATCAATGATAATGGCAGGTAAAAAACTCCCACGTAGGGAGAAAAAAAAAACCTTTATACCAAACAGTGGCAAGGAAAAACTCCACTTTAAGAGGAAGAAACCTTGAGCAGGACCTGGCTCATATGGGGGGACCTTCCTGATGAAGACCAGCCGGGTAGAGAAAGAAAAAGAGGGGAGACAGGACAGAGAGAGGATGTAGGACAGAGAGAGGAGAGCACAGAAAAAGTAAAAATAATAATAAAGAAGTAGTGGAATTGTTGTAGGGTGAATGCAAGCGAGCTATGGAGGGCCCTTGGGCGTGTGGTCAGCGTAATGAGCCATGATAGGCTCTTGAGTATCAGTAATGTGCGGGTGGGGTGTAGGTGAGGTGTGTGAGAGAAGGGGGAGGAGGGGGGAGGAGGAAGGGGTTTGGGTTTAAGAAAAGAGAAGGGTAGGATTTCAAGCAAAAGGATGCAATATATAAACACGTTTCACAAGCTAGTACCATATTTGGAAGCATACCTGTCAAGTTTTGTTTTTGAAAATAAGGGAAAATTTCTGGGGCCCGCCACGATCAGTATCCCTGACATTTTTGGTGTACAAAAAAGCTAAAATCACAGCTACGCTACTTCCTGAACTTCAGCCTGCTCTTTAGTTTCATGTGTGCCATTATTGGACAAACTGATCAATCCAGGTGTGTCTGACCATTGCTGTGAGGTCAGACACACCTGGATTAATCAGTTTGTCAATTAATGGCACACAGGAAACAAAGCAGCTGGCTGAAGTTCAGGAAGTAGTGCAGCTGTGCATAAAGCCACGTTGACATAATGTGAACATTCATTATAGCCTAAATGAAAACACAAAAGGGGGTATATATGAAGGGTATTTATTTGAAGGGATTTGCATATTTTTTGTTCATTTAACATTGCTTGTATTTACATTTAAATTTGATTTTCCTTCCACACATTGTTTTCATTTCATATTGCTCTTCTTTTACAGTTTTCCATCTCATTTCACGTGACTTTTCTTTACTCTTTTAATGACTTGTTGTACTCATTTGTTGCAGACATTGAATTCTTTATGACTGTTTTCGAAGGAGTGTATTTGAGGACTGGTCCAGAGTAGTTTATTTTACATGAGAGAAGACCGCAAACAGTTTGCAAACAGTTCTGTAGTCTAATAACATCCTATTATCTGTAACAATTGTTTTTTTGTTCACGCGCTGTCACTCACCGGATGTCACACACTAACCTCGCGATAACTACCACCTACAGTACCTGTAGTAGCTGCTGCTGTGGCAGTTATCGCGAGACAAGTGACAGATCTCAGATTGGGAATGTTTACGGGAAAATACGGGACATTTACCGGAAAAATACTAATACGGGAGGACGGCGGGAGAGAAGAGTTACATACGGGACTTTCCCGGCCAAAACGGGATACTTGACAGGTATGGTGGTTGGAAGTTGTTGATACTTGACCACTTGGGGGCAGTAAAACTTCAAATTACACTTAGACTCACCTCACTGCATCATCACAAAACACATCCTGGTAATTGTTTAATGGTTAAACAGTTGTTCATTTAAGATGAAATAAAGAGTTTGATATCATACAAAAGGTCTGTAGAGAAGAAATTATAAATGCGTGTTGTATAGGATTGTATGTTTTATATTGTATTTGGTTTGGAATGGATTTTTTTTTTAATGTCAGTGATTGATTTTTATGTAAATGATGCTGTCATTCATTGTTTTAGACTTATTACTGTTTTTAAGTGATGAGACAACAGCCACTGATTTGTGTTCTCATAATTTGAGCTGAGATAGACTTAAGTCAAATTTGGTATAAATGTTTTCTTTTTTTTTTTTTACCTTTTCTGTGACCTTAAGGTTGTGGTGCGTGGTAGATTGTTATTCATTTGCATTAGTGAAATGTTCCATGTAAAAACGACAAACTTGAAATCTAAATCGTATTTTGTAATGAACACAAAGTTACTTTTTCCCACAGACTCTTCAAATACCGTCTGCACTTCATCACCACACTTATTCAAAATACTTCTGTAATGCTGGAAATTCATAGCTCTTTCTGTGCACTTTTGTTGTGGCACATTGCACATTGATGAGTGTGAAATATGAATAATCATCTCCTCAGAGTACCACTTCTGTCTGAGGAAGAAATTAAAAGTCAACACAGATATCGATGTCTTTTCTTGGTGCACAAACTCTTACTTTGGAAATACTGAAAGAAAAAAGAGCAACTGAACATCTATTAAACAGCATGAATGGAAATGACTCGCAACAAGCAGTAATGTAAATATATATATAAAGTGTTAGCAGTGTGTTTTAGGAACATGAAGAGTAGACTGTGTAATATCAGGGAGGGAACTGGAAATTTGTTAAGAGCATTTACATAAAGATTACAGCTGGAATATGTCGCACTCTGATTAATGAGTTTGATTAGGAAGTGAAAGCGCAGCTGAGACGAGGAAAGATGAGCTGCTCAGGGCTGTTTCTGAACGATCTGGGAAGAGATTCAGCTTTATGATGGAGAAAGTGGGAGAAAGTACATGTTTCACACATGTGAAACATGTACATGAGACACTCAGACAGTAGATTGAGTCTGAACATCCAGACACTGCAGGGGGAAGCTCTCCAGCCCTCCTTCTCTTCCATCTCATAAAATGTTGCTGATGACCAAACATGGGAGAAAAAGAAGGCAGGAAGTAACGTCGTCCCTTCAGGTTCTTAAAAGGGGTTGGAAATTAGCCTGAATTGTGGCTGATTAGATCCCCAGGTGTTTCTGCTAATTAGGCGTCTCTCTGTCTGCTCCTCTCAGTGGGATGTTCAGCGTTTATCCCCTCAAGTGTCAGAGGAAGGTTGTCACGGTCCAAAATAAAGATGGGAATGGCTGGTCCCTACATCTGGGTAGCACTTCTCATACGTCTTGTGCAACATGAAGCACATTACAGGATTAAGAGTGGGTGTTTCAAGAAAAATGACTCACTGTTTGTTGTCCAGGGAACAACAGACCTGTCAATCATTCACCGTGCACTGGCGACACAGCCAGACAGCGATGACACCGCAGCCTCGTTCACGAATGCACACCACATACCGTATGGTTAAAGCGGACAGAAACTTTATTTAAACGACAAACAGCTAAACACACAGATGCAGCAGACAAACTGAGCCGGAACCGTGCTGGAGATTTGTGAGTTCTGTTGGGGTGTCAGGTGGTGTTGAAGGAAAATACATGAACGAGCAGCCATGAGGAAGCAGGAAACTTTAAACCGCTTTCCTGTAATCCAGCTGGTTTACAATCCAATATAAGGAGAATTACATGTAGGCTTATGAGTTTTATTTTAGTTTTATGTAGGGGTGCCACGATAACTATCGGGCCGATAACAGGAAATTATGACGTCATTCCGATAACTCCGATATCATGACAAATAGCCCCGATAACATATATATTTTTGTCAACACGGCAGTGCCTCACTCCCTCTGAGCCTTGAATGACCGGCAGTAAATGTTATGTTCAAGTTACGTCGGCATAATCAGAAAAACGATTTCTCAATCAGGAAAATCAAGAATACCCCCTCATGTCAGAAAACAACTCGTTAACTTGGTCATAATTTTAGTAGTTGCTAACTTGGATCGATATTCGCAGTATTTCCCCACATGTTACACATAAAAAAGAAAAAAATAGAAAAGGCTGAAAGAACAGCTAGCAAACGAGGGAACTACGGAATTTACGTTACACCTTGAATGCAGCCTGCAGCACAGCGCTGATCACAACATACATGGCGGCGTGGAACTTCGTTAAAGTTTCAGAAGAAGATAGTTTGGTGGTTATTTGTGAAGAATCCTCCAAGTGAATTCTACGAGGAGGGAAGCACAAGCTTTAATACGTAAAACCTGATCAGCCACCTACAACATAACAATCGCTTCCATGGAGTTTTGAAATCACGCTATCACGAGCTAATGCTAACATGCCCAAGCCAGCAGCAGTCTCCCCTCCCTCATCTCTCTCATCTAAAGCTTCCATTAGATAAAAAAAAAAAAAAAAAAAAAAAATCACTGAACCTCATTTACTTTAATTAAAGGTATTAATTTAAATGGAACCACAAGTCAAAATCCTTTAAATGTTAAACTTTTTCAGTTAGTAATTCTGATGCATGTATTTCCATCAGTTCAAGGAGCCTTTATTTTTTTTATATCAGTCAGTAATGAACCTTATTTAAGTTAATGTGAGATATCAAATAGGTTTGTTTGATAGCTTTACAAAAATGTTTGAGAGGCTTGCCAATAGTCTTTCTTTGGAAAAAATAAATATCTGTTCATTTAAAAAGTCAAAACTATTTTTGGTTTTGTTCATAGTATTGATGTAATGATCTTAGGTATATGTGTGTTATCAGTATCGGTATCAGTATAGGAGCTGAAAGTTATCAGTTATCTGTATCGGTTTTAAAAAACAGTTATCGTGCATCCCTAGTTTTATGCCATGACCCCTGTTCACAAAGGTGACCGTCTGATCCAGGAAGCATCACAGACAAACACCGATTATGTTGCTACAGACGATTTTCTCTGTGAAGCACATCCACCGTGAAAGTGATGAAATGTTTGTAAAATGATAATAAAAGGAAGGAAAAACAGCAACCTCAGCAATGGAAAGATAGAGGCCTGCGGGGTGCAGCATGAAGTCAGACAACCCACCAAGCAAAAAAAAATAAAATAATAACAGCAGAGCTGACTATGTGCTTCTGCTATCTCACATATGTGTGTTCATGACAAAAGTAGCACCGTTTAAAAGAGAAATAACGAGGCTTCGGTTGAGAAGCATTGATACAACAAAGAAACTATCCACCAAACACAAATCTCCTGACTTTTTTGCTTTCTTTACATCCATTTAGTTGTCACTTAAATCAGGGGTTCTTAACCTTTTTGACCTTGAGGCCCAATTTTTTAATACAAAGTGGCTCATTAAATATTAACACTGTGTAGGTTTAAATGACCTCACTCTCAGTTTGATTTGTATTCAATAATAAACCAAATCCACTTACTGTTTAAAGGAGCAAAAAGCGAAATCATTTCACCGCCAGGTTTGCTGTTGAGCACTGCCTGTAGACCAAAACAAAGTGTGCCATTAGCCACACCTCCCTCTGCCTCTGCTCGCCACCAACCCCCCCCCCCCCTCCACACACTCCCCCACTACACCCCCGCTCGCTTCAAAGATCTACCTACACCGAGCAAAACATCACCATGGCGAGTAACAAAGTAAGTCATTTATAACATTATAATGTTTATACTGGTTTGCCCGTAAATTAAAGGAGCAATAAGTGGAAATCCATTATTTAAGACTGAAGGAATTAAAAAATCGCTACATGGAGAACGAGAGGTGTAATTTCATCTGGAGTATAGGATGACGTCACACACCCGCTCTCTGTGTTGATCTCCAGCCTCAAGTTTACAAGCCGGTCCGGCCGCGCGTTCATGTGCGTTCATGTGAAACTTCGCCTCCTCCCTCCTCCCCCCTCCCTCTCTATAAAACGCGACAGCCAGTGAGTAGTGACGGCGGCAGCATTTTCGAACTGAAATGGCAGACAGCGGAACAAAACAGGAAAGCTATTCACTGCCGTCATATTGTACTAACGTTGAACTGTCTGCTAACGCAATTAGCGGCGAATAGATAACGTTTGATGCTAATGGTGACTCACTAAATTAGTGACATAAAGATTAATTTACGGACAAACCAGTATAAACATTATGATGTTATAAATGACTTACTTTGTTACTTGCCATGGTGATGTTTTGCTCGGTGTAGGTAGATCTTCGAAGCGAGCGGGGGGTTGTAGTGGGGGAGTGTGTGGAGGGGAGGGGGGTTGGTGGCGAGCAGAGGCAGAGGGAGGTGTGGCTAATGGCACACTTTGTTTTGGTCTACAGGCAGTGCTCAACAGCAAACCTAGCGGTGAAATGATTTCGCTTTTTGCTCCTTTAATCTTTATGTCACTAATTTAGTGAGTCACCATTAGCATCAAACGTTATCTATTCGCCGCTAATTGCGTTAGCAGACAGTTCAACATTAGTAACAATATGACGGCAGTGAATAGCTTTCCTGTTTTGTTCCGCTGTCTGCCATTTCAGTTCGAAAATGCTGCCGCCGTCACTACTCACTGGCTGTCGCGTTTTATAGAGAGGGAGGGGGGAGGAGGGAGGAGGCGAAGTTTCACATGAACGCACATGAACGCGCGGCCAGACCGGCTTGTAAACTTGAGGCTGGAGATCAACACAGAGAGCGGGTGTGTGACGTCATCCTATACTCCAGATGAAATTACACCTCTCGTTCTCCATGTAGCGATTTTTTAATTCCTTCAGTCTTAAATAATGGATTTCCACTTATTGCTCCTTTAACAAGCAAAAACCTTATCAAATAAAATCACATTATAAAATGGGACTATCCCAGATACCTTTATTAAACAGGTGTACGTAAACCTGCACACGTACTGTATCAAGACACCAGACAGGCTGATAATTCCTGGACCAGATCAAGCTCTGACAAGAAAAATATTCAAGAGTCAAGTCAGGCTTTTTAATAATAATAAAAAAGACCAATATTAGGAGTTTACTTTAAAGGAGCCGTTTGTAAGATTATGGCCAAAACTGGTACTGCAGTCACTTTCAAAATACTGTTGAGCGGCGTGTACCCTCCCCCTCCTCCCCGACCAGAGGTTGCCAGGTCGGCTGCAGAATGCAGCAGGAACGTAGGCTGCCATGGCAAGCGACGAGTCCTACACAGTAAGTTTATTTTCTGTTAATTATATTTAATGCTTTATGAAAGATCTTTTCTTTCTTTGATCTTTCGTAACTAGAGGAAATATTTTCCCGTTGAGGCGTTTCGTAACCTGAAAGTTTCGTATGTAGAGGCGTTCGTAAGTAGAGGTACCACTGTTACCTTGTCCAAGTAAATTAGCGTTAGCCAAACATTTAGCTAGGAATCTTACCTGTCCAGGAGAAAATCAGCAACGTTGGCGTCTGTCTTCAAATTCTTCTCCGCTTTCAGCCGTCTCCATCTATCAAAAGCATCTCCTATACAAATCCTTGTGTTATTTCGGACCTTGTCACGACGTAACTCGGATTCATAACGAGGTCTTTTAGGTTTTGGAAAGCTAGACATTTTTTCATCCAACACGTTCGTAGCGGCTGCTGCGATAATTAGAGCCGAGCTGTCAACCCGGATGCCGAAACACTACTGACTTCGTGATTGGGAGATAGGTGGAGGGTGGCGCTTCAGGCCAAAACAAAAAATGACAACATCAACATCAGTTGAGGGCTGCAACTCCTCTTTTTTAAACGGGAATATCCTGGCTTGAGTGCTGTTGTCAGTGACATAAGTATTTGAAATGAACATAATTTTTAAATGTCTGTTGACATATCGGGGTCATTTTATGATTCGTTTTATTAGATCTCTTACATACGGCTCCTTTAAATTAATAAGAAATAATATATATAATCAATCAATAAAAGGGGGCGATAAAATAAATACATTCAAATACTATAAATCCATTTTTAAATTAAATAAATAAACTGCAAATTGTGCAAATTTAGAATCTAAATGCAAACATTCATGGTTGCTGAGTGACACGACGGACCTTTTCTGCATCTGCAGCACCACACAGTTGAAAGCTGAACGCAGTCTTGCTGCCCTTGCGGCTCACAGGTGCAAAACTGAAGGTTTTTTGTGGCCCTCTGGGAGGCACTGGCGGCCCAAGTTTGGGTCGTGGCCCTGTGGTTAAGAACCACTGACTTAAATCACGTAAGAACACGTTTGTTACTTTCTGTTAGCCAGGTAACATTATTTGTAACAAAAATCACATTCTTTGCTCTGATGCCAGAAAAAAAAAACCTCTCATATATTATAAAGACTATAATATTTTCTTCACCTGCCTGTATTCTCCAATGATCCTGATTCTCTGAACTCTTTGCAGAACTGTTTCATGGACTTAAAGCGGCGGCTCCTTCACCATTTTCTACATTTAAATGAGAGCTGAGTTTGCTGCTCCATCGCCTCGATGCCCTCTCTGCTTATCGTAAACCTGTGGTGAGTAGGGGTGACATCGCAATACGATATGTATCATGAAACTTGGGTCACGATACGATATCACGATATATTGCGATATTCTACCCAGTTAATATCAAAATTAAAAGTAGAGATGAAAAATCAAGTTGCTGTATATGTTCATCAGATGATATTGAGTCTAAAACTATTTGCTTCAAAACAACCTATTTATTGTTTATTATTAGTGTTTTTGCACATTTAAGTAACCATTACAACATACTGACGATATCGATATTAGGAGCTGAAAAATGAATTTTATATTGGGCGGAAATCGCGATATATTGCCAAATATATGGCGACTAACTTGGTGTTACGTCCGACAGCTGATTTGATTTTTGACAAACCCTGTCGTCAAAGCTAGTCTTTTTTCAGAGCCGTTTCACTCCTGTTTCCTGCTCCCTTCACCTCACTGGCTCCCAGCTCCTTTTAGAGTTGATTTTAAACTCTTAATGCTTGTTTTTAAAGCAGTTTATGGTCTCTCCCCTGGCTATCTGTGCGATCTTTTTAACTTTTATCGACCTTGCAGGTCTCTACGGTCCGCTGATCAACATCTGCTTCAGGCTCCGTTTGTCTCAATGCAAACAGTGGGGGGGGGGGAGACACGACTGTTTTAATGTTAGATGATCTCATTTGTTTTCATGTTGCACCATGGAAAGCTCTTTGGTTCGGTTCTGGCTGTTGTGGTACAGAAATGAAGGTCGGCTGGCAGGTGGACTGATATAAAACACCACGTTGGGGACATAAAAGGCACGTTAGCTCAGCAGCCTTTAACAGATGACCTCACCAGCTAACGTGCCTTTTATGTACGTTAGCTGGAGGAAACTGCAGCGCAGAAGCCTTTAACAGATGACCTCACCAGCTCAGGCCTCCTCGCAGCACCAGGGACTGTGGGCCGCTTGTACACGGCTTTCCATCATAAAAGTTTGGCCCAAGCAGCATGCAAATATCTATAAAGCCTTCATACAGTCGAGGACACCTGGAGATACAGTTGCAAATCAGCTCTGCAAATTCCCCCCCGACATACCTGCGCTTCATTAGTTTATTGCAGCTTCATTTGAACTCTTACGGATAATGTTTTGCTTACTTGCATGCAATGTTGAAATAAAGTATTTGTCACACTTAAACAGCATTATAGAACAGGTTAGTAGAGTCACAGGGGGAAAGAATAGCCTGGGCCTCATTTTTATTTTCTTATATATTACTTTAACCATTTGCTGTAAGTAAAAAGTTACTTTAAGTCCATTTGTGACCAGTGATTATCAGAAGCTTATGTTTTAATTATTTTAACTATTTAAGGTTAAAAAGGCTCTTGTTAGAAGTGAGTTTTCCAGCTTCTTACCTGTCTCTTGGCTCCCTGCGATCTTATTTTCCTCTCTGGTTCTTCCATGCCCAGCTATTTTTAATATATATTTTTTTTATTTCTTTGATTACACATTTTTTCATAGATGGGGCTTAGGGGTGGGAGTGACTGTTTTTGCTGTTTTTTTCTTTGTAAAGCACTTTGTGCTGCATTTCAACTGTACTAAAATTGCTATATAAATAAAGTTTGATTGATTGATTTCCTGCATCTTAGATGCCATTTTCAGATGCAGACATTAAGATGTTAATGTCTAAAACAGGGCTGTGCGCGAGGACCGTGCGTTCACCTGGATCTGGTGCTGCTACAGCTCTTTATTAGGTGATGGAGGGTGACCGTCTGCAGTCAGGAGGCTGATTGCCTTACATGGCCACGCGGCGGCTCACCTGTCCGGGGGGGGAGGGGCCTGTCCGGCTCAGGTTAGTTCGCAGGCAGGCTCCAATATAAGTGATGAGGTGAGAGCCTGAGCTGCAGCCACTTTCACCAGCACCTGTCCGCGTCATCGTCTCTGTCCAGGTGAGCTCTTACCGGTTCTCTGCCTGCTTCGACTTATTTAACCTGCAGCTGCAGCGTCTCTGATGAGCGCGCGTGCTGCAGCGTTGTCACACTTAATTAGCACCAGCTTTTTTTTTTTTTTTTTTGGCATTCAAAGGCTTTTTAATTAGCTCCCCCAACGCGCGGGGAATACTGGAAACATTTGATTTTTTTTTTCTTTAAACACATACCTGCGCGCTGTTAAGGTGTCCGTCTCTATATTCAATTCAGTTCAATTCAACTTTATTTGTATAGCGTCTGTTACAATGTCAGTTGTCTCCAGGCGCTTATGAGACCCAGATCATGACCCCTGAGCAAATATCACTAACTAAAATTATAATATTAAATCCAATCAATGATAATGGCAGGTTAAAAAAAAAAACTCCCACATAGGGAGAGAAAAAAAAAAAAAACCTTTTAAGCCAAACGGAGGCAAGGAAAAACTCCACTGTATATATGGATTTAAATCAACAGTCCAGATGATGAAACATGACCAACTTCTATATAGTCAAGCCACATTTTTAAAGCTGTTGCATGTGGACGCTGCTGTCCAGGGGGTCTGGCCTTTTGTCCTCCACTGGTCCAGCAGGTGGGAGGTGGAGGGACTCCCTCCCTCCCGCCTCCACGTCTCAGGTGTCAGAGGCTGAAGACCAGGTGGAAGGTTAAACATTTAAACCATCCACCTCATCTTTATGCAGGATAATGGCTTATTAAGAAGTGTAAAAATATTCAGATGCATTTTTTTTTGTTACATCTTCACTGAGCCCAGCTGGAGACTTCTTTTGCAGAAAATAATTCAATAAATTATCAATCATGTTTGTAGAGTTGAGATTGAGGGCTGTGGGATAAAAGCTCATATAAAATCTGAGATGAAACGATTGGTTCATACGATGTTGCATCATTACAATTAGTGTTGTACCGATACCATTATTGGAAATTGATCCGATGCTGCCAAAACTGCAGGTATCAGGTAATTTAGATTTATTTACTGACTTACTTTCTTTACACTACCAGCAAAAAGAAATACTTTTTAATTTTGCAACACTGTTCTATTTGGAAATAAATATAGACTAAATTGGCTTGGATTTGCTGTATTTATTCATGTTTTACAATAATTATTACAGTCAGGCAAATTATTATTATTATTATTTTTTTAGTATCATACCTGGATCAATAGTATCGGCCGATACCCACAGGTCAAGAATTGGTATCACAACATCTCTAATAACAAAAATGTTTCACACAGGCTGTAAAACCGACAACCTAAAGGGGGGGAATATATGTATTTGAGGTTGAAGTTGCCACAAATTGGAGATTTTCTGTAGTTTTACAAGTGAAATGAAACTGCTGTCATTCAGAATGTTGATCATTATTGTCCAAGACGGCAACATGAATCGGAAAAATAAACTGGATTTATACCAGATGAGTGGCCTGAACCGCCAGATATAATCACTCCAAGGAACCAGGGTTACAGTTCTTGTTTGTTTTGTGTTAAATCCAGATTATCTCATGCTAAAGGAAACGGAGAAAGCAGCACAGTTGGCTCGTATCAATGCTCCCTCTGCATTGTTATTTTTTTTAGTCTTAACCTTTTGAAACAAAACTATCCGGGTCACCGTTATCCTGTTTTGCTTTTTGTTCTTTAATACTTCAGCTACAGGAAGGCAAAAATGAGCACCAATCTGCACAACATCATGGAGAACCTCATCACTGTGTTCTACAGCTACTCTGGGAAAGAGGGAGACAAGTACAAGCTGAACAAGAAAGAACTGAAGAACATGTTGCAGGAACAACTCAAACTCAACGTAGTGAGTATCTGCCTGACCAGCTTTGTGTCTATTACGGTTTTGCACATGGAAAAGAACTATTTGCATTGTCCCAAGTAAAGAAAATGGGTGATATGACCTCACTTTTGTTGAGTGGCACAACACTGACCTCTGGTGGCCATAAATGGTAATAGGTTTTTGTTGCATTAAATTTCTCTTAGTACAGTTTCCTGGCACATGCAATAGTTACATTTTGGAGTTCAGAGAAAGGGAGGGATACTTATTTATTTATATATATATATATATATATATATATATATATATATATATATATATATATCTATATATATATATATATATATATATATATATATAAAAAAAATATATGGTTTGTATGTCTTGTCTTATCATGGAGCCGGACCTGCTGCAGCATTATTGCTGATGGGGATGCTGTTTCTCAGCGCCACGTAACTGTAGTTTTCCCTTCTATGGGTTTGTGTTGTGTTTCGGATTTGAGGAACAAGTTCATCTCGGTTTCATCGTAACGTCTCTCTTTCAGGGCCCGAACGACTCTTCTGTGGTCGATAAGATTCTGAGTGACCTGGATGAAAACAAGGACGGTGAAGTGGACTTTCAGGAGTTCGTCCTTCTGGTTGCCGCTCTGACCGTCGCCACCAATGAATTCTTTGTGGACCAAGTGAAGAAGAGCCAGAAATAATGAAAGTTCAATGCACAACTTGAACTACGTAACACAGTGGCGCCGTGTGGGGAAAATATCAGTCAACACCGTACCTTAATTTTTTCAGTATATTGCTGTCTCTCATAAATCAGTAATAAACCTTAACTGTGTCTGGATTTATTTATTTTTTCTTATTAGTTTTCAACAGCTTCAGTCCAGCTCAGCCACACATGATCCAGTCTAGGGCAGTTAAACATGGACCCTTCAAGAACATGCACATCGACTGTAAAGCAACAGCGTAGATTAAAGTCACAAATATGTTTGATCAAACAGAAGGACCACCTCAACATGGTTATTTTGACACACTGAATTCTGTCTTCAAGGAAAATGCACCTTCTTTTGAGAGCCGAGACTGAAGTTGTCTGGACCGGGAAACTTAAGAAATGTTATTTATGGTTTATTTGTCATGGACAGTGCACATTAATAATCCTAGAATGTAAATGTGCCAGAATTAGCCAACATGGCTATTTTACATCTGTTGTTAACAGGTCAGATGCAGAATAAAAGAAACAAAATCATAAAATACACAAACATCATGTTAAAACTTATTGATAGAGCACATAAGACATATTAACAGAGGATGGTTAATATAGGAAAAACAGGGAAAAAAATAAAGATATAAGACAATGTACAACTCATAACAAGTAGAGGTGCTGACAGTGTGATGTTTAGTGTTGACATATCTGGTGGCTAACTAACCACTTTTTTAGGTTGTATTTGAATGTATGGTATGTACTTATAACTCTAATGTGGGATGGTATTATGTTCCAGCTCTAATGAAAAATGCAGATTGGCCAAAACTGCTTTTTCTCATCTGGATTATACAGTCTCCTCTAGTTGTGCTTCTTGTGGATTTGTTTGTAGATGAACCTGTTTTTATGAATTGTCTTAACACAGAAGGGGCGTGTCCATTTATAATCTTGCAGGTTAGACATAAGTTGGTGTATTTCACCAGGTTTTCCCATCATTAAGAGTTTATATTTAGTTAAAATGAAACAGTGGTGATGATCTCTAGGTTTTTTTATCCAGAACTTTTAGGGTTTGTTTATAAAGGGACTGAATGGGCATAAGAGATGGTACACTGGCCTGAGACCAAGTTGTTAAACAGTATGTAATGTGGGAAAAGATCATTGAGTGGATATACATAATTTCAGCCTCTGTGGACTTACAGTTGCGTATATATCTAAAGTTTGCCAGACTAAATTTAACTCGCTGACAGACCTTTTTAATTTGAGCTTTAAATGACAGATTACTATCAAATGATTTAGTAACTCTGGATGATACTTTGGTATCAAGTACTGCTGTGAGAAACCTCTTGGAGATATGTTTAACCAGCATCTGTCCTTAAGAGTTTCTAGAACCTTTCACCTTTTTCCTGTGTTGTAAAAATAAGGGGAGGGGGTCTTATTTCAGAGAAATTCACAAAAACAAGTCCATGCATTTATTTGGATTCAGACTTCTGCAGTTCTTTAACTTCAGGAAATCTCATGAACACTCTGAACTGCCTCCAGCTAATCCAAAATGCTGCAGCAAGAGTTCAAATGAGGTTTAGCACAAGATCGTATTTCTCCAATTTGTTTCCCTTTTATTGGATCTGTTTTAAATCCAGAACAGAACTTAAAATTGTTCCAACTCCAAGGACCTGAAGGGCCAAACCCCCTAAAAAGTTGGTGCTTGGGATGCAGACAAACCTTTAAGATTGGGCTTAAAACTCTCCTTTTATTGATTAAAGCTTATACCTGGAGCTGGTTCTGATGCCACAACATAATCATTAATTCTTTTTACAAACCCGGGCTCAAGTGGACAACAGTACTTGCATGAGCGGCTGCTGTCGATAAATTATCTAAGCCTTAGATATATCTCTTATATCTCTTTTTTTAAACTTGTGCCTTAGATTCTAAGGCACAAGTTTAAAAAAAGAGATATAGAGCCTAAATTCTGTCGGATTGCATCCATTAAAAGTACTGATTATTTGAAATACTACTGTGAATCCATCACATGACTAGCAGAGCTGTGACTGACCAGCAGAGGGAGACAAAGACTTGATGATGACCACGTGGAAAAGAGGAAGAGGTCCTTCCACTATTTTAGATCCATTCAGTTCCTTCCTATTTTATGAAACACCTTTGTCATGATTATATATTTAGTTCTCTGCATACATAGGCTGAGTTTAGCTTCAACTTTTTAAAAAAAGATTTATTGTAGAAAAAAATGACAATGCAAATCTTTCTTTATGTTGACCTACAAGACTGTACATGCAATTATGGTAAAAGGTGCATGGGTGCAAAAATGTCCTTACACTGTCAGATAACATTTTTTTTAACATTCATTAGTATTAATAACAAATAATGCAACAAGGTGTTAGAAAGTGATGATTGTTGATGAAAAAGTCAAACAGTGGGGTTTTTAATCTTAATTTGAATTGGTCATTTAAATCAGTTTACGACTTTCACACAGAAATCACACTATAAAGATGCACCTGTGAGGTGAAAAAACTACAATTACAAAAAAAAAAAAACGGCCATCTACAGCTGTTCCTTCCCTGTCGCTGCTGACGTTTGGGATGCCACCACTGCTGGGGGGTGGAGGGAGGAGGAAGACGATAGCCTGGCTCCATCTGGTGGAGGCTGCTAAGGGTGCAACCAGCAGCTGGCGACGAAGTTCGTAATCTGGGCCTGTCCAGCCAGTCTCTGTGTCTTTAGCTGGATTCAGTCTGTCGCCGTACCTGTCACCAGTGTTGTACCTGAACGCGTTCATTGAACGAAAGTTCACAAACTAGTTCATATTTTGTGCGAACGTGAACTGAGCGCGCTCTCTTTCTCCTTCATGAGCGTGGGGTGTGAACGAGTTCATTTGGGAAATTGTGAATGACGCTCTTTCAAAGTTCAAAGTTTCAAAGTTGAAATATTGAAATGGGGGAAAAAACATTTGCACCTTAAGGACCTGATTTTTGTCTTATAATAAAGACCATTTGGCAGCAAGTTTTTCCTCATATTTTTAATCTACTGTAGAGCAGTGATTCCCAAAGTGTGGGCCGCGGCTCCCTGGTGGACCGTCATGGGACTGCAGGTGGGCCGTGAGAGGTCATTAAAATTAAACAAATGTGTTTTAAATCCTCGATCTTTTTTAAATATGTTTTTAATTACTGTAAAATATTCATGACATGATTAAAAAAACACTAAGAAGTAATAAAACAAACCAGTTAAGTGTTATTCTACTGTCATCTTAACTTAATATGACAAGTGTCACCTTATTTGTTGACCCCTTACATTAATATCAGGTCATGGTTCCTCGTCCTGTATGTTGATCACAGTTGTGATTAAACGTTTTTGTGGGCTGCGGAGATTTTTCACATTTCAAATTGGGCCTTGGTTGGTTAAGGACTCCGAATTGGACCAATAGTTTTCAACAGTTAAAATGGATAAAATAATTGCCGTTTGTGGTGGTGTAGTATTTGGGCAGTGGTAATCATTTTGACAAATAATTGCTCGCAGCAACATTAAAAAAGAATTTTTTAAAAATGAACTAAAAATGAACTATTTAGTTCATTTTTTGAAATGGTGAACTGAACTAGTTCGTTTTAATTTCTGTGAACTATGAACTGAACTAGTTCGTGTAGAAAGTGAACTTGCCCAACACTACCTGTGACAGACCGATTCCTTCCTCTGTGTGCATTTTACAGCCACCACGACATCCTTCGGCGCTTATTTCACCCCCGTTACGCTCCGTTATGTTTAACCGCAGAACAGCACGCTGCACCAAAGGCGCTGATGAACTTGCTAATGAGAAAACATGATCTAGTTCAGCTGTTCCCAAAGTTTGTATGGTGCGCACACTTAAACCCCGTACTTAAACCCCGTACACCGCGGCTAAACCAGCCTCCCTGTTGCCTGTTGCTGGGTCATGCACCTCCCTGATTTAATCCGTCTCTAAACATCCGTACGAACCATCAGCACCTAAGAAAGAATAATTGTGTGGCAAAATCATCAGTACAAGCTGAAATTATATAGTTAAATTTGTGTACGAACGATGTAAGACAACTCCAGGTACAAGTTCTGCAGCGAAAGCTTTGAACAATTAGCTCTCAGAGTGACCAGTGACATCAGGCGTAAACGAGACCCAAGCCGACAGCTGTCAGCGTGACAGCGTGCTGCCATGCAAACTGCTGGAAATCAAACTTAAGTTATAGGTTGAAAGAGAAAAAAGAAAGAAATGAACCCTTGAACGGAGCTTGAGGATTAAATCAGAGGCAGCGGGACCATTCGTTGGGTCGTGTGATGATATCTGATAAGGCCCTGCAGGATGAGTCCCGTGTTGTTGGAGATTGTTGTGAAACAGAATGACATTACGCAATCGTGGAGGCATTCATCTTCTCTCCTGGCAAAAAAATAAATACAAATTAAGGAGTAACAGTCTAGATGCCACAAAAGCCACGATCAAAAATGCCTCAGTCTTGCGACACGATCAGGGGAAGAATCCGCAGCATGCCGGATGACGCTGGACATTGCTCTCCTCTGACATCAGATGCACATCCCGCTCTGAGCCCTGTTTTCGTAACACCATTTGTTTCGTGACACAGTGCCTGAACTCGGTAGTGCATTAACACAGACTACGGTACTGGTACCTGGACTGCGGTACGTGGACTGTGGGGTACGTGAACTGCGGTACGTGGACTGCGGTACGTGGACTGCGGTACCTGGACTGCGGTACGTGGACTGCGGTACGTGAACTGTGGACTGCGGTACCTGGACTGCGGTACGTGAACTGCGGTACCTGGACTGCGGTACCTGGACGCGGTACGTACTGGACCTGGTACGTGGTACTGGGACGTACCTGGACTGCGGTACGTGGACTGCGGTACCTGGACTGCGGTACGTGGACTGCGGTACGTGGACTGCGGTACGTGAACTGCGGTACCTGGACTGCGGTACCTGGACTGCGGTACGTGGACTGTGGTACGGACTGCGGTACCTGGACTGCGGTACCTGGACTGCGGTACCTGGACCGCGGTACGTGGACTGCGGTACCTGGACTGCGGTACGTGGACTGCGGTACCTGGACTGCGGTACCTGGACTGCGGTACTGGACTGCGGTACCTGGACTGCGGTACGTGGACTGCGGTACGTGGACTGCGGTACCTGGACTGCGGTACGTGGACTGCGGTACGTGGACTGCGGTACTGCGGTACCTGGACTGCGGTACCTGGACTGCGGTACGTGGACTGCGGTACCTGGACTGCGGTACGTGGACTGCGGTACTGGACTGCGGTACCTGGACTGCGGTACGTGGACTGCGTACGTGCGACGTGGACTGTACGTGGACTGGGACGTGGACGTGGTACTGGACTGCAGTACGTGGACTGCACTACGACGTGGACGTTCTGCAGGTGCGAAAGACACAGTGACGAAGGCAAATAACTGTTTGGAGATAAAGTGACACAACAAAATACAGCATTTCCCCAAACTGCTTTGAAATCAATGAGGTTTAAGTTGTTTTACATGGTTAAAAAAAATGATTGTCTCTATCTACGCTGACTGGCATGGTAACCAGTGATCTAGTCCTCTAACCATCTCACCTCAGTGCTGCTACCTGCATCTGTTTATGTTTATGTAGTTATTATATTAAGTCATTTGTGTGCTCTCCTCTCTCTGTCCTCCATCCTCTCTCTGTTCTGTCTCTCCTCTCTTTTTCTTTCTTTATCCAGCTGGTCTTCATCAGGAAGGTCCCCCCATATAATCCAGGTCCTGATCAAGGTTTCTTCCTCAAAGTGGAGTTTTTCCTTGCCCCTGTTTGGCTGAAAAGTTTTTTTCTCCCTCTGTGGGAGTTTTTTTTACCTTCCATTATCCTTGTTTAGGATTCAAAATAATATTTTTAGTAGGGCTGGGCAAGTTAAAGCGTTATCATCACGTTAACTCATTAATTTATTAACGCAGACATTTATTTTATCGTGCATTAACGCATGTTGCTCACATGCTTTTGTTTTGAAAAGTCTGTTTCTGGCTGCTGCGGAACCAGAAGAGGATTGGCAGGTAAACATGGAAAAGCTAAATCAGACATGGAGAACGGTAAAAATCTGTGAACTTTACAGTTCAGCTAGCAACTCATGTAGCAATATTAACAATTCTGTCTGAAAAAAAAAATTCTGGACTGCAAGAAAACTTTTGCATCATTCCTCCAGGTTCCATCAGATCTGCTCCATGTGTTCACTGTCCTGCTGTTCTCTAGCTGGTTACTGCAGTGCAGCTCCATCTAGTGGCACAGATGTGTATATATATATATATATATAGATATATACAAAAAAAACAGGCTTTTTTTAATTACAAAAAGCGTAATAAAATATCACTTTTTAATTTTTTTTTTTCTGATTGACAATTGAAAATGGAAAGAATGAATGATACACAGGTTGGTAAAGTTACTGAACTTTAACATGGACATTTTCATTTTAAAGTTCTCCCAGACAGAGGATTCAACAGAAACAAGGTTATTTGTAACAACTGACAAGTTGAACTCCCCGTTAAAAGTTTCTGCTGTTACCTCAGAAATTACCTGTTTTAATGTTCTGATTGTGCTGAGACACAATAATTTTGTTGGATTTTGTTTGTAGACTTTTTTTTTTTTTTTTTATAAAAACAGGATGACATTAATGCCCTGGCAGTGGCAATAAGCTTTATTTTATTTTACATTTTACTAAATATGTGTTACTGACAAGTGCTGATGTTAAAGTGTTTGAACAACAAATGTTATGGCACTTTAGTTCATATGGCAGCAGAACATTTAAATAAAAGTGCTTTTGAATTCATTATTTGACTTTGCGTATTCAATGCGATTAATCATGATTAATCAGTGAAATCATGCGATTAATCGGGATTAAAAATTTTAATTGTGAATTGAATTGAATTGGATCTATGGCCATCATTCAGAGGTGCTACGAGCTGAGCTCCACATCACCCTGATCCTCAGAACTGAGAGCGGCTGCTGTCCACTCCTGTTAACGAGAACTCCTTAAACCTGCTTTGATTCGGTAATTAAGCTTCACTGTTGTTTCCATTCCTCTGTTACAAACTTTGTGTTTGTGTGCATAGTTTTTTTCCACAAATGGAAACTTATTTTGAGCCTCATTTCCTGTTTGCGTGACATAACACTGAGTCAGAGGGACATCATGAGAAGCGCTGGTCAAACGTTATCTGCTCGGCACGTTAACGAGTCGCCAGTAAATGTGCCGTCTTATTAGCAGTGAGAGTCCGGGAAGAAATTCAATATCCTGGATTCATGTTTTGGGGGGGGAAAGTGTTTGCGCTTGCATATATGAGTGTGTATCTTCTGACCTCACCGTGTAATAAAGTCAGATTTATGGATTTGCATACGTGCAAACCAACCGTGTCGCTTTGCTGATGTTGTAAACAAAACAGTGCAGACATATAGGCACCAAACCCTGTAAAATTCACTCAGAGGTGCATGTGTGGTTGGCAGGTTTAGAGTTGCTTCCTATCAGACGTCGCATACGAGGAGAAGTGGAAGAATTTTACCGAAGGATCCACTTGGAGTTGTGTGTTCTCAATAGTTTGCATTTGTTCGCTGTACTTTATTAGGAATTAATTATGAAGCAGAGTCCCTCTGCACATGCAAGGTTAGGCTTAATACCTTCCTTTTTGATAAAGCTTTTAACTCTGCAGTCGTCTCTTAACTATGCTGCTAAAGGCCGAGGCTGCTGGACGAAACCCCCACAATGCATCGGGCACCTTCGCTCTGTCTCCTCATCAGTTTGAGATTGCCCTGGATCATTTTAATAGCGTTAGCACTGTTTATCTTCCATAGTAGAGGTGGGCGATACTGGGAATTTTGGTATCGATCCAATACCAAGTAAATACAGGGTCAGTATCACAGATACTGATACCGAAACCAATACCAATACTTTTTCATATTTAAGCTTGATCTATCATGAAACTGCTGGGCTTTTGGTGTTTTTGAGATTTTTGTCTTCGGATTATTTTGTCAAAACCTAGAATACAATTTCAGCAAACTTTATAGGTGAAATCAAAATACCTTATCATCACAATTAACATTTTTTATGTAAATATTCTTTGGAGCTGATTTGTTCTGTTCATAATGTATTTTCTAGTCCACCTAGGAAAGTTTTCTAGTGAACTTTCCTGTTGCTTTAACTATGAATTTCCCCATTGTGGGATAAATAAAGGATTATCTAATGATTACGGGCTGGGCAAGTTAGCAAGTTATTATCGCGTTAACGCATTAATTTATTAACGCCGACATTTATTTTATCGTGCGATAACGCATGTTGCTCACATGCTTTTATTTTGAAAAGTCTGTTACTGGCTGCAGCGGAACCGGAAGACAATTGGCAGGTAAACATGTGAAAAAAAACTAAAACAGACATGGAGAACGGTAAAAAATCAGTGTATTTTACAGTTCGGGTAGCAACTCAGGTAGCAATATTAACAATTCTGTCTGAAAAAAATCTGCACTGCAACAAAACTTTCTCGTCCTTCCTCCATGTTCCATCAGATCTGCTCCATGTGTTCACTGTCCTGCTGTTCTCTAGCTGGTTACTGCAGTGCAGCTCCATCTAGTGGCACAGATGTGTAATGACAACAGAAAGTCCAGTCCTCCATTATAAAACAAATTCAGGTCTGTAGCCCATTTTTTCATTTTGTATTTTTGATCAAATATTAAAATTGAAGTAATAGTAAAAAGGTATTTTTTCATTTTTTTGTGTTAGATTAAAAATGAAAAACATATTAAAATGTCACTTTTATATATTTTTTTTTATTTTTGATTGACAATTGAAAATGGAAAGAATGATTGATACACGGATTGATCAAGTTACTGAACTTTAACATGGACATTTTCATTTTAATGTTCTCCCAGACGGAGGATTCAACAGAAACAAGGTTATTTGTAACAACTGACAAGTTGAACTCCCCGTTAAAAGGTTCTGCTGTTACCTCAGAAATGACCTGTTTTAATGTTCTGATTGTGCTGAGCCACATTCATTTTGTTGGATTTTGTTTGTAGACCTTTTTTTATATATATATATATATATATATATAAACAGGATGACATTAATGCCCTGGCAGTGGCAATAAGCTTTATTTTATTTGACATTTTTTAAGATGAGATTTACACTAAATATGTGTTACTGACGAGTGCTGATGTTAAAAGTGTTTGAACAAATGTTGTGACACTTTAGTTCATATGGCAGCAGAACATTTAAATAGAAGTGCATTTTACACTACTTTTGAATTCATTATTTGATTTTGCGTATACAATGCGATTAATCGCGATTAATCAGGGAAATAATGCGATTAATCGCGATTAAAATTTTTAATCGTTGCCCAGCCATACTAATGATATTTCATCTTAGATAACACCTTTTAATGGGAAACATGACATGTACTGGGTTATTTCAAGGTCTTTATTGTATTTTTTTTGAGTTGGCTCTGGTAACATCTGACTTAAGTAACTTGTACGTTGAAAGTGAATATGAACTGATGCTGAAACTGACCACTCTTATCTACCTGATACTCTGTTGGACTGAAGGAGGACACAGCGACAGCATGTCATTCACAGACTTCAATGAATTCACACTTCACAGCAGTCAGTGCTTGTGGGAGAGAAAAAAAGCTTGAGTATCGATCTTTTATTCATTCGCTATCAATACCAGCATTGGTATCGATTTTATCGATATTTGGATCGATCTGCCCAGCTCTATTCCGTAGTCTCTCTGCTTTCTCCTTCTGCAGGTCCTACCATGGTGTTCCTGCTGAAGCTGCTGCTCCTTGAACGTGTTTGTGTTTTTTCTTTTATAACAGTAGTGCAGTCATACATTAACTATAATCTAATTTAATTTATAGAAGTAATTGCAGGAATAATAGGAGTAATTATAGGAATAATTCCATCTAATAAATAACTCTAATAAGTGTGTGTGTGTGACAGTGAGAGAAAGCTGCTTTGCGTCGTAAAAGCGGCCCACGGGTCTTCAGGACCGCTCCACAGACCCGGGCCTGGTAGAATAAAAGGCCTCGCTGCCTGTTTTTTGTTCTCAGTGTTTTGGAATTAAAAGTTTGCCACCGGAAAATCTGAGGGCGCACGGCGGTTCGTGCGGTCTATTACAGGCGTCACCAAGCGTGACGGTGTCGTAACTGCGTGTTAACACCGGCGCAGGACATGTGAAATTTTGTGGTTTCTCGCAATAAATATATAATGACACCGACGGAGGAGTTCTCACAAGCGGGTCACCCTGTAAATCCTATGGGTTGTTTTTAAATGGAAGAAAAGAAGAGAAGAAAAACAGCATCAGGTCTTGATTCTGTCTTTAAAATGGTTTATCCATGTAGGCAAGGCAAGTTTATTTGTACAGCACATTTCATGTACAAAACAATTCAAAGTGCTTTACATAAAACATTAAAAGAATCGCAGAAAAAGAAAGAATTAAAAAGTAAAAGACCAAAAGCATGAAAACAAAGAAAACAGTAGAAAAGAGTTTTAAAAAGGCTGTGCAGATTTGAGCTCCTGAATAAAATCTTATTTAAAGGCAGCTGAGAACAGGTGAGTCTTCAGCCTGGATTTAAATAAACTGAGTGTTTCAGCTGATCTGAGGCTTCTGGGAGTTTGTTCCAGACATGTGGAGCATAGAAACTGAACGCAGCTTCTCCATGTCTGGTTCTGACTCTGGGGACTGATAATAAACCGGATCCAGATGACCTGAGGGGTCTGGTGGGTTCATACTGGGTCAGGAGGTCACTGATGTATTTTTATGTATTTTTATTTTTTTATGTAGTTTAGATATGAGTCCATCACTACACCCAGATTTCTGGCCTGATTGGTGGTTTTTAGATCTATAGACACAAGCTCTGTGGAGACCTGCAGTCGTTTCTCTTTGGCTTCAAAAACAATCACCTCAGTTTTGTTTTTGTTCAGCTGTAGGAAGTTAAGGCACATCCAGTCATTCATCTCCTCAATGCATTTACTGAGAGTCTGTACAGGGCCTCGGTCTCCTGGTGACATTGTAATATATATCTGTGTGTCATCAGCGTAGCTATGGTAACTAATATTGTTGTTCTTTATAGCCTGGGCTAGTGGGAGCATGTAGATGTTAAACTGAAGTGTCCCCAGGATGGAACCCTGGGGAACGCCACATGTAATTTTTGTCTGGTCAGATGTAAAGCTGCCTACTGATACATAGTACTTCCTGTTCTCCAGGTATGTTTTGAACCAGTTCAGTGCAGCACCAGAGAGACCCACCCAGTTCTCCAGTCGTTGGAGTAAAATAATGTGGTCAACTTTATCGAACGTAAACATCAGTGCTCACAGCTCATTCGGTGACAAAACTGACTATTTACCTAACCATTAACCACCTTAACCATGATCCATTCAGGAAACTTAACGTTTCTTTTCTTTTTTTCATGTTGTCTGTTTTATTTCATTAAACTGATGATTTAACTGACCAGCAGCTATCTTATTATCTTTATTGTGATGGCGGAGGACACCATAAAGCCTGTTAAACTTCAACCTTAATGCGCAAGGTTCCTAGAGCCGATTTTCAAAATGTGAACTTTGATTGCATTTGTACTTTCTTCATGCAACCGAAATTCAACCACTGAAAAAAAACATAAATGTAATAGAAACATGTTAATAAATGAAAACAGCGTCTAAACCAAATGAAAGTCCTGAAGGTTTTGGGTTTATCTTTACAAATGGGAGCTGTAAACCCCTTAAACTGACATGTGATATAATTGTGCACAAGTGTATTTTTATATCTGTTTGCTTACAAGTTTGCATTAAGCTCATGCAGAAGGACATACCGCGCATTGATCCAGTGACCCGGTTACCCATTAACCGTACAGATAAGGTCATTTTGTGTTACCTTGCTCCTTTTGTTGGTTAGTCAAAGCTTCCTCTGATTTTTGGTGAAAAAACTCTTATTGGCGACGTATGAGGCAGTAAACAGGAGCACCTCTGTGGGCTACGAGAATAACCAAACCTCACACATACCAAGGACTGATGCAAGCCGTTGCAAAACAACGCATCTCACGCTTAAGACATTTTCCTCAGAAACAAAAAAATGTAAACACGCCAGTCGCTATAAAGAAAAGAGTCGGCTGCGGGAATCCCGCTCCGGCGATAATATAATGCAAGAGATTTAAGAGCTTGTCGTGGGGACGAGAAGAATGCTGAGCGCGGATCATTTTTCATTCACGGCGGGGAGAAAATGTGACACCTGCGCTCGGCTCCTCGTTATCAGACGATACCTAAACTTTACTGCTCGGAGTGAAAGAGAGTTATCAGGGCACCTCTGCTGTTTGCATAGTTTCTCTAGTGAAAGATGGACTTGGACAAGCAGCGATAGGACTCGGGTCAATGTTTACCTCTCACCTTTCTTATCGAGGGGGAAGTTTGCCCTCCACCCCAGACAGAGAGCCCTTCGCCCGTCCCCTCTGCGTCCCCTCTCTTCTCTCCATCGGGCGTACAGCTGTTGAGCAACGGGCCGATTACGACACAAAGTCAGAGCTTTGAGAGTCGAAACTAGCGACGGCCCCGGCGTGCCAACGGCGTTGCATTTAATCCGCAGCAGGACAGCAGACAGAAATGAACTGAGCAACGTGTTGACCGTTGACCTTTTACAGAGAGGAGAGCCGTAATCCCAAATGTACTCAAGACCGACTACGCGCTTATCTTTCTTTTCGGTCCCGTCTGGCAGCTCCTCCCTCATTTGTTTCTTTTCAAAGCAGGCACGGTTGCTTAATCAGGAAAAATCCACGGAAAGCATAACCCACTTTTCATGTTAGTTTAGCGCTTAAATGGTCGTTCTGAGAGAATGTGACGCAGAGATACGAGCTGTTGTCCTATCGTTACAGCGCCAACGTAAGAATAGGTGATGAATATCTCGAGCGAACAGTAATTGTTCCAGCTTGGGACACATAAGACTATAGTTTGTGCTTTCAAAGTTGACGGCTGCCACCTTTTTCAGAGCATGCAGCCAGATTTTCCCACTCAGCTGAGAGGTAACTATGGGTATATCTAAGGTATGGAACAGTTAGCGGTATTACGGTAAAGCGTGGTAAAGTTTTACGCGATAACGATTACCGTTTATGTTTGACTAATCTCTTTATCACGGTCGATTACCGGGATATGTAATATCAGCCTCATTCAAGTCTGCGAGCGACTCGCGACTGTGTCTCGCGTGAATATGTAGCTTGTAACATAGGCACCGTAATGTTAGCATGGTGGAAAGTGGTGATAGCACGCAGGACATTTACTAACCCACTAAAATGACGAAATCCGAGGTCTGGGCATATTTTTATTTTTTAAGAATGCAGAGGGACAACTGGTGGAGGACGATTATCCTGTCTGCAGAGCACTTGTTTGCATTTTATTGTAATTTGTACAAGCAACTTGAAGGAGCTAGCCTAATGCTTCAAGCTACTGAGATGTTTGACCAAGAGTAACGCGCTTCGCTAAATAGCATATCGTAAACGTTACCGTTGCATGTTGATCGAAAAAGGACCGGAACGATGTTTTCTGATGCAGTTAAAATATTAATTTCCTCCATTAACTGATCCGACAACCATAACGCCGGCAGTTAGCGCCACAGCAGTCAAAAACATTTTGCCCTTCCAGGTCCAACACCTAACCAATAACAGGCAGCTACCTTTATACCTGACCCTCAGGTAACAACACAGCGACACCCACAGACACACAGAGTGAACTACAATTCAGAACAACATATTTGGCTCCTAAACAACTGTTTCTTTATTTGCACATTTATACGTATTTAAGGTTCAGCTTAAAGTCCAAAGTTTATTTCATTTGAACTTGCACTATAATTTTTGTTCCTGATAATTGTTTGCATATTTTGACCTACTATGGTTGTTAAAGTGTTTAATTTAAATTTGCACCAGACTAATTAGCTTTGTACCTGTTATTTTGTTCATTTAAAATTAAACCTTTTTCTGTGCCAGTTGTTCGCCCTTTTAATGTGAAAGTTTCATTTTGATAAAATTTTGGCTTCTGATGTTTTAGTATGACAAGAAAATCACAAGATTTTGTGAAATAATTTAAATGTATGTGTTTTTTGGACATTTGTACAGCAATGAAGAATACCGCGATAATATCGTAAACCGTGATAATTTGGTCACTATAATCGAGATATCAAATTTTCTATATCGTTACATCCCTAGTATATCGCCTCAATGGGATATACCCTGATGTACATCTGTCTCCTTCAAGGATGAAGTCAAATAGTTTTCTGGTCCCATGGGGGGCAGGAATAAATACTATGTCTGTATTGTGGCTGTGGGGTTGGATGACTTTTTTTTGCTTTCTGGATCTAATTAACCACACAGAATCACGGGGTTATACAGTATTCCATCACACAGCTGATCCTTACAGCATCTCCATGACTGCCATACTGATGATTCAGCATGTTATTCATGACACCAGACTGAAAGTGAGCTCATCCAAACTGCTCTGCAGCCACAAAATCGCAAATTTCTGCAATCCCGCTGGCGATTCCCAGCACAGCTTTTAAGGTGAGGAATTTTAGCGGGAAGAATGTGTCGTGATTGCTCCGTGCATGGGTCTTTTGCAAAACACTGCTAGGTTGGTCATTTCAAGAAAAGCCTCCCCCCTCTCAGTCAAACAGCGCTTAATGAATAAATGAATCATCAAATGTATAAATTACCGGGTCAAACAAGAAGCGAGTCAAGGTCTCTTGAACGGCAGTCAGACGTGAAGCTGCTCGGAAGCACAGAAGCCCTCTACGGGCCTTTCTAATACTTTAAACCGGTGGAAACTCTGTTTTTGTGAAGGTTTGATGACGTAGTAGAACAGGTAGTGAGTTGTGTCCATTTCCCTAGAACAAAAAAACAACTGATAACAACTTGTTTAATACTCAGATACACAAGTCAGATTAAATGCTGCTGTTTTTATTACCTCCGTCAGGGAGGTTATGTTTTTGCTGGCGTTTATCTGTCTGTCTGTGTTCAAGATAACTCAAAAAGTTATGGATGGATTTTGATGAAATTTTTTTTAGGAGTTGTCAGAAATGTGAAAAGGAAGAACTGATTTCATTTTGGGTGTGACCCGGAAGAAATCCTGGATTCTAGATCACTTTTCGATATTTTCGAAAATTTTCGATAACATTGTGGTAAATGGGTACGGAGCCCTGGAGGTGACATGGAAATTTTTTAATTTTTTTTGTCTGCACTTACATTCATGGTCAGTGCCGTCATCTGGCATAACCAACTAATGTATGTATGCAATTAAATCTTGTAGCAGAATTTTTATTTTTTTTTTGTGCTAATGTGAAAAGTGGACATGCCCTTCACCAGTCCTCTCTGGCAGTATTTTTTATTTATTCATTTATTTATTTATTTTAAATAAATGCACAAGTGTGAGTGATAGTGAGTTAGTGCTTTATTAACTACTAAAACCTTGGTTCTGTCAGGGAG
Source organism: Hirundichthys speculiger (assembly GCA_018398805.1). Classification (NCBI taxonomy): domain Eukaryota; kingdom Metazoa; phylum Chordata; class Actinopteri; order Beloniformes; family Exocoetidae; genus Hirundichthys; species Hirundichthys speculiger. The sequence continues at coordinate 2,502,806 of JAGFBZ010001678.1, forward strand.
GACTTAAAACACTGACAGTGGAGTACAAAAGAACAGATGAGGACATGAAGAAATTCTTTTTTTTATCTTGTGCGCATGACTTCTTATCTCGTACGTACGACTTTCTGTAATTAGCCCGCATTTTCAGACACATCTCTTCCAGACATCAATTGCCCTCAAAGCAGTTCACATTGGCCTCTCATTCATACACCAGTAGGCAGCTCCTACCATGCAAGGTTAGGTTAGGTTTCAGTGTCTTGCCCAAGGACACTTTAGCATGTGGACAGGTGGAACCATGATCAAACCGCCAACGTTACAGTGACTGGACGACCCGCTCTACCAACTGAGCTACAGCCACCAACCAAGTAGTTAAAGGTTATTCTGTTTTTGTTAAGTAGCCAATGTTGGCTATGCTACTCTACATTCATTTTGTGAGCATCAATACCTGTTATTATTCTGAGTAGCCACAATGGTCAGACACACCTGGATTAATCCGTTTGTCCAGACAGTTTGTTGGTTCCGCAGTGGATTTGCAGGTTCTGAGCAGACCCGCCGCGGAAGTAAGGTTTTAATCGTGGATGGGGACCGGACGCAGCACAGAGCCAGCAGGTCCGTGATCCGGCTCCAAAGTGGATCCGTCACTGAGTGCAAGTGGACCCCGATACCGGTCCGTTTCGCGGAGCTGTTCCGGATCTTTCCGGATATCTTTGCTGAGTAGGCTTCCACGTCTTAGCTGCACCTCGACATTCTGTCCGTGAAAGTTACACATTGTGACAAACAGCAACTCTGACGTCTTCCAGCTCTCTGGACAATTCAGGCTTCCTACCAGCAACGCAGACCAAACACTCAGTTTGTTCAGAGACACAATGGCCTGCAGCAGCAGATCCAGCGCTCCAGAGCACCAAATATTCTAAGGCAGTGATTCTCAAACTTTTAATGCTGCGTACCACCTGAGAAACTATTGAGCTCTCCGAGTACCACCATGATGACCAATTTAAAAATATAGCCATATATGCCTTCTTAATTAGCTTTAAACACACAGGAGAGATGTTTATTCTTTATTGTGGTTATCTATTGTTACCTGAATTTCATTTGAAATGTTGTATTTATAATGCATTTATAATGCATTGTCATGACGTTCCCCTGCGTACCACCAGTGGTACGCGTACCACACTGCTCTAAGGTACATTGGCGAATACATTCTTTGAGTCCACAAAACATAGGTGGACTGACTGGACCAGCTGCCCCGGCATCTCCAGGACCCTTAGAGAAGGTAAAACATTGGTTGCTCCACAACCAGGATGGAATCGACATGTTACATGTTGTCAATGTCTTTATTATCTCCTGTTCTTTTCATTAATGTACATCAAGTATAAAACAACATTCTAAGAGGGGATTAACATCAAGTTTCTATGCAATAATCATGGATGGATCTGTAGTATGATTATCAGATAATAAAAGACTCTCATGGTGTGAGGACTTAAATTCTGAAATCTCAGCTGAGAGCTGGCAGAGGACCTGCTTAAAATCTCAAACACAAACAATAAATACCAATTTTAAACTGCGTCAATATAAATGGACAATGAGAACATACATAACACCAGTTAAATTACATAAATTTAACTCCTATAATCCTGATGAATGCTATAAATGCAGATAAGGGCACAGTATACCACTGCCTATGGGAATGCCCACAGATTCAAGCTTTTTGGTTGGAGGTAATGGATATGATATTGCATATCACTGGGATAAGTCTATTAATGTCTGCTAAACTATGTATCCTAGGGAAACAAAACTATGATTGCATTATGCTTGCTGCAAGCAAAACATACCATGGCCAAATTCTGGAAATCCACCACTAGACCAAGCCCTTAGCATTTGGCTTGCAGGTTTGTCAAGCTCTCTTGCACTTGAAAAAAAATAACTTTTATTATAAAAGGTAAATATACCATCTTTGATAAGATATAGAGATCTTTTATGATATTCTTAGAGGGAAAGAAAGCATTAGAAGCATGCTAGCCTTGAATGTTAATGTCAATCTTAATTTGAATGTATGCTTTGGCTTGTTGATTTATGAAGAAGTATATTCATACACAATTGAAAATTACATCAAATAAAGAGTCCAGTCGCCTATATTTTTGATTATTTGATTGATTTGATTCACCAGAACAACAATGAATAAACAGAGAGAAAGGACGCGGCCTCCTCACGAATCCTGGAACATGAAACCTTCGATGTACCGTCTTTTTCACAAGTCTACTTTTTTCTTCTTTCTCTTTACGTCATCGGCATATGACTCCGCGCGTACGTACGCGTGCATATGTTCGCGATGAACCCCCGGCTCTGCCTCATCCAACAGTCAAGACAAAGGCACGCCATCCCAAAGAGGGCGAGAGCAGACAGAGAGTCTGCAGGCGAAGCGCACACACAGATAAATTACGCTGACTAATGGCTCGTGAAACTGTCACATGGTGCAAAGACAATGCACACGGCACTGTCTGATAGCAATAAGGAGTAAACGCAGAGGTAAAAGGGAGGGTTATAGTTGAAGTGCGTGGCGTGTGTCACTCTCTCGTGCATGCTTTCCTAGATCACATGGCCATTTCCAGTCATTTCTGTCTTATCCAGGGCACTCCGAAAGCTTCCTAAGTGCAACGTACTTCAGAACAATGTCTAAAGTACCAGGAGTAATACAACTTCCTTGTAAAAGAAATCCTGTTGTCTTAAGTGTCTTCTGATTGGTCGAATGTCTTTTAGACTGTCCATGAGGAGCCGAGGGTGGGGGGGATCGTGAACTGCCCAACTGCTGCTGCCGGTCAGGAACTCGGTGCTCCAAATGAAAGTGCGTCAAACAAAAACAGAACATTATCAACAATGACAAGTCAAGACAGGAAGTCCAGTCACGCAAGTGCAAGTCAGAATCAGATCCGGAGAATGAAAAAGCCGTCATCCGAGGGAACGCCAGCGAGATCACGCGCTGACGTCTCCGAATTTCAACATTTCCCATCAACTTGTAACGTCACGACACATGGCTGGAAGCCGTCCATCTCTTGAACGTGCGCTGGCCCTCGACGCTACAGTGGATCTGACCGATTGAGTTCCCGCCATGTGAGTTAGCTGAAGTTCACATACACACTTGTATGATCCTCAGGGAAATATTCTGTCTGGAGGCATCTGCTGCACAACCTCCATTCTTCATTGATGACGTGGATTGTGAGACTAATGTAAGGCTCCATTGCGCGACTCGACCACAAGTCTGTAGTAGTTTCATAGTGTTTTATTCTCACGATATCTTTCTCGACTTGCTGGCGGACTTTGTCGCACATTTCAGTTTGGCTAAAGCAGCCGTTCCCAAACTTCGAAATACAAAGGCCCAATCTGAAAAGTGAGAAATCTCTGCGGCCCATCCAAACCTTTAAACACCAGTTTGATCAACATACAAGACTAAAAGCTTCATTCCAGTGTTAATGTAAGGGGTCAACAGATAAGGTGACACTTGTCACTGGTCATTGTAAGTTAAGATGACAGTAGAATAACACTCAGTTGGTTTGTTTTATTATTTCTAAATATGTTTTAAATCATGTAAAAATTTTAAAACATATTTAAAAAAAAATCAAAGGATTTATTTATTCTTAATGACCTCTCACGGCCCACCTGCAGTACCTCGACGGCCCACCAGGGGGCCGCGGCTACTTTGGTAATCGCTGTGCTAAAGTACTTGCAGCTAGCTTACTCATAGCGTCCATTGAGTGTCTTTATCATGTTCTTAAAGCTGTCTTTTTTCCACTGTAAGAAACGGCGCCATGACCTTGTATACAGTGATGGCATTTGTAATATAAATCCACCTCTGATTATTTTTGTCGTACGAAGTGACCGACGCTGCACCGGTCTTTTTTACTAGCACCTCTGAGGGCAGCTTGACGTTATCAACTTGCGCAATCGCATTATGCCGGTGTTGTAAAAATCTCTACTGTTAGCTACATTTATATCGTTTCTACCGTTTATACCGCCCACTGCTACACCAGAGGTTCAGAAGCTCTGAGATCACATGCTGCTGTGGGACAGAAACAGTGGGATGATCATGTTCTACCTGTTTCATATAGGCAGCGACAACATGGTCTAATTTTGTATTTGTTCATTTTTAAACCGCAACCCTGTGTTTTATGTTTTAACCACTACTGACGTTGAAGTTGAGTCAGGATCAAACACCTTTCCAAGCGTCCAGTCATTATTGGGCAAAAAGTTATGGTGTTGTCTTTTTTTTTTCTCTCCTTTTTTACAGGAAGCGTGAAGAGATTTAATGCTTGTTCCAGGGAAATTAGTAGCTTCCAGATAATCGGTGGAAGAAAACTGACAGTCACCTCCATGATGAGTAAACAACCATCCTGACCAGCTGCTGGCCCAAAAGCCAAGGTCAGGTCGGGGCGTGTATTTGCTGTTTAGTGATGCGGCATCTAGCCAGAAAAGTCCATGCCATGAGTTGCTCCGTCGTCACTGACTTAACAGTATTGTACAAACATCCTGAAATCATTTCCTTTGTTATGTAGAAAAAAAAACAATCATAAGAAATAACTTCTTTGCAAATGAGCAATACCTTGCTTTCATATAACGACCTTCTGAGGATAAACAGTGAAACTGTTTCCTCTGGCGACATCTGTGACACACATTTCGTTGCATTCCTGCCAGTCAGCCCGTTGTCCATTAATTATAATGGTGAGTCAAACATGATAGCGGGATTTTACAGCCAGACCTCGGGCCTACGTGCGCGGGGCTTCCATCGCTTACGCAAAGGACAGACGTTTTGGGTGAAGACGTTGGGAAACGGCTAGAGGAGCGGGAAATGCACCAGCTTGAGACTGCAGAGATGAACCGACGGAGCACCGCGGGTTCTGTCATCGTCGTGACCGGTCAGTGCGGCTCTGATTCAGGGCAAAGTGAGGACACTCGTACCCCTGGGGGGGAAAGAGGTTTTCTGTGAGCGTGTGTGCAGCAGAGATGGTTTTGTGGGGGGGGGGGGTTGCTCAAAGACTGATGGTTGCTGTCAACCCCTCTCTGGCCCTCGCAACCCCTGCCAGAGTCCTACGCCGGTTTACACCCCTCACATGCACTCCGCGTATATGTGTGTATTATCAGGGATTGTGGGGGGGGGGGCATCCTGATGATGAACTCTGACCCCAAGAAAGGGGATCTGGGCAAAGGAAGTTGAGAGGAGAGGTGAAGAGGGGAGATGGAGGGTAAGTGGACGCCAGGCGCCACATTATGCCTCCTGCCAATCAAACGGACACCCCCGGCTGCTCCGCCCATCGGCAACATGGGATCATCCACTGAAAGTGACCGTTTAACACACACGCGGTCACCCAGCGTCTGCAAGGAGCTCAGAGGTCAAAGGTCAGTGGCCGTAGCTGCTTTGGCCCAGTTCTCTATAAAATTCAATTCAATACAATTCACTTTTATTTGTATAGCTTCTTTGGGCAAGTTAACGCGTTATCGCGTTAACGCATTAATTTATTAACGCAGACATTTATTTTATCGCGCGTTAACGCATGTTGCTCATGTGCTTTTGTTTTGAAAAGTCAGTTACTGGCTGCTGCGGAACCGGAAAATAATTGGAAGTTAAACATGCGGACATGGAGAACGGTAAAAATCAGTGAACTTTACAGTTCGGGTAGCAACTCAGGTAGCAATATTAACAATTCTGTCTGGAAAAACAACTTTCAAACCCCTTTGTTCAAGACGATCACGTCATTCCTCCATGTTCCATCAGATCTGCTCCATGTGTTCACTGTCCTGCTGTTCTCTAGCTGGTTACTGCAGTGCAGCTCCATCTAGTGGCACAGATGTGTAGTGCAACAGAAAGTCTATTCCCTGATTGTAAAACAAAGCCATTTCTGGGTCACGTAAACCAGACAATAAAGTATTAAAAACAAATTCAGTCCCGTGGCCTGTTTGCTAAAATTGAAACATAAAAAAAATGACTTTTTTTTGTTTGTTTTTTATGTTAGACTAAAAAACAGAAAAAAAAATAAAAGGAGACTTTTAACTTTTTTTAATTTTTGATTGACAATTGAAAATGGAAAAAAACAAATGATACACAGATTGATAAAGTTACTGAACTTTAACATGGACATTTTCATTTTAAAGTTCTCCCAGACAGAGAACTGACAAGTTGAACTCCCCGTCAAAATTTTCCGCTGTTACCTCAGAAATGACCTGTTTTAATCTTTTGATTGTAGCCTCTAGATAGTTAGGATTTGTTGGTAGACTTTTTTTATTTTTCAGAAAAAAACAGGATGACATTAATGCCCTGGCAGTGGCAATAAGCTTTACTTAATTTGACATTTTTGAAGATGAGATTTACACTATATATGTGTTACTGACAAGTGCTGATGTTAAAAGTGTTTGAACAAATGTTATGACACTTTAGTTCATATGGCAGCAGAACATTTAAATAAAAGTGTATTTTACACTACTTTTGAATTCATTATTTGATTTTCTGCATACAATGCGATTAATCGTGATTAATCAAGGAAATCATGCGATTAATCCCGATTAAAAATTTTAATCGTTGCCCAGCCCTAGTTAAATAATAATATTGAATCCAATTCAAGGATAATGGCAGGTAAAAAAAAAAAAAACTCCCACTGGGAGAGAAAAAACCTTTCAGCCAAACAGTGGCAAGGAAAAACTCCACTTTAAGAGGAAGAAACCTTGTTCAGGACCTGGATCATATGAGGTGAGATGGTCAGAGGATCAGGTCACCGGTCACCAGGCCAGTCGGCTCCCCGAACACATCTACACACACTGGTGGAGGTAAAAAAATATTCAGTCAGTTGTAAAATGATTGACCTTTTAGACCTCCCACAAAGGAGTTGACACAATTACACATTTTCCAAGGACACACATGTCCATGCAGGCGGCGCATGTTCACTCGCTGCAGATGATGATCTTGTTTTTTAGAAGGAGATGAATTCTTGAAGAGCGCGACGCATAAAACGTTTCACCTCAACTGGAGTTATAAATACCAAGAGAAATATCGTGCAGGTGTCACTAAGACGGTGAGCAACACTATCGTAATCCGACAGCGTGGAAGGACTTTACAGCAAAATAAGACAAAGCGACTTGACTGCTCATGTGCAGATCGTCGGGTTCTCTGCAGCTTCCAACTGGCATCATCTCCAAGAGCCGAAAGGAAAAACATGACGCGATTTTCTTTCAGCTGCTCTTCATGAGCGCAGTTTTACTGGGTCGTTAAAGTGCAGCGGGTAGAGAAAGTGAAGGATTAAATGGTGCTTGAGAAAATGTCATGTCACCGATGACTGTGCTCTGAGCTCTGAGTGTTCTGAGAGATGACTGGGAAGACTCCCGGTGGAGGCTCTTAAGTGGAAAAGCCTGCAAACGGTTAAACGTTTAGAACCAGCGAGACGACGAGACCCAACGGCTGAATTCCGATGAGATCAGAAGAATACAAACTCAAAACCGAACACAGATTTTAACAAAAGAAACCTGTGTTGAAGAAATATTTCTGAGGTGATCTGTGATTGGCTGGGGTTGAGTGGAAGCCACGCCCCCCCCTGCCCTGACCTCCGAGGCTGGGATTTTAATGCAGCCTCAGCAGAGGTCAAGGCTGGGTCGCCGCAGAAACCTAATGACTTCCTCCTAATAAAGATGTGATGTATGAGCTCTGTGATCGGCCCCTGACCAGCAGGTAACCCCGACCCCAGGACGGACAGAAGGAAGATACCAAGCTGACCAAGTATCACGAGCAGTTGAATGACAAGGGTGTTTTCTAGAACATCTACAGAACGAGCGGAAGCTGATCACTGGACCACGAAGTCCAGCCAGAGATAAATATATTCACACACTGGTTTAGATCCCAACATTATAGTCTCATTGCACTATTTGTTGTATGTTGCACTTTTATATTGCTCTTGTGTGTTTTTTACATGTGTCTTATAATTATATTGTAAATAACTATATTGTAAATAGGCATACTTTTTTTTTTTGTTTTATATTGCTATTTAATATTGTGTTTTTCATGTCTTGCTGTTGCTACACTGCAATTTCCCAGTTTGGGATCAATAAAGTACATTCAACTATATAAACTATATTCAACAATAACTATCTATCTATCTATGTATCAAACATTTCATCAGTCAAATCAAACAATCATCATCGGTCAGTTTAGCATTTTGATTGTCTGTTTATTGACTCCATATTCCAACATTTAGGACAATTCCCGGTCATCACGTGATCCCTGGAGCGGCTCGGTGCACGTATGAGTCCGGAGCAAAACTCCTCACTCATCAGAAACATGAACAGAAAAGTAGAGCTGGTGGTAACGGCACCTCTTACTGTAAAATAATGATAATAATAAAGATAAATGGGGAAAATAAGGATATGATGAAGCAGAAATGGAGGTGGATCCTGGTGGGACATCCAGAGACGCTGCTCGATGGTCATAATTCGTCGCAGACATTAGCTGCAGGCTGCTTCCTCCGACTGACTGCAGGAGAGGGCATGACTGTCTCTTGTATGTGTGTGTGTGTGTGTGTGTGTGTTTTTGTGAACAGGGAATTGGGCGGGCGGGGGGTCATCTGAACGGGAATCTTGGAAACTCTGATTCACTGCCATTACAACACTTTCAATAGACCAGTTTTACTGGAAGGACTACTTGGGATAACAACCAAGCGACACACACACGTACACACCCACACGTACACACATGGGTCGCAGCCGTGTGGCCCATGTTCACTCTGATAAAATACAAAAGGGCCTCAGCGGCTGCAGGCTGATCACGGACGCGAGTTTTATTTGGATGAAAGCATTTCCTTTATTTCCTTGGTTTTGAAATGATAAATTACACTTCATGGACTAATTTTTCTTCAAATTAAAAAGAAAAAGTGTCACAGATGCTGGCTGCATGTTCTTTTATTGACCTGATCAGCGGTTCAGCTCCAGACTTTCCCCGGGATCAGTGATCGGTGTTTATCCCTGTAGCACCCAAGCATATGAATAATAATTTAAAAAAAATGATTTGGGCTGATGTTGCACCTTTCTGGGTGAGGGTAAAGCATTTTTGGTGGATTTTTTTTGTAATCTGGCCATTTTAGGCAATGTTGCATATTTGGGTTAAGGTTAGGGGGGTTAGGGTTAAGGTTAGGCTAACACTTTCATAACTATGGTTCTAAAAAAATATTGTTTCAGGGAAATTGAAGACAAGTAAAATGTATGATGTCTAGAGACGTTGTTTTGACTAGATTTATTCAATTTTACTTGATTACTTACTTTGAAGGATGTTATTTTGGCATCTCAAATGGTGAGCACAAGCTTCACATGACAGAACCCATTTTGAAAATCTGTATTTCTGAGATCAGGAGACAGGTGGCAACAATTCTGTTGCGTATTTGCAACTAAAAGACATACAGGTAATACAATATATGTCAAAATATTGGAATTGAATTTTACTTTTTTTGGCCCTGCCCCTTAAAAAAAAGCTTGTTGCATGTTTGCAACTGTGGTGCGACAGGGTTAAAACTAGATTTAGAGAGGGGGGGGGGAAATAACTTCTAACTTCGTGATAACATGATATGTAACACAGATGTGGGTAAAAAATGAGCTTACATCTGAATTAGAGTTAATCGTGTTAATATGACCCAGTTTTTCAGGATCGTCAGAGGTTTTGCTTTATCTGAAGCCAGATGTGTTGTTTTTTTCATCTTCTCGTTTGTGCATTTGTTCTGTAACAGAACAATTGTATTGTTTTCTATGGACGTGATATTATTACATATTCTGTCAGCATATCACAGTGATTTTCTTGTAGTTTCACATTTTAGTTTTTCCTCCTTTTTCGTTGTCTGACTTTGTCACTTTTGTTAGTGTGTGACGCTTTGCTCAGGTGGATTCATGCCGCTTCTTCAACACCCAGCAGCAGCCCATCACCACATTTTTTAACGGACTTCCCCGTGTCCCCATCAAACCTTTGGTGTAATCAATGCATCTAATTTGGCATCTGGCTGACATGGACGCAGATACAACTGAAGCCCTGTTCACTTTTTAGATTTACAGAGGAACATCTGTAGATGTAGTACATGCAGATGAACACTAGGTGGCGACATGCTGCCAAAAAAAACCAAAAACCCCACCGCCTCCCCTTCTCCCTCACTGGCGCGCATCCTCTCGTCTCAGTGCCGTGTTTCAGTGTTTGCTGTTGGAGTTAAATGTTATCTGCATTCAGTTCATTCTTGTACAAGCTCTGTCAATGAATTATTCACTGTTTGATCAGCTGAAGTGCAGAGAACGACAACTTACACGGTGACAGTGCAAACATTAAAAAAAAAATGATGTTATAGTTGTACTTTACTCTGTGTGATGAGTCACGCTTGTCTTCAATTCTCAATTGCTGTTTTATTGGTTATTGCTGACAGTAAAATGTTTGATAGGACAGAAGCTGACAGAAGAGGTAAAAGACATATGGAGAAAGAAAAAAGGAGCAAGGAAAGAGATGGGAAAGTGGAAAAATAAAAGGCTTAAAAAAAATAATAAAAACACAACCTAAACAGACTGGAGAGGAAGGGGATGAGGAGGAAAGAAAGGTGGGGGGGGGGGGGGGGCAAGAGAGAGGGGGGCAAAAGGGAAAGGGTGAGGAAGGGAGGAAGAGGGTGAGACCATATCAAACACAGCGAGAAAAGAGAAGTAGGGATGTGGAGATGGAGAGGTAAGAAATAACGGGGGGGGGGGGGGGGGCGTCAGAGGAGAGAAAAAGTGAGGCAGAGAGATTAAAAAGAAGAGGAGGAAGAGAAATGGGAGAAAGAGGGAAGAGAGGGGGACAGCATCTGTTTCCTGTCTGGAGTCCAGCTGGAGGTGGAACAAACGACAAAAGAAGAAGAGGAGGAGGAGGAGAAGGAGGAAGTAGCGGCCAGGCCTGAGAACCTGCTTCATGCACACGTGCAGGCTTCCTCAGGGAAAAACTGAATCCAACTTCCTCTTTGTGTGTGTGTTAGATTTAGCTGAGTTTAAATTAGTAATAACGATAATAAGACTGTACTTGACATGGATTTGAATGAAATCTCAATTACCCCTGAATGAATGAAGTCAGGGTGACATGCACCAGTGGGTTTCAGCGGGTGTGTGTCTCCTCTTTATGACTCTTTCATTGAGCTAGGATGCTAACTTTGCTCTTCAGATCAGAAGGAAACACGGTACCGCTCCCTCACGGCCGGATGGCACCTGCTCGGATCCTGGACGGGCCTCTCTGTGTTCTCGCCATGACTGAACTGGTTTTCTCCTGGTTCCTCCGACAGACCGCTGACATGCACGTCGGGCTAATACGGGCTAACCCCTAACCCTAACCCTACCTCCTAACCCTTAACCCTACCTCCTAACCCCTAACCCTAACCCTACCTCCTAACCCTAACCCTACCTCCTAACCCCTAACCCTAACCCTAACCCTAACCCTACCCTACCTCCTAACCCTAACCCCTAACCCCTACCCTAACCCTCCTAACCTAACCCTAAACCCCTAACCCTAACCCTACCCTAACCCCTAACCCTACCTCCTAACCCCTAACCCTACTTCCTAACCCTAACCCTACCCCTAACCCTAACCCCTAACCCTAGCCTGGGTCTAAAAAAGGTTATTGGGCATGTAAATTCATCGACAAAAATTAAATGAATACATATCTATGAAAAGCACATATAGTAGAATCTAGATTTGAAATTTCATAATTTTAGCAAAAAATTACGTGTTCTATAAGATTTTTTCTAAATTTCATAAAAGGCGTTTGGAAGCGCAAAATTAGAATCGTGTAAAATCATTCGGTTTTAAAAGCCTCAGAGAGGCAGGTATTAATAGGACTGTGATATTCTAGTTCATTCATTCTTGTTCAAGCCAGGAAACTTGTTGGAACTTGAACCTGAAGCTTTTTTTTTTTTTGATAATTTAGTGTGTGCCAGGCCTGAAGAAGACCTTTGTTGGTCGAATTTTTTTTTTTGTTTTATTTCATTTCATTTCATTTATTTAATTTAAAAAATCATTTAATTTACTTTAATTTTTTTTTTTTAAAGGATAAAACATGTCCATGCAGGACTGAGGGTGGACGGTGGTCCAACACGGGACACGTGGAGGTCGTCCCCATGCGCCTCGGTATTTTCAGGGTCCATCGCCACCCCAACAGACTTTTTCATACAGGAGGGGGGAGGACGCTGGGGGATGGAGCGTGCCCGTCCCTCCTCTCACATGAGGGGAGGTTGGGTTCAGTCTCCTTCCCCTAACCCCTAACCCTAACCCTACCTCCTAACCCTAACCCTAACCCCTAACCCTAACCCTAACCCCTAACCCTAACCCCTAACCCTAACCCCTAACCCTAACCCTAACCCTAACCCTAACCCTAACCCTAACCTAACCCTAACCCTAACCCTAACCCTAACTCCCCCTAACCCTAACCCTACCTCCTAACCCCTAACCCTAACCCTAACCCCTAACCCTTAACGGATGGATCGAACACATGCTGGTGGAAATGGGCATATAAGGCGCTTAAAGTGAATGAACATTGATTTACTCCATGTTGTGTGTGTGTGTGTGTGTGTGTGTATGATGTTGAGGGGGGGAGGGGGTTGGGGGCTATGGTTTCCTGATTTGTTTGTTCCCCTCACACACTTTTCTTCCTGGTCCTGGCTAGATTTAGACTTCCTTTTCAAGAGCTATTCTCAGGGCGCCCACACTCTCGAACACGCACACACACACAAAAACGTAAACATCCACGAGCGTAACCGTAGCGACTGTGTGTGTGTGTGTGTACATACCGAATGTTAAATGCTACCAATCCACCAAACGTTCTTGATAATCTAAATGCAAGTAAAGAAGCAGCAGCAGGTGCCTCAACGTCCCTCCTCTGCTCTCAAACACAAACACACACCTGGAAGCTTGTAAGCCCCTCCCCCTTTTCTCACAGCCTTGACAATCACAGCATTGAAACTTTTCCAACTGCTCCTGTGAGCGTTTCCTGTTTACCGTCATAAACTTTGGCTCCGTATCACAGAGAAACTTTCTCCTCTGTTGAACTCACTCGTCTCTCGTTCAATCCGGTTTAACGACTTTGACAACAGACGGGTCAGAGCGCCAGCCGGCGTGGAGCAGATGAAATCAGACGCTTCATCACGGCCAGATTTTAGAACATTTGATGTAAAAGCTGAATGAGGACAAACAGACTTGAGCCGCAGTCATTGGGGTCATTAAGGTTCCACCAGGTAAACAACGACGTTCTCCGTATCATTTTGGGTTGACCGTCACATACGCAGACAGCGTCGAGGTGAACTTTTGTTTGGTTTTACCTCTTTTGGAGAATCTTTCAGGCCTGTTTGATCCAGTATGTAAAGCCCAAACAGAGTTAAAAATGAGGGCAAATCTTATGTTGCAGAATGTCATTAAGTGAGCACCTATGGCCGTCCTTCTCAAATAGTAGGGGGAGGGGCGACCCCTTGGGGGGGGGGTGATATGATGCCAGGGGGGCATGTGTGACCCCGGGGAACAAGCCTTTTTTTTTTCCCGCACTGTAATAAAGTGTAATTGCACATATACTCCAGTAGGGGGCAGCGGCGCTCTCATTATCACAGTGTGCGCAGGGTGTCCTGACCAGTGTAGGCTGTAAGCGTTAGCAGTTGCTAGCAATAGCATCTGTATCCACAAAGACACGTCCTGACCAGTGTAGGCTATTAGCGTTAGCAGCTGCTACCAATAGCATCTGTATCCACAAAGAAAATAACGACGTGGATTTATTGTTGTTTACATCACATAGCCTATGTAGCAACTGAACCGGTAGAAGAAGACAACTTTAGGTGAGAAAATCAAGTTTTATTCAACGCTAGACAACTTTAACATGACTCGGTTCGTGGTCAGACACTAAAGACTCGGGTCGGGTCGGTTCAGGGTCCAAATATTGCGGGTCCATTCGGGTTCGGACCCCTGGACTTATGATAATAGCTCGGGTCGGGTCGGTTTCGGGTCGAATTTTCACAGGTCCATTCGGGTTCGGGTAACGAGAAAATATGACGATGGTGATGTAGCGCTTGGCTTTACTGTGACTACGGTGAGATTGATGCACTTTAAATCTTTACAGACTAAAAAACAATGTTAATAAAGTTATTCTTTGTTAAAAGTTGATCTATATTTCTTTTTTGTTTCTCTTAATGTTGATAAGGATTAGGGGTGAGTATTGGTAAGGATGTCACAATACGATATGTATCATGATACTTGGTCACGATACGATATTATCACAATATCATGATATCACGATATCACGATGTATTGTGATATTCTACCCAGTTAATATCAATAGATGGATGGATGGATGGATGGATGGATGGATGATGGATGGATGGATGGGATGGATGGATGGATGGATGGATGGATGGATGGATGGATGGGTGGATGGATGGGGATGGATGGATGGATGGATGGATGGATGGATGGATGGATGGATGGATGGATGGATGGATGGATGGATGGATGGATGGATGGATGGATGATTAGCTATTCAAGTCATCACATGACAGCTGATGTCTGAGTCAAACACAGCAAACTTTCTTCAGCTTAACTGGCATGTTTAAGTCAGGTTTATAGTGGGTTTATAGTGGGTTTATAGTGGGTTTTGTTCTTCTCTGTTAATTTCCTGAAGTTGTCTTGAAAAATATATCTTAAAAAGGTCAAATATGCATTAAAAATTACATAAATTACCAACCGACACTCCTCCTAATAATCTTTAAGCTCAAAAATGAGCCTCACCTGATAGATTTGTGAGGTTTTAATCTTACTTTCATCTGTTTTTGATGCGGAGCCGCAGGAGGCAGATCGAGTGATAAAGCGACCATCCACAGATCTACGACTGGCTGGTGGAGGGGGGGGGTGCTCGTCAGTCAACATTGTCCCGTAGAGACGGTAATTACTTTCGGGGATGTTTGTGTGTCTCCAGGATCTTCAAGCGACAAAACACGAAACCACAACAGAACCACTGCGTGACTCCTGCTCTCACGTTATTTATAGGCATGTTTATTACACAGATGCCATTTTTTTCTGTCCGCATATGCTTTTTAACGCATTCTGCATGGTTTTCAAGCACGTGTGTTGATCGGCTTGATGAATGAGCGCGCTCGGAGCATCTGCGCAGAGCATCTTTCTGTATTTGGGTGGTTTTGCTGAAATCTCAAACCTAATTCAGACATCCTGTTGTTGACACACATTGTCTTGTAATTCTATTTTAGTGGGGATTGATACTGACAAAAACAGAACAAGCTTAAACCTTAACCTTTATTTCAGTCATTAATCTTTTAAACAGCTCTTTGAAGGGATTAGAAATGATCATTTCCTGAAAATACCACTTTTTTTTTTTTTCAAAGACAAAGCAAAAGTGTCCAACATTGCTGGACTTTCTTATACAGGCTTTTCCAGTTTTTAGTTCTGAGGGTCCCTCTATAGGAGTGGAGGTTAAGTTGCTTGTCTCATATTTACTCTTCTTCTGTCTTCTGTCATTGTTCCAGTCGCTCTCTCTCCTTTTCTCATCCTTCCTTCTTCCTCTGTCATTACTTTCCAAATCTCTTCGTTACAGCTGCAGCTCTTTGAGCTACCTTCATCTTATTGCTGATGTGTAACATGGGGCTTATAAAGCAGAAACTCTTATGAGAGACGACTGGATGAGAGTCCAAAGTTGCTTCGGGGGGGGGGGTTTGCTGATACTAGAGACGGGAAGCTAGATTACACTTCATAGAAATAAGTGAATATTGATTCACTTCATCATAATATCAGAAACTTGTAACATCCCCGTTGACTGAAGGAACGATCCAGGACGTTTCCTGTGGTGCCATCAAACGTCCGTCTGCCCCGGTTAAACCCGACTGCACACAGAACCGCACGAGACCACCTCCAACATTTTTTACACGCGACACTGATATGACATTTATTCTATATGTGATTAAGTGCAATTCTGTGTAGGATGCCCAATGCGTGTCTACTGGCCTTATTATTACGATTTTTATTATCGCTACTACAACCAACTTTTGTCTGAGTGTAACAGGTTAATATTGATTATAATTCCACTTGTCACCATTTCTCATTTGGCTCTTTACATTATGGCTGAAACAGCGCCGCCCCTGGTGGTTGATTGTAATAAGGGCAGTGCACACCAACTACGTTGCCATTCATTGGCATGGGGGTAAAATATTGCATATGATCGTCCCATGTCTTTTGTATGAAAGCTGATTAATTGTAATATGTACTTATGTTAACAATGATGCTAATCAGTTGCATGTTGTGCATTCAATAAGCTTGGAATGTGATGAATGAATACACACCAGGAAATATCTACTAGCTGGATGCTAATGTTGTGCTAATGTAAATGCTAATGCTAATCTAAATGCTATCACTCGGAAGGTGCTGCACTCGTGAAGAGCCCATGATTCTGACCAGCCAAGTAGCATTTCTGACTGTGTGTATATATTTTACTTCAATTCTTTATTTCTAATCATTAATGGTTGGCTATATGGTGGCTGTAGCTCAGTTGGTAGAGCGGGTCATCCAGTCACTGTAAGGTTGGTGGTTCGATCCCGGCTCCACATGTCAAAGTGTCCTTGCAAAGTGCCTTGCATGGCAGCTGCCACCTGCTGGTGAGTGAATGGGTGAATGAGAGTCCTTTGTAAAGTGCTTTAGGGGCATATCTAGAAAGCCCCATATAAGGGCAGTTCATTTACCATTATTATTTTTTTATATGTGATACACGCATCTAACCTGGCTACTGTGACAAACCAATTTCCCTCTGAGATTAATAAGTCTGTCTGTCTGTCACACAAACTCACGTCTAAAACAGAGAAGAACGGCGTTCCGATCCGAAGAAACATTGCATGGAGTTATCTTTCTGATCCAGGGTGAACAACGTGGCGCTGAGGTGCTTCTGCAGGATTCAGATGTCAGGTACGTCAGCGCCACCCTGAGAGGAGCCCTAATCATCCCAACCTGTCCTCAGAACACAATCTCTGTGAAGGCAGCCACATCTAATGGAGTCAAAGTGATCTTCAAAGAGGGACAAAATGAACCCGTGCACAAAGATGGAAGCATCTTTCCTATGGAGGTGCAGGAGAGACTGCGCTACTCAAGAACGGTAAATAGTGTGCAGCATGACTCAGATGATGATATAAAGTGAACTTACGTTGTGACACCAAAACATGGTACAAGATATTCAGACACTGTGATGTCGATGATGTGTTAAAATTACCAGAAGCGGTCGAAGGTATTCAGATAATAAATAGGACTGACTGCAGTGCAGATGTAAAAGCTAGTTCATACAGACTGGCCTGGTCCCGTCGACCCAACCAGTCAAGAGGGGCGTAAGTTTGCCCTTTCATTCACAGGAGATTTTTAAGGGGCAGTGTTGATTTACTTCCGTAAAAACAAGAGTGACACGACATTCGCCAAAGAGACGTCCCTTGCAGACGGCGCACCACACAGCAATGTATATTGAATCAGATAAGATTAATGGTACACTGTAGAAAAGAAAAATCTTAATTTTATGGTAAATAACTCTAAATTTTTACAGATTTTCTAAAAATAGTCTCAAAAACTGTAAAATAACAGACATTTCTTGTAAATTTAACAACACAGTTGGTTTTTTTTTTAAAGTATTATACCAGTAGTGACAATCTATGTTCATTTCTCTTTTTTTGATGTAAAAATGACTTATCATTATACACGATCTTTTCCTGCTCTCTTAAATTACAATCAAATCTTTGTAAAATGACAATAATTATCTGTAAGTAAATATGAAGCTTGTTATATAAAGAACTCCAGACCGAGGGGAAGTTAATGGATGGACGGATGGATGGTTATATAAAGGTTTATGTCCATATTAATTAACAGATGGTCAACCTACAGAGGCTACAGTCCTCATGTGGCTGGTCGTGGGTTCGACTCCCAGCCTGGATGACCTCTTGCCGTGTGTCTTCCTCGTTCTTTCTGTCCTGTTTCCAGTTTCTCGTTCACTGTCAAATAAAGGCCACTAGTGCCAAGAAAATCTTTTAAAAAAAAATAGTATTTTCTGCAGAACTCTTTGTATTATCAGTTTAATAAAGGTGTTTGATCATAATAATTTGGGAAACATCTGTAAAATAATGGCATTTTTCTGTGAAACTTTTTGCATTATCACTTTATTGAAGGTGCTTAATCATAATATTTTTTGTAAAAGCCTGTGAAATAACAGTATTTTTTCTGCAAAGCTCTTAATGAAAATTTCCGTAAATGTAATGTATTTGTAGTTCACCTGGATTAGGATATTTTACTTTATTTTTGCAGTTTTTGTTTGGCAGCTTTAGCTGCCAGTCCTTTACCCTTTTTTTACGGGATTTTTTTTTTACAGTGTACAGGATACAAAAGTAATGCCATCCTGGCTCTTTTAAGGGATAATGGAGAGGCAATGGAGAGCTCTTTCTGAAATGGGAAGGTGTCTATTATTAGAGAAGGGATTACCGAAGGTGCTACGGCCTTATGTTGTCCAAACTACAGCACATATTCGTAATAGACGTTACAATGACAATGATGCCGTACTTCACGCTAACAGGGAACAGGCCTGATCTCTCAGAAATGTGGGTGTTTGGGTCAGACTGTTACACATACAAATATGATTTTAAAAAAACTGGATCCCAGAAGCAAGAAGGGGATATTTGTGGCAAGAACAGCCCAACATACCTGGTCTATAACACACATGCAGGAAAGGTGTCAGAGCACAGACTGGTGAAAGTCCTTAGAAGGAACAGAGATGACCAGCAGACACAACCTGGTGAATATGATCCAGAAATTCGAGGATATGAAACTAGACAGCCAGGTGATGAGGAGAGAGCTGACAGGCCACAGAGAGAGAAGACAATACAGAAAATTCCTCCTGAGTGAGGACAAAGAGAAAGAAAGATCATATGATATAGATGTGTCCCAGCATGATACGATTTCAGAAAATCCAGCCGCAGCTGAGAGCGGAAACAGCACAGAAACTGGACAGAGACATCGCTCCAGCAAAGCTACAACATACAGACATAAAAAATAAAGATGTAACCCACACAAGTGGTGTGTGGAGTCCCCCAAACTTTTAGAGAAGCCCTGATGTCAGCAGAGGCTCGGGAATGGGAACAAGCAATGAGAGAAGAGAATAAATCACCTAAAGAAAATTATACATTTGAACTGAACTCCTTACCTGAAGGTAGAAGTGCCCTTTAAGAAAATGCAGAGTTAAGACCAATGTTTGAAGCCAGATATGTAGACGAAGGCTTCAGTCAAACAGAAAGTATAGACTACAAGGAGACTTTTGCCCCAACAGCAAACATCACATCAGTAAGGGCATTAATGCAAGTTGCAGTTCAGAATGACCTCATTGTTCATCAGATGGATGTTTAGACGGCATATTTACCTGCTCCTATAGATGAGGAAACTTTCTTACAACAGCCATTTTGGATTTTTGAAGAAAAATCAGAGAAATCCCTTTATGCCCTCAAACTATCAGGGAGAAAGTGGTGAAAACATCTAAACGATCACCTTGAACAAAACCGTTTCATGACCGCCGTGTGAACGGGCAACAGATAGAACAGATATTCTTCTGGATCATCTGGGTGGATGATCGAATCATTGCAGCAAGCAATAAAAATACCCTCAGCATTTTCAAAGGCAGCATAAACTCAAAGTTCAACATGAAAGATTTGGTTGAAAGGATCATCATCCTGGGTATCAAAACAAGGTCCTGCAAGTTCCTGGAAGTCGAAGAAACAGCCGACAGTGGATGAATGTACTGGTGGAGCATCCACTACTCAGAAAAACATGTATCTAACACAACTCATGGGTGTAACGCAATGGCACGGACGACTACGGTTGTACAGAAATCCACAGAGACAGTGAAGGGGTCATGAAAAATCCAGTGAACAGACAGAGGTGATGTGAAATATCACTTTAGAAGAAAAATAGACATCATCTACTGGCCGTCAGAGGATAAGGCTGCAGACATATTGACAAAACTAGTAACCAAATCAAAAGCTGGTTCTTTGTAAATTAAAAAAAAGAGTCATGTGAGTATGTCATGATAACCTGCTTGGGATGATGAGAGCGAGTTAAGCTACATGTTCTCAATGGACATATTTTCTATTAACGTTAAGTTGAATTGTAATATAGTAATCCCTCACATTTTGCGGTTAATGGGGGCTGTGACCCCCTCATGAATGGTGAAAACCGCGATGTAGAGCACCCCCTCAACTTATCCAGAAGTTCCACTTTTTTGGCAATTGTCATCATTTTGCGACAGCGTTTCAGTTCTCCAGAGGCACTTGGCAATGGGCGGTGTCCTTTGGGATACATTTTGGGCCCGATTTACTAAGATCCTAAATAAAGAGTACGAAATTGCGTGTGCACTGAAAAAGTTTGCGCGTGCTGTTGTTGTGTGTTTTGCGGGTGATCAACTAAGAATGCTCGCGCAATTGATAACGGGTGCAAACCGCAGTATTTAAATGAGGTGTTGCGTGTCTTACGGTTTGCGCCATGGAGAGTCTGGATGGAAAGCAGGATAGACGCAAGCGCAAAATGAAATTTGACGAGTTGGAGTTAGAGATATTAGTGGAAGAGGCAAATAAACACATTCATGAACTACAGCAAAGAAATTTAAACATCACCAAAAGAAACGCAATATGGGAGAAAATCTGCGATAGAATAAATGCAGTTGGTAAACAAAAAGAACGGCAGATGAGGTTAAAAGAAGGTGGCAAGATATAAGGCGAAGAACTAAAGAAAAAGTGGCCTTTAATAAAACTTCGGCAAACAAGACAGGTGGAGGGCCTGCGGAAGAGATGCCTCTAACCAGCATTGAGCAGCAGGTGCAGCTCACCTTCTGGAGGAGCAGATAACTGGGATACTGGGGTATGACACGCTAGAGCCAACTGCAGAACAAGGTAGGCGCACAATAAGAAACACTTTTTTCTCCATGAAAACACGTGATTTATTTATTATCACAAATAAAAAAATGAATGTGCCTCCTGTGGCAACCTTTTGCTGAATAATACTCGATTTAACATTCAAATAAAATATTTCTCCTTTTGCATGTGCTTGTGACCGGCTCCAAATCAGCCCTTAAGTTTCAACTATCTGGTTTTCATTCATTCCAAACAAATTTACACGAGTCCGAAAGACTCTCTCTCTGCGTATTCTTTGATTTTGGCGATGTCGCCTCCTTGCCACAATAACAGCAGCCATCGGTGCGTAATGCTGGGCAGATTAGCACCTTCCTTTCGAACGTACTAAATACAGACGCAATCACAATCCCCGCAATTACTTTCAGGGTTGGTAAATCTCATTGCGTGTGGTAAATGAACCTATTTGCATTTTCCCCTCCCAGTATTAGCGCTTTCTGGCGAGTACGCCCCATATTGATTATTCATCAGGGCAAAAGTACTAAATGAACAGCGTGTGCTATTTTGCTCATTTGAGAGGCGCAGTCCTCTTTGCACGCGGTTAGTAGATCAGCTTGCACATTGGTTTGCGGGTGGTGTCAAGTTTGCACACGTTTTTACGCACGCAAACCTTTAGTAAATCAGGCCCTTTGACTTTAAAACGGCTAGAAACCTTTGTCTCACGAGAGCAAGAGATGGAAGGTGAGAGGATGCGTGTCAGCCAATCAGCGTACAGACAACCGACAGCACAGTAATGCCCATCGTAGCAGCCAATCACAGGCCTTGATTTTCGTTCATGGGGCATCCTGTGTCTGCTCTTGTTGCTTCTTGAGACTCATTCTTGCTGTGATGTGTTCCGCTTCAGAGTCACACACTTCGTTTGAATTTTTTTCGAATATTTTTTTTTTCGATTAATATTTTTGAAACCTCCACAATTGCTGAGACCGCGAAGTGTGAGGGATTACTGTATTGTTTTTATATTCACACGAGACGACGTGCATTTATTGTGAAGCACCTTCCTGTGCAGCCGACCTACCTCTTGTGAAACGGGACACTTTACGTTAAAGTTTTGTTCTTGTTTTTTTTTACCTCCGCTTCTTCCTCTCAGAAGAGAAAAGCGTGAGTAAACAGTAACATCATGGCAGCTGGTGTTGTTCCCGCTCCAGTGAGAAGGAAATAAAAGCCGCGTGGCAGCTGAAAACTGTGTGATTCTTCCTCAGTGTGGTTAATGGAGCTGAAAAAAGAGTCATCTGTTCTGTTGTGTGGTGTCCTTTGACCACAGTCAGACTGTCAGTAGACGTAAACACAGATTATATGATTTTAATAAGTTAAGAGTCACTGATAAGGTCAGTTCAGGGCTCCGTATGTTATTATTATTATATTATATATGTAATATTATTATATTGCATTCAAGAAGTAATTCGAGAAGTAGTAAAGCAAAAGACACACTCTTGATATGTCTGGATCGTCTTATTATTAATGTAAAAACATGAACACATTCAAGCAGAATCAGAAAACTCTGTTAAAATCCTTGTCGGTAGCAGATGTATTTTCAAAACATGACAATTGACATCATGGGATTCAGAAAAAAAACTGGGCTTTAAATACCCCTGAATCATTTCTTTCTTTCATTTTTCCATGTGCTTTTTTCTGTGTGAGCGTTAGTCAGTGAGCATGTTTGTGTGTGACACAGCTCATCAGTCATTCACGGAGAAATCACACCGCTGCTAACAAACCGAGAGACAACGGGAGCTAAGTTATCTGACCTCATGTAAGTACGCGTGCACGTTCACGAGCTGAGGCCGTCCAAAAAAACAAATGTTACGGATCAACAAGAAAAGAGAGGGGGCTGAATTCCTCCAAGCCGCTGTCTCATCACACGCTAATCCCTAATGTCATGGTTAGCTTAATGTATTTCAGCGTGCCTGCGGTTGCAGGTTTAACAGTCTTGGAGACGGAGGCTGCTGAACTGAGAGCTGGAGGCCTGCGGTCGGTGCAGGATCAAGGTGACTCAGGCTGGGGTTCGGGCTGGTCCTGAGTGTCCGTGGGTGTGGAGAAAGGGAGACCATATGGATTAGCGAGATGCACCTGGGCCCCCGATTGGGACATCTGTGAGTCACTTCTGAAGAATGGAAGTGGCAAAATACGCTCAGCCGATGTTAGGTAAGGGGTTATTTACGTCTCTGAATCAGTCTCAGATTCCAAGAGGCTTAATGTGGAGGCAGTAATGACACATTCAGCATTAAACCCATGTAAATGTTTACCAGGAGGCCTTCACGCCATCTTTCTCAACTATGAAGGCCTGGGCGTCATTCCACAGACTGGAAGACTACTGGACAAACGATCCTTGATGTCACCTGCAGGTTTTCTACAGCATGCTTTCAGAGCCTCTTTAACCATGTACTGTGTGGCGCCATCTTCCAAAGAGCCACACATAGTGGTCATCTGAGGAACTGCAACAAAGCCCGCTTCCTGATTGGATTCAACCTAGAAGCAGGGATGTTGGTGCTTGGTGGAGACAAACAGTGCTAGAAGCTGAGACATTATACAAGAGGTTGTTGTAGATTTATTTTTTATTTTATTAACATTTTTTTTGTTAAAGCAACATCATCTGTACCTGCCTCTGCCATGATGTCCACTGCAGCTCTATGGGTCATAGTGCCATAAAGAGATATGCAGTTGTCACAAGAGACGCCTGAGTAGGGGTGTGAAAAAAATCGATTTGGCAATATATCACAATTTTCGGCCACCCAATATAATATCAATTTTTCAGCTCCTAATGTTGATTTTTTTAGGAAAATTGTTTAATTTTCACATTTAAATTGTTTAAAAATGTAATGTGCAAAAACACTAATAATAAACAATAAATAGGTTTTGAAGCAAATATTGGCGGTGGCAGCAAATGTCAGGACTCGGGGCAGTTTAATTAATTATTCATAAACGTGGCGTATTTGTCATGAAACAACCGTGTTGCCGTAGCGTGTTATTAGCGGTTTGCCCATTATCTGTAAAGCACAATGGATCGCCAACATGACAACCCTGGATGAGAGAACATATTCAGGACACGTCCTGACCGGTGTAGGCTATTAGCGTTAGCAGTTGCTACCAATAGCATATGTATCCAGAAAGAAAATAAGGACGTGGATTTATTGTTGTTTACATCACGTAGCCTATGTAGCAACTGAACCAGGTAGAAGAAGACAACTTTAGGTAAGAAAATCAAGTTTTATTCAACGCTAGACAACTTTTAAAATGAGCAACTACTGGGTGTATTGTCTCGGTTCTATTCGGGTAACTCGGTTCGGTTCGGTTCGTGGTCAGAAACTAAAGACTCAGGTTGTTTCCGGGTCCAAATATTGCGGGTCCATTCGAGTTCGGACTCCCAAACTTATGATAATAGCTCGAGTTGGGTCGGTTTTGGGTCGAATTTTCACGGGTCCATTCGGGTTTGGGTCCATGAAAGTGAAGACCTCTAGAACATATACAGCAACTTGATTTTTCATCTCTACTTTTACTTTTGATATTAACTGGATAGAATATCGCAATATATCGTGATATCGTGATAATATCATATCGTGGCCCAAGTATCATGATACTACCAGTTACTACCAATGGTATTAAAGAAAATTTTGAAAAAAAAAAAAAAACTAGTCAGGGTTCATGTTACTACCGCTTTCCTCTGATGTGACACTTCCCTTTCATGTTCCAGTACTCATGAATGTATTCGGTTATTCGTATATATGATTACACGTTCAACATTATACAGTGAAAGATCGTCGCTTCCCTCACTGCAATGGTGTTAATGACTCAAAAATATTCATGACCACTTGAGAGAAAACCACTGACCGGTGCCAAAAGTGCAAAAATGATTAATTGACAAAAAGTGAAAGTTGACCACTTTATTCCAGGTGCCCAGCACAAACAGGGTTTGGATCTTTGTTACTGCAAAGCAAAAAAACAAGAAAAAAACACTGGACGCTGTGGAAATGAACTCAGTTATTGTTTCCCAACTTTGTGAACTTGAACCTCAAGTTCACAATAAAATGAAAAGTGTGAGAAAAATAAGGTGGATGTGGCATTGCGAAGACACAATGCGTCCATTCTTTGCTGCACTGAAGTGCAACATCCTTCCTTTTGTTTTTTAACCGCAGCCTGTATTTTTTTCTTTTTTTTAATGAAGGGCTGAGCTGAATGAAGCACCTGCAGCAGTAGCACAGATGGAGATAAATAAGTTAATGAATAAGTGGGAACACACACATGTTCACAATGGTGCCACATGGGTGGAACAATCGACGTGGATGTCAAATGGCTTCATGAAAACTGGCCCCACTACAGCTGCTTCATCACACCACATGTCTAAGGTTTACACCATGTCATCCATGACAACAGGACATCGTCTACACTGGGGACAACTGAACAGTGCGACTGAAAAAATTACATGAAGACTGAGAGAACACAAATATGCCACAGAAAGAGAAAAGCTATAGAATATAATGAAGAATAAAATGAAGGTTATAAAATATGCAGCTGAAAACAGTAATGGAGCAGCAGGAAGTTTGGAGTGATAAGAAACTCTGACAGCTATGAAACAATCAAGGAAGGAGAACCACGAACTGAAAGAGGGACAGAGGTGGAGGAACGAGTCCACAGATGGAGGAACAGGTCCACAGATGAAGCGACGAGTATGCAGATGGAGGAACAGGTCCGCATATGGAGGAATGAGTCCACAGATAATGGAATGAGTCCACAGATGGAGGAACAGGTCCACAGATGGAGGAACGAGTCTACAGATGGAGGAACAGGTCTACAGATGGAGGAATGGGTCCACAGATGGAGGAACGGGTCCACAGATGGAGGGACGGGTCCACAGATGGAGGGACAGGTCCACAGATGGAGGAACAAGTCCACAGATGGAGGAATGAGTCCACAGATGGAGGAACGAGTCCGCAGATGGAGGGACAGGTCCACATATGGAGGAATGAGTCCACAGATGGAGGAACGGGTCCACAGATGGAGGAATGAGTCCACAGATAATGGAATGAGTCCACAGATGGAGGAACAGGTCCACAGATGGAGGAACGGGTCTACAATGGAAGGACAGGTCCACAAATGAGGAATGAGTCCACAGATGGAGGAACGGGTCCAGAGATGGAGGAACAAGTCTACAGATGGAGGAACAGGTCTACAGATGAAGGAATGGGTCCACAGATGGAGGAACGGGTCCACAGATGGAGGGACAGGTCCACATATGGAGGAACGAGTCCACAGATGGAGGAACAAGTCCACAGATGGAGGAACGAGTCCGCAGATGGAGGGACAGGTCCACATATGGAGGAACGAGTCTACAGAGGGAGGAATGAGTCCACAGATGGAGAAACGAGTCCACAGATGGAGGGACAGGTCCACAGATGGAGGAACGAGTCCGCAGATGGAGGGACAGGTCCACATATGGAGGAACGAGTCTACAGAGGGAGGAATGAGTCCACAGATGGAGAAACGAGTCCACAGATGGAGGGACAGGTCCACATATGGAGGAACGAGTCCACAGATGGAGGAACAAGTCCACAGATGGAAGAACGAGTCCTCAGATGGAGGAACAAGTCCACAGATGGAAGAACGAGTCCTCAGATGGAGGAACAAGTCCACAGATGGAAGAACGAGTCCGCAGATGGAGGGACAGGTCCACATATGGAAGAATGAGTCCACAGATGGAGGAACGGGTCCACAGATGGAGGGACGAGTACGCGGATGGAGGAACAGGTCCGCATATGGAGGAATGAGTCCACAGATAATGGAATGAGTCCACAGATGGAGGAACAGGTCCACAGATGGAGGAACGGGTCTACAGATGGAAGGACAGGTCCACAAATGAGGAATGAGTCCACAGATGGAGGAACGGGTCCACAGATGGAGGAACGGGTCCACAGATGGAGGGACGGGTCCACAGATGGAGGGACAGGTCCACAGATGGTGGAACAGGTCTACAGAGGGAGGAATGAGTCCACAGATGGAGAAACGAGTCCACAGATGGAGGGACAGGTCCACAGATGGAGGAACAAGTCCACAGATGGAGGAATGAGTCCACAGATGGAGGAACAGGTCCACAGATGGAGGAACAGGTCTACAGAGGGAGGAATGAGTCCACAGATGGAGAAACGAGTCCACAGATGGAGGGACAGGTCCACATATGGAGGAACGAGTCCACAGATGGAGGAACGATGGAGGACAGAGTCCAGATGGAGGAACAGAGGAAGGAACAGATGGAGGAAAAGGTCCAGATGAGGAACGGGTCCACAGATGGAGGAAACGAGAGGCGAGGATGGAGGAACAGGTCCACAGATGGAGGAGGTCCACAGATGAGGAGAAAAGTCCACAGATGGAACGGAGACAGGAGGAAGAGAGTCCACAGATGAGGGAATGAGTCCACAGATGGAGGAACGATGGAGGAGTGGAGGACAGTCAGGTCATGGAGGGAACGGTCCACAGGAGGAACGGTCCAACAGATGGAGGAATGAGTCCACAGATGGAGGACGTCCACAGGGTGGAGGGAGGGGGGAACAGAGTCCACAGATGGAGGAACCAGATGGAGGAACAGTCCACAGAGGAGAAACGGGGAGTCCACAGATGGAGGACAGATGGAGGAACAGTCCACAGAGGAGGAAGGAGGACAGATGGAGGAACAGTCCACAGGGGATGGACAGATGGGAGGAAGAATGGAAGACAGCAGTGGAGAGGGGAACAGAGTCCAAGAGGAAGGAGGTCCACAGGAGGAGGTCCACAGAGTCCACAGATGGAGGAACGGTCCACAGATGGAGCAGGTCATGGAGGAAGGGGGTCCACAGATGGAGGGAGTCCACAGATGGAGGGAAGACAGTCCAAAGATGTCACAGAGATGGAGGAAGAGACGGATGGGGAACAACAGAGGATGGACAGATGGAGGAAGGGTCCACAGAGGAGGAGGGGTCCACGAGGGAAACAGGTCCACAGATGGAGGATGGACAGAAAGGGGGAGGAACAGAGGTCCACAGATGGAGGGAACGGTCCACAGATGGAGGACAGGTCCACAGATGGAGGAAGGATGGAGGAGTCCACAGATGGAGGAACGAGGTCCACAGAGGAGGACGAGGAGGAGAGTCCACGATGGAGAGGAGGGAAGATGTCCAAGATGGAGGAACGGAGAGGTCCACAGATGGAGGAACGGTCCAGATGGAGGAACGAGTCCACAGGGGAGAGTCCACATGGAGGAACATGGTCCACAGATGGAGGAAGAGTCCACAGATGGAGGAACATGGTCCACAGGGAGGAACGGGTCCACAGATGGAGGAACGAGTCCACAGATGGAGAACAGGTCACAGATGGAGGAAACGGGTCCACAGATGGAGGAACGGGTCCACAGATGGAGGGACGGGTCCACAGATGGAAGAACAGAGTCCATAGATGGAGGGACAGGTCCACAGATGGAGGAACGTCCACAGATGGAGAAACAGATGTCCCACAGATGGGGGAGAAGATGAGGAGGACAGAGTCCACAGATGGAGAAACGAGTCCACAGATGGAAGAACGAGTCCACAGATGGAGGAACGAGTCCACAGATGGAGGAACAGGTCCTCAGATGGAGCAACAGGTCCACAGATGGAGGGACGGGTCCACAGATGGAAGGACGAGTCAGCAGATGGAGGAACAAGTCGACAGATGGAGTAACAGGTCCACATGGAAGGACAGGTCCACAGATGGAGGAACGAGTCCACAATTGGAGGAATGAGTCCACAGATGGATGAACAGGTCCACAGATGGAGGAATGGGTCCACAGATGGAGGCACAGGTCCACAGATGGAGGGACGGGTCCACAGATGGAAGAACGAGTCCATAGATGGAGGAATGAGTCCACAGATGGAGGAACGAGTCCACAGATGGAGAAACGAGTCCACAGATGGAAGAACGAGTCCACAGATGGAGGAATGAGTCCACAGATGGAGAAACGAGTCCACAGATGGAGAAACGAGTCCACAGATGGAAGAACGAGTCCACAGATGGAGGAATGAGTCCACAGATGGAGAAACGAGTCCACAGATGGAAGAACGAGTCCACAGATGGAGGAACGAGTCCACAGATGGAGGAACAGGTCCTCAGATGGAGCAACAGGTCCACAGAAGGAGGGACGGGTCCACAGATGGAGGAACGAGTCCACAATTGGAGGAATGAGTCCACAGATGGAGGATCAGGTCCACAGATGGAGGAACCGGTCCTCAGATGTCTCCTTGAGCTGCTGCTGCTGGAAGGGGCTCATTAACGGTGCAATTATCCCCCGCTCTTAATCCCCAATGAGACTAGTATGTTTTTTTTTTCCATCTTTATGACGTATTTTTTGACCAACTTCTAGTCCGGAAAATACGGTACTGATTATGTTGTTAATCCTGAAGCTCTCTGAACACACCTGAAGGGGAAAACACAGCTTGAGAGTGTCCTCATTAATTTGTGGAAGCAGGCTCACAGGAGTGAACACATCAGTGCAGCTTGCTCAAAAATAGGAAAAAAAAGAAATTCAGTTACTAGTTTATGCATGAAAGGACTTTTATCATTCAAATGAATACTTTAGACAGTGACACTCTATGGTTGAAACTATTCTCGTAGCTGGTCCATGTTGGGTTAATGCTTTAACTTAACGTGAAAAGGATTTTTCATGCTAATGTTGGTGCAGACAGACGGTTTGCATTTCCCCCCTGCCTGCGTGGATTTCCTCTGATTACTTCCTACCACGGTACAAAACTGTGCCTTATGTGGCCCTGCGACGGCCTGGCGACTAGTCCAGGGTGCACGCTACCTTTCATCCAGTGATGTTTGGTATGAGGTCGTCATGTGCTGTAAAGCAGAAAAACACAAGTGAAAATGTTTTCATTCACTCGTCAGACCATAGATTTTTTTTTTGGACATTTTGCTTCCATAACATGACAATGTCTTTGTCCATTTTGAAGATCTAAGACTCAACCTAATCTTTAACTTTTTGGATCGCTTCTGGAGATGTTGCTTAAACGTTTCCACACATCACCATCTCTGTTGTTAAGTGAACCAGTCTCTCCACAGCTCGATGCTGCCGCCTGCATGTTTCTTGTTCGGGACGGTGTGGGGCTGTCAAAATGACCAAAGAGTTGTTTTTTTTGTTTTGTTTTGTTTTTTTATTTTATCAGCCAATAAGGCGCGGCTCTAAAATTAAGATCTTTGTTCTCCCACATGCAAACTTTAATCTGGCTGGTGGTTTTGGAGCAGTGGCTTTCTCTCACTGTGTGGCCTTTCAGCTCATGTTTGGATAATGATACTCTCTCTCACTGGTTTCAGACGGTACCTTCTGTTGACCTTTTGTTATTTTGTTTTTTGGGTTTTTTTTTTACGGGTTTATTTGCACCAAAACTGCCTGCTTCTTAAGTTACATGACTGTGTGCAGTCATGCTCTATAAATCTGCATAAGTGTGCTCCGCATGTTTGAACCGCGTGGAAACTGTACCCAAGGATGAATTGTGGAGATCGATTGTTTTCCTGATGACGGCTGATTTTGATTTTTCCCATGATGCCACGCAGTGAGGCCCGAGTGCTTGAAGAAGTGCTATAAAGTACATCCGCAGATATTCCTCTAATTAGCCAATTAGAAGCTTCAAATGTCAAAACATAGTCATGAGGGCTTCTCCAAGCTGCCATTGACAGAATATGAACATAGTGAGGACATATACCTGTGATTTAAAACATAACCGCTGTTATACAATGAGTAAATTGCTTTTTAATGTTTTTTTTTTTTTTAATCATTTACTGTTTTCTTTTGTGACTTTCATTCCTAAAGCCCAAGTACACCTTAAGTATACTTTAAACTAGGGGTGTGAAAAAAAATCGATTTGGCAATATATTGCGATTTTCGGCCGCCCAATATAATATCGATTTTTCAGCTCCTGCTATCGATTTTTTAGGAAAATACAGTGATCCTTTATTTTTCGCGGTTATTGGGGACCGGCGCCCCCCGCGAAAATCAAAATCTGCGATCTGGAGCCGGAGCCCCCCCGAGCCAAAACAATGTGTTTGAAATATGTTTAAAAACCGCAAAAAAGTAGTGAGACACTGCAGTGAAACAAGACAAAGGCTCAACTGTGGTCTTTCTGTTACCTTCACAGCCTCTGGTCTCTGAACCGTAGTAAACAAACCGCTCTTTCATCTAACCCCGTTTTCATTCTGTCGTCCCACGACACACACACTACATTACCCATAAGGCCACCTTCTTAAAGGGGCCAGGCTGGCTCACAACATTTCTTTGCTGCGAGAGAACGCGCACAACATCCTGTAATGTTTCCGCAATTTTTTCTTGATTTTTTTTTAATATTATATATTTCTGAAAAATCCGCAAATAACTAAAACCGCGGAATTTAAAGCGCAAATTGGCGAGGGATCACTGTACTTAAATGTGCAAAAACACTAATAATAAACAATAAATAGGTTGTTTTGAAGCAAATAGTTTGAATTCAATTTGTCTTCAAAAAGATCAATATCATCTGATGAACATATACAGCAACTTGATTTTTCATCTTTACTTTTAATTTTGATATTAACTGGGTAGAACATCGCAATATATTGCGATATTGCGATATCATGGTAATATCATATCGTGACCCAAGTATCATGATACATATTGTATTGCGAGGTCCTTGCCAATACTCACCCCTACTTTAAACATACAATTTCAAAAGTAAAAGCGATACTGTCTTACAATAAATGAGTAAATTTTATTGGAATCTGCCCTCAGATGAACCCTCAGCTGCTTAAACTTTTCCCAAAGATAAAACAAATAACAAATAACAATTCTCGGTTTCTTACATCATATTCGAGGCTTTGTTCATGGAACTTCTCAGGAAAAACACCAAGTATCAAGTGCATCTTCCTCAGAACATGATTGTTTGTTTTTTTGTCGGTCGGGATTTGTTTCACAACTGTCTTCCAGGAGCTCCCTCTCTCTCTAATCGGTGTAATTGAGAGGAGCAGGGTGGTGTTAACCAGCAGGGTGATGCCCTAAAATGTCAGAAGGTAAATGAGGTGTAAAGATCTGCATCCAGCGGGGTTTCGAACCAGCAGCCGCCACTATTTACATTCCTCAGTCTGCGTCTGTTGCTCACAGACACTGAGTCATCGGTCGGTGGGAATGCCCTAAATCTGTGTGTGTGTGTGTGTGTGTGTGTGTGTGTGTGTGTGTGTGTGTGTGTGCGTGTGCGTCTGCTTGTCTGGTCGAGAGAGCAAGAGAACAAGAAATACTTTTTCAGCGCACAGTAAGTAATCAGCAAACAAGTCCCTCATGTGTGGGCGCACATAGCTGCATACTGTAGATCCCTGTGTGTGTGTTTGTGTGTGTGTGCATGTGTGTGTGAGTCAATAACAGCGAGACATGCAGCGGCTGAGTCAGTCAGTCCGTCAGTCTGAGAGCTGATGTGGAGAAGCGAAGGGAACCAGCATCAGCAGGGCTTTCCCCGGCAGACACACCTGGAAACAGAGAAAAGAGGTAAACAGTCCGCCAACATGAAAACTGAAAGTCGTCCGCTGATCAGATGGAGAGCAGAGTTAAGGCCTCTTTATTTTCTTTTGGTTTCTCTGGAAGTCACATGAAGCATCCATAAAATCCAACACTGAGTGTCTCTATGACGGTTGGATGATCTCAATAATCACTGAACTGGTTTCCAGGGACTTTGATAGACATCCGTTGCAAGCAGATTATCTACCTTTAATTACTTATCTTTCTTTCTTTTTCCTTGTTATCAAATGCAGTGTTTTTGCTGAGACCTACAGGCCGAACCGAGATGCAGCTGGATCGTCAGAGGAGCTCCGGCTCTCGTTGTGAGTTGGAGTCTGCTGCTGCTCGTCCTGTCGTTAAGCACTAGTTTTTTCTGACATTTTTGAACGTGCATTTGTCCATTTTTAACAAGCCTGTTGTCCTTCTGTGATGTGGCCTCTTGGTCTGGATCGTAACGGTATCCGAGTTGTTCCACGGCTGCAGCTTCGAACGTTCACTCAGACCAGGGGTGTTGGACTCATTTTCACTGAGGGCCACATCAGCATCATGGTGGCCCTCGAAGGGCCAGATCGACAGCATGGATGTAACAAAATGCAATATAAATGAAAATAAATTAAACTACACCTTGTTAAATAACGGTTTCTGTATTTATTATGTATTCAAGTGTCAATTATTTAACAATTATTATATTAAACTCAGGGTTTGTGGTTGTAAACCTGCTCTCGCACACAGGTAATGGTTAGAAGCGATTCTTTGTTTTTCTTGCAGGCTAAATTTAGCATACTTAGCATACTTAGTCCATTTAGCATACTTTTCACCTGGAGGTACAAACTTGTTTTTGTTTTCCCATCGTTCATGAAACTTTCTTCCTTGTGCATCAATTTTTCTTTTCTTGGACATGTTGGATTTAGTTTGTAGAGGTTTTTCTTAAGTTCGTCAATTCTGAAAATCGTCTCGATGTCTTGCTCATGGTTATATACTGTTATCTTGATGAAATGCATTATGGGAGATGTAGTTTATTGTCCATATGCGCTTTAAAGTGCCATAAGCTTATTTTAAGTCTTAAAATATTGGTTCAAAAGTTAAGCCAATAATGCACAAGCTCTCGAGGGCCAGATAAAATGACGTGGCGGGCCACATTTGGCCCGCGGGCCTTGTGTTTGACACATGTGACTTAGACTGTTTGTTGTTTGCAGATTATGTATTTTGCTTTATATTAGGAATTTAATGTATTCTAAAAAATCTATATTAACACTTTTCATACATTTATTTATATTTGTATACATTTATATATAACCACATGGGGCCTTTTACATGTCAGTACGCCTCAGCCATGTCTCCAGTCCAGCATCAGCTGTAGTTGTGTGTGTGTGGGTACAAGTGTGAGTGTGGCTGGGTTCTTATTTGTTGTGTTCTTGTTTTATGTTTTAAATTGAGAAGCACTTTGTGCTGCATTCTATATGTATAAAAAGTACTATATAAATACACTTTTGATTGATTGATTGACACCCATCATGTGCATAAATGCTTTTCATTTCTTTTTCTCCTCTCTGTTCAATGAGATTTAGTATTTTTTTTATTATTATTTTAGGCTGAAACAAGAAACAGCTCAGATAACCGTATCAGTGAGGAAGTGCTTGAATAAAGGAAGACTTCCTGTTTCCTTCCTCGACGATCACAGATTCCCACAAAGATTTACCAAATAAAAGGACAGTCTTTACACTTTTAGAGCTGTTCCCAGAAGCAAAATGGTTGTTTGTTTGTTAATTTGTTGTGTTGTTTGTAATATAATGTGCGGTGAGTAAGTGTGTTTGTGTGTGTGTGACCTTCTCTCTCCTGTAATCAGTCTTGCCATATTTCTCAACTCCTCCTCTTCCTCCCTCGCTGCATCTTTTTCCTCTTTTCATTCATCTCTCTCCTCTCAGCTCTGTCGTATTTTCTCCATCCCTCTTTCTTATTTATTCCTTTCTCCCTCTCCTCCCTCACCCGAAGGGGGGAGATGACCCCCCCTTCTGTCCATCCTTCTCCGTTACTCTCTGCCCATTAGCTCTTTTCATCAGCCTCTCCTTTTAATTTTCTCCCATCACTCTGTCATTCATACCTCCCACTCTCTACATCCCTTCCCACCAGTTTCTCTGTCTCCTGCTTTTTTTTTTGCTTCATCTCCCTCCACGCTTTTCTCTTCACCTCATTTTCCATCCATCTCCCGCTCACCCTCAGCTCTGTGTGGAAGATGACACTGATAAAGAGAGACAGATAGAGAGAGTGGCCTTTCATCTAATCCGCCAGTCCAGATTTTGCCGTGACCCTGAGGGCCGGAGCTGTTGACTGATTTAGAGGTCGCCGGTCTCCATCAGGATCGGGGCTGAATTCCCCCCTTTTCCCACAATTCATCTCCCACCAAGGACGCACTAACTGATGTACAGCACGGCATAATTCACAGTGGTGACGGAGACGCCATCGAGCTGTGCAGACGTGAAGTTTCCTGATCGGAAATGGAGAATTTTGCAGTTCGTTCCTGCTTATTTTCTGTTTTTTTACGCATTTTTTTTTCCTTCATATTTGTATGCAAGCTACTCATGTCCCCGCTCCTGCACAGCGTGCATTTCTTTCAAGGAAAAGAAATTCATTGACATTTAAGCATCTACAAGTTAACGGGGGGTGGAGGACTGGCTCACTGCTCTATAAACTAGATGATCACAGATGATCATAACTGATCCTCTGTCAGATGTCGAGGAGATCCGTCTTGCATAACGTGAACCTGCCAGACAGCGCTGAGGGTAAAACAGCCCGGACTCTTGATTGCACAAACCTCTCTGACGTGACTCATGTCTGATTATCCTCAGCCGTGAAGGGTTTTGATTTAGTTTCTGTCTGCGGTTCATTTGCTAAAATAGCAGAAAACAATAAGCAGCAAAGAGCCGTAAATAAGGCGAAACAAAGGAGCAAATCTCGTGTCTGATAGGCCTGCGCACGTCAAATTTAGATTCTTCAGGTAATCCTGCTGCCACGGCTGTCTGAAAATGAGATCTTTTGGTTCTAAAACAGCATCAACGACGGTGCAATGTCTTAAAAAAAAAAAAAAAAAAACTAGAAAAGCACTCAGAGAGCGCAGACCTCCGCCAAGCGCAACAATTCCCCCATATAGCGATTTACAGATTGCGATAAAATCCACCTTCTGGAAGCTGGATGCTGAACTTCAGATCCGGATCAGCCTTTGAAATTTGAAAGAGGTCTCCATTGTCAATCCCTGAGTGAAATTTCATGAGTTTTGAGCAATAATTAACGGAGATATTGAGAAACAAAATTTTCGGCCTCGTTGACCGCAATGTTATCGAAAATTTGAAAGTGATCCAGAATCCAGGATTTCTTCCGGATCACAGCCAAAATGAAATCAGTTCTTCCTTTTCCACATTTCTGACAACTCCTGAAAATTTAATCAAAATCCATCCATAACGTTTGAAGTTATCTTGTACACAGACAGACATACGCCAGTAAAAACATAACCTCCTTGGCGGAGGTAATAATAGGGACGATAACGAGGATCCAATGAAATCCAAGATTTAACTTAACTCCAACAGCGGAGCAGAATAAAAGCAAAGGTTTAAGAAGGTGATGAATTTGGTAAATATGCTTTTAATGTTTGCTGCAGTTGTCAGGTTGAAGAGCAAACAAAGGCGCATATTTTCCTCGTGACTGATCCAGTGAATGATAAGATGATTAAACTTGGACAGAACAAACACAACCAACGGTCGCTGACGTGACTGAGCCGTGTCGCAGGATTCTTTCCTCTCAGATACAGCCGAGGCCGCTGGTGTTGTTTGCTTTTGCTTCCATGAAGTTTTCTCTGCGCCGAGCAACCGCCGCCTTGTTTATAACGTCCGCGTGCATCCTTGACGGCGTTACCCAGCCTCGTTCGTCCTCTCCCAGTGGAAACACGCCTGAAGCCAGTTTTTCGAGATGACAGCGTTTGGCCTGACGACCGGATGGAAACACAACATGTGAGAGGAGTGCTTGGAATCAGTTTATTTCTAATAATAGACACAACAACCTACCTTGAGTCACTGCATGATTTAGGTGTACAATGATCCCTTATTTTTCGCGGTTAATGGGGACCGGTGCCCCCCCTTGAAAATCAATATCTGGGAACTGGAGCCGGAGCCCTCAGAGCCTCAATAATGTGTTTAAGATATGTTGAAAAACCCAAAAAAGTAGCGAAGCACTGCAGCGAAACAAGACAAAGGCTCAACTGTGGTCTTTCTGTTACCTTCACAGCCTCTGGTCTCTGAACCGTAGTAAACAAACCACTACTATTTTGCTATTTTTGGCTTATAATTAGGGATCACTGTATTAGATACAACAACCTACCCTGAATCACTGCGTGATTCAGATGTATTTTTCCATCATTTTTTTTTTTTTTTTAAAGCACCACCATGACTTCAGTCACCAGATCAGAGCTTGAAATCTGAATCTTTTTGTAAGATAAGACAAAAATGACTCAAGGCTACTTGAAATCCTGGAAACATGTATCCAAGTGATTGTTCGGGGGTTGATAAGCCCTCATGGAGCGTCAGTAGGATGTCATGTAGAAACCAGTGGTGAGGCAGGTGGGTGCCGTGTGCAACCAGGGGGATTTCAGCATCCTGGAAGGATTTTAAAATGTTTACGCATGCAAGCAGGATGTGTCATCCGTGTTGTTGTGCATTGCATGTGCCTCTAGTTTTAGCGTGAGGATGGCGAGCGAGGACTTGCAGGGGCATCTGCATCTGCTGATGTCTGCTGCGACATCAGCATGTTTACAAAACAAGACAGCCAGTCATCCTCCACGCAGGACCGTCTGCCTTCGGTGCTCATGTGTGAGCGCACGTGCCCTGTAAAAGCGAGACGGACTCAAGTGTCGCATGTGAGGTCAGATAGGACCGTCTCATGACTCTGATGGGAATTAACGACCAACGCTCGGTGAGAAACTTCTCAACGTGACTCAGAAAGCATCCAGTTACCGTACTGCCCAGCTGGTTTCCTTTCATTTCCTTTCATGTGGCGTAATGTTTCCTCTGTAGCCATGTTGGAAACCCTCGTCTGCTTTTAATGTGATTACGAAACGACTGTGCCAATATTATCCGGCAACTCACGTGGTTGATATTTTCATTGAATCCCATGTAGCTGTCACATTTAACTGGAACAAGTGCTCTGTCAGGCGTGTTGGAAAGTAGTTGGAAGTTGACGGTAGCCAGGTTGATCAGTGGTGCCTTTGAGTTGACGTCAGTGGCAGCCGATGAGATATTTGACTTCATTAATAGAAATCCTTAAATTTATAACCGAGATTTAGCAGAAACCTGCAGTGGTCCGACCACTTAATTTAAGATCACTGAATTTCAGAAATAAAGGTTCAGGGTATAAAAGAAACACATCTACCACGGCAGTTTTAAAACTGTTGGAAAACAGTTAGTTTCTTTATTTCTTTATTTTGTTGGATTTTGTTTGTAGACTTTTTTTTTTTAAATTAAAACAGGATGACATTAATGCCCTGGCAGTGGAAATAAGCTTTATTTTATTTTACATATTTTTTAAGATGAGATTTACATTAAATATGTGTTACTGACAAGTGCTGATGTTAAAAGTGTTTGAACAACAAATGTTATGACACTTTAGTTCATATGGCAGCAGAACATTTAAATAAAAGTGCATTTTACACTACTTTTGAATTCATTATTTGATTTTCGGTACACAATGCGATTAATCGTGATTAATCAGGGAAATAATGCGATAAATCGCGAATTAAAAATTTTAAACGTTGCCCAGCCCTAGTATTAACACATGATGTTTAACCTATTTAATCTCCATTCTTATCTTCCGTATGTCATATGGCACTTATAACTGGCCTTTGGTTTGGGTTGCGCTGTATAATAAAATCACCTTGTGTATGTTTGAACCTCAAACTCCAATCTGACATAGATAGACCCATGCGCACAAACCAGACTGTATCATCAGTTGTGGTAAAATTTGCAAAAATATTTATTTTACATAATTGAGAGGACAGACTGTTTATATTATATTCTCCTATCTTTAATCATATTCCACAGAAGACACAGCATTAGTCCACCTTAATACCTGAACGACAACTCTTGAACGGTTGAGTTGTAATTACAGCTGTTATGATTGCTGGTGTTGGTGGTTCCCAGTCTGTGTGGCGTGGAGGAGAGGGGAGCGAGGTGTGACCGGTGGCAGACGTCATGGGTTAGACTGGACTTGTGATGTTGTGGTGAAACCCTGTGAGAGCCTTGATGATTGTTGTCAGTTGATTAACTGAGAGCCATTACTGTCTGTTGCTCCGCTTTGCTTCCTCACATGACCGCCGTTTACCGTCAGCGTAATGTACGATTTCATTCTGTATCAGCTGCTCAGCTTTCATCGAAGGTTCATTCGCCGTTTGCATTCCTAATGCATGTTTGAATGTGAAAATAATGAGACACATCAGCAAGAATCCCCAGCTTCCTGCAGAAAACTGCTGTTCTGGCTCTTCACCGCTCACACAAGAGCTCTTCAAAGTGAAACTGTATGTTCATGAACGTCTAAAATATAGAGATGAGTATCGGTGTCCTTTTACCTGATGATGCATGTGCTTCGTTTGGTGGAGGAAGGAAGAAGCCTTCAAAAAAAAAAAAAAAAAAAACGTGGTTCCTATAGTGAAGCATGGAGGTGGGAGCATGTTGCTGTGGGGCTGTTTTGCTGCTTCAGGCACAGAAAACCTTGTTTGGGTGCATGTGATCATGACAGAGGATAATCCTGATATCCGCTGCTGTAGGTCGCTACGAGACAGCGACTCAAGACACGCCTCAAAATTTATCCAGAACTTTTTGAAGGACGCCAAAGTCAACGTCTTGGAGCGGCTCGATCCAGTCCTTCTGAGAATCTCTGGAGGGAATTCAACCAAACAATTTGAATGAGCTGGGGCGATTCGCCCTTGGAGACTGCGCCAAGATGAATTGCCAGAAGACTCATCATTTTGACCTTGGCATCCATCCATCCATTAACTCCCACTTATCTGAGCTGGGGTTGCCAGGGCAGCGGCCTGAGCAAAAGGCCCAGATCTTCCTCTTAACAGGCCACTTCCTCCCGCTCTTCCACCGTAACACCGAGGCCTTCCCAAGCCTGCCGAGAGACATAATACTGGACAAGGGAAGAGAAGGGCAACCGAGAATCATTTGCAAGACCAGACAGACAGAACGTGACTCCTCGCTATTGTTTAGTTCTTCCAGAAGGCCAGAAGATACTCTATAGAGAGGTTCTTTAGAAAAGAAATCTATTAAATGAGCTTTGCGTCTGCCAACGTGAGGAGTTTACGGCAGCGGTGGAACATGTCACTGGCGGGCCGGGGGCGGGGCACATGACCGGGCCCTTTAAGCACAATAAAGCTTGTGATTACATCGTTTTACAACATACACATGCCTGTAACAGCGGGGCTTACAAGCATTACTACATTTTTGACACAGAGCTCAAAGCATTTGATAGTAAGAGTTGAACACCACGAAGAGCGACCATGTCATTTTGAAGTCAATCAAACCTGTAGTATTATGGCATAATATATTGTCTAAAATGTATTCGGCGATATGCGGTTGTGATGTCACGCGGAAGATGCACCACTGTTATTGTAGTAGCTACCAAGTACTAATTTCGCCTGATGTGTTTTCATTGCTGTTAATAAATACCAACTCCAAGCACGTCGTTGTACGAGCCTTTTTGCAAGAGTAACCCGACAAAACCGACATGGAGTCTAACAAACCATGAGAACAACAAAAATATTAGGCTACCTGGCCCCTAATAATAACGTTAGGCTACCTGGTCCCTAATAATAACGTTAGGCTACCTGGTCCCTAATAATAACATTAGGCTACCTGGTCCCTAATAATAACGTTAGGCTACCTGGCCTCTAATAATAACATTAGGCTACCTGGCCCCTAATAATAACGTTAGGCTACCTGGCCCCTAATAATAACGTTAGGCTACCTGGCCCCTAATAATAACGTTAGGCTACCTGGCCCCTAATAATAACATTAGGCTACCTGGTCCCTAATAATAACGTTAGGCTACCTGGCCTCAAATAATAACATTAGGCTACCTGGCCCCTAATAATAACGTTAGGCTACCTGGCCCCTAATAATAACGTTAGGCTACCTGGCCCCTAATAATAACATTAGGCTACCTGGTCCCTAATAATAACGTTAGGCTACCTGGCCTCTAATAATAACATTAGGCTACCTGGCCCCTAATAATAACGTTAGGCTACCTGGCCCCTAATAATAACATTAGGCTACCTGGTCCCTAATAATAACGTTAGGCTACCTGGCCTCTAATAATAACATTAGGCTACCTGGCCCCTAATAATAACGTTAGGCTACCTGGCCCCTAATAATAACATTAGGCTACCTGGTCCCTAATAATAACGTTAGGCTACCTGGCCTCTAATAATAACATTAGGCTACCTGGCCCCTAATAATAACGTTAGGCTACCTGGCCCCTAATAATAACATTAGGCTACCTGGTCCCTAATAATAACGTTAGGCTACCTGGCCTCTAATAATAACATTAGGCGGGGGGGCTACTCTGATAACAACCACATCAACAGTTTACTACTAACTCACATATTGTTTTCAGCGTCAGTGATTGTGAGTAATTGTACCTGTGAATCTGGCTCCCTGACCGTGGTGCCAGTTCCGGTGGGTTTGACTCGCTGCCAACAATGTCAGGTTCATCTCCAGGAGGATATGTATCCAGCTTTTTTAGTTTAGTCTTCTCCTGCGCTCTTTTTTTCCTTTTCTTGCGTTCTGTTGCTCCACTTTTATGCTTGAATGAACTGCCACTAATGATTTAATTATTCCGTGATCCACCTACCCTGCACCACATAGACTCTGTTGACTAGTGACTGATGATGACGCTGATGGACGGATGTTGATGACAATTTTACCCAAAATACATTTGGAGATCTTACCGGCCATCCACTTGTAACTTTGCACATTGTAAAGTTAACTGTGAGAGTGAACATGAAGCCAGCCATGCAGCAGAACGTTTAATTCACTGTGTAGAAACCTACATGACCAAAGTCAGTCTTACATTTTTTTTGACCAACCATGAATCATTCTGGCTGGAGCAACTTATTTATAACCTCATACATAGCGCATGTATTTGTCGCAGACGTTGTTGTATCCAGTATTGCGCAAGGTGCAACTGATGCTTGAGGAGAGGCCTGTTTCTTTGTCTTTCGCCAGGCCCTCGCCACGCCACGCCCCCCCCCCCCCCCCCCCCGCTCCGTGCCTTGTCTATGATGCGATCACTCACTGTTTGTACAGTTTTTGGGTCAAACACACTCAGCTGTAAACACCGGTAAACTCGAGCCCTCTCAGGGATGCGCTGATACAGTATAAGAGTGACACACGGAAAGCGTCCTCTGACGCCGACCACGCTGGACTGGACAGCAGGCCGCGATATATGCTGACGTGTGGCGTGACACATACGGGGATAAACATGAGCTGAAACGGGATGCGCTGATTTCTCGTAGTTGTGAGGGGGAATTTGGCACGAGAACATATTGTCAACAGGTTTTATTTGGGTGTACAGTCCTTGTGTGTGTGTGTGTGTTTCCGGTGGTGTGTAAGCAAAGGAAGCCGATCAGTCAGTGGACTGGAGGGTAAACAGTATTTAGTCTTTCAGAGCTCTGTAGTCACGGGGCTTTGAAGTGAGGACGGAGGACCGTGTGTGTGCGCGGGACAAAGAGAGAGTGTCTGTGAGAAAATGAGTGGGGGGGGGGGCACTGGAGGACAACACCACTAATTTGGCCTCCAGGTGTGCCCACTGATTTTGGGACTGGAGCCAACTTCAAACAGGCCTTCGCCCCCTTCTACCTTCTCTTCCTCTGATGGATGAAAGGACAAACCGGGAAGACACAACAGAGACGGAGAGAGAGGGAGAGAGAGAGAGAAGGAAGGGGATCGGGGTGCTGGTGGGAGTCATGAGGGGGCAGAATTAAAGGAAGCAAGGAAGGAGGGGAAAAAGGAAGCACGGTCAGAAAACAAAGCAGGACGCGGGGACTGGATGGGCATCCAGTAATGATGAGAGAACAAAGTAAAAGCTACTGAATGAAATTGTTGTTGGAATTACATAATGCCTTTATGTTCTGAGGGTCAGTCAGGAGACAACAGGTGGCGACAGGTGGAGATCAGTATCTCTCCAGCTGTTACCTGCACGAGCCCAGACTGAATAAAATGTATCAAAGGACGTTCGAGATCCTTCAAAAACCTGATGGCTGTTTCTGTGATGCCAGCCGGCAGCTCGGTTACCAAAAAGAAGGTTCTACGTCAAATCAGCAAGTTTTAAATGTTGGTTTTAAGATCCGATTATGCTGGTCACTAAATGTCTACAGATATATCACCAGAACTTTCATCTGGATAAAGAGAAAACACCTGGAGGAAACTTTCAGAGGAGTCATCTGTCCCTCAGGAAGGACAGTGACTCTGCAGTGTGTCCACATGTGAAGTAAATATTTAATGATGGAGATGGAATAAACACGTGTGTGATTAAAACCTGGAACAGTGACGGGGATAGAAACTGAATTAGGATCAAGTAATTTCATGCCATTTATTTATGATTGTTATATAACCAAAACAGAGCCACGTTTAATAGTTTTCTTCATTGTTATTATTCATGGAAACAAAATCTGCCATCTGTCATTTCAGAAAAGTGGCTTTGAAAATATTATTCTTATTATTCTTATTCTTATTATTATTAGTATTAGTAGTAGTAGTATTAGTATCATTATTATTATTATTATATTATTATTGTTGTTGTTACTACAACTAACAATAATAATGATGCCTTAATAATAATAATAATAATAATAATTATTATTATTATTATTATTATTATTATTATTATTATTATTATTATTATTATTATTATTATTATTATTATTGTTGTTGTTGTTGTTGTTATTGTTATTGTTACTACAACTAACAATAATAATGATGTCACTATTATTATTATTATTATTATTATTGTTGTTGTTGTTGTTTTGTTACTTCAACTAACAATAATAATGATGCCATTATTATTTTTTTATTACTATTATTATTATCATCACTCCTAATAATAGTAATAAATAGTTATGCTTAACAAATAAAGTGTTATTTACTAATAACTACTGATAAATAACAAATTGATTATTATATTACTTTACATTATATTATATAATAAACTATTTATAAAATAAACTATTAATGAATAAACAATAAAAAATATAATAATAATAATTATAGTAATAAAAATGTAGACATAAGTATCAGAAATGTAACATTGCAATGGAAGAGATATGTAATTTTAAAAAAATATATAATTATATATATATATATATATATATATATATATATATATATATATATATATATATATATATATATATATATATATATATATATATATGAATGAACTGGCTGTTAATGAGGCTATTGTCTGCTTTAAACCAGCACTAAATAAGTGAACTGAATTGTCACCTCTCTATTTTCCAACTTGTTGCATCAAGGTTACGTTAATACTCAAAAATGCAGAAGATGCTGTTGGTTTTCTCCAGAATCTCAGGCCCGGTAGATTTTCCCGTTCATCCGGCACCCAGTTAAGTCGAGCAGGTTTTAATTACCACTCCAGAGCATCCATCCGAGACACAAGCAAACCACTGAGGCGCTCATGCGTCACTGCTCATCTTCTTCCACCCAGTTTTCTTTGAATACCCGTAATCCTCGCAGTTCCTCGGAAAGACGACACATTAAAAGCCCGTCCATCATCTCCGAGGGTTTTGTTTTGACACGTAACAGAGTGATGAGGGGAATCCCACACTGTGATGAAGAAGTAACCACAAATCCTTGATTTCTGAAATTACCGTGCTGATTCGTGTCTTGTTCAAAAACAAACAAACACAAACAAAAAAAGGTTGACTGAGTCCTCCGCTCCCTCACTTCCCCCTAAACGTTAAACACACTTCCCGAACCTGTCGGGAAGCTATTAGGCTTCATCACAAGGTCCAACCTTCATCATGGTCGACATAAAAACGACTGTCCAGGAGAGTCACAAACCATCAGCGGGTCAAGGTCCAAGTAAACCTTTATCTACTCAGGATGGGATTGTTCGGTGCACACGTACAGCATGTAGGAACTGTTCGCCATCAGTGCAGAAAAAGAAGCAGCTAAAGTAAAGACGCTGAA
Organism: Hirundichthys speculiger; assembly: GCA_018398805.1. Taxonomy (NCBI): domain Eukaryota; kingdom Metazoa; phylum Chordata; class Actinopteri; order Beloniformes; family Exocoetidae; genus Hirundichthys; species Hirundichthys speculiger. Next base: position 2,547,524 of record JAGFBZ010001678.1, read on the forward strand.
GGTCGTATTGAACTGAAGGCATGTGCTGCTTTTTAACAAAAACTATTTACGTCTCGCTGGGTGGTTAGTGGTTGAATTTCTGAATCCTCCAACAGAAGAACAATTAATGCTGGAATGCAAGTGATTACTTTTACGTCAACTAAACTTTTGTTTGCAGAAATCAAGGAAGATAGGGTGCAGTAACGAGAGTGTGGTTTTATTTGTAGCATCTGAATGTACAGAGCGAGTTTCACATTTGTAATTTTGAGCCTCAGCAGAGCTTTAACTGCTTAAACGGACGTGCAGCCACAGTATCAAACCGTTTCGGGGTTAGATAATCCAAAGATGAGGCTGAAGATTCCCAAACCGCTGCTGTTGCTTGTACGTAATGTGACAGGTTCAAAATCATCCAATGTTTTAGTCAATTCCGTTCAATTTAATTCAATTTGTATAGTGTCTGTTACAATGTTAATTATAATATTAAATCCCAATCCCAATCCCAATAGGTAAGCAATAGTCAATGTGTGATAGGATCATTGCATGGAAGAACATTAATGCTGCACCTTCAGTCAATGAGTTTCTTATCTGTCTGAAGTTTGCCAAGCTACATTTAACAAAGTTACACACTTTCTTGATGTGTTTCCTGAAGGAGAGCGTTGGATCTAGGGGGGGGACCTTCCTGCTGAAGGCCAGCCGGGTAAAGACAGAAGAAGAGAGCGGAGACAGGACAGAGAGAGAATGGAGGACAGAGACAGGATGGAGGACAGAGAGAGGATAGAGGACAGAGAGAGGATGGAGGACAGAGAGAGAATGGAGGACAGAGAGAGGATAGAGGACAGAGAGAGAATGGAGGACAGAGACAGGATGGAGGACAGAGAGAGGATGGAAGACAGAGAGAGGAGAGCACACAAATAACTGAATGAAATGACTACATAAACAGATGCAGGTAGCAGCATCATCTCAACATCGTCTCCTTGGGACGGTCGGCTCCGTCGCTCGCTGGACTGAATGGAGCTCAGTCTTCCCAGTGGAGACGGTTTGGTTCATCGGTGTTTCCTCCTCTGACCTGGAGATATCTCACTTGTCATCATTATGGAGATATACTGGTTCTAACGGCTGTTAACTGTTTTCGGCTGTTAACTGGAGTTAGCATTTGGACCACGGGACCGGGTATGTAAAAGGAGCGCCGGACGCTAGCAGCTCCTCTAGTACACCAGACTGGTGTACTGAAACTTGAATTTCCCCCTTGGGGAATTAATAAAGTATTTTAGAAATTGAATTTGAATTGAATTTGAACATTGAGGTGAGATGGTCAGAGGACTAGATCACCGGTCACCATGCCAGCCGACACCCTGAACACATCTACACACACATGGGAGGTAAACAATCAATCTGAGGTTATTTGCAGATGAACACATATCATGTTTGTTACTGTTCTTAGCTGTAGAGCATGAACATCTCTGGTAAAGACGTGCGGCAGCAGTGCCGTGCATGTGGGCTGAGTCAAGATGAACTTGTTTTTGGGCGTTAGACTGAAATGCACTGTTAAATAAGCCTGAATAACCCTGATCTGAAGAAAGAAAGTCACCAGCAGATCAGAGAATAAGTTGATTGCATATTGCACGCATATCAACATCGTTTCTGCTGATGGATTTCCATCAACCCAAAAAAGAAGAATATTTTTAATATACAATTAATATACTTTCCAGGGTTTCGTGTGTTCTGGGCGTAACTGCGACACGCACAGTCATTTTGGCAACAGACTGAGTCTGCAGTCTTATTGAGAAACACTGAAACGCAAGACAGACGGGGTTAAACCTCACCTTATTCTGTAACCTCAGAGCCGTGGAAGATTGTCTGGCTCACTGCCTCTCCTTTCCCTATCAAAACCACCGCCTGTTACCCAACAATGAGAACTAATCACATTTAATGCAACAGTAATAAGCAAGGTGCAAGCTGCAGGATGAGTCACGACGAGGCAGACACAATCGAAAGCAGGAGGGATTACGACGCTAATGACCGACTCATGAGCTCCGACAACACACGTACCGACGAAAACACACACACGACAAAGACAGACGTGGAGCGAGCGAGGACAGACGGACTGCAACCCACACGGCAACACACCCACTCAGGGTGTGTTGCCGTTGCAAACACAAAAACAGATACAGACGGACTGAAAGATGGGCGCGTGCACGAACGAAAACACAAAAAGAAAACTCCTCGGTGTGTGAGTAGCGCACCGTCAAAATATCAGCAAGTGTTTCAAAAACAATCAGAAAATTTTTAAAGAGTAGCTGCAAATTTAACAAGTTGTTGCTTTACATAAAAATTAGGGCTGAGGCGAAGTTAACACCTTATTATCGGGTTAACCCCTGAATTTATTAACGCTGACATTTATTTTATCCCGCATGTTGCTCACATGCTTTTGTTTTGAAAAGTCTGTTACTGGCTGCTGCAGAACCGGAACCAGGTAAACATGCAGTAAAGCTAAAACAGACATGGAGAACGGTAAAAATCTGTGAACTTTACAGTTCAGGTAGCAACTCAGGTAGCAATATTAACAATTCTGTCTGAAAAAAAATTCTGGACTGCAACAAAACTTTCACGTCATTCCTCCATGTTCCATCAGATCTGCTCCATGTGTTCACTGTCCTGCTGTTCTCTAGCTGGTTACTGCAGTGCAGCTCCATCTAGTGGTACAGATGTGTAACGACAACAGAAAGTCCAGTCCTCCATTATAAAACAAATTCAGTTCTGTGGCCTGTTTTTAATTTCATTTATTTGATCCAAGTCTAAAATTGAAATATTTTTTTAAAAAGCCTTTTTTTGTGTGTGTGTAGATTAAAAAATGAAAAACATAATAAAATGTCACGTTTTAATTTTTTTAACTTTTTGATTGACAGTTGAATTAATGATACACAGATTGGTAAAGTTACTGAACTTTAACATGGACATTTTCATTTTAAAGTTCTCCCAGACTAAGGATTCAACAGAAACAAGGTTATTTGTAACAACTGACAAGTTGAACTCCCCGTTAAAAGTTTCTGCTGTTACCTCAGAAATTACCTGTTTTAATGTTCTGATTGTGATGAGACACAATCATTTTGTTGGATTTGTTTGTAGACTTTTTTTTTTATTTTTTATGAAAACAGGATGACATTAATGTCCTGGCAGTGGCAATAAGCTTTATTTTATTTTACATTTTTTTTAATGACATTTACATTTAATATGTGTTACTGACAAGTTCTGATGTTAAAAGTGTTTGAACAACAAATGTTATGGCACTTTAGTTCATATGGCAGCAGAACATTTCAATAAAAGTGCATTTTACACTACTTCTGAATTCATCATTTGATTTTGTGTATACAATGCGATTAATCATGATTAATCAGGGAAAAAATGTGATTAATCGGGATTAAAAATATTAATCGTTGCCCAGCCCTAATAATGTTGATCCTGTAACGAGATACTGACAAAAGAAAAGCACAGAAATTGTGAGAACAGCATTTTATTTCAGTTGTTTTCTGTTTTTTTTTAATGGGACATCACTCATGTGACGTAACCTGTAATCTATTTAATATTAAAGCCTGAGCAGGTGTCTTTAAACACCGTTGTTAATCGTGTATTAAGTAATACATCTACAGCTCAATCCGTATATCTTTTACTCCTAATTTGAACTAATTACAAGTGTAACCTTCATTTGAAGTCAGAGGAGAAGCTTCCAGGAACTTATTATTATTATTATTATTTATTTACTTTATTTATAGAGCACTTTTCATGCAGACAGGAGCAGCTCAAAGTGCTTTACATAAAAACAATACAGGAAACAATAAACACAAATGACCCCCCCCCCATACACACACACACACACACACACATATAAAAACATAGAATTTAAGACTGAACCTCAACCTCAACTGAACCTCAACAGGAGAATCACAGTTCTACTACCTGATGTCAGTCTGAATTGTCCAGAAATGACATCCCTGCAGCTAAATTGCGTAACTGTGCTTTGTCAGTTTGTGTGTAAAAGGAGTTGCACATGAATTTATCCTAGATTGAATAATTCTGATTTGTGGTTCAGTATTTATTTATTTTTAATGACTTTTCGGTCTGCTTTGGTCGAGGCACTAACAGCTCAGCTAAGTTTGGGGAGAGGTCCACCCTCACTGTCGTGTCTCTTTAACTGTCTTGTCTTTAAATGTTTCACTGCTGGTGTTTTTTGGTCCTATCTGCTCCATCCTTTTGGAACAATTTTCAAATGCACATGAAAACCGACTGAACTCATTACTCTGGGGAATTTAAGTCAGCTCTGCGGGGAAATAGTTCCTTCGATGGGTGTAATTGTTTTAACTGATTGATGGTGCTGATTGTTTGTTGATTTGTTTTGTCTGATGTCTTTTTAACCAACTGTTGCCATTCTTGGCCAGGTCTCTCTTGAAAAAGAGATTTTAATCTCAATGAGACTCTTACCTAGTTAAATAAAGTATATGAATAAATATTTGGAGAAAAAGTGCAGCTTAGCAGGAAGATGGCTTGAAAGACAGTAATTATCAAAGAGGAGCAGAGAAACAGAGGGTGATGTTGCCATCACAGATCATGTGCAACGATCACTAACAACACGGTGCAGCCCACACACACACACACACACACACACACACAAAACCACAGACAAACACATAGCTCTACACACACACACAAACACACCCAGACCTATTCGCAGGAACTCTTACGCACACTCACTGTCCTTGACTCACTGTTAGCAGCGACTCTCTTGACATCCTCAACCCCCATCCCCCCCCCCCCCCACCCCCGGACCTCCAGACTTCGGACGGCGCTCGGAGGCAAAAGCTCCACCCACACCGACGAGCGCGAAACGAGCCCGCACACATGCACAGAGCGCACGGCCCATGGCAGTGGAGCCAACAACACCTCGAGAGGCTGCAAACAATCAGTTTTTATCTCCTCAGGATGATAAAGCTCATTTACAAGATAAATGCACGACAAAAAAAAAAAAAAACCTACCCCTAACCCCTAACCCCCAACCATTCACTTCTTCAGATTTTTCACCGGTTAGCAAACGCTAATAATCCGTTTAGTTCCCTGAACTGCTGACGGGATTTATATTGATGTTAGCTGCTGGTTCAGAAACGGAGCTGGGAAGCGTTTCAGATGTTGCCTCAGGTGTCGTTGTTATTCCTTTTTCCAGTAAATGCAGTTTGGATTTCACAATTCCAAATACATCGTCCACTTCCACATACGTATGTCACCGCGTGCATCACCTGACTCGTATCTCTCGCGAGTCAGAGCGGGCAGAGTGAGTCAGAGACTTAGACAGATGGACATGTGGAAGTAGCTGACCTGCATCCACAAGAGGGGAATTTCCACCTCTCCTCTTCCTCACGCCGCCTCTTCCTCCTTTCCTCAAAAAAGAAATTCTGCTTTTTCAGACAGACAGAAAAAGGGGTGAGAAAGTTCGGAAAGAAGGAAGGTGCAGAGAGAGCAGACGTTAAGGTTTGGACGCGTTCGTCATGACTTGTTCTCGCTGCCTAAAAATATCATTTCTTTTCCGTTTGATCTTGTTTTTTTTTTTCTTTCTGTCTGGTAGCAATCAAACAAAAGAATGCACAGGAAATGTTGATTAAACACATTCCACTTTATTTCTTCCATGGTCTCAAAGTTCCTGGAATTACCCGGGAAAGAAGTTTTCAGATAAATTGAAATAAAATAGATGAAACAGACCCTCAGCCCTGAAAACCGTATCTCGCTCTGCTTTCCTTTTGCACACCTTGTTGTGTCGTAGATTCAAATCTAAACTGATGAAAGTGTTGTTTTCTTTTAAAAGCTGAACTCTCTCACGGACAGAAGCATCCGGTGTTTTCTCTCTGGTGGTAAACCCCTCAGTAAAAAAATGCACGCCGGCTGATTGGAGGTTTACGGCCTCTGGAGAGCACGATCATTAAATCTGATTAGTCAAAAAACATTTTGGAAGCATTAAAAGCGCCGATCTTGGCAGACCGTTCACACGTTAAGGACAGATAACCTGGTCCTTGTTGCCCTTTAAACAGTTCGACCACGTACCTTTTTATTAACTATGACCAGAATGCAGATCTCCATTAAAGTGAAGTATCTCTGTGGGTTAGGAGGTGTTAATTCCAGACAAATCTATTCAAATCTTCAAAACCCCTCCATATTTTCTCATGAAAAGCCAAGCAAATCAGCTGTGTACAGCTCATTACGCCGTCATTAACCAGCTTACGATCGCTGTGGTGGTCCATCTGAACATAATTCTGCAAGTAGATATTTGGTCTCAAAGAAAAACAGTCACACCCTCTTTTCCTATTACAAGCTTTTAACCCCTATTTATTCAGAGGTAAAACAACGTCTGCACATTCACCTGCGAACTGTGAGCTGTATCAGGAGAGTATCAGCTGGTACCGCCGTGAATTATACCCGTGCAACCTCATGAGGGCAAATGAGCGACAGCTATGAATGCTCTTTCCCTCCGCTGGGAGGTGTCCGGCAGGCCTCCTGACCACCAAGGTTATTATCGTTAACGAAAACGTACAAAATAACTTAAAAACTAGAATTGAAAAAAAACATTTTTGTTAACTGAAATAAAATAAAAACGAGTTTTTTAAAGAGATTCAAGAGATTCAAGATCTTTATTTGTTACGTACGCAATTATACATTGTACATTGCGCAGTAAAATTTGTTATTGTACCCACAGGGCAAACGCTTTCTTTTCTTAAAAAAACGATAACTAACTGAAACTGAATAATGTGTTTATAAAATGAACTAAAATGAACTAATAATGTCAAGAACATCCTTCGTTTTCGTGTTTGTAATTTTTTTTTTCCCTCATAAACGTTTGAAATCTATTAACTTTGCTCCGCTGTACAACAACAACTGCAAAAAAAAACAAAAAAAGTAATCAGCAGTGATGGCTGCAGCAAAAGTTGGGAGAACGCGTCTCAGTCCTATTTGGGATTTCTTTGACTATAACTGTGTTAACGATAAAAATAAGTGTCTTGTTGTAGAAGCAGGTGATACAATGTGTGGAATACTTCTCAAGGAGAAAAAAAACCCACGAATCTGAAAGTCCATTTGAAAAGCTCACACAAGAAGGCTAACCAAGACTAGCTGGATAAGCTAGCCTAAGCTAGCCCCCTGGAAAGAAGGCTAACCAAGACTAGCTGGATAAGCTAGCCTAAGCTAGCCCCCTGGAAAGAAGCTACAGCTGCAGGCCAGTCAGCGTTGGGAGGGAACGTGAGAAAACTGTAACTATAATGGGCTGTTTCCATGGAGACCAGATAGCCGCTGGTCAGTAAATACGCAGGAACACCACAAGAGGGAAGAAGCATTGATAAATATGTTTATTGAGACCAGAATGTTAACACGACTATGTGATTCGATAGTCTTCAAAAAGTTCAGTGCTTCACTCCAACCAAAATTACAACCCTAATTTACAAAATAAAACTAAAACTAACACTGAAACTAATAAAAACTAAACTAAAACTAAGTATTTCAAAACGAAAACAAATAAAAACTAGCAAAACTGCTCTAAAAATGAATTAAAACTAACTGAATTTGAAAAACTAAACTAAAAACGAAATAAAAACTAAAACTAATGGAAAATCCAAAACTATTATGACCCTGCTGACCACAAACCTGAGTTCTCTCCTTTCCATGTTGAGGAAAAGTGGCTTTATTCCCGTCCAGAATCACCACCTTATCATGGCGGAGGGCTCCGAGCGCCCCAGTGGTCCTCAGAGCTGTGTTGTCTGGGGGGGATCGGGCTCCAAACCAGAGAAAGTATGATTCCCTAAATCATTACGACGGAGCCAACAAGAACCAGGGTCACCAGGGCTTGACGCCGGAGCCACACCTGCTTGCGGAGGTCGTAGTTGAGCTCTTGCTGGTTGGACATTCGCCCAGAGGGCCCGAGAGAGCTGCACGGGACCAACCACCCTGTTGTGGACCCACGACCTGCAGGAGGTGCCATCACGGCTGGTGGGATGTTGACTGAGAAGCAGGAGTCTTTGCAGCCTTGGCGGCCTGATCCCCAGCTGCAGAATGAACTTATTACAAAAGGTTTAATTTTCTTTAAAAATCCTGGAGCCCTGGAGTGAGTGCTTTGGTGGATCTGTGACATAGATAATAAATTGATTCCTTTTGTTTGTCTCTTCCCTCTTGTCCGGGACGAACGGAGAACGAAAAACAGTCCTCCATTGTTCCTCAGCATGTTTGAAATAAAAGAGATCAGTAGAGTTTTACAAATGGATTTATTTACCCCCCGAGACAACAACACATGGAGACCGATCCTCATCACACTGTTTCCATTCAGCTCTTCTACATGTCACTTTCGTGCTACTTCAGTTTCTTGTAGAATGAAACCAATAAACTATACTATTAATTTCCAATGAAACAATTTTTTTTTAAATTTGACATTAGAAAAGCTTGGATGGGGATGGTTAAGTTCTTAAATGCTCCATGACAGGTTCTATCTTTTATTCATTTTTTTCAAAAACATATCTAATTCATGTGGGGGGGGGGGGCACGTTGTTTTTCTCCAAATATGTCGTGACGCAGCAAGCGTGTTACTCACATGACTAGTAATGTGAAAGATCAGCCTTTCCTGCTCTCGAGAATAAACTGTCTTGAGAGATTGTTCAAAGCACCAGATACCCACTTGAAAAGAATTCCCGAAGACACGGCACCATTTTCCTCCGATTTATGACATCAGCATTTATTTCTGTCACATCTGCATCACATTTTTGTTTCCAGTCAGAAATCATTAATCCTTCTATCTCTCTTCACTCCCCTTGGTGGTTACGTCACATTATCATGTTGTATGAACGTTTAAGATGTTGCTTCTGTGTCACTTGTAACTTCACCATATCACTCTATGAGCAGCTTTTCTTTCTTCAGATCCTCAGATTTCATATATGTTTTGTCAATTTCCCTTTATTATAAGGAAGTGTGTGTCACAATCTCCACATTTAAGACTGCAGCACCCTCCCCTTTCTGATGAGTAATTATTCAATTCAATTCAATTTTATTTCTATAGCATCTGTTACAATGTCAATCGTCTCTAGGTGCTTTACAGAGACCCAGATCATGACCCCCGAGACAATATCATTAACTAAAGTTATAATAATCAACCCTAAACAAGGATGGCAGGTAAAACAAACTCCCACAGAGGGAGAAAAAAAAAACCTTTAAGCCAAACAGTCGCAAGGAAAAACTCCACTTTAAGAGGAAGAAACCTTGAGAGGACTTGGATCATATGGGGGGACCTTCCTGATGAAGACCAGCTGGATAAAGAAAGAAAAAGAGAGAAGAGACAGGACAGAGAGAGGATGGAGGACAGAGAGAGGAGAGACACAAATGACTGAATGAAATGACTATATAAACAGATGCAGGTAGCAGCACTGAGGTGAGATGGTCAGAGGACTAGATCACCGGTCACCACGGCAACCGGCACCCCGAAAACATCTAGACACACAGGTGGAGGTAAACGCTGGGATGGACAGAGGAGGGAACTGCAAGTCAGCATGAAACTCAGGAAACTCTGGCCTGCAAACATACAGAAAGAAAAGAGAATAAAGGGGCAAAACAGCACAACAAGCTACAGGAAAGAAAATGGAGCACAGTTACAGTAACAAGGTGCTGCTAATTAACTATGGAATGAGCTGGAGGAGGAAGAAGGGAGGAGGAAAGGGAGAAGAGCAGTCGAGACACCATCCAGCAGATCACGTTGGTGTCCCCCTGCAGTGTAGGCCTATAGCAGCATAGCTATGATGAAGCTGTGATTAAGGCGAGCTACTCTAGTCTGAGCTACTACAACTATGGCTAAAACTAATAGCCCCTACACACTATAGTTTAGACCAGGGGTCTCAAACTCATTCCTGAAAGGGCCGTGTGGCTGCAGGTTTTTGTTCCAACCATGCAGAAACACAGCTCAGTTGTTTTAGTCAATCAACTAGTTGTCTTCACTGAAGGTCTGAACCAGTTCAGTTGATTGAATGAAACAACTCAGCTGTGTTTCTGCATGGTTGGAACAAAAACCTGCAGCCACACGGCCCTTTCAGGAATGAGTTTGAGAACCCTGGTTTTAGACTAACTGTAGGCTTTACTAAACAGAAATGTTGTCAATTTAGTTTTAAAGATGGAGGTGGTGTCAGCCTCCTGAACCCAAACTGGTAGCTGGTTCCATAATAAAGGTTCCTGGTAGCAGAAAGCCCATCCTCCAAATCTACTTTTAGATATTCTATCTATAATCTTGAAGGCCTCACAGCTCCATGTCGTCCAGAGAGAGCTCTTCTCTGTCAGTCTTCAGGGCTGCTCAGGTGAATCAGAGCCATCCCTTTAGTTGTGTTGCTACAGGCCGATGCCCTTTGTCCACAGTGTGCAGTGAATCACCTACATCTCACTCATGTTCAATGGAAAGTGAGGAGGCAGTCGATGGAAAACATCTCATGAAGGCAACGTGTCTGGGCAGCGCGTCAAAAACCCACGTTGGGCTTGAGCGCAGCTTCGGCCCAACCCAAAATGCATCCCGGCGCGAGGGTGTTTTCCAGTGGAAAAAAAAAAAGCATTGTGCTTCCACATCACTGCATTTGACAAACAAGTGACGTTTCTTCTCAAGTGCACGTCTCTACATGACACAGCAGGGGAAGCGATGCACCAGAAATTGCTCGTGGTGTAGCGGACACAAGGGTGGATCTCCCTGGTTCTCCCGGGTACTTTTCTGAATCGCTGTCTTCGCTCTCCGTCCAATGTACACGCCGGCGTCGCCTTTCCTGACGCCGGGTTTTTCTCGTCCCTGTCAAAGCGAAGGTCCCGGACTGATCTGTTTCATGTTCACGGGGAGTTTTGCCTTTCTTCTGTCACCTCGTGAGCGCTCATCCTGGGTCACTGCATCAAAATGAAAACCAAATCCAGTCTTTGCGCTTTTGTTTATTTATTATAAATGGACATTATATTAATTTGTACTGGATTGATTCCAATTATTGGATTATAAAAGGACTGTTACATAAATGGATTATACTGGACACTATTTAACTGGACTTGGACTTGTGAATTGGTCAGAGGCGGCTCGTTCATAGGGGCGATTTGGGCGATGCACTACCAAAAGTTACCAAAATAATTTTTTCCTTTGAATTTAAATCTAAGTGTCTCTGATCTTGAGGGTAACTGGTGGTAAATGTTAGCCCAATCAGTCTAAAGTCACGCCTGGTGTTGCCACGCCCATTTGTCGCGATTTCTGTGAACTTTAGATTTGCACCAGAAACGTCTCATTGACATTAATGGTATGTCCGGTTTTTTTTTCTTTTTCAAAAATCATACTCCCAATTCATTTTCTATGAGGTTTTATGGTTCACATTTAAGGGGTGTGTGTGTGTGAGTGTGTGTGTGTGTGTGTGGAGGGGGGGACTCCCCCCCCCCCAGATCTGGTAACCACAACAGCCAAAAGTCTCGAAAACCCGTAAAAAGAGAAAGCAACGGATGACTGGCATCCGCCGCGTAGCAATACTCGGTTCCTCATTGTGCGTTATCTGGCACGCAGGTCACAAAGCTGGCATGTGAGAGCCGGGCGATGTTTAATTCCCCCCCGTCCCCGAAGCAAGACGGGGCCATCGAATGAATTGTCGGTTCAAGTCAGTGTGGCGAGAGACACGAGGACGTCGCCAGGCCTCACACACGAGCAGTGTCAAGCAGAACTGGTGCTGAAGAAGCAAAAAAAAAAAAAAAAAAACGCTCCACATTGATAAGCATATTTCCAAATTCGTTCTGCCTTTCAAAAATATGCCAAATAACTGAAGGTTTCATAACGGTAGATGTGAGAGTAATGGCATGTAAATATCATAAATGCTGTCTTTTTATATCTTTACAGTGATGAGAGATGCCGCTTCATTCTTTGCTCTCTGTCACTTCACTTTTAAGGCCGCATTTGCTCCAATACAACTAGGATTTTTTGAAAAATAGAGGCTTTTTTACGTATAATGTGTACAGTTTTTATGGGTAGATAATTAATTACCCCTCCAAGCCCGGGCCTTCTGTCAGAAGTCTCTGGATCTGGAGTGGTTTTATCTTAGCAGAATCTTCACTGTTGCTTTGACTGAGCTCTTGTGAACGGAGATCTCCCTAAACTGGGAGTCACCTCTCCCAGTTTAGGGGGGTCACAGCTCCAAGTGGTCCATCTTTTCTCTGTTAATGCTAATATGGGGGGGGGGTATCAGGAGCATCCTCAGCAACATGAGTGTTGAAATCTGGTTCATGCATTAATCACATCTACAGCAGGCTGAACTATTACCTTCACATTTTAATTTAGTTTTATGTGCTGGCACAAACAATGTGGTTTCGTCATCTGTCTGTTGCGAGGGACCATGAACATTCTATGAAAAAGATGGCTAGTGTCGAGTTCAACAATACCATTGTGTCACTGAAAGAGTTTCCCTTTAGTCATCGTACTAATGAGGAGAAGGCAGCAATCAAGCAGCTAGGACCTCCTAGACCTGACTTAAATGTAAAGCAGGTGTGTACAAAAGGGGAGAAGGCCTACACACGATCTTTTAATAAGAACTGGTACCTGAGGAAAACCCAGCTAGCCGGCTGTGATTTAGCCAATGCCCTTTTTTGCTACCCTTGTCTAATCTTCCACACTGAAGGCAACACAGCAGACGGTACAGCGTGGATCATAAAGGGAGTTAATGATATGCAACATCTCTCCGAAAAGGTGAAGAAACATGAAAAATCAAAGAACCACATGGACAGCTGTCTGAAATTTTCAGCCTTAGGACGAGTGAACATCGCCACACTTCTATGATGCTTGTGGACATGATAGGGAAAAATTGCACCACCTGAAAAAAATGGCAGGTGCCGCCACTGGAATTGGTGGAAAACTGAAAACAGAAAACTGAACTGGACTGAATTAAATTTGAATGTAATTGAAAAAAAAAAGTGAAAGGCTTGTGGTCTGTGACATCAGGTTTACTGCCAGTCTGTCCCACCCATTCACAACTTTCTGCCAAAATTTACAAGGATTTTTCTTTCACCAGTCAAATATTATGAGAACCTGCAGCCATTTACTGACAGCACAGTTTTTCCTTTCCGTCATGCTTCCTCTGGATTTCCCCAGCATCTATAGCAGGGCTGTCAGACTCAATTTCACTGAGGGCCACATCAGCATCATGGTTGCCCTCGAAGGGCCAGATTGACAGCATGAGTGTAACAAAATGCAATATAAATCAAAATATATTAAACTACACCTTATTATATTGTTAAATAACGGATTCTATATTTATTTACATGTTTTCTGTCAAAATGCTGACGTAGATTAAACTCTTTCACGAACTGACACCGCCTCATAACACAAAAGACAGACAGTTTTTTCACCTTGAGATACAAACTTGTATTCGTTTTCCAGTTGTTTATGAAGCTGTCTTCCTTGTGCATCAATTTTTCTTTTCTTTGACATGTTGGGTGGGACTTAGTTTGTAGAGGTTTTTTTCTCAAATCCATCAGTTCTAAAAATCTTCTTGAGTTCTTGCTCAACGGAGATATACTGTTATTGTCATGGGTAACAACGAAATGCATTGTGGGAGATGTAGTTTATTGTCAATATGCGCGTTAAAGCGGCGTAAGCTTATTTTAAGTCCTAAAATATCGCTTTAAGCCAATAGTGCACAAGCGCTCGAGGGCCACTTAAAATGACGTGGCGGGCCACATTTGGCCCGTGGGCCTTGTGTTTGACACATGTGATTTATAGAGTCAAAAGTGGCAGGAATAAAACCATGATATCAATGCTTGGCTGTTTTGGAAGCAAATATTTTTTACACCATTTTAATTTTTTTTTTTTTGTATTTTAATGAGGTTTTTCTCCCCTCCTTTCATTTGTCCTTTCCTCTGTCTTTTTCATCCGTATTCTACGAGCCACTCTCCTTCTAAATGCCTGATTATCTTGTTAAACTTTCACTTCCTCGGGCCCGTTTGGATCTGGTTCTGTGTACAGTCTCGCACAGCCAGCACGTCTGAAATCTTCCTGTCAGTGCGTCTTTGTGTCTGTAGCGCTGTCTGTCTCCATCTTTCTGGGTGGTCTGTGGTCCAGCAACCTCCTTTTCTCCCTCCGGTGGTGGTGGTGTGAGGGTGCGTGGGGAGGGGGTGCACGTTGGGTATTGGTGAGCTAGCGGCAGCTACTTCCTCACATGTTCTCCTCCCACTCCCGTTTTTTCTCCACTTCCTCCTCGCCCCGTTGTTTCAGGCCAATAAAGAATATGACATGCCCACACACCGGCGCTGATACTAAAATGCCCCCCTGCCAGCCCTAAGCTGCACTAAAAAAAAAAAAAAAACATAGAAAAATTTAGAGGGTTAACCACCGAAACCCAATGACTGCTAACACCCGTGCTTCCCCACCGGCACCAACACGTACACACTCACTCACAACACCACCCCCTGTTTAACTTTGCATGTGTAAACTGTGGTCACTCATGACAGACAACGAGCGCGTATATACAAAATCGTCCCGTTCACCCACACCAACGCAGACACAAACACACGGCGAACATATACAGCGCTCGCCACACGCAGAGACGCTCCTCGACAGCGCCATCAAAGGGCTGCGCGTCGCTTCCTCTGGTCTGCGTCTTCCTTTTTCTGATCTGTTTGCCATTTTACCATCATTAGTCTGGTTCACATTTAAGGGGTGTGTGTGTGTGGAGGGGGGGGACCCCCTCCCCCCGCCCCCTCAGATCTGGTAACCACAACAGCCAAAAGTCTCGAAAACCCGTAAAAAGAGAAAGCAACGGATGACTGGCATCCGCCGCGTAGCAATGCTCGGTTCCTCATTGTGCGTTATCTGGCACGCAGGTCACAAAGCTGGCATGTGAGAGCCGGCCCGAGGTTAACCCCCCCCCATCCCCGAAGCCAGACGAGGCCGTCGACTGAATTGTCGGTGCGTCAAGAGACACGGGGACGTCGCCAGGCCTCACACACGAGCAGTGTCAAGCAGAACTGGTGCTGAAGAAGAAATTAAAAAAAACGCTCCACATTGATAAGCATATTTCCAAATTCGTTCTGCCTTTCAAAAATACGCCAAATAACTGAAGGTTTCATAACGGTAGATGTTAGAGTAATGGCATGTAAATATCATAAATGCTGTCTTTTTATATCTTTACAGTGATGAGAGATGCCGCTTCATTCTTTGCTCTCTGTCAGTTCATGTTTAAGGCCGCATTTGCTCCAATACAACTAGGATTTGATGAAAAATAGAGGCTTATTTACGTATAATGTGTACAGTTTTTATGTGTAGATAATTAATTACCCCTCCAAGCCCGGGCCTTCTGTCAGAAGTCTCTGGATCTGGAATGGTTTTATCTTAGCAGAATCTCCACTGTTGCTTTGACTGAGCTCTTGTGAATGGAGATCTCCCTAAACTGGGAGTCACCTCTCCCAGTTTAGGGGGGTCACAGCTCCAAGTGGTCCATCTTTTCTCTGTTAATGCTAATATGAAGGGGGGGGGGGGATCAGAAGCATCCTCAGCAACATGAGTGTTAAAATCTGGTTCATGCATTAATCACATCTACAGCAGGCTGAACTATTACCTTCACATTTTAATACCAAATAATTTCAGTCCACAGTCTTCAATGTTGAAGCTCTGGCTCATCTGAACGCTTTTATTGATCTCCATCATCCTACAAGAACCTTTTGCTGTCAGAGAGCAGGAAGGTATCTGGATCCATAATAATCTCCTTAATAATCTTTTACATTCTGTTTTATCTTTGTCTCTTTTTTTTCTCTGAAGTCTTGCTTTTATTTTTAAAGTCACTTGTGCTGAACTTTTGTATTGATAGACTAACTTTTTATTGTCAGTCTGCAAGTCAACAAAATTAAAAAAAACAAACAAACAGCCCTTTCAGTGCAAGAAGTGATAGAACGTACAACCATCTGTCCAACCTCACCAACTACAACAGCATGACATCTTGGTCCAGTTATGTAACTTATTACTCTGTAAGGTTATTGTTTTGATGGTATTTGTCCGTACAACTACAGAATTGCATAAAAACAAACGATATGATTTTCCTGCAACTTGAGGAGGTGGAGAATGAACAAATAAAACGGCCATTAAATTTTGGCGCAGATGCCAGCTGGTCCAGTGGGTCCGGTGGGTCAAAAACAGCTTCACATCGAGCTGCGTTTGAAATGTCAACATCCTCAAAACCCGGTGGGAAAAAGATAAAGGCCACGCCGACTCTTCTGTTTCATTACATCAGCGGTGGTCAGATCTGATGAGAACTTAACAGTGATTATCACATAAAATGATGATGACCGAGCACATGTCTGTAATCTGCGGTGATTATTTCACAACTGTCTCCCACACACACACACAATCCTGCGTAGACAACACAGACGTGCACATAAGGACACACGGAGCAGCTGCAGAAGAATTTCCTAATGCGTTTCTCACGGATTAACCAACGTTGTCTCCGCGGAGCATCTTAAAGAGATCGGCTGCGCTCCTCTGTGAGGATTAGGAAGAATTTAGTCCAGTTAGCAATTAGCGAGGCATGAGCTATACCAATGACTCATCGTTTAAGGATTAGCATGAAGTTAGCATTTACCTTAATTAGCAACCGGCAAAACATCAGACATATCAACACCTCATGCACAAAAGATTGACTTAAATTTAATATTTGGTGCTTTTATCATCTTTGAGGAACCAATAACTGGTACAAAACACTTCTTTTTATCCTCTTATGCCCAAAAAAAGTAAAGGCTACAAGCTAAATGGAATATGTGTGACATTTTTTGTTTCGGTTGGAAGTTTTCCACTGAAAGAGCAGAAATACACACAGAGAAAATAACAGCAACTGACTAATCGTAGCAGTAATGTTAGACAACGCAAAAACCATACACACCCTGAGTCACTCACACCTTCTTTAAAGAGAAAAAAAAAGAACAAAACTTCTGCTTTCTTGTGGTTCGGGGAGGATGGAGAGTGTGAGAGAGAAAAATGCAAAAATACATCTCTGCGAGTATAACGTCATAAAACAGAGTTCCTCCTTCTTCTCACGCGAAAGAAGAAAAAAAAAATCAACCTATTTCCTATGAAACGGGGCAGGAAGCAGAGAGGGACCCTCGGCCGTTTGTGTAAGCAGAGACTGTGTGTCAAAACTGCAACCAAACTAGTGTTGTGTCTTTCACTGTCGTCTGTGTCTTCACTCACTTTCAACACAGTCTTGGCCAACCTGAAGCCGCGTATGGCTGCAACACGGCACTTTTCATTTTTTGCATAACACTTCCCCACGCCGTGATGCCTCTTTTCTTTTTTATTTGCTGCTTCGAGCATCGGTTTTTCGAGAAATTTGAAATCTGTGGGCCCAGAGAACCTGTTCTCATTTAATATTTCACAGTCCGTAAGGGCTGGTGTTGCAATTAAATGAGAAGCTACGTCAAGATGTCACAGTATTGTTGAGATTGTGAGAATCTGGAGATTCTGCTCATTCTCTTTATTACATTTAGCATGCAGCTGTAAGCAGGCCTCTTCCTCCTTTTTTAAAATAAATCATGTCTGAATATTGGTGCAATGTAGTAAAAAGTCTGCCTATCTAATCTAATCTCTCTTATATGTCATTGAAATTGTGTCTCAAATTGTTTGCTGTCAAACTTTCACTTACTGTCTTTTGTTTCTTCCACCTCGCCTTGATAACTAAGCTTTATAATTATAAAGATTTCAAATGAAATCATCCAGAACATTTTCCACAGATTACCTCTGAGAAAGTGAAATCCAAACACACGTGAGAAACTTCGATCGATATCGCTGTCGTATGGGTTTCATTGCAACCTGCAGCTCCACCGGTTAAATCCCAGCCGCGCTGTTCTCTGTTTATTTCCCTCCGTTTGCAATGCATAGTTATGCTGCTGAATGTATATTTGTGGACGCAGACTCTGTTTTATCCTCTGCACTGTAATTTTGTGCAAAGTGTGCGGTCCCGTCGCTCAGCTGCACGTGCCGCTGTCTCGGATGACTCCTGTAAACTCTCTCAGAGCTCCATCTACGGGTCAGTGTTCTGGACACGAACATTAAGAGGCGCTCTAAGCTTTGAGAGGATGTGACTTGTGCCTTTAGAGTCTAAGAGCAAAATTAACCATTTTTATCTGAATTTAGGAAACATAAACCCACATACGGGTAAGTGTCTGTGTCCAAAGTTTAGGTTACAAAATGGATATATGGTGTCATTTTTTGCACCATCTATATCCAAAATTCTCTCTAAAGAAATGGGATGACTTGGTTCTAAATTACCCGCGGGAGTGATCGTTAGTGTGCTGGTTGTTTGTCTATATGTGGCTCTGGGATAGACTCCAGCAGATCCCCGTGACCCTACGGAGGATTAAGCGGGTATAGATAATGGATGGATGGATGGACTAGCCATCCTAATTAATTAAATATTAGATTGAATTAATCTAATATTAAATATAGGGTTGATTAAAAGCATGCATGCCAAATTATCAAAAAGGCCTGTTGATTTTATAAAGGATTTAATGTCATAACAACAACTATCCAGCTCCAGGCGCTGGTGACCACACCACTGTTTCCTCTGAAGAGAGAAGAGAAGTTTTTTTTTTAATTATTATTACTTATATTTCTGTGTGGGGCTTTTAAAAATGAAAAGGTTTACTTAAACAGAAGGAAAAGATTGTGGCAGTTTAAAGAAGTACAGGCCCAAACCTCACCAAAGACTGACTGAAAACCGAAGGACAGCAGCCAGAAAAAAACGACTGAATTAGGAGGCAGTAAAGCAGAGTTGAGAGGAACTAGATCAGAGTTGAGAGGTTAGAAAGGTTTGGCCTGTGGAAAAGGATGGACTCCAAAATCTTAGATGCCAGCAGATATACAGATTATGAGTCTAATTCATTCTCAGCTGTATATTTTTTTTCCTCTTAATAATTAAGCTCTGAAAGAGGCAAGCGTGAATATGAATAGACCATCTCTCTTTTCAGCATGCCTCTTTTCCAGTTTTGTGCATGCTTTCAGCACGCAAGAACCTGCAGGAAGACGAAGTGAAAGTGTGTTGAAAGTGAATGTTTTTTCTCCTTTTGTCAGACACACAGGAAGCCAAACGAGCCAGCGGCTTGAACGAGGGAAGTCGAGCGAGTGCTGAGTGAGCCCTTTCACTGTCGGCAGGCGACTTCACACGCCGCAGCAGCGAAACCTCATTAAAAATGGGTCAGTGTGGTGCTCTGACAGCACAGATACCGTTATCAGAGATTCAATAAGCCCTCTTCAAACCTGAACTACTTTCCCTTAATCTGGCAGTAACCTAACGTGTTGGTGTCTGAAATGATCAGGCATTTTTTTTTTTTTGTGCTGTGATCTAACTGGGTCAGACCTGTGAGCGTTTATGTTTCACTTTCAACTAGTCTGACCTGCTAATCGAGGCAGGTTAATTAAATTAGGAGGTGTTTGGAGGAATCTTTTTTTATTTTATTTTATCATGCTGACTTTCAGTTCCAGCCTCTGTCCATCCCAGCGTTTACCTCCATCTGTGTGTGTACTGTAGATGTGTTCGGGGTGTTGGTTGGCGTGGTGACTGGTGATCTAGTCCTCTGACCATCTCACCTCAGTGCTGCTACCTGCATTTGTGTTTATGTGGTCATTTCATTCAGTCATTTGTGTGCTCTCCTCTCTCTGTCCTCCATCCTCTCTCTCTCTCCCCTCTCTTTTTCTTTCTTTACCCAGCTGGTCATCAAGAAGGTCCCCCCATATGATCCAGGTCCTGCTCAAGGTTTCTTCCTCTTAAAGTGGAGTTTTTTCTTGCCACTGTTTGATTTAAAGGTTTTTTTTCTCCCACTGTGGGAGTTTTTTACCTGTCATAATCCTTGTTTAGGATTCAATATTATATTTTTAGTTACTGATATTTGCTCGGGATCATGCTCTGGGTCTGAGCAAGCGCCTAGAGACAATTGACATTGTAACAGACGCTATACAAATAAAATTGAATTGAATTGAAATTGAATCATGTAAATTAATAACATGACAGTCACGTTTGAGATCAAAATAAACTTTATTGTCCCACGACTCGGAAGGTCTGTCAATTACAAGCAGCGGGCGACAAAACGAGGACCCTGATGTTGGCATGACACCCTACAATACATGGGTTAAAGGTAATAAACTATTCTTGAGTTAAAAACACACACACATAAAAACAACTAATATCAATCTAAGACTTTAAAGTGTGAAAATGCCAGTGTGGGTCCTCAGAAACTTAATTACTGTCTCCTATTCTGGCTTTATCTTCTTGTTTTTGTTCGTTTCACAGGCGTTGATATGAATGGACTCTTAAACTCTAATGTCCAACCAGACTTTCCTAATCCGTGGTTTTTATCAGCTGCACTGCTGCGTCATTATGTTTCTTTGCATCCAAGCTGAAAGAACAGGAGGCAGGAGACGAGCCTGAAGCTTCTGCTCTCTGACCCCCCGATAACGTAGCTGTTCACATCCACCGCCGCTTTATTTAGGAAAACGCAACTAGTATGATTTAAAGGTTGGGTAGGAGTTTTTTTTTCTGAAGCAGTTTGTGGCAAATGTGTTCTGGCCCACCAGAAGATCCCAATTATTATTTATTTATTTACCGCAGGGAGGTTCCTGATTATGCGCTACTCACCTGTCCCGGGCCCAGGAGGGCCCAGTGAAAGACAAAGAAACGGGAGCATGCCTTTGTTCCCTCAGCCCTATGTTCCCTCAGCCCTATGTTCCCTCAGCCCTATGTTCCCTCAGCCCTATGTTCCCACAGCCCTATGTTCCCTCAGCCTTATGTTCTCTCATTTCTAAGGTTTTATTTTTCTTTCCAAAATTAGACCCTATGTTCCCACATTTCCTCTATCAGCAATTTGCATCAGATTTTATCCCCATTTCTGCCAATTTGGTCAATTAGTCAATTCGGGCAGCACGGTGGCTTAGTGGGTTGCTTACTGTGTTGCCTCACAGCTAGAAGGTTCCTGGTTCGAACCTCGGCAGGGGCCTTTCTGTGTGGAGTTTGCATGTTCTCCCCGTGCTTGCGTGGGTTTCCTCCGGGTACTCTGGCTTCCTCCCACAGTACAAAGACATGCATGTTAGGTTAATTAGTAATTCTAAATTGACCGTAGGAGTGAATGTGAGTGTGAGTGGTTGTTTGTCTATGTGTGGCCCTGCGATGGACTGGCGACCTGTCCAGGTGAACCCCTGCCTTTCGCCTGTAGACGGCTGGGCTAGGCTCCAGCAGATCCCTGTGACCCTGCAGAGGATGAAACGGGTATAGATAATGGATGTCTGTCTGTGTCTTCGATTCTGTATGTTTTTTTTTTCAGTTTACTTTTTTTTAGTTATGCACTTTGGGTTGCACCCAGTACATGTTTAAAGGGATGGTTCAGAGTAATTTCAACCTAGGGTCCTGCACCATGACCTCGTGCCAAATGCCCTCCAGAAGCTAGTTTTCCCTTGCTCAATCAGTGGCATTTTGAGAAATGGAAATGAGGGAACAAAGGGCTGAGGGAACAAAGGGCTGAGGGAACATAGGGCTGAGGGAACATAGGGACTAATTTTCAAAATTTTCAGTGAAAAAAAAATTCTTAGAAATGAGGGAACATAGGGCTGTGGGATCATTGGGCTGTGGGAACATAGGGATGACCCCTCCTCAGGCATCAGTCATGCCTTGCACAATACTGGACACAACAACCTCTGTGACAAATACATACGTATGAGGTTATATATATAGGTTGCTCCAGCCAGACTGAATCATGGTTGGTCAAAAAAATTTAAGACTGACTTTGGTCATGTAGGTTTCTACACAGTGAATTAAATGTTGTGCTGCATGACTGTCTTCATGTTCACTCTCACAGTTAACTTTACAATGTGTTACATTTACAAGTGGATCGCCGGTAAGATCTCCAAATGTATTGTGGGTAAAATCGTCATCAACAGCCGTCTATCAGCGTCATCATCAGTCACTAGTCAACAGAGTCTATGTGGTGCAGGGTAGGTGGATCACAGATTAATTAAATCATTAGTGGCAGTTCATACAAGCATAAAAGTGGAGCAACAAAACACAAAGAAAAGGAAAAAAAGAGCGCAGGAAAAGACTAAACTAAAAAAGCTGGAGACATATCCTCCTGGAGATGAACCTGACATTGTTGACAGCGAGTCAAGCCCCCCAGAACTGGTACCACAGTCAGGGAGCCAGATTCACAGCTACAATTACTCACAATCACTGATGCTGAAAACAATATGTGAGTTAGTAGTAAACTGTTGATGTGGATGTTATCGGAGTAGCCTGACCGCCTAACGTTATTATTAGGGGCCAGGTAGCCTAATGTTTTGTCCTCAGAGTTGGTATTTATTAACAGCAATGGAAACATGTCAGGCGAAATCGGCACTTGGTACCAAGCAGAATGAATGAATGAATGAATGAATGAATGAATGAATGCTGGTAGCTACTACAACAATAACTGGTGCGTCTCCCGCGTGACGTCACAACCGCATACAACGAATACATTTTAAACAATATATTATGCCATAATACTACAGGTTTGATTGATTTCAAGATGACATGGTCGCTCTTCGTGGTGTTCAACTCTTACTATCAAATGCTTTGAGCTCTGTGTCAAAAATGTAGTAATGCTTGTAAGCCCCGCTGTTGCAGGCATGTTTATGTTGTAAAACGATGTAATCACAAGCTTTATTGGGTTTAAATTGCCCGGTCATGTGCCCCGTCCCCGGCCCGGTAGTGACATGTTCCACCGCTGCTTCTGACGTCTGTTACTTGCTCTCTGAGCTAACATCTGTGTCATTATGCCGCAAACATGAATTCAGTTCTTACACAAAACTGCTCCAATTCAAGTAGCTTTGCTCATTAATATCCAGTAACAGACCCAGAGTTCATCTACCACCGGAGCGCTCCCGCTGACTGATGGGGACACTTCCCACCTGTCGGTTTCAGCCAGTCCGAACCTTCTGGATGGAAGCTGAAACGTCTTCCAGAACAAATAAAAAAGAAGTCCATTTTCCTCGATTCAAACCTCTGAGAGTCGTCACGACCTGGATGACAGAGTCTGCATCAGCACCTGAAATATTCCTTCAACAGCTCATTTCCTTGACTAAAAATAAGCAGTTAGGTCATTTCTGAAAGTCTTTTTTTAAAAGCTGTTGTTATTTATAGACACTTCATTACCTTCAAAGTCACATGTGCATTAGCTTTTTGTTGTTTTTTTTTTAGGCTCCAGTATTTTCGCTTCCTCTTGCGCCTTCACCCGTTCCTGTGCCACAGGACGCACTGAGTGTGTGTGGAGTGATGACACTGTAGGTATCAAAGACGTCACCGTTTGTTTTGGAGGGATGTTGTCCACAAGCAAAAATGGCACGTAGGCGGATGGAAAGGTAACAAATAGATGACCGGAACTGCTGGCTTTTCACAGATAACTTATGTTCATGCACTTTTGCAGATGATTAGGGACAATAGGTCTGATGTAAGTTTCTGTGTGTTGTGTGTGTGTGTGTGCAGAGCTGATTAGTCCACTTAGACAGACGACGGTCTAAAGCCGTCCTGATTAAAAGAGGTAATAAGTTCTGGCATAGTGAGTGTGTCAGGGGTCCCATCTGTTGTGGTCGGCGCGTCCAGTGAAGCGTGGAGGCGTGTACGTGAGAAGGCGCTGTGGTCGGAAGCTGAGGCTCTTTTCTTTTCCCATTTGTTTCAACTTTACCAGAAAACACACACACGAATCACAAATCTGATCTAAGGGGGTAAAAAAAATGACAGAAACTAAACAGGACTCTAAGTTGACTGTAGGTGTGAGGCGTAAACGTCAGATTGACTCATTTGAGCCTGCAGCAGATAGCCCAGTGGCAGCTGGGATACCCCCAGCACCCCCAGCACCCCCCTTGACCCTGGATGGGACCAAAGCCAGAACAGAACTGGAATAGGAATGATTTTGTGTGCTTTTCTATTACTGTTAATGTTCACTTTGTTGCTCGTTGCTGAAGCGCATTGGCTACCGTTGTTGTTGCACGCTTGCAGACTTTCCCTGACGGCTCCAGCCGATGGAAAGAAAATCCATAATGACACATAATGCAAAACAAGGCAAAGCAATCCAGAGCAGGGTGTTTCTGAAGAAAAATACACCCCCACACATTTCTGATGCATCATAAGACATGAGAGGAAAACCTTGGTCTGGTCTGTCTGTTAGTTCTCAGTTGTGTTGAAGATATTGGATGAATAAGTTAAAAAAAAAAAAAAAGATTGTATTAGTCCAACAGAAATGGAGTGCAGGCATAGCATCTTAGTCTGAGTAACTTCTCATAGTCGGACTAACACGCCAGATGAATGCAGTCGCAGTAGAGCTCAAGTCCCTGCAAGCCAGCCAGCGTTGCCAGGTGTACGATAATTATCGGATTTGTACAATAATTTAGGACCTCAGTACGATGTACATCAATAAATCCAAAAAAAGGCCAAATGTACGATAATTTGACTATTTCAAATTATTGCCTGCCGCAACTGTTTGCCAGAGAGTGGTATCTGTTCCCATGTGACATGTTTCCAGCTAATCGTGCTTTGCTAAGCGTGAGATACGAGAATGTTTGTCTCAGAACAACTAGCATGAGAGGCTGAATGGTCACTTGTGCCCACAAGACGCTCACAGTCAGGACCATATCAGGAAGTCGAGCGAGCGAGATTTAAACAGAGTTTAAGCAGAAGAGAAAAACCAAGGGGAAAAAATTAGTCTCCAAAATTGCCTCCAGGCCTCATAATTTGGCTTTTAGTTCCCACCTCTAATTTGTTTTGGGGGGACACATTAGTCTAACGCAACTGTGAGTTTGTGCTGATGTGGTGCCATTAACCCATTCCGTACTGACGCCACGAAGCTGTGAGTGTCTGTGGGATGCTATTGATTACTAGAGTGATTATATTTGACTATAGCGCATCATTGGGCTTGTTTTGTCTGACAGATGTACGATAATTTCCCTCAAAATACGATAATTTTGAGTCTGGTTCGATAATCCTACATTTCCCACCTGGGAACGCTAACGCCAGCGTCCATGCAAACGGGGCTGGTAGCTCATCGAAAACCAAAAAATCCCACACATTGGCTTCACTTTGGCTCTACATAAAAAACACGATACACTTTGCACGTTGAAATAAAAGCATCATTTTAAAAACTCAAAGGCTGCTCTCTCTTAGTTTCGTTCTCTCAGCTGGTGATGTGAACATGAATCAAGGTTAACAGTGATATTTTTACACACAGGATTTGATTTTCACTTCAGCGGTGACTCAAGATAAACTGCTGTATAAGACACTCAACTGGTTTCCCATCATGCTCTCTCTCCCAGGTGATGATGGAGCAGTTGTGATCAAATCAACTGCACATGTCGACAGCCGGACCGTTTCACTCTTATGCCTTTTCAGTGAGAGAGCTGCAGAGCAGCCTTACTCAAGACCAACTGGTCACACGGTGACTAATGCGTGCGAGCGCACACACAAACACAGAATCAGGGGGATATAAACAAACTTCTGTCTTTTTGATCGACCAGACTTGACTAATATATAGGAGTGGAAAGAACCGAATCGACTGCTGACGTCCTCACTGTACTTTTATTCACACAGTAGTCACCATACAGACACACGCACACACACAACACACACACATTTTAGACGCATTCTTTCTACTTTTAGACCGCTGGAAATAATCACAAATCGAAGTGTGCAAAGTAAAAAAACTACCCTCTTTTAACGTCACACTGAATGGTTACCAGAACTGCTATATGATGCTAAATTTGCGAACAAACTGCGTTAGTGTGTGATATGTCTGTGGTTTATTATTGGGAAATGGCTAAAATATTCTATTACTCAACGTTTTACTGACATTTTGTGGGGGTGTTGTGTACTGGGGAACTGAAAGCAAACTTGGAAGGTTTTATCCCTAATATAGAAATAAAACAGTAACTACCAACAAAGAAACATGGGATCTTAATCCTTTTTTTTAATTATTATTCAGAGCTCAGCACATCCATACCAGATGAATTCAGAAAGATACCAGGAGTCATCCCTTTAGAGAAGAAAGGACATTTTCACCATTTTTTTCCTCCATCCAGAAAAGAAGTGAAATGTATGTTTCAGAAATAAAATGGTCTGAGTCAAACAGGAGATAAAAATAGAGCTTTGAAAGCATGAAAGTACTTAAGAGTTGCCTTTATGCTTTTGAAGTATCGTGTTTTGCGGTGCAACGTACCGAACGCTAGAGCCAACGCTATCTAAACCTCCGTGCACGAAGGAGCAAACCGTATAGGAAGAATGATGAGCTTTAGGCCCCAGTTTTGTATTAATCGTATAAAAATGTTCAATTCAATTCAATTTTATTTGTATAGCGTCTGTTACAATGTCAATCGTCTCTAGGTGCTTTACAAATGCTTTGCAAATGCCATTAACTAAAATTATAATATTAAATCCAAATCAAGGATAATGGCAAGTAAAAAAAACTCCCACAAAGGGAGAAATAAACCTTAAGCAAAACAGTGTCAAGGAAAAACTCCACTTTAAGGAGGAAGAAACCTTGAGCAGGACCTGGATCATATGGGGGGACCTTCCTGATGAAGACCAGCTGGTTAAAGAAAGAAAAAGAGAGGAGAGACAGGACAGAGAGAGGATGGAGGACAGAGAGAGGAGAGACACAAATGACTGAAATGACTACAGTGATCCCTTATTTTTCGCAGTTAATGGGGACCGGGCCCCCCCCCGCGTAACTCAAAATCCGCGGACTGGAGCCGGAGCCCACCGAGCCTAAATAATGTGTTTAAAATATGTTTAAAAACCCTAAAAAACCTTAGCGAGGCACTGCAGTGAAACAAGACAAAGGCTCAACTGTGGTCTTTCTGTTACCTTCACAGCCTCTGGTCTCTGAACCGTAGTAAAGAAACCACTGGTATTGTGCTATTTTTGGCTCATGATTAGCGGCTAACACGCCAACAACAACAAAAGAAAAAGTCCGGTTTTCTCTGCGTGGAACAAGCACTTTATTCTGGCACTGCAGGAACTTGTAACATCACACAGGTTGTATTGTTGGGCTCCTGTCGGGTAACAGAGAATGTAAATCTATACACGCTGGGCTGCTGTTGATGCTCACTACACTTTTCATCTAACCCTGTTTTCTTCTGCCGTCCATCGACACACACACTACATTATCCATAAGGCCACACCATTACCCATAAGGCCACCTTCTTAAAGGGGCCAGGCTGGCTCACAACAATTCTTCACTGTGAGAGAACGTGCACAACATCCTGTGATGTTTCTGTGATTTTAAACAATTTTTTTAAATTATATTATACATTTCTGAAAAAATCTGCGAAGCACTAGAAACCACGGAACTTAAACCGCGAATTGGTGAGGGATCACTGTATATAAACAGATGCAGGTAGCAGCACTGAGGTGAGATGGTCAGAGGACTAGATCACCGGTCACCACACCAGCCAACACATCAACACACACAGGTGGAGGAAACTCTGGCCTGCAAACACATAGAAAGAAAAGAGAAAAAAGGTTGTCGATAAAGCGAGGCGATCGGTTGTTTCTTCATTTGCAAAGCCACGCAGTCGAAGAAACACTCCTTCACTCGTGAGAACGTGTGAAATGAGATCCCCAGAGGCGTTTATGGACGGAGCTAGATGCTCCCGTCGTCAGGTAACCTGCTAGCTGCTTTCCCAAACTCATGCGCAGTGCTTTAAACCTCAACATGAATCTTCAAAAACATGTTCAAATGGAACGACGACCCCCCCGTCGTGTCATCTCCCTGTCCCTCTCTCTCTGGGTCACAGATGAAAGGCTTCTGGGTAATATGAGGAGCTAAATGTTCGCTCACACGCTCCGGGTGCATGAGTCTGGAGCTCCACAGCGACATGCAAACACTCAGTAAACCTCAGAGGTGCAGCGTAGAGGGCGTCGCTGCTGCATGTGTTTGCCGGCGTCTGCTCGTAGGATTTACAGAAGAAAAAAGGAGGAAACTGAGAGCAGGACTTGCAGTCCTGAATGAGCTGCCATCATTGTGAGGTATAATGACACCATTATAAGGCGTTATTATACAAACTGATTGAGCCTTCAACGCTTTAACCTTAGAGGTCCACTTGTTATAAGCCTCTAAATCACTAAAATAGTCCTTATGTGCTGTTACACCGAATGAAATGTGTCACGTGTAAATAAAGCTGGCAGGTGGAGGGAAATTAGAGGAGACGGGACAATTATCACAAAATGAAACAAGAGAAAACGACGACATGAATTATTCACATTGACACCTTTGGCTGTGAAACTGAATATCTTCGACCTCCTGTGCTAATCGTCGCCCCCACCACCACCTCTCTAATCCCCCCCCTCTCTCTCTAAGCTTCTCCCACTCTTCCTCTCCATTTGAAGCTCTCCCTCAGGCTGCCATTACATCATGAACTGCCCCCCCCTCCCGCCTCCTTTGTATCATATTCTAAACTTTGTGTTGCTGTTTATTTCTGGTTGATGGACCTCTGTGCTAATTAGTCCAAAGTGGGCCAGAACTTATAGATCACCGTAACATTTTGCTTCAAAACAGCCGAGGACGAGCAGGATGACGGTTACAACGATGCATGCGTGCCGCTGACCCTGCAGACTGGAGGAACCCCCCTCCAGCACCTCCTCTCGAGAGCTGAGCAATTTTATCGATTCTGCGATATATATATATATATATATATATCGATATTTTATCGAGTATCGAGTATTGATTTTTCAGCCGCGGGTATCGATATTCTAAGCTTCTTTCATAACCCACCTTTAAAAGCTTGCATGCAACAAATTGCACTGTTTAAATGAATGAAACTATTTTTCTCAACACATCTTTTATTCATTTTGTCCAACATTTGCAAGCTGCCTGTCAGCCATATAATGTGTAATTGATGCTTTCAGTTCAATTAATTCAAACAAAGTCATTGGAACACTCACAAGATGTCACCAAAATCACTTTGTCCCTTTAAAATCTTTCAGAAAATGATGTAAATGTATTGTAAGATGAATATCGATATATATCGTATTGTGAGCTGAATATCGTGTATCGTATCGCAATATTAGTGTATTGCTACAGCCCTACTCCTCTCTGTCCACTCTGGAGAAGCATTCCTTCATGCACACGTTGGCGGTCCGTTTCCTGGTCGTGGCGCCGCCACCTTCTGTTCTGCCGTGCACGCCGCAGCACTTTCAGTCATCTTTGTGGACCTGCGCAGAGCCTTTTGGAAACTTGAACTTGCTGTATTAAATGCGTCAAAAACAAGGTCTTAGAAGGCATCAGATTCTTCTTTTAAACTTCCTCGAGGCTTTAAATGCTCGGAGGTCCGCGTACCAGGGTCAGTAACCGACCTGAATGTGTCGGAACCATGATTCTGGTCCCTTTTCTTTTCCCTTTCCAGGTCCCTTACGCTTTTCCTCTTAAATTGAGGAGCTGGAACAACAAGCAGGTGAACATGTGACTAGGTTACACCAGCGGCAGGCTCAGGTGACAGGGAGTCGTCCAGATGTGCAACATAATGTGATTTATCTTCACATTATCTCTCGATGACGGTTTTTTAAACTGGCTCGGTGACCACAGTCAGGACTGGAGGATCATGTTACACACATTTGGGCGAATAAAAAAGAAACAATTACAAAATAACTGAATCGCTCTTCTTTTTGGTATCAACCCCTTTCTGTTGTGAGTATTTAATTTTAAAACATTACATATCGCTTAATTATCTGGCCTCATTTATGGTTGGAAAGTTTTTGCACATTAGTTTGGATTAAAACATTTTTTTTAATATCATCTGATCATCAATAATCGATAAAACACTGACGACAAGCAGATTTTTACATAAATGTCCTCAGTGTTGTGCCTGAACGCGTTCATTGAATGAAAGTTCATAAACTAGTTAAAATTTTGTGTGAACGTGAACTGAGCGCACTCTCTTTCACCAGCGTCAGGTGTGAACGAGTTCATTTGGGCAGTTGTGAACGACGCTCTTTCAAAGTTCACGCACGGTTAAAACCGTTCCAGGTTTCCAGCGAATTCCATTTAAAATCCACCACAAACGAGCCTGATATGTATCTGAAGAAATCAATCAAACATGTCAACACGGCTGTCGCTTCTGTCACGCTAACAATTGCGTCATCAAACGTTTAAAACGATCATGAAGGAAGATGAAAGCTACAGTTATGCAGAGCTGAATGGCTGCGGTTACATGATGTTTTTTAAGTCGGAATTAAAATTCTTCGAGTTTACATGGAAATAGTAATTCCGAATTAAGGTTTACATGGAAAACACATTAGTTCGGCTTTATCCAACTCCGCTTTAGGTCTGGGGGTTGGGAAGGGATCTGATTGGATAGGGGGGGCGGACGTCTTTACATCTACCAGAAGAAAACAAACTTAGCTAACTCGGTTAGCAACAACATTCCACTTATTTTTGACCTGGGTGGCGTCTCTATCTGTGAAACCTCCTTCATTTAACCTGACCGCTTTGAAAAGCTCACAATTTTTATGTTTCCTGCCATCTGTTCTTTTAATTATTTCCAGTTCCTCCAAGCTATTTATTAAATAAATCGTCTCTGCTCTTGAACACCATTTACTGCATGCTGCCGGAAAATAAGCGTCATCGCGACAGACGGGCAAGAGAACGAGCATGCGCAGAGAGACGGGAATTAATTTAAAGAGGAATGAGTGTATACATGACCGCGGAATTACTTAATGCGGAATTAAAATGGGAATAAACCAGCCACTTACTTCAGAATTAAGTTAATTCGGAATTGATATTTTCATATGGAATTAAGTGTTTACATGGTAACTTTTATTTGGCTTTAACTTTAATTCTGAATTAAAGAGGAATTAAACTTCCCATGTAAACGCACCCAATGAGCGTCCCGACTCCGGGGGGGTGGGGGGTGGGGGGGGGGTGGGGGGGGTGTTGAAATATTGAAATGGAGAAAGAAACATTTGCACCTTAAGGACCTGTTTTGTCCTATAATAAAGACCATTTAGCAGCAAGTTTTTCCTCATATTTTTAATATACTGTAGAGCAGTGATTCCCAAAGTGTGGGCCGCGGCCCCCTGGTGGGCCGTCATGGTACTGCAGGTGAGCCGTGAGAGGTCATTAAAATTAAACAAATATGTTTTAAATTCTTGATCTTTTTAAATATGTTTTGAATTACTGTAAAATATTCATGACATTATTAAAAAAAACATTAAGGAGTAATAAAACAAACCAGTTAAGTGTTATTCTACTGTCATCTTAACTTAATATGACAAGTGTGACCTTATTTGTTGACCCCTCACATTCATATCAGAACACAGGTTCTAGTCCTGTATGTGATGAAAGGTTTGGGTGGACCGCGTATATTTTTCACATTTCAAATTGGGCCTTGGTGTTCTAAAGTTTGGGAATGGCTGCTGTAGAGAGAAACTGAAAGGGAAATTACAGTTTTACATGGGCTGTCCCTTCAATGCTAATGTGAACCCTGGTTGGTTAAAGATTCAGAATTGGACCAATAGTTTTCGACAGTTAAAATGGATAAAATAATTGCTGTTTGTGGTGGTGTAGTATATGGGCAGTGGTAATCATTTTGACAAATAATTGCTTGCAGCAACATTAAAAAATAATAAGAAAAAATAACTAGAAATGAACTATTTAGCTCATTTTTTGAAATGATGAACTGAACTAGTTTGTGTAGAAAGTGAACTTGCCCTGAACACTGAATGTCCTGCTAACGTCTCTTGCAGCCTGCGTGCTAAACTGGTCTGGAGCATCAATTGTTTTATCTCTCTTTCTGTCCGTCTTTCCTCCTTCACTGTCCGTTTGTTCGCAGCTGTCACTTTCTTGTCAGCACTGCAGGACAATTTCATTCGCCTAAGGTCGCCGTGCGTGCGAGCGTGTCACTGCATTTCACTGGCCAACGCCGCCCATCATGCATCATGCTTATTCAGGCTCCTGCTCCATACCATGAGGCAGATTAGTGTCTGTGTGTGCGTGCATCCACGTCTTAGACACACGCCTTATCACAACACAGACGGCAGCGCGGCTACAGGGACAAGACAGTTGTTATTCTAAATCGAGGGTGTGTGTTTTTACTTCTTAAGGCCACAAAGGCCGCAGAGGACCCCAGGTGGAACGGCAACAAGAGAAGATGTCCGTGTGTTTAGACAGTAGACTCGATGCCTCGTCCGTCCCTGCGATGCCAGGAATGTCGTCGCAGGCCGAGCTCTCTCTCAGGTCGGAGCACAGTTGTTGGCCGCAGGGAGAAGAAAGATCACTGAAGAAGATTTACACCTCGGGCCTTTGAGGCTGACGACGCGCCACCCGGCTTTCAAGGCAGGGGCACTCTTCTTTGCTACAGAAGAGTGTCCCAGGGTTAGGGTTAGGGTTAGGAGTTAGGGTTAGGGTAGGGTTAGGAGTTAGGAGTTAGGTTTACGGTTAGGGTAGGGTTAGGAGTTAGGGTTACGGTTAGGGTAGGGTTAGGAGTTAGAGTTAGGGTTAGGGTAGGGTTAGGAGTTAGGTTAGGGTTAGGAGTTAGGGTTACGGTTAGGGTAGGGTTAGGAGTTAGGGTTAGGGTTAGGAGTTAGGGTTAGGGTAGGGTTAGGAGTTAGGGTTACGGTTAGGGTAGGGTTAGGAGTTAGGGTTAGGGTTAGGAGTTAGGGTTAGGGTAGGGTTAGGAGTTAGGGTTAGGAGTTAGGGGTAGGGTTTGTGTTGAGGGCTTTGTCGAGACAAGCCTCTACTCCTTCCACCGTCCGATGACGTCCTGGAAATATGGAGTAGGTTTCTTCTTGCACACGACTCAAAGTCCAGTTGAGGTCCATTCGGCGTACTATTCACTTCGTGTTGTGCATGGTGTAGGCGCACTTGAGCCAGCCAAGGCTATTGAGTATAAGATGTGATGTGGGGTTAGGGTTAGGGCTAGGGTTAACCCTAACCCTCACCCAATCCAAATGTAAATCAGACACCAGTGCCCGGTCTCAGTTTGCCTGTGGTCCATTTCGTAACTCCTATAAGTCACAACGTACATGGGCGGTTC
Organism: Hirundichthys speculiger; assembly: GCA_018398805.1. Classification (NCBI taxonomy): domain Eukaryota; kingdom Metazoa; phylum Chordata; class Actinopteri; order Beloniformes; family Exocoetidae; genus Hirundichthys; species Hirundichthys speculiger. Next base: position 2,580,582 of record JAGFBZ010001678.1, read on the forward strand.
AACAGAGTTAAGTGTTATCAGATGGGACCAGGTACCGCCATGGATGGCAAGGATTGACATATCCTTGATAAGAAGATACGAACTCTGCGTCACCCGCTGCTGCAGGCGCTTACTGCACTGGCAGGGCTCCACCTATACATGTCTGGCTATAACACGTCTATTACAATGTTGCATCTCATCCTATACGGTTATTTCTTCACAAGCTAAATGCGCAAGTCAAAACATGTATATAAGATCATTTTGGAGTTCCCTTGATTTTGTCAATGGGGCGAGATGTTGAAATCCACTTCCAGTAACTATGCTGAGGTGAGTTGATGGAGGGGTGGGGGGGTTGGTGTCAAACTCTGGAGCTGACAGCAAATAAGCTTATTTCCATTTCCAATTGCAGGACTGATAGGAACCACAGGAAAGTATTATTTTCTATGATTGTCCTGATTCAGCGATGGAGGCCTGTCTGATCCGGTTACAGCCTCAGGTTTTTCACCAGTTGTACACATGGGAGAAAAGAAGAACAGGGAAAATTTTCTCAAGCGTTTCAGTGGCACAGTGACGTCACTGAAACAACAGACTCATGCAAATGGAAAAGCAAAAAAAACAAAACAATGTTTATTCCTGGAGCTCAGTTCTTCAATCCGGGTCCTCGGGACCAACAGCGTGCTTTAGACCAGTGGTTCTCAACTGGTCTGGCTTCAGGACCCACCATCACCCTTAATGACAAGCCACGACCCAAATCAAGGAAAATTTCCAACTTCTTAAATGTATTGAATGAAAAGATCGTGCAGTTTGAATCGGAGATAGTAGAATAGAATATCACAGAATGCCAACACAAAAAAATAAGTTTACTGGTGAACCAAAATGGCAAAAACCAAAATGGCATAACCAAAATGACTTCAAGTGGGAAATATTCCCTTTGATGCTCAATTAGCTGCATTTTAATTGAATCCAAAACTCTTCACTTCAGTAACTTCAACCTTCAACAGACTCAACATGCACAACATAAAATAAAAAAAGTGCAACCACTGAGCAGTAGTTTCAAAAAGAACTCAAATATGTAGCATTTGCTGAGTACCCACTTCCTGAATATATAACAATTTCCTATCAAAACTATCTAGTCACTTATTTAAGCATTAATCATAAGGCTGACATAACAATCAGAACATTTCAGTAACAGCCATTTTTAAGACTCAACAGTGATTTTATGCACAAATATGAAATAAAACAGTGCAACCACTGAGCAGTAGTTTCAAAAAGAACTCAAAAATCTTCAAGATAAGAAAATCCATATCTCATATATTCTTCGTTGTATCTGTGTTTCACCTGCTCAACATATGTAAACAAACTTTGCAGGTCTTTTTCTATGGTGTGAACGGGTGGTGTCAACTCACATTACAGGGCATTATTGCCATCTACTGTTAAGGAGTATGAATGACACTCATTTTTTTGTTTGTTTATTTGTTTGTTAGTTTTTTTAGCATTTTCTTCCCCAGGCAAAGGCCCATGACCCACTGAAAACAGGTCTGCGACCCACTTTTGGGTTGCGACCCACCAGTTGAGAACCACTGCTTTAGATGACCACCGCCAATTCAGTTAGAGGGTCACTGGCGGACTTGTGGGAAAGCTGATCATCATTCGATCGGTTGCCTCATACGCTGGCATGAATCCTCCCCCGCTCACTGTATACTTGAAGAAATAATCACAATTTAGGCTGTACTCCCTGTAAAACCATGAAAATTTTCCAGCTCATTTCCTTCTCGTAACATTATGACATCTCCAGCGTCAGAAGTGACTCAGTTTCAGTGAAATCAATTGATTTTTTTTCTGCAGAAACACTGCTAATCCCTGAACGATTGCTTTTTTTCTGTTTGTCTTTTAGATTTAAGGATGAATTGATGCAAAGTGACCCCCTCCCGGTTTCCTTCAAGGTTGTAGTGCGCGTCTCCAGCCTCAGGTGGCGCTCTCCTCCACATCAACTCACCCTCCGCGGGCCTCGGTTTCGGCCACCTGCCGGGATCGAGGCCGTCACCTCTCTGTCATGGGACCCTCGATGTAGCCGGGAGGCCACCCTGACAGGCGACAGCAGGTTCCCTCCAGTGTTGCCGCCATCACATTAGTGTGCACGTGTGTGCGCGTACCGGCACTGATGGGAAGTGACAAGAGTTTCACATTTTCCTGCAGCAACTGCCGTGTCATTGTTTTTACAGTCGGGAGTTCCAGGGTCATATATCAGTGTTTTGTTTTTTTTTGTACTATTGTTTTTTGGGCTGCGCCTTAATTACGCCTCTCTCTCAACTGCTTAGTAGTTTAGGAGGTCTACACCAGGGGTGTCACTGAGGGCCACATCAGCATCATGGTGGCCCTCGAAGGGCCAGATCGACAGCATGAATGTAAAAAAATGCAATAAAAATCAAAATGAATTAAACTACACCTTATTATATTGTTAAATAATGGTTTCTTTATTTATTATGTATTCAAGTTTCAAATATTTAAGTCATTGTTATATTAAACTCAGTGTTTGTGGTAAACATCACTGAGATTATCCATTAGCTTGGTTTCAGAAGCGGAAACCGTTCTTTGTTTTTCTTGCGGGCTAAATTTAGCATACTTAGCTCCGTGTTTGCTGTCAAAATGCTGACGTAGATTAAACTCTTTCTTGACTGACACCTGCCTCATAACATAAAAGACACACTGTTTTTTCACCTTGAGATACAAACTTGTAATAGTTTTCCCATCATTCATGAAACTGTCTTGCTCATAGCTATCATTATCGTTGTGGGTAAGGACAAAATGCATGATGGGAGATGCAGTTTATTGTCAATATGCGCTTTAAAGCGGTGAAAGCTTATCTTGAGTCTTAAAATATTGATTTAAAATTTAAGCCAATAATGCACAAGCTCTCGAGGGCCACATAAAATGATGTGACTGGGCCACATTTGGCCCGCGGGCCTTGTGTTTGACACATTTGGTCTACACGATAAAGCGGCACAAATATGAGCGGACTGGTTTCTGAGTACCGTCGGTCACTCCAACGTCCGGACGACAAAGAAAGAGAGAAAACCGCAGGAGTGGGGGCAGCTGCCAGTCAACGTGTCAGTGTTTAGACACTTGTAACAACGGCTCAGGCCCACCCACTCACTTAACGCCCACGTCACAATCTAGAAAGTGTGCTGTTAAGGTTTCTGTGAAAGAAAGTGAAAAACATCTTAAAGCAACCTTTTTTGTCTTTAGTTCCAGATGACGGCACGACGGAGATGCACCTTCTCGCTTCTTAAACTGGTTTGTTTCAGTGCAGACAAGAAAACAAAAGAAGGGGGGGGGGGGGGGGGGGGGCTGAAAAAGGAAAAAGAGAAAGATGAATAGGTGAAGCTGAGAGACAGAAATAAAACTCTGAAACTCCTTTGCAGCTTAGCCTTTGTTCAGACATGCTGCTGCCAATGTGTGTAGATGTGTGTGGTATTTTCTCAGGACAGATTTACAGCAGGTTTGGCCTTGTGTTTGGTGTGTGTGTGTGTGTGTGTGTGTGTGTGTGTGAGACGATTCAGAACAGGTGTGTCAGCGTGTGTGTGTGTGTGTGCGCCTGGCTTTCGTCACAGTCAGGTGAAGAGTTCAGAGTTCGTTTTGCAGGAAGGGAAAGTTTGCTGGCAGCTTGTCACTCTCCTGACCAGCTCAGGCGTGTTCATGCGACATCTCCGTCATGTCAGGAGCTTATATCCCCAGTTTGGATCTTTGATCATGTCCAGCTCAGGCTCTCTCCTTTCCCCAGAGTGACAGCATCTCTTGTTGTTGCCCAGTGAAACATCATCTCATCATGTCGGGTTTTTAACACTGTTAAGCTTATGTTACTTTTCAAACCCGAGGAAGCTGGTTTCGTTTCTGCTGAACCGTTGGGATTCTCACTCCAGGTCGCGCACACACACACAATGGGGGGGGGGGGGGGGGGGTGAAACGTGAAATGCATATAATGTTGAATGCAATTTTGCATTTTGAAGATCCTTCATTCACATAATTAATAATAGCAAATCTCATGCAGCTTCTCCTTAAATCAGGGAAAGCACATGCTCTCCGACACACGGAGGGCCAAAGTTTCCGTTAGCTCCCTGAAGCTCACATCATCAAAGCGTTTCTGCCTACGAAGAAAAAAGACACCTTGTTGGATTATTAGCATTTTCATTACCTGGTGACCTGTGATGATTGGCTGGACAGGGGGGGAACGTAGCCGCTCTTTAACACTTACAACCTCTCACTAATCAGTCCAGTTTAGGAGGCCAAAGACTATGCGATCGCTTAAGCCCTAGCTTGTTCTTTTCACTCCAATATGGCGACTGCGCTTTGTCGTCAAGGTGTGTGTCGCGTAGCTGCGGGAGGTCTATATGGGCACGGACACATTTATTCTTTACACACCCCCCCTCTACTGTCAACACAATCAATCAATAATGCTTACATCAATTCTCCATGTACAGGTCTATAGCTTGGTAGAAGGTGTTCATCCAGTTTTCTTGTTAGTAGTTTCTGCTTCTTACATATCATCCTCTGAGTTTGTTTGCTGTCACAACACAATCCACTACACAACACCCCTCACACTTCACAACCCAGCACACACCACACCCTCACTGTCCTGTCTCTTTAAATGTCTTGTCTTTAAATGTTTCACTGCTGGTGTTTTTTTGGTCTTCCCTGACAAAATCAGGATTTAAGATATTAATAAAGATGTTAGAAATTACTGCCAGAGAGGACGGGTGAAGGACACATTCACCCTTCACACCCCCACAAAAAAAAAAAAAAAAGTCTGCTATAAGATTAAATTGCATATACATACTAGATGGTTTTGATAGACAATGGCACTAACCTGAATGTAAATGCAGACAAAAAAAAGAAAGTTCTGTTAGCATTAGCTCTGGTCCATAGATCTGTCCCACACCAGACCTTATAACATCAGACAGTCGCAGCATTGTATTAATATAACTAATAAAGTGACGTTAACATCACTAGCCTCACTTTATACCTAACAAAATAAATATCCAGGGCCATATATATTTGTAGACAACGAGGCAGGCTTATAGGTGGCTAGCAAGCTAGCCGGAATGCTAACGGAGAGATGTTTTCACTCATCACCCTCCCTGCTGCTAGATTATATTACTTTTACTAAACGGTGGTTAAATCAATCATCTAATAAACAAAGCTAACTTACCTTGGAGTAAATGTTGGTCTGTTTTTTTCTTTCCCCACGTTCAGTTGCTTGTGTGGACGGACACAACTTAACCTACAGCTGCATTCTCCAGCATTTGTTTCGGCTTGGGAAAGAGAATAAAAATGTCCCTCCAAACGTTCTGGACACCTCCAGTCACTGTTGCAGGTCCCCAGCAGCAATATTTCACCACGGCGTTATTCTAGTGTAATGTAAATACGGCTGATAGGCATCGGAAAAATGGCAAAATAACATTGTCCTTAATGGAGGAGCAGCGAGAATGTCCGACCTAGCAACAGTAACTAGGAAGGAGGCGGTGCTTACCGAAAGGTCACTTGACTAGCAGGGAGTTTCAAGCTTATACGGTGATCTAGTCCTCTGACCGTCTCACCTCAGTGCTGCTACCTGCATCTGTTTATATAATCATTACATTCAGTCATTTGTGTCTCTCCTCTCTCTGTCCTCCATCCTCTCTCTGTCCTGTCTCTCCTCTTTTTTCTTTCTTTATCCAGCTGGTCTTCATCAGGAAGGTCCCCCCATATGATCCAGGTCCTGCTCAAGGTTTCTTCCTCTCTTTTCTTGCCTCTGTTTGGCTTTTTCTCCCACTGTGGGAGTTTTTTTACTTGTCATTATCCATGTTTAGGATTTAATATTATAATTTAAGTTAATGATATTTGCTCGGGGGTCATGCTCTGGGTCTCTGTAAAGCGTCTAAAGACAACTGAGATTGTAACAGACACTATAGAAATAAAATTGAGTATGGCTTTAACAGCTCGTCATTGGTCAGTTTGAAGTGATGCCTTCTGGATGGAAGGTGAGACGTCTTGAAGAACAAAGAAAAAAGAAAGTCCAGTTATCTGGATTCAAGCCTTTGGGGAATTATAACAGGCCTTTGGTAGTGCTGCCTCTGGAGGACTGATGTAGACGTCTGCGGCTGAAGTAGGAGGACAGTCATCTGACCGGTTACTTGAAAGGTCACATTTAACGTCCAAACCAAACCCTGAGGTCATGACTGCTTTGTTCCACAACATCCTCCATCTTTGACTGTGACCTCTAAACATCTGAGACAAAAATACGGTCGAAGAGAACTTAGAAAAAAACAAAAAACTAAGAAGTCATTGCATGATCTATCATTTTAATAAACTCAAAAAAGGCTGTTATTCAATTAAAAGTGAAAGATTTGAGGTGTGTTTCCCAACTGGTGAAGCGTGCAAAGTGAAACGGGATGTGGGGAGGTTTCTGCAGCCTGACTGGCCACAGCCGAGCGCAGGTCTGTCAGCTGACCGAGAACGTTCACGAGGCCACGGTGCAAATGATCGGCCACATCTGTCACGTTCATCAGTTCTGAGTTTACCCGTCTGGACGGGACGCCGCTGCGTTCAGAAAACCTGACGGGACGCCACCACGCTTTCTGCTCCTCCTCTCTTCCTCACCGTTTCCACATCTCCTTTATCGCACCGCTGTTTGTGCTGCTGGAATCCTTTTTTTCTTTTTCTTTTTTTTTAATGTTTCCACACAGTTTTGGAAAGCAGGAGGATGTGAGCGAAAGAGGAAGCGGGAGATAATGAAGATGACAGCCTGTTGTTAGTTTTGCAGCCAGTGTGTGTGTGTGCATGTGTGCATGCTTGTATGTGTGTCCTGCAAAAGTTAGTTAACTTCCACGACAAACCTTTAATTCAGCTCTTTGTTTTATGGCCTGAGAGAGCTTCGTCCATTAGGTCATGCTTTCTGTCTGCCAGTTTGGCGCGGCTCAACATCAACAAATGTAATGAGATTAAAGTAATCTGATTACAACTGGAATCTTACAGGTTTAGTGTTAACACAACAAGGACAGTTTTCCTTACCTTTGTCTGTTCACAGACAGACAGTTCACAGCGATGCAGTCTAGTGTAGGCATTTATATTGTGTGACTACAAAATGAAAATCCTTCTGTTTATACAGGAAGAAAAATCAACTGTGTTTGACTTAAAACTCAATCTGCTTGCATAATATAATACTGAGTGGCCACTTTTCCATGTTTCCAACTTAGCAACAGTGTTATTATGATAAATTATCATCTTAAATGTGAATTGAGGCTCAAAATTTGATGTAAATGTATGTTGTAATTAGGGCTGGGCAAGTTAACGAATGAGTCTGACACCCCTGGCCTAACTGAAGGTGAGCAGGTGTGTGTGTGTGTGTGTGGTGGGGGGGGGGAGCTCACACGTGTCACAGCAGTATGCAACGTGAACGATCAGATCAGTTTTGAGGACATCACTCCTTGGTTTCTGACTGGATCTAGTTTCTTCACGCTCAGAAAAAAAACAACAAAAAACACAAAGCCCAGAAAACATACTTTCATGCCCGTCACCTCGTCCTGATCAAAAAATGTGGTTATTTGCAATCACTTCAAGTGCTGACTTTTTAAAAGCAAAACCTGTTATTTCTCTGCTTTTTCATTTTTCTTGTTATAAATGGCTCTGAAGGACAGTATGTGCATTTCATTGCAACATTTCCTTTCCCATGAGGCCCTCCTTTTCCTCTGAAACAACATAATGGCAGTTGTTGTCTCAGGCTATGGATGTGAATACATTAAAGATGATGCATTTGAGAATCCACAGGTTGCACAATCGACTGATGCATTGACAGGACAGCCATTGAGTGATGGGGGTTACTGGGCTAATAAATCAAATCAAATCTGACTGGTGACTTACGTGCGTGACGCATCCAACGAATGAGTGAACAACTGCTGCAAAAGTGTGAAGAAACTTTGGTAAAAAGAGTAAAGGAAAAGAATAAGATTATTGTTCTCCCCGTCACACCCTCAGATGGCATTACCGAAGACGAGCGTTGGTGCTGGCGTGTAATATGTGCCTTGTGATGTGTAATACTCCCAGGCCTTCCTCCTCATCCTCCTCTGGAGCCTGCAGTCTGACTCAGACGACAGTGTAAGTGCTCCATACAAAGAGCCAACCTGCACGCAGCCATAAATAAGGCCCCCCCTCCCACCCCCCCACCCCCTGGGTGTGACAGGACAGGTTGAGATGAAAGGTTCCTGTCTGCTAGCTTCCCCTGCAGCTTCTTATTAAAGAGCTTTTAACATGTAAACAGAACAGAGACACACTCATAAAACACACAGAGGGGGAGAGTGTGTGTGTGTGTGGGTGTGTGTGTGTGTGTGTGTGTGTGTGTGTGTGTGTGACCCTTCCTTCCTTTCTATCTTGATTTTTTTTCTTCTTTATTCTGTCTGCTGCTCAGTCAGACTGCACGTATGTTCGCTTTTGCTCTCACTGCAACGTTGCTCAAATTTAAGCTAACGGAGAGCTGCGGAGGCTGCAGGGAACATCGAGCTCTCCTCTTGACTTTCCTGCAAAAAAAATGGTTTGTGACGGTCAGAAAATCACAGCTTGACATGCAGATCTTTAAACTTCCCGTTCAAGATGTTTTTCTTTGCACGTTAGACGCCGACGACACTTTTCGCAGCTGCTCTTGCTGCTGCTGTGACATTAGGCCCAGAAAATACCGGTTTCCTTTTTTACCTCGTGCTCATGGTTCTCTGCATCGCCTGAATCTCATATCTAGGGTGCACAATAACTATCGATAACAGGAAATTATGACGTCATCCCAATAAGTCCGATATCACGACGAATAGCCCCGATAACATATATATTTTTGTCAACACGTCAGTGCCTCGCTCCCTCTGAGCCTTGAATGACTGGCAGTGAATGTTATGTTCAAGTGACGTCGGCATAATCAGAAAAATGATTTCTCTATCAGGAAAATCAAGAATACCCCCTCATGACAGAAAACAACTTGTTAAGTCGGTCATAATTTTAGTAGTTGCTGACTTGAATCGATATTTGCTATTTCTTCCCTCATGTTACACATAAAAAAAGAAAAAAATAGAAAAGGCTGAAAGAACAACTAGCAAAAGAATTGAACTTCAGAATTTACGTTTCTCCTTGAATGCAGCATGAGCACAGTGTGCTGATCACAACAAACTGGCGCCAATGGCATGGAACTTTGTTAAAGTTTCAGAAGAAGATAGTTTGGTGGTTATTTGTGACGAATCCTCCAAGCAAATCCTATGAGGAGGGAAGCACAAGCTTTAATACGTCAAACCTGATCAGCCACCTACAACATAACAATTGCTTCCATGGAGTTTTGAAATTGCGCTAATGCGAGCTAATGCTAACATGTGCAAGCCAGCAGCAGTCTCCCCTCTCCTCTCCCTCATCTCTCTCATCTAAAGCTTCCATGAGATTAAAAAAAAAAATCCCTGAACCTCATTTACTTTAATTAAAGGTATTAATTTAAATGGAACCACAAGCCAAAATCCTTTAACTGTAAATCTTTTTCAGTTTGTAATTCTGATGTATGTATTTCCATCAGTTCAAGGAGCCTTTATTTTTTTATATCAGAAAGTAATGCAATTATTTAAATTGATTTGAGATATGGTTTGTTTGATAGCTTTACGAAAATGTTTGAGAGGCTTGCCAATGGTTTTTCATTGGAAAAAATAAATATCTGTTCATATACCATGATCTTAGGTATATCAGTTATCGATATCGGTTTTAAAAAACAGTTATCGTGCATCCCTACTCATATCATGCATCGTAATAATCTCCGCCATTTTCATGCTTTTGCACTGAGATCCTAAAGCCGTCGACCTATTTTTGCAATCAGCCACCTAGCAGCAAATGTCTTCGTTACCTTTCTGCTGTAATGCATTCTTACGTTCCCTTTAAATTCATTTGTTCCTCATTTTCTTTCAATAATTATTTAGCTTTTTCTGCAGCCCATTTATGCATTCGAGCTGTTCTTTTGCTCGGTTCTTCACTTCGACTCTGTTCTTCTTTTTCATCGCTGCCCGTCCTTGTGTTTATGGCATTCAGCGCAGCCCAACCTTTATTCAGACAGTTAACTCTGTTAGCTGCAGCGTCTGGCGGTTTGTCCTGCTGAGAGCAGCCAGGTAAAAGGACTCACTCACACTCACGGTCAGTCGCTCCTGCTGTGTGGCGTAGACACAACCCCACTGAGCAAGTTGGCTCTGACAATGGAGCGCCATCAGGGAGGACCCCGCAGTAATCCGTGTTAACATAAGAATGGGACAGCAGCACAGTCTGGCTGAATGCTCGGTCGCCTTCAGGTGTTGGGTATCAAATATGGCTGATTCTATATCAAAGTGTCCTCACTTTTAAGGTCTAAAGTTTGTCCTCATTTAAAAAGGTGGAAGCACAAGCACAGAAACTGAACCTAAACTTTATTTTAAAGACAACCTCTCAGTCCATGCTTCAACCTGTTCTCTTGGAGCAACTCTGGTTGTGGACAGACGTGACACTGCGAGGTTGCATTTAGACTTTTCTGGCACCAGAAGTTTCATAATTGACATCAAAGATCAGACCGCAGTCACAGGATCCTTCTGCAGTCACTACCTGAGTCTGTCCGGTCACCTCTGAAGTGATGCTGGTCGTAATGAGGATCCATTTCTCTAACATTGAACATTTTTCACGTCTTATCATGAATCAACAGGTGCTTTTATATGGTGACGATGAAGCAGTGCACGCAAAAGGTCTTTAAGAAGCAAAAATGTCTCAAAAATGAGACAAAAAATGAGCAGAGGACATACAGCTGGTCAACGCACGTGTGACGAACGTATGTGTGTAAAAGAAAAAAGCGGATGGGATTTGCATATTTAAGGTTTGAGTTTCATTGAAGGCATTTCAGTACATAAAGGGGGGGGGGGGGCAGCGAGCCAGAGCTGGACACCTGTGATCTCTGATCCCTCTGACGGCGCTGCATCAAGAGCTGTCACTCATCGATAGCTGATATGCGCTCGTGGGGCAAAGGATCACCTTGGGAAACCTTTGCCAAATGCTCTCAATATAAAATTACATTCACAAACTGCACCTAAAAAAAAGTTCACGGCACAGAAGAGAAGCCTTGTTTTATGAACGTTGTCTCTCATTTAAAGGTGTGATTGGGACAGAGCAGCAACAGAAACGCTTCGCCTGGTATCCTCAGTGGCAGAGCGGATAACTGCAGTGAGATGATACCAGATATTACTGATGTGGAGCTATAAATCTGCCGCCTCATAAGCGGCCTCTTTAACAACTGGAGCGCAGCTGTCGGGATGCCTCGGAGCCAAATGTTGAATTCATTCTTCATATTCCATCTACCAACACTTTACTCCTATGAGCCCAGAGCAGGAGGAGGGACTGCAGAGATTCTTATCTACTGAGGCTGATTTCTCAAACCGCCGAATGCAGGTGGATCATGTGGTGAGAAGACAAGACAAACTACCTTCTTGAGGTTTGGTTCTCGGAAGAACTTTTCAGGGATGAAACCACTCGTTTAATTTAAAGTATGAAGACGAATGTCCCACCAGGGACCTGCTCCATCCTCAGCGTGACCTCGGGTCCCACTCCTCATACGTGGTTGAAATCCACGCCTCATGGCCAGTGTTGTACCTGAACACGTTCATTGAACGAAAGTTCACGAACTAGTTCATATTTTGTGTGAACGTGAACTGAGCGCGCTCTCTTTCTCCTTCATGGGTGTGGGGTGTGAGCGAGTTCATTTGTTCAGTGTGAATGACGCTCTTTCAAAGTTCACACACGGTCAAAACCGTTCCAGGTTTCCAGCGAACCCCATTTAAAATCCACCACAAACGAGCCTGATATGTATCTGAGGAAATCAATCAAACCTGGCAACACCGGCTGTTGCTTCTGTCACGCTAACAGTTGCGTCATCAAACGTTTAAAACGATCATGGAGGAAGATTAAAGCTGCAGTCGGCTGCAGTCCAAAGATTACAGTTATCTTTGGAGTTTAAAATATTGAAACAGGGAACAAAACATGTGCACCTTAAGGACCTGTTTTTGTCTTATGATAAAGACCATTTAGCAGCAAGTTCTTCCTCATATTTTTAATATATTGTAGAGAGAAGCGGAAAGGGAAATGACAATCGGACACATAGTTTTCGACAGTTAAAATGGATAAAATAATTGCCGTTTGTGGTGGTGTAGTATATGGGCAGTGGCAATCATTTTGACAAATAATTGCTCGCAGCAACATTAAAAAAGAATAAGAAAAAAATAACTAAAATTGACCTATTTGGGGCAGCACGGTGGTTTAGCCTTTCTGTGTGGAGTCTGCATGTTCTCCCCGTGCTTGCGTGGGTTTCCTCCGGGTACTACGGCTTCCTCCCACAGTCCAAAGACATGCATGTCAGGTTAATTTGTGGTTCTAAATTGCCCGTAGGAGTGAATGTGAGTGGTTGTTTGTCTGCATGTGGCCCTGTGATGGACTGGTGACCTGTCCAGGTTGTACCACTGCCTTTCACCCGTAGACGGCTGGGATAGACTCCAGCAGATCCCCGTGACCCTCCGGAGGATGAAACGGGTATAGATAATGGATGGATGGAGGGATTGAACTTTTTAGTTCATTTTTTGAAATGGTGAACTGAACTAGCTCATTTTAATTTCTGTGAACTATGAACTTAACTAGTTGGTGTAAAAAGTGAACTTGCCCAACTCTGGTCATGGCCCTTACATGTCTAAATCTGGCTGGTTTGCAGGTAATTGTTGCTCATAGCTCTAATTAGACTGTTTTTTTTTTGTTTTGTTTTTTCCCTCATCTTCCCAGTATGACTGAACAATAAAGACCATCATTTCCTGAAAGATCACTTTCTTTAGCTTTTTTTTTTTCTTCATGTAATCAATCAAGCGGTCATGTCATCTGGCGTGAAAGAAAGCCAAAATGAGCCGACTGTCGCCGCACATTTGAGAGGAATGCGTCTCCACATCTGCAGATGAAGCCCCGATGGCGAACTTACCCGTTTGGAGGGAGGACCTGGCACGTAAACAGAGTTTTAAAATCGATCTGCATTAGAGTGGACACGGGCTGATGTAAACACACACACACACACAGAGCTTTTAACTGTTTTGACAAAAGCTGAGATAAGATCTATGTGGCTGCCAGGGATGTTACCTCCACACACACACACACACACACACACACACACTAATCTCTCTGAGAGGCCTGTGTATCCCTGAAAGATTAATTAGCTGGGAACAATGGTCGGCCAACACCTTAGGCAAAACATTATACCAGCTGAACTCCTAACAAACTACTCGGGCTATTAATCAGAGAGACGTTATTTATTGTTGAGAAAATGGCGTGTTTTCATCTTTATCCTTCATCCCGATCATCAGTATGGTCTGGCCTCGCTCTTCTTGGTTGGAAACCCACATGCACACGCACACACACACACACACACACACAGTCTCAACACAGCAGCACAGTTGTGAGTTCAAAGTGCAGCCTCGGGCCGCTGACGGAGGGAGGAAGGGAGGAGCTGGTGAATGAAAGAATGAATGAATGAAAGGAAAGCAACATACCTGCAGGGGTCAGAACAGGTGAGCTTTAATGGAGCCTTTCCCTTTCAGGGCTCACACACACACACACACACACACACCTGCATACTGTCACTCTTTCTTTCTGACCTTTGCTACCCAGGTATTGTTCTCGAGGATGACTAATTCAGTCATGTTTTTACATTTTCACCACTTACGAAAACTGATTATTTTCTTAACGTCATCATGCTGTTAATTAACTCGTGATCTCATCTTTTCCACCACTGTAGGCTTTCCCTGCAGTCTTAAAACGGATGACTGATTGCATTTATGACCTTTGGCCTCCTCTGTGCTCGCTGCTCGTGATGTCGGCGATCTACGGGAAAGGAGGCCTTCTCTCGCTTTCGCGTTTCAGTTGGGACGGGGACATATTCGCCTCGTTCCTTTGCGTTTTCAGAGTTTCCGTCGTCGAGCTGAAGTCGAGGGTCTCAGCCGGTGCTCGAGGTGGTTCAGTGTGGGAGAAAAGAAGCCCTCTGTCCTCACCTTCTACTCTCAGCTCTCTGATCTCCCCCCACAGAAGAGGAGATGGAGATGGGAGGGAGGAGGGGAGGGGGGGCATGCAGGTGACTCCCCCTCCCCTCCCTCCCTCCCCAGCAGTCCCAGCTCCTCCCCGGGGTGCTGACAGCTCCAGGCCTCCCCAGGTCACCGCTGCAGTAACCTCAGGCTGGATGGCAGGAGGAGCGTCGCAGTTTTAGGGTTCCCTGCTCCATTGTTACCGGGACATTTTGGTTTTGCGTTACAGCTTTGCGGAGTCAGTTAAAAAGTTCAAAATAACCCGTAACCTGCAGCCAAATGCTTTATTTTTTTGCTGAGGATGCAGGATTATCTGTCCACCTTTAATCTTCTTGTTTTATTTTTTTACTTCACTCCTTAAAACGAGTCTGTAACATTTTTTAAAATTTAGCTGCTTTTATTTCTGAATCGACATGCATAAATTCATTTCATATATGCACAGACTACAGTATTATCAAATATAGTCTGTTTTTTCAATTTTTCCATGTGTTACATCTCATTGACCCTTAAATCTCTTTTGAGCAGGACGATCCAAACTTGCCGTGACACATTCATTGCGTTTACATGGGAAGTTTAATTCCTCTTTAAATCAGAGTTTAAATTTAATCCGATTTAAAATGATTAAAAATTACCATGTAAACACCTAATTCTGAATGAAAATGTCCATTCCGAATTAAACTTAATTCTGAAGTAAGTGGCTGGTTTATTCTGATTTTAAATCCGAATAGAACAATTCCGCGGTCATGTATACACTCATTCCGCTTTAAATTAATTCCGGTCTTTCTGCGCATGCTCGTTCTCTTGCCCGTCTGTCGCGATGACGCTTATATTCCGCGCTGGGCTTGTTTTCAAAAGAAAATCATCGACATGATGTTGTCGTGCTGCTGCTTCAAAAATAAAATCAAAACAAATCCAAAAAGGATGCTAATAATGTAGTCCTCCATGTTGTTGCTAATCCAGTAAGTTTGTTTTCTTCCGGTAGACGTAAATACGTAAAGACGTCCGCCCCCCCCCCATCCAATCAGAACCCTTCCTAACCCCCAGACCTAAAGCTGAATTGCATAAAGCTGATCAAATGTGTTTTCCATGTAAACCTCAATTCGGAATTACTATTTCCATGTAAACTCAAAGGAAAATAGTTTAATTCTGAATTATTTAATTCAGAAAAATTAATTCCGAATTAAAAAACATCCCTTTCCTCGGTTCTTTATTGCCGTATGAGGTTTGACCTGAAATAACCACGGCGGGGGGGGGGGGGGGGGGGGGGGGGGGGGGGGGTTATTCTCACAAGCACGTGCGCGCCGACACAAACCCCTTCTTTGTGCTTCCCAAACTTCAACAAAGCGAGAAGGAGGGAAAAAAAGGCCCCCATTTACCTGAACCACCTCTCCGTAAAGAACAAGAGATCAACAGCACCTTTCTTTTCTTTTCTTTTTCCCTTCCTTTTACTACCCCTTTACCCCTTCATAACCCCCCCACCCCCCCATTGTCAAGTAGGACAAAGGCCAAGAAGAAAGAGGGTGAGGTAAATGGGGGGGTCGGGGGGGTTCAGGACTCACCTGATAAGAGGATGACTGATGCCGTTACTGTTGTGTGAGGAGGAGAAAAGAAGACGGATGATGAGCTCGTCGTCCGAGTAATTGCGTTTATTCTGCATGCATGCAGATTCACAGAATAACTGCTTTCTAAACTAAAAAAAAACAAACACACAAAACAACTGTTCAGAAGGAAAAGATCCACGATGACCAGGAGATAAAACGATCCAACAGATCCGTCCAAATCCTCACTGTCAAGATTTTCCTCCGATTATAACCACTTCTTGAGTTTTCTTTAAATGTGACACTTTACGTGATAACGATTACCGTTTTTGTTTGACTTCATCTGATTATTGCGGTCAATTACCTGGATATGTAATATCAACCTCATTCAGGTCTGCGAGCGACTCGCGACTGTGTCTCGCGTGAATATGTAGCTTGTAACATCGGCATCGTAACGTGAGCATGGCAGAAAGTGGTGATAGCACGCAGGACATTTACCAACCCACTAAAAGGATGAAATCTAAAGTCTGGGCATTCTTTTTTTTTTTTTTTTTTTTTTAGAATGCAGAGGGACAACTGGTGGAGGACAGTTATCCTGCCTGCAGAGCACTTGTTAACATTTTATTGTAATTTGTACAAGCAACTTGAAGGAGCTAAGGCTAATGCTTCAAGCTACTGAGATGTTTGACCAAGAGTAACCTGGTTGACGCGCTTCGCTAACTCACATTTCGTAAACGTTACCGTTGCGTGTTGATCGAAAAAGGACCGGAACGATGTTCTTCTGATGCAGTTAAAATATTAATTTATTCCATTAACCGATCCGACAACCATAACGCTGGCAGTTAGTGCCACAGCGGTCAAAAACCTTTTGCCCTTCCGAGTCAAATACCCAGTGTTGTACCCGAAGTCTTAATCTAAGACTGAAGTTCACAAACTAGTTCATATTTTTCGCGAACTGAGCGCGCTCTCTTTCCCCTTCACCAGCGGGGGGCGTGAACAAGTTCATTTGTTCAGTTGTGAACGACGCTCTTTCAAAGTTCACGCACGGTCAAAACCATTCCAGGTTTCCAGTGAACTCCATTTAAAATCCACCACAAACGAGCCTGATATGTATCTGAGGAAATCAATCAAACATGGCAACACGGCTGTCGCTGCTGTCACGCTAACAGTTGCGTCATCAAATGTTTAAAACGATCATGAAGGAAGATGAAAGCTGCAGTCGGCCAGAGCCGGAGGAACGACCCGACTCCCGGGTGGGATTGAAATATTGAAATGGGGGAAAAAACATTTGCGTCTTAAATATCTGTTTTTGTCTTATAATAAAGACCATTTGGCAGCAAGTTTTTCCTCATATTTTTAATCTACTGTAGAGCAGCGATTCCGAAAGTGTGGACCGCGGCCCCCTGGTGGGCCGTCGTGGTACTGCAGGTGGGCCGTGAGAGGTAATTAAAATTAAACAAATGTGTTTTAAATCCTCGATCTTGTTTTAAAATATGTTTTTAATTACTGTAAAATATTCATGGCATGATTAAAAAAACATTAAGAAGTAATAAAACAAACCAGTTAAGCGTTATTCTACTGTCATCTTAACTTAATATGACAAGTGTCACCTTATTTGTTGACCCCTTACATTAATATCGGATCATGGTTCCTCGTCCTGTATGTTGATCACAGTTGTGATTAAAGGTTTGCGGAGATTTTTCGCATTTCAAATTGGGCCTTGGTATTCTGACGTTTGGGAATGGCTGCTGTAGAGAGAAGCTGAAACGGAAATTACAGTTTTACATGGGCTGTCCCTTCAATGCTAATGTGAACCCTGGTTGGTTAAAGATTCCGAATTGGACCCATAGTTTTCGACAGATAAAATGGATAAAATTATTGCCGTTTGTGGTGGTGTAGTATATGGGCAGTGGTAATCATTTTGACAAATAATTGCTTGCAGCAACATTAAAAAATAATTTAAAAAAAATGAACTAAAATGAACAATTTAGTTCATTTTTTGAAATGGTGAACTGCACTAGTTCATTTTAATTTCTGCGAACTATGAACCTAACTAGTTCGTTTTAATTTCTATAAACTATGAACTTAACTAGTTCGTGTAGAAAGTGAACTTGCCCAACACTGCAAATACCTAACCAATAACAGGCAGCTACCTTTATACCTGACCCTCAGGTAACAACACAGCGTCACCCACAGACACACAGAGTGAACAACAATTCATAACAACATAT
The DNA here is from genome assembly GCA_018398805.1 of Hirundichthys speculiger. Lineage (NCBI taxonomy): Eukaryota > Metazoa > Chordata > Actinopteri > Beloniformes > Exocoetidae > Hirundichthys > Hirundichthys speculiger. The sequence continues at coordinate 2,598,441 of JAGFBZ010001678.1, forward strand.
TTGGCTCCTATACAACTGTTTTTTTTTTATTTGCACTTGAAATAAAATGAAAAATACTTTATTAATCCCAGAAGGGAATAATAAAGTTTAGCAGAGTCCGAACCGAGGACGCATCACTTAGACACTGGCTAGCCTTAACAACCGGCCATCGCCAGCAAAGACCCTGTCTGAAGAAGGTCCCGTTCTGGACTGAAACGTCGCGACAGGTTTTTGCATATTCTCTCTTCCATATTCTGTTAATGACTGTTACCATTGTATTGAATAAATAAGAGTGTCGATAGTGATAGGGTGTCTTCCTTCCTGTGACACTAGGACAATCCAAATTAGGCCACAAATTGGCACTTTTATTATTTTTCTAATATTTTTGATTGTAAAGTTAGTTTTTTTATCGGATTTTTGGCACACAATGTCCTATGAACCTGACCATTGGGAGGACGACTGGACCCAGGTGAGCTACCGCCGAGGCCACCTGCAACACCGCTGCGAGCAGCCACGCGCCACCCACTGGACTCCGAGGCAGGGGGATCCATATGCTCGCCAGGACCTGCAGCCTCAGAGGCGGACACGCTCCTACGCCTCGGTAACCAGAGGTACTCAGCGCTACTCTGAGGATTATTCATATAGACGCTATGACCAACAGTTCGGCTATTATCGCCACCCGAACATGGCGGCTAATTATAGACAATGGCCATGCGGCCAATTTGACTGTCACGGTCCTTCATATAAGGTCCCACAGGACCAAAAAGGACAATTTCGGAAAAAAAAAAATGGGGCGTGAACGGTGAAGGAGGGATTAAATGAGACGCCCGATGATCTGGCGTTCACGTACCGCTCCGCTAGACTGCGGAACAAAAAGCCACCCCGACAACTACCGGAGCGTGAACGGGAGGCCAGGCACAATCGGGCGGGGATAAGCGTTACGTCTGATCTGGAGTTCACGTGCAAGGTACGAATTATCCACAAAATCATTAAATCTGTCCATCAACTGAAAAATGCCTCGCAGACTGGTCCACCCCCCACAATTGCTAAAACCACACAGAATCTGGCCACCTTTATCAAGCCTGCATCACCTAATGATGCAACTCAGCTATTATTGGAAGGAAATGCAAAAAATTGGGAATATAACGCCATGATTATATTAAAACAACACTATGAGGACAATATGAACAATGACATTCAGGACTTGGCAAAATTTTCTAATCTGGACTGGAAAGGCTCCTTTGAGGTGGCCAAAGAGGAACCTGGGCCATAGACTAAAAACTGATGCTAGCCAAGAAGCTAAGCAGTTTCTCAGCACGAATCTCACGCCCCATGAACCGATGCGAGCCAGAGATAATCCAACGATCCAGGAGATCTCTTCACAAATAAGAGATCTTAAATCACAAATCTCTTAAATACGTAGAAACTTTTATACGTATTTAGGGTTCAGCTTATAGTCCAAAGTGTTTTTCATTTGAACTTGCACTATAATTTTTGTTCCTGATAAATATTTGCATATTTTGACCTACTATGGTTGTGAAAGTGTTTATTTAAATTTGCACCAGACAAATAAGCTTTGTTTCTGTTAGTTATTTTGTTCATTTAAAATAAAACCTCTTTCTGTTCCAGTTGTTTGCCCTTTTAATGTGAAAGTTTCATTTTTGATAAAATTTTGGCTTCTGATGTTTTAGTATGACAGGAAAATCAAAAGATTTTGTGAAATTATTTAAATAAATATGTTTTTTAGACTTTTGTACAGCAATTAAATAATACCGCGATAATATCCTAAACCGTATCTTATCATTACATCCCTAAGGTGACATCCCTAAGGAGATATATGTATATATATATATATATATATATATATATATATATATATATATATATATATATATATATATATATATAAGAATTCTGGATCCTGAAGACTAAACACCAATCCAAAAGGTGATGTTAAACAAGTTAATGGATCATTAATATCATTAACATGTGTCTAATGAGAGAAACAATCATCCATTTAGATGTCTACATTTGAGAAGAACTTCTCCTTTTCTCACCAACAATCCAAGAAGGTTGTAGAAATAACTTAAACCTTTACAGTAAAGTCACAATATATTAACATCAACTTCTTCTGGGTAGTTTTTGAGCATCTGCATTTTAAATGACTAAAAGGAAAAAAGGGGAGGAGGAGGGAACGAGGAGGGAAAGGATGAGGAGAAGGAGGGGAGGGACAGGGATGAGGAATTTATATGGCCGGGGCTATAGGTTATGGTGAATTATCCTGAATTAACAATGTGTTTACTTTAGCTCGGAGGCTGCTGAGTGAAGTGGCTGAAGTTTGGGACGTCAGGTGACCGGGCTCTTTGTCATGGAGAGAGGCGGGCTGGCAAACGCAGCTCCAAATGACTGGCAGGAATGTCATGTGAACAATGCCGCGATTCTCCACCACAGCGGCGTCCATCATCATTAGAGTTTACCCGTCGTTGCGGAAAAAGTCCCGTGAATAGCTTTGTTAAGTCGTACTGTCGAGGAGCCGCGACTTTGACCCCTGACCTCTACAGTGTCACCTCACCAGTCACATCACCGATAGAAAAGGCAGTGAAGAAGGTTCTGCTCTTCATCTAAGTGAGAGTCGCTGAAATTTAGTATCATAATACACAACTTTCAAAGACGTCCCTCTAAACGTTCCACTTAGTTGGTCTATTGCACCTACTATTCATGAAGCTTCACTTCAAAAACACATCAAGTTGCATTGGAAACTGAAATGTGTCTTTAAAGACAGTTATCGTGGCAGTTTTTTGCGTAATTCATTTTTCATTCATTCATAAAAAACTTTATTTATGCTGGGTGGTCCATTCAGAAAAGCCCTGGTAACAAGTCTTATCAGATCACCTCTTAAACAAGTCCTGCAATTTACATAAATCTGTGGCTCAGTTTTAATTAATTTAAAATAGCCGACCAGGACAGCGAACAGGTTTCAAACAAGAAACCAGCAGCTACCAGTTGCTCTGACTTGGAAAAAGGAAAGTTATACCAGTGTCATTTTCATTACGGTTAATTTAACCTACTTTGCATGGAAGATGCAGAAAGTGCAGATGAAAGTGTTGTATCTGGATGTTTCAGAGGAGTCGTGCTCATGAAAATACTGACTGGAACCAGCAACCTGTCGTCTCGGTTTATTTTTGCACCCGCTCAGCGCGCTAATGTCGACGTGACCCACTTTGGTGCTAAAAACCACACGGCGGGAGCCACCAAAGGTAAATGCGATCCGCTCCCCTCCGTGGTCTGTTTGTGCAGCCGCCGTCCCCAAAGCAGCTAGCGTTAGCATTAATGAGCGGAGAACAAAGGCCGGTGAGTGGGCCGGCACTGGCGTTTGCTGAGCTGCCTTTTATTGATACAAGCTCAAAGTCGGCTGAGGCGGGGTCATTAGCTCTCCATTTTCAGCTCTTTAACAAGAAAACAATAGCCCTCCTGGATGTTTGACGGTTTGCTTTAACGCTCTGAGAAGTTTTTTTAACGGTGCATCTTTAGGCTCCACCAAAGAGTGGAGCATCACTGACTCCCTTTTTTTTAACTTGGCTTTATTTTACAAGATGCACTTTTATTTGGAGGAAAGATTCAGTTCATATATATATATATATATATATATATATATATATATATATATATATATATATATATATATATATATATATATATATATATATATATATATTAAGAATATAACTGTTCATTCTTGCAGGAGTTTTTGCAAAACTTTAAATTGAAAAAAGAAGAAAGAAATAAGTTTAAACCATAGGAACTTAAATTTACAGATCCATGATTAAGTGATTAAGTGTGTAAAAATGAAACGGGAATACAGAGATCCTGGATCCACTTTTGTCCAGTGCTGATTTCCTTTTATTTTCCAGTTAACATCTCAGTGGGAGAAATAAAATGCGACCAGGCAGATCTTGAACGCCGTCCACCATTTGCGCTCAACAGGACACTTCAGGACCCGTAGTCTCGTCTTCAGCCTCAGCCAGCTGCCGTTTGAATTCGACAACCGGTGTTAGCTCTCTTAACCAGAATGAAGATCATTGATACAAAAAAATTAAATATCAGACAGACAGACGCTCTATTCTCTCTGTGCATGAATGATAAGCACGAAGACACCTGCGACAGCTCTGCAGCTTAGCTGCAAAAACGAAGATTGTCACGTTTGACAGAATAACTGATGGACTCCGGGGAACTCAGGAAGGCTCAGCGAGTAATTAGAAAACCTACAAAAGCTTCTCTCTCTTCCTTCGTCGTTGAGAAGCTGTTCCTCAACAGCGAGCTCACAAGCAGTGCGTACAATTTTTGGTTAGTAATAACACAGACAAGAAGGCTTTACAAGTTTTCTCAGCTCCCAAAGTCGAGGCCCTCTCCAAAGAATCGTGGAAAAACCCAAAACACAGACGCAGAAGCTGGTGTGAAAGAAATTTGAAGGGATTAGAACATTGTCAACGCGGCTTAAACGTGAAGACCATCATTGAAATATTACGGCTCGTCTTTCTACAACACTTAGCTTCTAAATTTTTCAAGCCGTGACGCTGCTAAAGGATTAAGAGGCAATCAAACTAAAACATGACGGTCACATTGTAACATTTTAATGGAGCGAATACGGACTGAGAGCCTGGGTGATCGATCACACTCAGGAAATTATGTATCGGCTAAGCAACGGCGAACAAATATTTACCGAGTCAATTAGCGCATGCTAAAAAAGAAAAAAAACAAAGGGCTCCATCAGTTTGTGGGGAACCAGGCCTGGCTGCTGTTGTTTAGCCCGGGATCATGAGTCAGCATCCTTTTGGCAACGCAAGAACAAAACTGAGGCCTTATAACGTGGAAATAAACTGCACCACATGGGCAAAAATCAGAAATTAAAAAAAAAAACAGAGTCAGAGTCATGTAGCGTCATATGTAAGCCTGAAATGTATGAATGGCTGTCTGTGTAGAAAACACAGAAAAGAATTGAGTGGACAATATGTTCAGACAAATCATCACACTTGCAGCCGTTCAGCCCGTTAACGTGGAAATCCTAACAACCACATCTGGCAGAGGTACCGCAGACGTACGAGAAGCTGTATGAAATGATTCACCGTCCGTGGCTGCTCGTCAGCTGAACCAGTTGCAGGAGTTCTTTGTAACTGAACTCTCAGGAGTGAAAAGTTGTAATCAAGCCAAGTTTCTTTTTACATTCATGACTGCTGCATAAAGAGTCAGCGATATTTCAGATGTTTTTGTGAATGGGTCGGCTGTGGTTTCGTTGTCTCCACATCCCTCAAAAATGTATTTATCAGTGTTTTTTTTTCATGCTCATTCTTAGGGCTGTAGTGATACGCTAATCTCGCAATACAATACACGATATTCGGCTCACGATACAATATATATCGATATTCATCTTACAATACATTTACATCATTTTCCGAAAGAATTTAAAGGTGATTTTGGTGACATCTTGTGAGTGTTCCAATGACTTTGTTTGAATTAATTGAACTGAAAGCATCAATTACACATTATATGGCTGACAGGCAGCTTGCAAATGCTGGACAAAATTAATAAAAGATTTGATGAGTAAAATAGTTTCATTTATTTTAACAGTGCAAATTGTTGCTTGCAAGCTTTTAAAGGTGGGACACGGGGGTTTTGAAAGAAGCTTAGAATATCGATACCCGCGGCTGAAAAATCGATACTCTCTGGGGAAATAAAATACCGATATATATGGCAGAATCGATAAAATCACTAAGCTCTAATGGACCGGATCCAAACCTGAGCTGGACTGGACTGGATCCAAACCTGACCTGGAACCAAACCTGAGCTGAAAAATCGATACTCAATAAAACATCAATATATAATCGCAGAATCGATAATATTGCTCAGCTCTACTCGTTCTGCAGAAATTTGAGCTGAATGCAGCATATTTGAAAAGGTGAGATCTGCAAGCGTGTGCGTGTGCATATTCCGGTTTTCCTGTGCATTCTCCTGCGTCCATATTCGCGAGTGTTATTGTGGGTCTCAGACAGCGAGAGCCGATCTTCAGACTCTGAGCAGCTTATGGATTGGGGGAGTTCGGGGGGCCGTTTTGTTTGCTCAGAAAACTCATCAGGCTAATTCTTCACCGGTTTAATCCAATGGTCTAATTCCCCGAGTCTGAGGCAGCGAACTGGCCTCAGAGGATTACAGACGAGGGGACCTGGACTCGCCAAAACAAAGACGACTCTCCCTGTTACTGTCAAAGAAGGCGACGGCCAGAAGCAGAACCATCTTGTGTTCAGATAAGCGCTGCTCTCTGTGCTACTTGCAACCTGGTCTGACAAAATTTCACATCGTTAGCCCAAGTACTTGGTCTGCAATAGTCAGAGGACACATGTAATGTTATAAAATCACATTCTGGCAAAAAAAAAAAAAAAAGAAAAAAAAGAACGAGGTTAACGAATGTAATATTTTTACGTTCAGAGGTAAAAAAAGGAATGGAGCGATACAAATAACTTTCCTTCACAGAATGGGTCTTGTAGATGAATCGACAACAGTGTGTAAATTTGTCAGCCTTGTCACATAAATCACCACAACCCGGATCAGAACCTGTCGCCCTGGTAGCCAAGACTTTGAAGCAGAAGCTCAATGCCTTTTGTGGTAGCGGCGCTTAATTATCCTCAGTGGGATGCAAAGTGAAGAAGATCAACAGATTGACATCATTTCACAAAATTTCTCTGACTTTAGTCTGGGCTTTCGTTTCAGAAATTATTTGAAAAGCTGAAGGGGGGCATGTGACTGTGACTGTGAATGTGACGGTTTGTATTGGTGCAGGAGAAATCCATTAAAAGGAATACACTATACACTAGCTTCAGCTCTTCTGGGAAGGGTGTCCACCAGGTTTAGGAGTGTGTTTATGGGGATTTTTGTCCATTATTCCAGAAGAACATTTGTGAGGTCAAACACTGATGTTGGACCAGAAGGTCTGGTTCTCAGTCTCTGCTCTAATTCATCCCAAAGGTCTTCTATCAGGTTGAGGTCAGGACTCTGTGCAGGCCAGTCAAGTTCATCCACCAGACTCTTCCCTCCATGTCTTTATGGACCTGCTTTGTGCGTTGGTGCACAGTCATGTTGAAGAGGAAGGGTCCAGCTCCAAACTGGTCCCACAAAGTTGGAAGCATGGAATTGTCCAGAATGTCTTGGTCTGCTGAAGCATTCAGAGTTCCTTTCACTGGAACTAAGGGGCCAAGCCCAGCTCCTGAAAAACAACCCCACACCATAACCCCCCCTCCACCAAACTTTACACTTGGATCAATGCAGTCAGACCAGTACCGTTCTCCTGGAAACCACCAAACCCAGACTCTTCCATCAGATTACCAGATGGAGAAGTGTGGTTCTTCCCTCCAGAGAACGTTCCTCCACTGCTCTAGAGTCCAGTGGTGGCTGCTTTACTCCACTGCATCTGACTCTTTCCATTGTTCTTAGTGATGTCTGGCTTGGATGCAGCTGCGTCACCATGGAAACCCATTCATGAAGCTCTTTGCTCTGTTGTTGAGCTGATCTGAAGGCCACATGAAGTTTGGAGGTCTGTAGTGATTGACTCTGCAGGAAGTTGGTGACCTCTTCTCACTATGTTCTTCAGCATCCTCTGACTCCGCCCCCTCAGTCTACCTGTCCTACCACTTCATGGTTGAGTTGCTGTCGTTCCCAAACACTTCCATTTCCTGATAATACAGCTGACAGTTGAATATTTAGGAGGAAACTTCACCACTGGATTTGTTTCACAGGTGTCATCCTATCACAGTTCCACCTGGAATTCACTGAGCTCCTGAGAGAGACCCATTCTTTCACAGATGTTTCTAGAAACAGTCTGCATGTCTAGGTGCTTCATTTTATACACCTGTGGTCCATGGAAGTGACTGGAACACCTGATTCTGATCATTTGGATGGATGAGCAAATACTTTTGGCAACATAGTGTAAATTGTTTGTGCATTTAGGTATATTTGGTGATAAAAGATACTTTTGCTTTTGAGGTGTCATAAAAAAAATCCACAACAGCAACAATTCAAATGTATTGCTTTCACGGAGACTAAAACAACATAAATAAAAGAAAAACACAGGAATGCTTTAAATTTCCCCAATACTTTCCACTCTACCTCCTCTACATCTTTGCTGAAATCCTGGTCAAAACTCTGAGTTTTCATAGTGAGTTTGCAGGAAAGCCAGACCGCAACCCAAATCCTCAGCCCAGACTAAAAAAAAAAAAAAACCCGGAGTGCAGCCCCTCTCTGTCAATTCAGTCAAACGTCTCAACATACAGAGGCGGCAAACTCCACCCAAAATCCTCTGCAGCCATTCTGACAGCGATGAAAACGGCTGTCTTAAGACAACACCACAGTGTAAGCCTGGATGGGAGTTTCCCCGCTTTATTTATTTTGGTAAATTCAGTTTAACGCATTTAAGTCTGAGCTTCTTTGCCATTGTTTTCATTTACACTGGAATCCGTCTCTGCGCCTGAGAAGATGCACTGTTTTCAGAAAACTCAGCTTCAGTTTCATGACTGGTGTATTTCTTTTTTTTTTTAAATAACATTTTGTTTTAAACAGCATCTTAACTGCAAGGATAGTTAAAAGCTTCATTTTTACTTCCTCCAACTGTGCACAAAACATTTATACACGTTCTGTATTTGATACAAATAATAAAAATAATGCGCTATTACCTCTGAGACACATTTATTAGGTTTGTAAAAGCAAGTAAATCTGCACCTTTGTGACTTCTTATGTGCAAACAAACAGCATTTTTAGTCGTGTCATCTTCACACCACAGCCGTCAAAAACGGCCCAAACTAATGACTCATTAGTGAGGTTTTCATTTGAATTTTCCTTTAATTTTAAAAGAAACAGATGTTCTGAACACTGCGGAAGCTTCACTGTTCTTTCTCCATTATTCTCAGCAGGATGAAGGAGACGGTTTCCAAAATCCAAAGGGACTCAAATGTAGGATTTAGAAGTCAAAGTATCAAGGAAAAGTCCTTCGTGGTTTCAGAGCAGGGTTGTAAGATGAGGAATGTTAAAAGTGTTTGTACCAGCGGCTTAAAATTATTGGGTTTTGAGAAAAACTGTTGTACGTGTGTGTGTGTGTATTATATATATATATATATATATATATATATATATATATATATATATATATATATAGTATTCTAACGTGACTCAGGACCATCTAAGTCAGGAGTGTCAGACTCATTTCCACTGAGGGCCAGATCAGCATCATGGTTGCCCTCGAAAGGCCAGATTGACAGCATGAATGTAACAAAATGCAATGGAAATTCCAAGAAAATTAAACTACATTTTATTTTATTGTTAAATAACGGTTTCTATATTATTATGCATTCAAGTTTCAAATATTTAACTCATTACATCACTGAGAGTATCCATTAGCTTAGATTTTTCTTGTAGGCTAAATTTAGCATACTTAGCTCCGTGTTGGCTGTCAAAATGCCAACATAGATTATGCTCTTTCACGATTGACACCACCTCATAACACAAAAGACAAACTGTTTTTCCATTTTGAGGTACAAACTTGTATTCGTTTTCCCGTTGTTCATGAATCTACCTTCCTTGTGCATCAATTTTTCTTTTCTTGGACATGTTGGGGTTAGTTTGCAGAGGATTTTCTTAAGTTCTGAAAATCGTTTCGATGCCTTGCTCATGGTGAGATACCGTTATTGTTGTGGGTAACGACAAAATGCATTATGGGAGATGTGGTTTATTGTCAGCTCACGCTTTAAAGCAGTGTAAGCTCATTTTAAGTCTTAAAATATTGGTTTAAAATTTAAGCTTAATAATGCACAAGCTCTCGAGGACCACATAAAATGACGTGGCCACATTTGGCCGGCGGGCCTTGTGTTTGACACATGTGATCTAAATCAATAACATACGGCCTAAAAAGCAGTTTTACCATTTAAATAAATAAATAAAAATCTAATAAGTCCTCTCACACAAGAGTTTGCTGGAGATGTCGTCGGACCATTTACTACAGATCCAGAGTCAGTTTTTGGAACTTACGCCAATATAAATATTCAGTGAGCATCTCGGCTGAATCCGATCCCGAATCAGACTAAGAGAGCGACTTATGAAGGGTTTCTTCGTGACTGTGATTCACCCTGAGGTTAATTGTGAAATTTCATCCATCCATCCATTATCCATCGTCCATTGTCCATCCTATGAAGGGTGACGGGGATCTGCTGGAGTCTCTTTGGGTGAAAGAAAGTAAAGAAACCAGGAACCTTCTTGCTGTGAGGCAACAGTGCTGACCACCAAGCCACCGTGCTGCCTTGTAAAATTACATTTAGGTTTATTGTGCACTTTTTTTTTAGTTACTGATTGTACATCGTACAGAGGTCAGGATTATCGTACAAATACTATAATTATCGTACATCTGGCAACACTGTTTCAGAGGATAAACAAAATTAAGAACTGGGGAAAAAAGAACACAATAGCAATAATAACTAGAAAAGCACTCAGAGAGCGCAGACCTCCGCCAACCGCAACAGTTCCCTCACATAGCGATTTACAGACTGCGATAAAATCCGCCTTCTGGATCAGATCCGGATCAGTCTTTAAAATTTGATAGAGATTACCATTGTCAATCCCTGAGTCAAATTTCATGAGTTTTGGGCAATAATTAACAGAGATATTGAGAAACAACATTTTTCGCCCCATTGACCACAATGTTATTGAAAATTTGAAAGTGATCCATAATCCAGGATTTCCTTCAGATCACAGCCAAAATGAAATCATTTCTTCCTTCTCACATTTCTGAAGACTACTGAAAATTTCATCAAAATCCATCCATAACTTTTTGAGTTACCTTGAACAAAGACAGACAAACCCCGGCAAAAACATAACGTCCTCAGCGGAGGTAATAAAAAAAAAACCACAAGTACACAATAGAGCAGCGAAACACATTGACTGGCAGGGAAAGAGGGGAAAGACAAGACAATATATAGTCAGAGGGGTTGACGAGACACAGGTGGGAACAATCAGGAAAGACGAGAACAAAAATACACCAGATTAGCTGCACTATTGAGTTAGTGGACGCAACCACGGATTTATTTATGCATCACAATGATATGACGTCAAGGAAAGTCCAGAACTTTATTCGTCTGAAGTTGTTCAGCAGCTTAAAAAAAAAAGTTTTATTTTAAAGAAAATGTGGTTGCTGTCATAGAAAGACTCATCTTTGTATCTCAGAGCGTTAAAGTAATGATCTGAGTGTTGAGAATGCGGAAGAAAAATGTCAAATTTATTTTAAGATTTTGTAACTGTTGTGACCTTTACTTAAAGTTGTTGTTGGACAGGAAATGGGCACAGATTTTTTTTGGGGGGGCTGCTGCTTAACCAAAGGGGCTATCCGTGAATTAACACACACACGCGCACGTTCAGACACACACACTGTAGCCCCGCTGACATCCACTCCGCCTTACCCCCTGTGTGGTGGCTGCAGGCCCAGATTTGAAAGGGATTTGTTTGACCTGAGGAGGTGTTGGCGGTGGGGGGGGGGGTGTTACTTTGTGTATGTGTGTGTGTGTGTGTGTGTGCTCGAAGGGCTGTGCGTTAGGGAGTGTTTGTGTTTGGGTCATAGACTCAGACAGACAGTAAAACATATGTCGCTCCCAGGGAGAGCCCATCTCGCTAATTTAGCCGCGGCGGTGGCTGCAGTGCATCGGTCAATAGTTTGGATTGTCCACACCCCGAAAATCCACAAGCCTGCTGCTTTAAAGCTCGCCAGAGGCTTGGTGGCCATACGGAGGAGAGAAAGAGACCCCCCCACCCACCCACCCACCACCACCACCACCACCATGGGGAAGAGATATGTGGGCACTTGTAAACTCTCCTTCCACGTTTAGTTTAGGTTTTTAGGGGTTTTTTTTTAATACACAACTGTATTTAATTTTTCTCCTTTTCTCTGGAAAGTTTCCGAAGAGCGTGGGTCAGGTTCGGGCGCGTTGAGCGTGACGTGACGTTTCGTCGAGATGCTCACATGTCACCGAAGGAGACTAATTAACAATTTCATTCTCACTACCCTTGTGACTGTTTCTCAGATTAGAGACCAGGATAATGCAGATCATTAGAGCCGGCAGACAGGATTTAATTAAATCCCCAGTTTATCTATTACACAAGACTAAAGAAAATGAAGGTAATCGCACTTGAAGTTACCATTCTAATCAGTCTTGGTCATCCACAAACCTTGCTTATTGTTTGGCTCAAAGAAAATTTAATCGGATTTTATCACATCTGTTGAAACTTCAGAGATTATCTTTTTTTTTTAATCACAAGCGTGCAGACAATACAAGAAAATATAAAATATAGAAGCTCAAAGGACACTCGTGAGATTATCATTACTAATGAACTCACCCACACTCTCGTAGTTTTCAATAACATCATCATCGCAGAAATAAGTCTCCCTTAATCTCAGTTTAAACACAGTTTCACTTTGTGTGAACTTTTTTTTTTTTGCACTGCACAATATTGATCTTTTCCTTCTTTGGAACTAAGAACTTTTGTAAACAAATACGACAAGAAGAGGAACAGATAACTAGAAGATGAGTGACATCATGGTTTCTTTTTCAAATAATCAATGAACCTTTTATTTGTGTAGCACATTAAACAACCCTAGTTGACAAAAGTGCTTCAGAACATTAAAAACAATAAAAGACCAACACATGGATACCATAAAAATAACAACTAGAAAAGCACTCGCAATTTACAGATTGCGATAAAATCCGCCTTCTGGATCAGATCTGGATCAGCCTTTGAAATTTGATAGAGGTTCCCACTGTCAATCCCTAAGTTAAATTTCATGAGTTTTGGGCAATAATTAACGGAGATATTGAGAAACAAGAAAATAATAAAATAAACAAGTAAATGCGAAGAAAATAGATAAATCCACGAGGCCTGTTATTAAACAAGATAAAGGATGTTTGTCAAGTCGAGAAACTTTTATGTTTTTTTTTTACCTCCGCCAAGGAGGTTATGTTTTTGCTGGCGTTTATCTGTCTGTCTGTGTTCAAGGTAACTCAAAAAGTTATGGATGCATTTTGATGAGATTTTCAGGGGTTGTCGGAAATGTAAAAAGGAAGAACTGATTTCATTTTGGGTGTGATCCGGAAGAAATCCTGGATTCTAGGATCACATTCAAACTTTCGATAATATTGCAGTCAATGGGGCCGAAAGTTTTGTTTCTCAATATCTCCGTTAATTATTGCCCAAAACTCATGAAATTTGACTCAGGGATTGACAATGGGAACCTCTATCAAATTTCAAAGACTGATCCAGATCTGATCCAGAATGCGGATTTTATCGCAATCTGTAAATCGCTATATGGGGCAATTGTTGCGCTTGGAGGAGGTCCACGCTCTCCGAAGTGCTTTTCTAGTTTAGTATGTCTTCCCATGGCAACCCAGCAGTCACCTCTGTTTTGCATCTTGCTCATCAGAGGTTGGGCATTTAGTAGGAACTGGCGAAGGAAAATGTCACAGCTCTGTCATCAAACATTACAGTAATCATTACCCTGTTCCAGAGTGATGCACCCATCATCCTATTACCAACAGCACCAGATTGTGGGTTCAGTATTATGATCTGGGGTTAGTTAGGTCCAGGTTCAGCAATGTTATGTGCCCTAAGAATGAGGTCAGCTGACTACCTGAATATAGTAAAGGACCAAGTTATTTCATCAAAGCATTATTTCTCTTCCCTGATGGCATGGACATATTAATCAACGGTTAATGACGGTTGTCATCCAGGATGACAATACCAGGATTCATTGGGCTCAACTTGTGAAAGACTGGTTCAGAAAGTATGAGGGATCATTCTCACACATGGATTGGCCACCACAGACTCCAGACCTGGACCCCTTTGCTGAGCAGCCCGACTCTCAGATCATCAATAGAAGATCTCGGCAAAAAATGAATGCACCTCTGGACGGAAATAAATGTTGTGACACTGGAGAAGCTATTGAAACGAAGCCAAGACAAATGCCTGCCGTATACATATATATACACATAGACTATGCCTCACACATTTTATTTATGATTGCCAAATGAAGATGTAGAAGGAAAACTTTTGAAACTTATGTTGACACACTGGCTGATGGACTCTTGTTTCCTTCCTGACTCACAGGCAAACCATCTATGCCATCACGCGCAGGTGACACACACTTGGAATTGGGGGTTTTCCCAGGTTGCAAACACAACATCAGTTTAAAAGGGCCACGACATCAGCGATCAAAGGGCGAGACAAAAGGGGGTGTGGTGGCATGGCTCCGTCAGTTAGTGCGGGAGACACTCCCCGAGGAAACGTCGCCGGCAGCAGCCTCACTGTCGAGGCATAAATTACAGACCTGAGAGGGTGATAGTTACCTTTTAACTCACCTGGACCTTCTCGCTGTCTATGTTGCTTATTTTTTTCTTCTTTCCCGTCTTGTTTGACTGTGTTCTCCTTTTTTTTGTGTCCCTCTCTCTCTCTCTTACCAAGAATTTTTCAGTTTTTGTACAATATGACCAGCCTTCATAGAAAATTCAGCCTTCATAACAGTTTCTTCTCACAATGTTTTCTTTATGTGCTGACCTCTTAGTTCCAGTGAGAATACACTAAAAGTATATAGCATGCTCAGATTTTTAAATGGTTTCACTACTTTATGTTTCAACTCAAACGGTCAGAGTTCAGAAAATGCACCATGTTACAATGTTAACGCGCAAATGTTTAAGCACCAAAGGTGCAAAATTGCGACAAGCAGCATTGGCTGTATCTATAAATACGATGCCGAATCTAGTTTCTACTTTTCACCAGGAGATGGCGGACATGTGAACCATTTTTGGAGGTGGCGCTATTCAACGTTTTAGCGTAATAAGAGTTTGCGAAACACACTCCTGCACACCAGTAGTGAGCGTAGAGAGAATTTTTTTTCATTTACTTTCTATGTCAAGAGGCCGGTTTACCGTCCATGAAGTACTTTGTCAGGTTTTGGCTAACTCTGATTCAGAGGAGGAAGACATGCAGTTGTCCAGTGAAGCAGAAACTGACATCAGTAGTGATGGCGAGTCCGCGCGTCATAGTCCACAATCAGCACATCGTATATCAGATGCTTCACCTCAGCGTGGTCGGGGTGTCAGGGGGGCTCATAACACCGCAAATATGGAAAAATGTAGCAGGGATGAAAACAACCGTGGTTGTCCTGGCGGACGCGGGAGAAGCCGCGGGAAAAAAACACACTGCTAATGGCGTACTGGAAATCACGGTGATGATGATGATGATAATTATGATGATGATGATAATGATGATAATGATGATGGTAGTGGCGGCTGAGAGTTCTTGAGAGGAGAGGAAGAGTATTGAAAGTGGAGCCTAAATTTTGATGAGCCTGTTGGTTTTTGTGGAGACGATCTGACAAATTCTGAGCCCATTGATTTCATCCCTTTTCCAAATGATGAATTCTGGAGCTTCATCACCAATCAAACAATCAGATTTGGCCACCACTTCTTTGAAAGGGAAATATTGAAACCAAACTCCAGATTACATGACTTTATGATGTGATTGTCCCTGAAATGAAAGCTTTCATCGTGTATGGGGCTTGAGGAAAAATCTGAAATTGATAACTTCTGGGCAGATTTGGCCAGGTGATGTCACAATAATCAAATTAGATGACAAATCTACTTCCATTCCACATTTTGGTTCATACTGAAGATATTTCTCATTTACAGTATGCCTTTTCATTTCATTTTCCAATATGGCCGCCACCTTGTGATGTCAAAATATGCAAATTATATGAATAATTTCACTCCCATCACAGACTTTTGAGTCATACTGAACAATTTTTCATTGACAGTATACCCGTATCTCAAACTGCTTTCAAGTTAGAGCCTTTTGAAATCTTGATATCAAAATTGTATATTTTCTTGAAAAAACTCCGGTGCCTAAAGGGTTAACCCTACCGGTTTAAAAATGAAGCAAAAGAGCTGCCAGCAGGTCCTTGACAGCTTCATGGTTGAGAGACACTAGGACAAGCCTGAGACAAGCTTGTTAAACAGGAGAGCCTGCAATTGATTTTTTTCCTTGCAACTCTTTTCCACACTCGACCCTCCCATCCTGAAGAGACGGCCTTCCTGGATTGTCCCTAAGTGCTTTTGAAGCATCACACGAGGGTGGGATGGCAAACACACCCCAGAGCTGAGACAGTAGGTTAAGGCGCCGTCCTCCTTAATAGAAATTTCTCAAAAGAATAAAAACTAAAGCCAGACAGCGTAAATACCCCGCATTCATAAAGCGAGTTTCTCCCCCACACAGATTGACAGGAAACTGTTAAAAGTGCCAAGTCACACAAACAGAGGCCGTATCTTCTGAAAAGTAAAAGCGCCACAACGAGCAGTTGTGTCAGGACACTCCAGAGGAAAAACACAACTGCTCAAATTTTCCTTTAAATAAAAGCTGACGGTTGTTGCTCAGCATTCTTGAGACAATACTGGACAGTTAGTCATGCTAGTAAATGCAAACATGCGCCGCAGCTGAACAGTGTTTAATCTGTTTTCCACCTTGAATTTCTTCAGAAGTTCATCTGGCGTTAGATGCCTTTTTAACAGTAAATATTCTGTTGAATGACATCGTGTTTCCCTGGATAAACACGTTGGATGGTTTTGACTTGTCATCTGCTTTCGTTTCTTTTCTGTTCATTTGTATACTTTGGCTGTGTTCCAACAACGACTGTAGACGTGAAATCTTACTTATGTAGTACGATGAGAGAAATCAGTATTACAGGACGATGACTCCAAGCACGGACTTGCAGTTGATACTTGGACTGATGACTGATCTGAAAGAAACAGATGTAGATTTTAATGCCAGGGAAAGGGATCGCATCTGAGGAAGTAACTGTTGCGAGATCTCAGATGTTTTGGGGATGAAATTCCACCTGCATATCCTGAAAAACCACACCAGTAAGAACTGACCCTGGTTGTTATGGTATTAAGTAACTTTCAGTTTCAGTATTTGCACCGTCAGCCCCATGTCGTCATTATTACTGCTGTCTTTCTCTTCCTTTAGTTTTCTTTCTCAGCTTCCTGCTTTCCCATTTCAGCCACTCGTCCTCAACAACAGGCTAAACCTTTCTTGTTTAAAAAATGAGTGATATTTCCTTCTTTTTAACAGCTGTATAATAGTTTTATAAGTATGTAATTACTAGGGCTGGGCAAGTTAATGCGTTTTTATCGCATTAACGCATTAATTTATTAACGCAGACATTTATGTTATCACTTTTTAATTTTTTTAATTTATGATTGACAATTGAAAATGGAAAAAAAAAAAAAAAATGATACGCAGATAATTACGGATTTATAGTTACAGAACTTTAACATGGACATTTTCATTATAAAGTTCTCCCAGACGGAGGATTCAACAGAAACAAGGTTATTTGTAACAACTTACAAGTTGAACTCCCCGTTAAAAGTTTCTGCTGTTACCTCAGAAATTACCTGTTTTAATGTTCTGATTGTGGCCTCTAGATTGTTAGGATTTTGTTGGTAGACTTTTTTTATTTTTCATATAAAAACAAGATGACGTTAATGCCCTGGCAGTGGCAATAAGCTTTATTTTATTTGACATTTTTTAAGATGAGATTTACACTAAATATGTGTTACTGGCAAGTGATGTTAAAAGTGTTTGAACAACAAATGTTAAGGCACTTTAGTTCATATGTCAGCAGAACATTTAAATTAAACTACTTTTGAATTCATTATTTGATTTTCCGTATACAATGCGATTAATCGTGATTAATCAGTGAAATAATCTGATTAATCGCAATTTAAAATTTTGATCGTTGCCCAGCCCTAGTAATTACTTATTTTTTTCACCCTGAATTGCCTTAAAACTATCAAAATGTGTTGTAGCATCCCGGCCTGGTCTTTTTACAGTTACTTCAGTTTATTATTTTATTTTTTTCCAGCGTCTTAGTCATTTAAATTTGACATATTTGAAATCTTCCAAAATCTCACTGCTGTCTTTTTCTCTCACCTTTGTATACCATTAAATTTTTGTCTACTTCGATCTTTCTTTGCAATCGTGTATGTTTTTCTTTCTTCTTCCACTTTCTTCTCTTAGTCACCCCCCCCCCCCCCACACACACACACACACACACACACCGTCTTTTATCACCTTTCTCTCTCTTTCATGACTTTTCTCTATATTTTTCTGTCTTTGAGTTGACAGCTTGTCTCTCAGTGTAAGGGACTGCGTGGCACTAATTAGTGCGCGAGCACACGCACACACGTGCGCGCACACACACACATCTGTTACGGAGGCAGTTAATGAGTCAATATGTCACCACTGCTCGAGGCCAACATGGCCGCTCCAGGAAAAAGAAGAAACAAAAAAACATTCTGGATAGTTCTGAAGAAATTCTTACTCAGTCAGTGAGAGTCCCAACTTCAGTTTAACTACACAATAGATAATTAAATAATTAACTATGAGTAAATTCAGAACTTTCTTAAGAGCCAGCATGTATTCCAGTATTATTTTGTGTCCTAGTTGGTCACAGGGATCTGCCAGAAAGGCAGGTGTACAACCTGGACACGTCGATAGCCCCCCCCCTTTTTTTTTTCCTTTTTTTTTTTAAGATCCTACATTTATTTACAACCCCAGTTCAAAAAAGGTTGGGATGGCATGTAAAAGGTAAATAAAAACAGACTGCAATGATTTACAAATCTCATTAACTCATATTTTCTTTTATTTATTTTAACATATCAGATGTTGAAACTGAGACATTTTACCATTTCAATCGGAAAATATCAGCTCCTTTTGACTTTGATAGGCAGCAACACAACTCAAAAATGTTGGAAAGGGGGAAAGAAATGTATGCAATTTCCTGTACGGGACCAGTTAAGTAATTCTGAAGAAAACCCTGGAAAAGTGTTTGGCACAAATCAAAAATAAATGAAAACAATCTGGCATCTAATTGGATGAAATGGCAACAGGACTGGGTGTAATAAGAGTATTTCATATCCCCCCTGGATTGGACGATGGGCAGAGGTTCACGAATCTGTGGAAAATTGCATCTAAAACAATGTTAGATCTGGATCCCTTTCAACATGTAAAATAAACACGCATGTCATTTTTATCTTCACTGGGAAATGAATCACCAAACGATGAAATAAACAAGGGATAACCTCCAGTTTTCTAATTGAAGCCAGAGTGGAAGTGCGGCTCCTTGACCACTTCAATAACACCCCCCCCCCCCCCCCAAAAAAAAAAGAAAAGAATAAAATATAGATACATATATTTGTGCATGTTACATTGATAAAGTGATTCTGACATATGCTTTACAAACTGGAATGAACACAAGACAAGAAAAAAAAAATCCACCAACTCTATCCCAGGATGCTTCTGTGTTCGGACTACAAAGAGATCGTGGACACAAGTGTCCCAGACCACCCTCACATTCGTACTGAGTGACTGTAACCAGTGGCATAGCCATAGTTATAAGGAGCTCAGACTAGAGTAGCTCGTCTTAATCACCAGCTTTGTCATAGCTATGCTGCTATAGGCCTACGCTGCAGGGGGACACCAACATGATCTGCTTAAAGTGGAGTTTTTTCTTGCCACTGTTTGGCTGAAAGTTTTTTTTCCCCCCTTCTTGGGAGTTTTTTACCTGCCATTATCCTTGTTGAGTATTCAATATTTATATTTTAGTTAATGATATCTGCTCGGGGGTCATGCTCTGGGTCTCTGTAAAGCGCCTAGAGACAATTGACATTGTAACAGATGCTATACAAATAAAATTGAATTGAATTGAATTGAATTGGCAACGGCTGGTCAGCTGTTTATAAGGTACATGACCTGTGACTTTCCTGTAAGCATCTGCGTTTTCACCCAACTTTGCAACTGGAACGCAGTCCACTCGGGTGTGAAACCGTTCCCAGCTCCAGCTTTGACGGTACAAAGAACACAACTTTGAAGATTTTAGGATTTGTTTAAAGAGGTTATTTGCAAATAAAAAGTTTGGGAAAATTGCATTGGTTGATTTTACTCTGAAAATGAAGGAGGAAAGAAGAGAAGAATCCGTGATTTTTCAAAATAAAAGAAGCTCAGGGCAAAATCCAGTCCCACTTCACTTCGTGACCTTTAACTCCTGAGGCCAGACAGGAAATGCTTCGTAAACAGGAGGAGGGGAGAGCGGGGGGGACAGTAGATTGTATCTGATGCTGATTCAATCACAGCATCGTGGGAAAAAGGAACACACTCACCCACACAAACAGCCACTTCGTCTTAAAGACAACAACATGAGATAGGGAGCCTAAGTGGCCTTTTCCATGGAAACTCTGGCCGCCGCCCAAGCCATAACCCCAGTTACATGTGAACTTTTACCTCGCCACCAGCGAATACGTGTAGGTGTGCACCACACAGTTGGCAAACACACACCGGCGCTGCTTTTTCGTGTGGCCTCCGTCCTCTCCGCATGTGGTCCGCCGTGAGAAAGCAGACGGCGCAAACACACTTCAGATGCGTACACGCTTTCTTTCAGCGGCGCTCTTCAGATGACAAAACATTTCCTCACCGTCTCCACATGAAAATTTTTTCCGACCTCCCCTCCACGTTGACGGATGCGGCCGCGGAGTCGGTCAGCGCCGTGCCTTTCGGAAGTGTTTTCAGGGCTTTAATGCACGCTGTGTTTGGACTGCAGCCTCTTGTTAACGTCCCTCCGGCTACAAACACACTGACATGTGATTTATGGAAATGAGGCATGGAGGAAACACAGCGGGATAAATCAAATGTGCTCGACCCGCGTTTCCCAATGCGTGCATGTGTGTGGGAGGGAGAGGTTAAAGAGAAGGAAAAAAACTAATAAAAAGTGACACAGAGAGAAAGTTTGCAAGACTGATGGGCTGTTTTCCTCTTTTGATGTTGTTTAATGAAACAGACTGGGGGGGAGAAGACTATAAACCCACAAGCAGATGGGATTAAAATTAGAAAGGTCCAGAAATATTACTCAAGCCTTGAATCTGGTTGATGTTTGGCCATCAAATACTCAGAGGTTTTAGAAGAACAAACCAGCAACAGTTAGTTGTCTACATATGGTCACAAGAAAGAGGAGTTTTACGGTTCTCTCTTGTTTCTGTCGTGTTCAAAGTTGATCCTGCAGTGAATAAATTGTATTTTTAAAATGCTGAGCTGCAGTTATCTCGTTAAATGCATGTGTTGCATAAGACTGCATTCTGTACCGTCCTTGTTTAAGTTGCGCTTCCTCAGTTTACCTCCTTTTTTATAGTGCATCCTGTTCAATCAACATTTCACTTCAGCAACATATCCAAACTGTTTCTGTTTGGTTTTTAAATAACCTGAACTTTCATTTCCATGAGTGACATTCCTGTTCTGCATCGGATTCACTGTGGGGTCACTGTGTTACAAAGTCCAAGTTAACGGACTGTATTTATAAAATAAAACTCGTACCACTTCAGAGCCTAATTACAGCACTGACATACAAACAAGATATATGACCTGTTTTCCCTTGAATCTCTGAATATTTCCTTTACTCTCCTCTTTTGGAACAACAGCAACTACTTATTTATTTTCTTTAAATTGCTTATAACTAGGGCTGGGCAACGATTAAAATTTTTATTTGCGATTAATCGCATAATTTCCTTGATTAATCACGATTAATTGCATTGTATACGCAAAATCAAATAATAATTTCAAAAGTAGTGTGAAATGCACTTTTATTTAAATGTTCTGCTGCCATATGAACTAAAATGCTATAACATTTGTTGTCCAAACACTTTTAACGTCAGCACTTGTCAGTAACACATATTTAGTGTAAATCTCATCTTAAAAAATGTCAAATAAAATAAAGCTTATTGCCACTGCCAGGGCATTAATGTCATCCCTTTTTTATAAAAAAATAAAAAAATTTAACAAAATGATTGTGGTTCAGCACAATTAAAACAGGTAATTTCTGAAGTAACAGCACAAACTTTTCACGGGGAGTTAAAAGTTTCTGCTGTTATATTTGTTTATATTTGTAACAACTTGTCAGTTGTTACAAATAACCTTGTTTCTATTGAATCCTCCGTCTGGGAGAACTTTAAAATGAAAATGTCCATGTTAAAGTTCAGTAACTTTACCAATCCTTGTATCATTCATTCTTTCCATTTTCAATTGTCAATCAAAAATTGAAAAAATTGAAAACTGACATTTTAGTAGGTTTTTTAATCTAACACAAAAAAACCAAAAAAATGCCTGTGTTTTTTATATTTCAATTTTAGACTTGGAACCAAAATATGAAATGAAAAAACGGGCCACAGAAATGAATTTGTTTTATAATCGAGGACTGGACTTTCTGTTGTCATTACACATCTGTGCCACTAGATGGAGCTGCACTGCAGTAACCAGCTAGAGAACAGCAGGACAGTGAACACATGGAGCAGATCTGATGGAACATGGAGGAATGACGACAAAGTTTTGTTGCAGTCCTGATTTTTTTTTTCAGAGAGAATTGTTAATATTGCTACCTGAGTTGCTACCTGAACGGTAAAGTACGCAGATTTTTACCGTTCTCCATGTCTGTTTTAGCTTTTTTCGCATGTTTACTTGCCAATTGTCTTCCGGTTCCGCAGCAGCCAGTAACAGACTTTTCAAAACAAAGCATGTGAGCAACATGCGTTAACGGGCGATAAAATAAATGTTGGCGTTAATAAATTAATAAGTTAAACGCAATAATAACACGTTAACTTGCCCAGCTCTACTTATAATGTCTGCTATCGCAGACTGCGATTACCTCTTGATCCTCCTTGATTTCGTTTGGAAAATTCCTTCACTCTTCTTACATAACAAGACGATGCAATGAAGAGGTTAAGCCTGGCGTTTGCCGGTGGGAGAAAGGCCAGTTGGTTCACCTTCATCTCATCCCAGTATGGATCAGAGATCTGACCATTATCTGCTTAACCAGGAGAATCTTGAGGAGCGTTGCGTTAAGGTGTGTATGTGCGTGTTTTCCAACACAAAGATGCCGACCGTCCCTCTGACCTTGCAGGGTTTAGGCTCTCGGTCGGGTATTAGTAGGATAATATCACACCAAAGGTTGAGAAGAGCGACCTCGATCACCCTGCAAACTGTCCAACAAACCCACTGACCCATCCTCAACCAGATTACAAAGAAGGAGCAGGGGGGAGTGGGGGGGAGGTTGACAGCGAGAAGACGTTCATGCACAATGACCTTTGGTCCACTTTATAACTTCTGCTCCTGCGAAGACACATGAAAATACAGCTGACAGAATAGTAAGGACAACCACTTTTAAGGTGTTTTTACCTGCAAAAAGTTTCATTTTGCATCACAAATTGATGTGATTTTGGGTATTAGAAAAGACATTCCAGCTACATGCTACGTCAGACTGAACATTTAAACTGGAAAACATCATATTTATATATATTTGGTCATGTGTTGAAGACAATGCAATCGATATAACGTATTATAAAATGAAGTAAAAGCACATTTGAAACAATGAGGTCCTTCAAAGTGCTGCTGACTTCCTCATCTCCTGGTATCGCTCCATGATCCTGAGCGCCAGGTGAGGGACCGGGGATAAGAGCAGAAACTCAGTGAACTCGCTGACCGTCAACAGTCACCTTGTCACGGTGAAGCCAAAGCTGCAACAACTCTGCTCTCATTTGACGCACTTCCAAGTAAAGCCGATGTGATCGCTTTATGCATATCGACGGCTCTTGGTCTGGTTATCTCTGAAAGGTAAACACTCTCTCTTTTACACACACACAAACACTAACACATGTCGCTAACACATGAACTGAGGATTCAGAGTATTAAGATGAGGAGCTGCTTGATTATCGCATCCTATCATTTTCATGAGAATGGCTGATTTTTTGTCAACGTTTCATGTAAAAGTGTTTACCTGTTGTATGTTTTGTGAGCGTACGGGTGGTTGAAAGAGGAAAACAGATGGGATGGAACTTAGCATGATCCAGATGAACATGCAAAAGCCCCTTTCCAGACGATAAACCTGAAACCAAAATATCCTAAAGGCGCCGAACAGACGTGAGACTCTTCTGAAATTATTAAACAGCAGTAAGGACGTGCAACACTTCCCTTTCCATCCTCCGCGATGCGTTTCAGTGTGTGTGTGCCCACATGTATGTGTGTGTCCGGCAGTTTTAATCAGAGAAGGCCTTGTCCAGGAGAAATTTGTGGCCCCTGGCCTCCTAATTCATCCTCATCCTGCTGGCCTTGAGCTACTAATGAAAACTACCAAGGTTAACCAGAGACAGTTACACACACACACATTTCCACTGTCACATCTCCATCCCAGGAACTGTTACCATCACTTCTGTTCTTAAATTTTGGATTTTATGTCTTAAGGTTGCATGTGTGACTATCTCTTCCGTGAATGGGAAGTCGTGTCCGCTGTGCGTCATGCTAAATCCTGTTGTTTTATTGTTCAGTAACTTGATTAGGAGCCGCCAGGTTCAAGAGATGGTGTAAAAGTAATTCTAACATTTAATGTATAAAGACATTATTAGAAAAGTACACCGACACTGCTTCCCTAGGAATTAAGAAGGTAAGTTTCACCCAGGTACTACTAATCAAATGCGCTTGATTTACTGAGCATCAGCAAGTGTGACCACCTCTATGAAAGCAGGCGTTTGCTGGCTCACTGAGAAAACGCCAAGAGGGAAAGGCATCGGTAAGGAGCTTAGAGAAGTGATTGTTGTTGCCCACTAAACTGGGAGGCGTCGCCAGGTTATTTTCGAACTGTGAAGTCCATTATACTGCAGAGAGAAAGTGGAAAATGTTAAAGACGGACGGCAGACTGTGCCCAGAGCGAGTGAAACCCAAGAGACCTCAGACTTCTCCAGTTGATGACGGTACAACTGGTAAAAGAGGTAAATCAGATCTGAGAAAGCATCTTCTCTCTAAAATGGAAAAAGGTATCACGCCTTACACTTACAAAGTTTCATCTGAACAGACCACAAAGACAAGAGCAAGCTTGATGTTTCCCGTCATGCACAGCGCCACCTTGGTGAAAACAACGCATCAACAAAAACACCTCATGGAAACAGCTGAGCACGGTGGTGGAAGGGTGATGATTTGGCATCGTTTCAGAGCCACTGGAGTAGTTCCCTGTGAATATATCTGAATACCGGAGTATTTTGGAGTCAAATATGAAGCCGCCTGTCCTGCAACTAACTGGCCCGAATTAAGTCATGAAACGATGATGGGTGAAACACACCATCAAATCCGCAGGTGATTGGACTCGAAAAGAAAAGAAACGGATGTTGCAGCGGTCCAGTCAATGTCCACCCATCAACCTGACTGAAATGCTGAAACTTTAAAAGAGCTGTGCATGAACATATGTATACAAGCCTAACTGAGCTGGAGTTCCACATGGAGCTGGCCTGGGCCCTCGTTATTTCCACTTTCAATCAGGGGCGGCGCTAGGGGGGTAGCTTGCAGTTGCTATAGCAACCCCAAAATATGGCCTAGCAACCTCAAAGCAACCCCAAGAATGGAGACTATTAAAAATGAAAAAAATCTTAATTGTGTTAAATAAAATAAAAATTGTGACAATTTAATTTAAAATTAATTTCATGTGTTTTTGTTTTAAATTAAAATAAAAGGAAGACAATTAAAAATGATGAGAGAGAGACTCGTCTCCTGAGAGCTGGCCAGCAGGGGTCACGTGAAGTCAGCTTGGGAAAAAAAAAAAAACGGGCCGTTAGAAAAAGTGACATCAAAATGGAGCGCTATCTGTTGAAGCGTAAGTCTGCCAGATCTCTTCTGATGTGTACTTATGTAAATATTAACTGGTTAAAATGTGATGAACTGGTTATTGTTAAATGATTTGTAGTCTGGGCTGTTAATGTGCATTTCTCACTGCTGTGAAAAGCGGCATGACTATATGGTAAAATTATAATAACGAACTTCAAATTGATTTTTTTTATCTGTTTCATGGCATCCGCGCTAGTTTCAGATAGCGCTGTTTAGAATGAGTAGGCTGGTAATGACATACATATCCATATTTATGCTATTTAATTGGTATTGCAGTAAATTGTCCAGCAACTCCATACAATTGTTTAGCAACCCCTAAGCAACTGCAATGAAAATGTTCTGCCGCCGCCACTGCTTTCAATTAAAGGGTACAAGTCCCAAAGAAAAATAAAATCTTAATAAGAAAAACCTCTCAGAAATATTCCAACATTGGCCAAGAAGAGTGGGCCAAAACTCTTCCACAGCATACAAACCCTCTTCCAGAAACTTCCAGGTATTACTGCTGAGGGTTGTTTCCAGAAGCTACTGACTCACTGGGAGTACTTGGTTTGTCATTAGTAGATAATGACACCGTGTAATATGTAATGAGTTGTGACTAATTTTAGAACTTCCTAAGGATCAAATCTTTTTCAGGATTTAAAAAAGTCTATTTCACATGGCTGCATATTTGAGTCACTTAATGCCATCATTGATGATGGTTTGAGCCAAAATTGGAAAATTGGACGAAATTAGAAGGTTTTGTTTTTTTTGTTTTTTTGTTTTTTTATTTGTTTTGTTTTAAATGAGAAAGGTGTAAATGTAGAGAAGAATGAAAAAGGGACACGAGGGAGAGACGGAGAGAAGACCAGAGGAAGACAGAGAAAGTCCCGGATAAAAAAGAGGGCATGCAAGTGAGTGAGCAAAGTGATAAAGACAGAAGGAGAGAGGGAGAAGGGACAGATTTCCCAAGAGGGTGATGCAAGGGGGGGGGGGGGGGGGGGGGGGGGGGGGGGGGGGGGGGGGGGGGGGGGGTGGGGGGGTCAGCCGGTTTTTTTTTTTTTTTTTTTTTTTTTTTCTTTTTTTTTTGTTTTTTTTTGTTTTTTTTTTTTTTTTTTTTTTTTTTTTACTTTTTTTTTTTTTTTTTTTTTTTTTTTTTTTTTTTTTTTTTTTTTTTGTTTTTTTTTTTTTTTTTTTTTTTTTTTTTTTTTTTCAGCCGGTCACTAAGAGCAACACACACATGCACACATAAGCGCTTATACTCACATCCTCATTAATTAGACTTCATTAGCGAGCATCGGATGAGACTAATCAGGGAGTTGTTGTGTTTGGAGATTGATGGAAGCTGCATGTGTGTGTGTGTGTGTGTGTGTGATTTACTGGTGGGGCTCAGCTGAGTATCTGGCTCGATCAGAGCCCCAATCAGACCACACCACACACACACACACACACACACACACACACACACACACCGAAACACTCTCATCTGGTCAGCCAGTGTAATCTGTCTAGATGCCACAGGTTTTCAGTTCAGCAGCAGGTTATGTGTGCAGTTTTTTGTGTGTGTGTGCATGAGCGTGTGAATGTGCGACCTTGTGTAAATGACAGCTCCTGTGCAGCTGAGATGCATATCATCCATGCTGCGTGTGCTGCAGCCGCCTTCAGTTGAAAAGACTGAAAAGCTCTACTGGGTTGAGATCAGTGACTGATTTGGCCGTTGAAGAATATTCTTGGCCTTCAAAAGATCTCGAGTTGCTTCTGCAGTATGTTCAGTGTCTTTATCCATCTGGAGCGTGAGGATGACTGTAGAGAGATCATCCTGCACACTTCAGATCTCATCTTGCTGCTTCCGCCAGCAGTCACATGATGAATAAACGCTGCGGTGTTGCATTGGCGGCAATGGGCGCCCAGACCATGACAGACCATCTGCTGTTTTTCTTCACTATGGAAAAGTTACAGTGATCATGCACCTTAGTTGACCTTATGATGTTCCTGCTTCTTACAAATGCACCAAACTGCTGATCTGGCCACACCTAAGGTTTTTACTGTCCCCTAAAGGTATGATGGGAGATCTTTGAAAAAACAGTTCCAGCAATCCGACTCAGCTGACATTTTGAATATATATACTCCCTCCTCTTCAGGCCACCCCTCGAAACCACGCCTTCACACGATTCACGACTACATGAAAGCGCACGCTGTCTCGAGCGGTCACGGAAGTTCACTAGCATTTGCGAGAACTCACGTCGATTTGCCAACAACAAGTAGCATCAGAGTGGCTGGCTAACTTCAAACCAGGGCGTCTTTTCCGTCAAGGATAACAACAGCCTAGCTAACGGTGTCACACATAGTACTGTAGCCTAGTTGACAGAGTTGGTAGCCTAGCAAAACATGCTGGAATATGTTCGTCATGTCACTCGATGAACAATAATTTTGTCATCATCTTTCATTTTCTCTCTGACTGGGTGAATAGGCCTACAATACCCGTAACCAATCAGTATGTTGAAATGTTATATAATCAGAACGGCATCATCTTACCTATCCAGTAGAAACTGGGCCACCTTGGCGTCGGTCTGGAGCCCCTTTTCATTTTTTAGCTGTCGCCAGCGCTGGAAAGCCGTACAGATAACCACTCTTGTTCTGTTTCGTTCTTCGGTTAGCTTCCGCATGGCTGTTGCTTTTTCAACAACAGTTTTCCCTTTGATTTTGCTGCCGGTTGACGTCTTCTTCTCTGCCATTGTTGCAACAAAATGATCTGTGCGAGCTAACTTGATTTCTGGCTTTCAAATAGCAACGCTGTGTCTGCTCACCTGATTGCCAAAGCTGTGGGAGGACCTCGAGTAACGAAACTGTGAACGCACAAGATAGGGGGTGGGAGGGGGGGGGTGCATTAATATTTGATAGACGTATTAGGCAGCCAATAAATATAAAGATGATCAGTACATTGATTGGTCAAAGTTTTCCTCTGATTACACCCTCTAGACCGGACCAAAACATTTTGGTTTTTTTTTGCAAACATTCTATTTCAGTGGTTGCAATGGGAATGTGAAAAGGTTTTCGGGTAATATTGTAAAAAATGCTGCAAAAAAAGATCTCTCACCATACCTTTAATAGATTCATAATGCATTTTTTTTTCTCAATGATGAACTCCTCTGCTTGCATTGAGATTTCTTCAGACTTGGAAGTCGTAGCTCCGGTCAAACAGCTGCCAAATACCAACTCCACACCTTATATCAGCTCAGAATCATGCAGAATTTACTCAGTGCGCATGAGCGTGCCTTTAAACTGACACATGATGAGAAATGCACGTGCGCGCACACATGTACACTGTCGTTTTTGGATCCGGTTTTGTCAGTTGTCTCGTCGGCTGGCTCACATCTTCAGATGGCAACGAGAGCCGAATGCCAGAGGAGCCGCTCACGCAAACACCCGCATGAGTATCGCATCGACGCGCACATTTGCTCAGGCATTCACACACGCGCACGCATGCACGCACACACGCATACACACAAATACGAAAACGGCGGCAGGCTCTTTTAACAAACAGGCTCATCATCACCACGCTCCAGAAGTGGAGTTGCGGATCGATTCCCAGGACAGCTGTTGCTTGGACAGGTGTGCGTGCGCGTGCGCGTGCGCGTGCGCGTGTGCGTGTGTGTATGTGTCTGGATTTTCTTCCTTTCACACTTGGAGACAAACAATAACCTGGAGGATTTCTGTCTCCCTCTCTCCTGACTCCCTTTCAGTCTTTTCTCGCCTGTCAGTCACGTATGTGGCGATTCTTAGATCTCTCTCTCCAGGACTTTTCTTTTCTTTTTTTTTTTTTTTTTTTTGTGTGCGTACCAAACCCTTTACGATTACCGTATTTTCCGGACTATAAAGCGCACCTAAATATAAGCCGCACCCACTAAAATTGAAATGAAATATATATTTTGTCACATATATGCTGCTCATATACCTGAACTGATTGTTTCTGAACAGAACCTGTAACACGGCAGTAAAAGTGCTGATCAAACAAAACAGAAAAGTCATTGATGGTTTTATTCATTTCCTCCTAACCCTAACCTTAACCCGCAAATCCGCTGGGGAACCAACAAACTGACTGGACAAATTTTATTAATCAGTTTGTCCAATAATAACAGGTATTGATGCTCACAAAATGAATGTAGAGTAGCATAGCCAACATAGGCTACTTAACAAAATCAGAATAGCTTTTAACTAGTTGGTTTGTTTTTTGGTTTCTGTACTTCCTGCTAGAGCGCCCCCTGAGGGCTGAAGAAAAATTCATAGAAAAGCCGCATCTCTGTATAAGCCTCATGGTTTAAAGCGTGGGACAAAAGTAGCGGCTTATAGTCCGGAAAATACAGTATAAAGAAGGAGTCCGTAGAAGTCATCATAGAGGTTAAATGTGAGGCTGAATCTCTTCTGTCCTTCTTTTCTTCTCTTACACCTGCCATGAGTTGAATCCTCACTTTAAAAACCTGTGAAGTCATCAGTCAAGATTCTGTTTCAGCTTTACGACCGGCAGGCCGCCACCTGACAGGGGAGAGCGCACGAGCGCCGATCGGTTTCTTCATGCTTCAAACGGCAAATCGACGTAGCGCCACGCCGTCCGCAACTGCCCCCCTCCTCCCTCCTCCTCCCTTCACCTTGACTTGTGTATTCAGTTGCAGTCTCTTTTACTGCCTGCAGAAGCAGCGTGAAGACTGCCGTCAACTTTGATCCCTGCGGCAGGACAGGAATAGAGACGCAGGCAGGGGGGTCCTTTGTCCTGCTGCCCGTATGTTCGCGGATGTCCACATGTGCTACGTAAACCTGAGCAATAGTGGTCAAACTGTTATTTACGTAACGTTCAAGCTTTTGTTGAGCATTTATCCTGCCAATCAGCAGCAGCAACTTTCATTGTCAAATCATTTCAGTTCAACCATTTTAATATCGATAGTGAATAAACTCCAGATTTTAAAAGCAAGGCAGTTTTCTTGATTATGAAACTCATCACGAGTGACCGTCCTGAACAGGCAAACATTGATCCATGCTCTCCAGAGATCTCCTCACATCAGTTACTATGACTACATGCTCATCTTTCTAAGATTATATTTATGTTAGGGTTGGGCAAGTTAATGCGTGATTATCGCATTAACTAATTAATTTATTAACTACGACATTTATTTTTTCGCGCCTTAACGCATGTTGCTCACATGCTTTTGTTTTGAAAAGTCTGTTACTTGCTGCTGCGGAACTGGAAAACAGTAAACATAAGGAAAAGCTAAAACAAACATGGAGAGCGGTAAAAATCCGTGAACTTTACAGTTCGGGTAGCAACTCAGGTAGAAATATTAACAATTCTGTCTGAAAAAAAATATTCTAGACTGCAACAAAACTTTCGCGTCATTCCTCCATGTTCCATCAGATCTGCTCCATGTGTTCACTGTCCTGCTGTTCTCTAGCTGGTTAATTCAGTGCAGCTCCATCTAGTGGCACAGATGTGTAATGACAACAGAAAGTCCAGTCCTCGATTATAAAACAAATTCAGTTCTGTGGCCTGTTTTTTTAATTTCGTATTTTTGATCCAAGTCTAAAATTGAAATATAAAAAAAAAACCAGGCATTTTTTTTCGTTCTTTTGTGTTAGATTAAAAATCGAAAAACATAATAAAATGTCTTTTGTCTTTTTAATTTTTTGTATTTTTGATTGACAATTGAAAATGGAAAGAATGAATGATACACAGATTGGTAAAGTTACTGAACTTTAACATGGACATTTTCATTTTAAAGTTCTCCCAGACGGAGGATTCAACAGAAACAAGGTTATTTGTAACAACTGACAAGTTGAACTCCCCGTTAAAAGTTTCTGCTGTTACCTCAGAAATTACCTGTTTTAATGTTCTGATTGTGCTGAGCCACAATCATTTTGTTTGATTTTGTTTTTAGACTTTTTTTTATTTTTTATAAAAACAGGATGACATTAATGTCCTGGCAGTGGCAATAAGCTTTATTTTATTTTACATTTTTTAAGATGAGATTTATACTAAATATGTGTTACTGACAAGTGCTGATGTTAAGTGTTTGAACAACAAATGTTATGACACTTTAGTTCATATGGCAGCAGAACATTTAAATAAAAGTGCATTTTACACTACTTTTGAATTCATTATTTAATTTTGCGGATACAATGTGATTAATCGTGATTAATCAGGGAAATAATGCGATTAATCGCGATTAAAAATTTTAATCGTTGCCCAGCCCTTATTTATGTTAATTTGTAAGCATGGATGCCCAGCTGACAAACCCAGAGGCTTCGAACATAAATGTAGTCCATGAAGTGATGGTTTGGAACTAAGATTGGGTCTGACTTCTTATAATCTTCATGTATGCTGAATCTGCGTGAGCTCGTGTGACATCGTTTAATTATCTGCTCATGTCTGTGATGTTCTGCATGCAGACATTTCACAGTCCCCTCTCCCTGAAGAGGACAATC
This sequence comes from Hirundichthys speculiger, assembly GCA_018398805.1. Classification (NCBI taxonomy): domain Eukaryota; kingdom Metazoa; phylum Chordata; class Actinopteri; order Beloniformes; family Exocoetidae; genus Hirundichthys; species Hirundichthys speculiger. The sequence continues at coordinate 2,630,688 of JAGFBZ010001678.1, forward strand.
AATCTCCGGACAACTGCGAGGATAATAATAATACGTAATAATAGTTCTCCGCTCTGAGCGTGCCCGCGGTTGTCGATTGCGGCGTGTGATAAGTGAAGGTACTTGGGTGTTAAGCGCAGAACAGACGGGTGTGAAAGCCGATCTGCACAGTGGCTGACGGGCCGAGGAAGGGCTGAAAATCGACAGCAGCAGCAGCAGAGCTTTCACTGGGCGCACACGCATGTGTGTGTGGCAGGAGAGCAGCTATAAAAAGACCGGAGTTACTGAGCACAAGGTGGGGTGAAAAAAGAAAAAGAAAGAACAACAATAGCTGATACCCAAACACGCACTCTGGGGTGCACTTTGACCCCGTCAGCTGCCACCGTGCTTGCTTTGGGCTTCTCGCCGCACGACAGGTGAGCTCGCTAACGGACGGCCGCCTGGGATGGCTGGGACGCCTCACATTTCACAAACGCACACTGGCCCGCGCCGACAAAGGGTTCATATACACATATATATATATTTACACAGGCACAGGCGCAGGGCCAGGGCCGGGTCGAGGCCGACCCAGAAACGCTCCCCCGCTCCCTGAATTCCAGCGTATGTCAGTTGCGTAATTAAAAAGACTTGCACCTCTTTGTCACTCTCACTGTGGCCGATCCACAAACTTCAAAAAGGAGAGCGAATAAACACTAGAAACTTGCAGACACAGTATGAGGGTTCAGAACGCAATCTTTTTAATGGACAGCACGGAAACTTTTGAACTGTTCACGCTGCACAAACTTCAGTTTAGGAGGAGGTATTTAATATCCCAGATTAGATTCATCCTCGCCAGACAGATAAAAAAAAAAAAAAAAAAAAAACTGGCTGGGCAGAAGTAACTCCTGGATTTGACTCAGCACACGCTGCAGGTGAGAGCCTCCCATTGGAAAGTTACTGCGGTGGTGCAACAGGTTACTTAACGCTAACCGCAGGATGTGTTGAAAAGCTGTTACTGTTTCGGTGAAGTAAATTGCCAGCAAAGCACCTGAGGGGATTGCTGAACTGCTTGAACTGAAACTATGCTAACCAAATGCTCCAATCAATTTTTTTTTCTAACCAGTTTAGCGTCACTGCCTCAACCCTTTTCTGGAGCTTTGTTCTTTAAATGAAAATATGACACCTGTCATATGTAGTTTTCAAATATTTGTTTATTGATTTATTCATTTTTATTTATTTTATTTTTTAGCCTGCGGTGTGCTCGGAGCTTTGGCGGTTGTACCTCTCAGGACTATTTTCAAATAAGTGCATCAAAACTATGTATCAGAGTGGGAGTTGAAACTGTGAAGCCTCCAAACCGGCAGGTCCACTGTAAGTACATATAAAACCGCCTCCTGAAAAATAATGAACCTGGTGGCCCAGATGGACTGTTTATCCCTGCAAGTCTCTTCAGGAAAATGTTTTCTTTTGTTCCTTAATTCAATTAAAATGTATTTGTATAGCGTCTGTTACACTGTCAGTTGTCTCTAGGCGCAGAGCATGACCCCCGAGCAAATATCATTAACTAAAATTATAATACAGTGGTACCTCTACTTACGAACGTCTCTACATACGAAATTTTCAGGTTACGAAAACCCTTAACGGGAAAATATTGCCCCTAGTTACGAAAGAAATTTCAGGATACGAAAGGCAAAAATACAGTAGCGCTGCTACTCGCAGCTCCCAGAGTTTAGTTTACGTTCAGTTTGAAAGCGGTGCTTCCGAGCTGCTCTGCCATTGGCTACCACTCAGCATCTTCCTGGCATCCCATTGGCTAGGAGGGCCTCTTGTCTGTATGAGCGTAACCCAGCAACCAGGTAAACAAACAATTTTTGCCTCCACCAGGGAGGTTATGTTTTTGCCGGTGTTTATCTTTCTGTCTGTCTGTGTTCCAGATAACTCAAAAAGTTATGGATGGATTTTGATTAAATTATCTGGAGTTGTTGAAGAACTGATTTCACTTTGGCTGTGATCCGGAAAAAATCCTGGATTCTGGATCACTTTCAAATTTTCGATAATTGTTGCGCTTGGTGGAGGTCTGTGCTCTCCGAGTGCTTTTCTAGTTCTAACATGTATTTCTTACAGGTTTTTATGTCATTTCATGTATCATTTATAATTGATAAATAAATAAAGAAAAAGAGAGGAGAGACAGGACAGAGAGAGGATGGAGGACAGAGAGAGGAGAGACACAAATGACTGAATGAAATGACTACATAAACAGATGCAGGTAGAAACACTGAGGTGAGATGGTCAGAGGACTAGATCACTGGTCACCATGCCAACCAACACCCCGAACACATCTACACACACAGGTGGAGGTAAACGCTGGGATGGACAGAGGAGGGAACTGCATGTCAGCATGAAACTCAAGAAACTCTGGCCTGAAAACATACAGAAAGAAAAGAGAAAAAAAAGGGGGCAAAACAGCACAACAAACTACAGAAAAGAAAATAAAGCACAGTTACAGTAACGAGGTGTTCCTAATTAGTTCATTAGGAGCACATAATTAATAAGGTTATTATTAATTAATAAGGTAGAAAGGGTGAACGCCTTAGTCAAGCAGGGAATCCCATCAGCCTGCACAACAGCTGGGAAAAAGCTGCATCACCGATTCTCTTGTGACCCGGCATTTCTGCTTTGCAAAAATCCCATTTACCGTCCGACGAAGCGACTCAGCACTTGATGTTTGAACGCGGCTGTTAATGTCGCTCGAGGTTGAGGATTGGGCCTGGCAACATAATGACATTTCAGTCCTTCACTGTACAGCATACATGCAGGCAAACACATGCACAAAAGACACACAGTCGACACACAGCTGGCTGCTGGCGGCGCTCCAGTAAATACTACAGCGCCGTGTAATGAATAAGTGACTGATAACATTGCTGGGGAAAAGCTGCTGGCATGCTACCAAGCAGATTGTGTGTGTTTTTGATACAAAGGTCACTTGGGGTTTACGGTGTCTTTTTTAAACCCGCTTCAAGAAGTAAAAGGAGAAGCTTGCGGAGAATGGGCTGATAACTGATAAAATAAACAAAGACTCCGAGACTGGAAGAAGACTTTAATAGTTTAACAACACAATAATAAGACAGACCTGGCGCAGGTTCCTTCCCAAACTTCCCCTCGGAGGGCCTGTGGTGCCACTTCTTGGAAATCCTACCTGATGTCAGCAATTTGCATACGACGTTGATCTGGATGTTCCAGTTTAAAAGTTCATGCTCAATGCTTTCAAGTTGAGTCTTGAAGGAAGTTTCCTGCTGTCAGTCGTGTGTCAGTGCCACGCTTCGCTGGAAAACACACAAGCCAAGGCTTTTAATTGCTGTCTGAACAGCTCAGATTACATGTTATCTGATTTTTCTTTTTTTTTTTTTGTGGGCTGTGCTGTTACCACGTATCAATTCAAGTCCATTTTATTTGTATAGCGTCTGTTACGACGCCGGTTATAAGGAAGGATAATGGCAGGTAAAAAAAAAAAAAAAACTCCCACAGAGAAGGGTTAGGGTTAGGGTTAGGAGAAAAAAACCTTTTTAGGCCAAACAGTGTCAAGGAAAAACTCAATTTTAAAAGGAAGAAACCTCGAGCAGGACCTGGATCATATGGGGGGACCTTCCTGCTGAAGGTCTGCTGGGTAAAGAAAGAAAAAGAGAGGAGAGACAGGAGAGAGAGGATGGAGGACAGAGAGAGGAGAGACACAAATGACTGAATGAAATGACTATATAAACAGATGCAGGTAGCAGCACTGAGGTGAGATGGTATCACTTGCTGCTCTCCTTTTCCTCAGTTTTCTTCTCATCATTTATGAATTTGCTGGACAAAAACATAAACGATAATCACCCGGGCTCAGACCACTGCTGCTGCATTGCTTCTACGCGCCAGACATTTGATGTCACCACGTCCTTCTGCACATGCTCACATGAGCTTTCTGCCCACAGCAGCGGCCGGTTCACCTGGAGTCTGATAGAGGTCACACTTATAATACGTGAATAACCACATCAAAAAACAAAAGAAACCTCAGAGTATTAAGACCTAAAGTGTGAACACGTCTTGCTGTTTATTACATTTTTGCCGAGTCATTGATTCACCAAGTCATGAGACAGATGTGGTGACATAATCATAAATGACGAGAGGGCATGCTTTTATTCTCATTATATGACAATTACATAAATCGTTCGTGGCCCACACGTCAGCAGAATGTGAGTTCACACTGCTTGAGTTTAAATTTGTATCTTCATTGTTGAATATCGTTCCCGTCATTAACTGTAAATGTCCTATAAAATGTCCCGCAAAGCCTGATTCGGATTTTCTTTTCTATTTAATTGTCCCGACGGGACAGATTTGGACAGATCATCCACAAATCTAAAATGTCAGATTTATTTATTTCGATCTCTGCAAAGCGCTTCGGCGTATCAGCTCTGACCCGGGGAATATTTCCACTCAGCAGAAGTGGGTACTAGAGATAAGGGGACGTTCAGATGGACTTTTCGAGTAAACATAGCGAGCAGCGTTCCACTTGAAGGCACCATTAGGGCTGCTTACGTTACATCTGAGCTTGTTTAGCTCCATTTTTTACGTATCCATCTAAGGAACTACGCAAAAATAACCCGACGACCAAAATAGCAACCTTTTGTCAAAGTTTCCGGTAAAAAAAAAATTGTTCCTGGAAGCAATGGCTTACCCCAATTTGCTACCCTGTAAGTGATAAAAGATGGCCAGTGGAAATACCTGAAGTCCTGATCCCCCCCCCCCCCTCAGGTCGGGGCTGTAAAAACAGGGCGAGGCCGCGGAGCGCTGAGCTCATTACCGCTGATAAATAACAGAGTAATAAAGCAGAGAGGCTGACCGATACAGGAACGCAAACACACGCGGTGACAGAGTGGAGTTTAAATACGGAGCCAGACACTCTGTCTCCACAGGGCTCTGTCATTTCTACTGCGTGTCGCTCTGTTTGTTACCTGTGTGTATGTGGGGTTAAAGTCGGGGCGTGTCTGTGTGTGTGTTCTTAGTCAGTCTGTGTGTGTGTGTGTGTGTGTGTGCAAAAGTCAATTAGAATCAATTTGGGCTCTCAGCTGTTGAGCACCCCCCCTCGCCCATCTTCTACATGACTCCATCTGTGTGTCTGTCACCTTGTTACCTTGTTATTGCAGAGCTGGTGGGTCCCTTTTGGTCCCTGTGTGTGGGTCGCTCTGGCCGGAGTGTGTGTGTGTGTGTGTGTGTGTGTGTGTGTGTGTGTGTGTGTGTGATGTGTTTGTTGTGAGGCGGTGTGGGGAGGGGGATAAATGAGAAAACCAGGGAGACCTAATAAAATGTGCTGTGTGTGTCCTGTCCGTCACATATGGAACATCGTATGCATCAGTTCATCTTTCCCACTTAAATCCAAGAAACAGTTTGATTCATGCATTGTATTTGATTCATAACGTGAACACTCTTTTAAAGACTGAAAAGAGGGTGCGCTGAAGCGGAGAAGACAGGATGTGCAATAATTATGATAGTTTCGATCATTCATCACAATTACATGATGTTTTTTAATTCAGAATTAATTATTCAGAATTAAATAATTCAGAATTAAACTATTTTCCTTTGAGTTTACATGGAAATAGTAATTCCGAATTGAGGTTTACAAGGAAAACACGTTTGATCGACTTTATCCAATTCTGCTTAAGGTCTGGGGGTTGGGAAGGGTTCTGATTGGATGGGGGGGTGGACATCTTTACGTATTTACGTCTACCGGAAGAAAACAAGCTTACTCAATTAGCAACAACATGGAGGACTACATTATTAGCATCCTTTTTGGATTTGTTTTGATTTTATTTTTGAAGCAGCAGCACGACAACATCATGTCGATTATTTTCAACAAGCCCAGTCCAGAATATAAGCGTCATCGCGACAGACGGGGAACGCAAGGGAACGAGCATGCGCAGAAAGACCGGAATTAATTTAAAGCAGAATGAGTGTATACATGACCGCGGAATTGTTCTATTCGGATTAAAAATCAGAATAAACCAGCCACTTACTTCGGAATTAAGTTTAATTCGGAATGGACATTTTCATTCAGAATTAGGTGTTTACATGGTAATTTTTAATCATTTAAAATCGGATTTAATTTTAATTCTGAATTAAAGAGGAATTAAACTTCCCATGTAAATGCACTGATGGTTGGCTTATTAGATCAGGTCTAATGAATTATTTTGCCTCATTCAGACAGGTGACATGGAGAACACATACGTGTGGTTATTGTCGTTTAAAGGTCTCAGGTAACCTTTAGCTTTATCAACTGGGTCGCTGTGAGCGTGAAGGAGGATTGTAAAAAAAAACGTCGGCCGTGTGTGCGTGGTGCCTCGCGGCGACCCGGTGACATATTTTATCAGGGTGTTGCAGGACACAGCCCTTGGCCTCCATACTTTCTATTTCACAAACTCTATCTTTGTGTGTCTGTGTGTGTGCGCGTGCGTGTGGGTAAACACCGTTCACCTTGTTCCAGGACCATAAAGCTGGTGAGTTTTCTTTTTTTTTTTTTTATCAGTGATTGATTGCTCAGGCTTCAACTGAGGTATTAGCAGCTTCCATATCTGCAGGGGCCTGACTTCTTAGTGTGAACGTGTGTGTGTGTGTGTAAATGTGTGTTTGCTCATAAACTAATGACCAGCTACAGCGGTTTGGTTGGTTGCATGACTATGTGTTTTTCCAGCATTCGCTGTGTGTCACATTCTAAGTTGTGTTCACCTTCTGTATGTAACCATCCGACCCTGTTTGTCTGCACATGCCACTGGGTGTGTGCATGTAGCAGAACATGCACTGGCATATGCATGTGAATTTGTGTGTGTTTCTGCATGAGCCTGTGTGTGTGTGTGTGTGTGATGCAGGTTAATGATTGCAGGCTTTGGTGTATGTGTGGCTTCCTGTGGGTTTAAAACCAGTGCTGATAGAGGGAGCTGGGGTTACATTGGGACACACACACACACACAGTCACAACAAGAGACACACTTGCAGGGTGAAGCGCATGAAAGGAGAATAACAAAGTACAAAAAAAAAATTGCGAATGCGAAGGTTCCTCTGACAGATCTCTGAGCTCGAAGATCAAACCTTTTTGGAAAAAAAGTCGACACGCGTCTCATTTTCAAATTATCCCATGAGAAGGCCAAAGACAGCCACGAGTTGCATCAGTCTGTTTTGGCTCTTGCTGCAGACAAAAGTTTAAAATGGGTCACAGAAGCTGAGTCGTTTGCTAAAGCAACTGGTCACTCCTTTCAGTGGAGCTGCCGTCAACGCGAGGTGACAGAGAATTTATAAGGAACTATTTTCAGCAGAGGATGAGCTACAGCTTATGTCTCTGTGGTAACAGAACTCGTCTCTAACTTCCACTAAGTGTCTCACTGATGTGGCTTTGGGCAATTTTGTCCCGCTGCGCACAAGAAAGACACATCAGGCCGTGGATGACATGTTTTTTATTTTGTTTTGTTTTTAATAGGGCTGGGCAAGTTAACGCGTTATTATCGCGTTAACGCATTAATTTATTAACGCTGACATTTATTTTATCGTGCGTTAACGCATGTTGCTCACATGCTTTTGTTTTGAAAAGTCTGTAAACATGCAGAAAAGCTAAAACAGACGTGGAGAACGGTAAAAATCAGTGTACTTTACAGTTCAGGTAGCAACTCAGGTAGCGATATTAACAATTCTGTCTAAAAAAAAAATACTGGACTGCAACAAAACTTTGGCGTCATTCCTCCATGTTCCATCAGATCTGCTCCATGTGTTCACTGTCCTGCTGTTCTCTAGCTGGTTACTGCAGTGCGGCTCCATCTAGTGGCACAGATGTGTAATGACAACAGAAAGTCCAGCCCTCGATTGTAAAACAAATTCAGTTCTGTGGCCTGTTTTTTAATTTTGTATTTTTGATTCAAGTCTAAAATTAAAATATAAAAAAAAAACAGGTATTTTTTTCAATTTTTTTTGGGTTAGATTAAAAAACAAAAAACGTAATAAAATGTCACTATTTAATATTTTTTATTTTTGATTGACAATTGAAAATGGAAAAAATGAAAGATGCACGGATTGGTAAAGTTACTGAACTTTAACATGGACATTTTCATTTTAAAGTTCTCCCAGATGGAGAATTCGACAGAAACAAGGTTATTTGTAACAACTGCCAAGTTGAACCCCCGTTAAAAGTTTCTGCTGTTACCTCAGAAATTACCTGTTTTAATGTTCTGATTGTGCTGAGACACAATCATTTTGTTGGATTTTGTTCGTAAACTTTTTTTATTTTTCATAAAAACAGGATGACATTAATTCCCTGGCAGCGGCAATATGCTTTATTTTGTTTACATTTTTTTGGATGAGATTTACACTAAATATATGTTACTGACAAGTGCTGATGTTAAAAGTGTTTAAACAACAAATGTTATGGCACTTAAGTTAATACGGCAGCAGAACATATAAATAAAAGTGCATTTTACACAACTTTTGAATTCATTATTTGATTTTGCATATACAATGCAATTAATCGTGATTAATCAGGGAAATAATGCGATTAATCACGATTAAAAATTTTAATTGTTGCCCAGCCCTAATATATATATATATATATATATATATATATATATATATATATATATATATATATATATATATATATATATATATATATGTGTCCGTTTAGATTACAAGATTCAGGTCTAGAAAATATTAATTGTGTCGGCCATTCTTACTTCATCAGTCTCGTCTCTCTGTGCTCTTAATCATGTGACCCGCCGGTTCAACTAAATATTAACCCGTAAAAGACAGTCACTCCACTGTGTCAGTGTGTTGTCCGCCACTGCAATTATTCACGGCTGAGACACCTGGTGCTTGTGTGTCTGCAGGCGAGTGTGTGTTGCAGGTTTTGTCTTCACGGAGGTAAAAGAGATGTTCCCGGATACCTGCGTGTTTGTGTGTGTGGATTGCTTTATGCACCATGAGGTGTTTTGCACATGCCTTTTGTCACATGGGCTATCGTGAGGTTGCACATAGTGAGCCTGTGTTTGTGTGTGCATGTGTGTGCGTGCCAAGAGGGTAATTACAGGCTCAGAGTAAGGCCTGGACAAATTACAGAGGATCTTGCACACACATACACACACAATCCCTGTCACTACCTCTATCTCTCCTTTTCCTCTCCACCCTTTTAACCTCTGGAATTGCTGAACGCTCAGTCATATCGGACCACGACAGAAAACGCCCACCAGCACACCTCTGCTCTCTGCTCAGGAAACAAACAAGGAGAGCCACAGGAAAATATCTCTAACGAGGAACGCATTGCCGTAATTATTTGTTCAGTTCTTATCTCCTGATCGCAAATGTGACTGAGCTACAAAAAAAAAGAATCAACTTGAGGCCCTTCTGTTTCTGAAATACATCATGGTTAGAACAAGATGCTGCAGGTTACTGTTAAACTGAAGGAACTTACAATGAATTTCGCTTTACTGCTTCTGTTAATTTTTCCATATATACCTTCAGCCGTCTTTCCATCGGCTGCCATCATTTCATTTGTTACAGTTACACAGAATCCTTTCATGCCATCAGAGCAGCGGCATCTGGAAGAAATGTGAAACTTTCAAGTTTAAAATCATCCCCCTTTGTGAGGTACCAGGTGATTCATAACTTGATTTTTCTGTTTTGAAGAAATGTTTGGCACTCGTGGAAGTTAAAATGCAAAGAAAGTCTTCTGATGCAAACTTGACTTTCCTTCCTGGAGATAACTGACCGCGCTGAGCAACAAATCATCCGGTTAGACGCCGAGAGAACCCGCGGACGCTGCGAGCCATCACCTGGAGGCCCCCGAGTTACCAAGAAGTGATTTGTTGTTTTTGGAGCGCGAGAGTGTGAACTGCCTCCTCTTTTCTGAGCTCACCGCAGATGTCAGATAAGGACGGTCTGCTGGGAAATGGAGTGGGGGAGGAGTCCCCTGATGACAGGTCAGGAGGAAGAGGAAGGCAGGGGGAAGTAGTTGGTGTCAGCATGCTACTGGTGTTGATAGGCGTCCTCAGGAGGGTGTTTGATAAGTGAGACCGCGAGTTACAAAGTAACTAAAACTCTGTTGGGCAACAGGTTGGGGATTCAATCCCCTCTCAGTGGGGGGGGTGATGCAGCGAGGGCTCGGGGGTTCGACTGACTGCAGATACAAACGAGCACTGCGGATAAATGTTCTCAAATTTGTTCATTCATCACCAAATTTAATTTCTATTTCCTTATTAAAGTTTATTAAAGATGGATAAAATGTTTTGAATGACATCTTTTGCACGTGAAATAATGTCCGTGCATGAAACTAAGCAAGATTCTGAATAAAACTGTGGCGTTGCGGCACATGTCGCACGCTAAGACACTGCAGCCAAACTCACAGGAACAATTTTGGCCCTTGAAGCAGACTTTGTGAATATGTTTGCAGGCCAGAGTTTCCAGAGTTTCATGCTGACTTGCAGTTCCACCTGCAAGTTTACCTCCACCTGTGTGTGTAGATGTGTTGGTTGGCGTGGTGACTGGTGATCTAGTCCTCTGACCATCTCACCTTAGTGCTGCTACCTGCATCTGTTTATATAATCATTTCATTCAGTCATTTGTGTCTCTCCTCTCTCTGTCCTCCATCCTCTCTCTGTCCTGTCTCTCCTCTCTTTTTCTTTTTTTTCCCAGCTGGTCTTCAGCAAGAAGGTCCCCCCATATGATCCAGGTCCTGCTCAAGGTTTCTTCCTCTTAAAGGGGAGTTTTTTCTTGCCACTGTTTGACTTAAAGGTTTTTTTTTCATCCTCTGTGGGACTTTTTTACCTGCCATTATCCTTGTTTAGGATTTAATATGAATATAAAATAATAATTTTTGCTCGGGGGTCATGCTCTGGGTCTCTGTAAAGCACCTAGAGACAATTGACATTGTAACAGATGCTATACAAATAAAATTGAATTGAATTGAATGTCTGTGACCACGTTTTCAGCAGGACAACTTTACCCTGCAGGACATTTGGCCTAATGAAATGATGCTTGCTTCTCTTGCCACTGACATTGCTCCGTTGGCAGGCGTACAGCCCTGCGGTTGTTCTCAAAAACCTGAGCTGTTGCCTGTTGAAACCTGGAGCGCTTCTTGATCAGGTGATGCCACATACTCCGCCTCACATGTTGACATGCGCAACCGTTTGCTGCTACTTCATTTTCCATGAAACGATTGCACCATCCTCACTTGGCCCCTGGTGCTCTTTCTGTCCTCGTTGGCCAGAGTTCCTTGTCGATTTTTAAGGACCTATGCGCATGCTTCACGGCGGTCACGTGTTTCTGTCTGGGATCTGACGTGTTGTGACAGTGTACTTGCGATCGAACCAATATCAGGTCTGGTGCAGGTTATGATGTAGATGGGGCTGCCTGGCATCTGTCTACATTTTCTTTGGTCTGTCAGCGCTCCCTCTGAGGTGAGCTCACATTTCATTTCACTGGGCGTAGCTCTGGCTTTACGTGCCAGATCTCTCCAGGACCTTTTCAGCATACCTGGATCGAATCTTCTTGAGTGATATGACTCCCAACGAAGTGTATGAGTTTTTCATCTTGAACAAACTTTTCAACGTCTCTTTGGCTTTGTTTAGGCAACTCTCACTACTTACAACTAAATCATCTAGTCACACTAACAAAATCACTCCTTCATTATCAGTTTAGTGTAGATACGGTTGTCAGTTTGACTCAAACTCACTCTCAAGCAGAAAGTTATGAAGCATCATGTTCCAACTTCTTCCCGACTGCTTAAGGCCATAAATTGATTTGTTCAACTTGCACACCAGTTTTGCATCTTTCTTTGACCTAACGTGATGAAAGCCCTCCAGCTGTTCCATGCATGTTTACGCCCATGTCGTGCTCCTTGCTGCGTCGCTAGGAAAATGTGGTCCAGGTCCCTCGACCTGCCTGCACCCGTTTGCTACATATCTGACCTTGTATGTTTCGTTCCCTTTTTCATCCCATTTCAGAGCATAAACTCACCTTCCCCCCAACAGTCTGTCAACCCTCTCATCTCATCTCATCTCATCTCATCTCTCATTGCCTTTTTCCATTCCTTAGCTTTTGGTGAAGCCCTAGCCTCTTCACAGGTCTGTGGGGTTTGTGTGTCGGTGTCTTGGCGAGCTTCCTGCTCATCTGTTCTATCTGTGACTGACCTGTTTGAGGTGTTGTAGTTACCCACTCCATGTCGTGGTCTATCCGTAACCCTCAAATGATTCTGGAGCTATCGGACCCCCCAGATCCGTATGTACAAGCTGTAATGGCGCTGTAGCTCTTACATCACTCTCTGTTTCTTGTCTGAGTGAATTTGCCCTGTGGAAAAGTTTCACACTGGTTAGGTTGGTTAGATCTCCCTTTGATTTTCATTCCATCCACAGCAGTTTCAGGTTTTAGTACATCACCATAATTGCAATGACCAAGGATCTCATGCCAAGTCTTCAGATCAAAGCACGCATTACAAGCATCATCACAGCTTTCACCGACTTTGGTTACAGTGTCCAGGTTTTTTTTTTTTTTTTTTCAAAATTACATGTTGTACCATCAGAAAGAGTCATTTTCTTACTGTTCTTCTCAACTCTGAACTTTGCTCCCTTTGGATCAGCTTAATCTGGGCGTCGCCTTTCCCCAGCGTGCACCCGGTGCTCCGAGTACCGTCTGCGGTTCCAATAATGTGGTTCTTTGGCTGGCATGTCTCGCCAAATCTAATAAAATCCTTCTCGTTGTTCACAATGTGGGGTTCCACTCTCAGAGTGCCAGGATTACTCGTCATTCCTAGAATATCCAAAAGTAGATTTGGAGGACAGGCCTTCTGCTACCAAGCACCTTTATTATGGAACCAGCTACCAGTTTGGGTTCAGGAGGCTGACACCACCTCCATCTTTAAAACTAAATTTAAAACATTTCTGTTAGCCTACAGTTAGTCTAAACGATAGTGTGTAGGGGCTAATAGTTATAGCCATAGTTGTAGGAGCTAAGACTAGAGTAGGCTCGTCTTAATCACAGCTTCGTCATAGCTATGCTGCTATAGGCCTACGCTGCAGGGGGACGCCAACATGATCTGCTGAGTGGTGTCTCCACTGCTCTTCTCCCCTTCCTTCCCTTTCCTCCTCCCTTCTTCCTCCTCCAGCTCATTCCATAGTTAATTAGGAGCACCTTGTTACTGTAACTGTGCTCCATTTTCTTTCCTGTAGTTTGTTGTACTGTTTTGACCCCCTTTTTTTCTTTCTCTTTTCTTTCTGTATGTTTGCAGGCCAGAGTTTCCTGAGTTGCATGCTGACATTGTAGTTCCATCTTTTGTCCATCCCAGCGTTTACCTCCACCTGTGTGTGTAGATGTGTTCGGGGTGGTGGCTGGCGTGGTGACCGGTGATCTAGTCCTCTGACCATCTCACCTCAGTGCTGCTACCTGCATCTGTTTATATAGTCATTTCATTTAGTCATTTGTGTGTCTCCCCTCTCTTTTTCATCTTCTACCCAGCTGGTCTTCATCAGGAAGGTCCCCCCATATGATCCAGGTCCTGCTCAAGTATTATTCCTTTTAAAATGGAGTTTTTTCTTGCCACTGTTTGGCTTAAAAGTTTTTTTTTTTCTCCCACTGTGGGAGTTTTTTACCTGCCATTATCCTTGTTTAGGATGCAATATTATAATTTTAGTTAATGATATTTGCTCAGGGGTCATGCTCTGGGTCTCTGTAAAGCACCTAGAGACAATTGACATTGTAACAGACGCTATACAAATAAAATTGAAGTGAATTGAGTTGAATTGAATTGGGAAGAAGCACCGCTGTCAACCAGTAGACCTTTCTGCTGTGCGCCCCGCGCAGTCGATGTTCACTCGTTCCTGAGTATGAAGTGTTTCTCTTTCACTTGGCCCTGCTCCGTCTCTGTGGTCACCTCGCTGCTGTCTTTGCATACAGCCAACCGCTCGTGTAGCGTTTTGAGATCTTTTCTTCTTTTTACTCCTACAGCCTCTTACCCCGTTGCCCTACTTTTTCACAAATGAAGCATTCTCCATTAAAGTACTTCTTCTCCTTGTCTTTACAGTGCTTTATTCTCTTTGTGGTTGGCGGTCATCACTTCGTCAGATTGGGGTCTTCTGCAGTTGCGAAAAGTGCATTCGAAACTTCTCAGCCTCACTTTGAACCCATTTAAAGCGATCTTCCCTTTTGTCTGAGTTGTACGCACAGAAAAGGGGTTGTATTCACCTGTTACGCCTCTTAAGACCATCGCTGTCAGAAGGACGTCACTGAGAGACTGTTTTGCTCTGTTTAACGCTGCCACTATCTTCTCCAGGCAGTTCGCCAGTTCTTCACCATCAGCCATGAGAACACTGGTCTCTCTCGAGTCCTCAGACATCGTAGACATCTCCAGTACCTGAGCCAGGTAGGCTAGTTAAATAACAAAGGCGCAGGAGACATTATTTACTGAACCAGGTGCACTTACACAACCTGACGCACACTGGAAGAGGAGGCGCCATGTTCAGGAACGATCAGACGTACAAAGATTGCTAATGTGGCATGCATCACACTCAGACATTATTGCCCGTTTCTCATAAGTAAGAAAATGCATTTAAGTGTAATCACATGAAATAAAAACGTGGATGAGAAGCTTAAAAACCCTCTGAATGATTGCTTTTTGCAACTTCCTGTGGATAACACAATGTGATTGAAGACAAAGACAAAAGATAAGATTGCACACACTGAAAGGTATCTTCAGACAAAGGCAAAGATGAATGAAATAAGATTAAGATGATTAGTCGTTAATGGACAGTTTAGGAAGACAGCCGGTCAGGATATGCATCTGGACCCTGCACCTTCACCTTTTCACCTTTTTCTCAGTCGAGTCACGCGCCGTTGCCTTGATTGATTTTCCTCAGGATGAAGTTTTGTAATTTGGTTACATCTACACTTTGAAATCTCGGAGTCCGGGCCCTCCAGAGTTCCTTTAAAATTAAAAGGAAAAACCACAAATCATATTACGGTAACTGTCATTCCAAGTTTCGGTGCATCCAGATGTCGTTCAGCTTGATTTTAAAAGTTGTTTGCAGATCACATTCAAGACACATTTGGAGTTGATTTGAAACATGATTTCTAGTGTTTCACTCTGGAAAACAAAAACATTAAATATCTTGGGCTTAAACTGTCTGCAGTGAAATAAAAGTCAAACCAAATGAAATACTTATTGCCCTTTTTTCCCTTTTTTATTGTTTATCTAATTTGTTTTTCTACACTGTCCCATCTTTTCCTCATTTGTAGTTTTGCATTATAACCTTCTGCCTCTGTGATTTCTTTCCATGGAAAACCCCCCCCCCCCCCCCCCCCCCCCCCCCCAAAACCCGAACAAGACAAATCTTTGACCTTTTTGCTGTGAATTGCAGCCAAATTCACAGAGACTGAAAAGTTGTGGGATTCTTCAGGGCGAGCTCGTAATTTCTGAAACGAGCGGATTCTCGTAAAAGTCCTCCTCCATTTTTCGGCTTTAATCGTTTGTCTAAACGAAGTCATGAAGTCGCATCGGGGGTCCAGGAAGGACGGCGGTTCGATTTTGGCGATGGCACCACGTGATAGATAAACCAAAAAAAATCAGACTCTGCCCTCGTCGTCACCCGGCTCATTTTCTCTCCATCGTGCTTTTTTTCCTCTGTCCTTTTTTTCCCCTCCCCTCCCGTTCCATTTTGTTCTTTGTTCTCCTCTTCCAGTTTACACTTTTATTATCAAAGGACTTTTGTAGTTCAAAGGAAATCAGAAGTGTTAATAGAGGTCCTAATAAATGAGGAAAAATGAGAAAATTCCAAGACTGGACACAAAAAAAAAAAAAATGACATGAACTGCATCTGATTTAAATTTGGCAACGTTTTTCAATCCAGACTGTTCTCATTTGTGGTTTCACCAAACACTATCTCCCATCAGGATTTCCTGAAGACTCATCTCTTGAGATATTCAAACTACTGATGTTCGAACACGTCTAACCTGCTCTGACTCTGGACGTCTCTACGTGTTCATTTAAAAGCATTTAAAAGTGTTTGCCTGGGTCTCTGAAGCATGGACTTTGGTCCTCATTCCTCCACAGTGTCACAGTGCTGTTCCTTTATCGTGAATTTCACTTTTATCAACGAGGAGATGTCAGAGGATCCACACATGGTGACTGAGTGGTGACGAATGACGACTGAGTCGGTTGCAGCCAAAGACCTTAAGAACATCTGCAGAATTTCTAATTGGGATCATTTATACTTCTGCTTTGAACAAATGCTTGGATATGTTTGAAAGGACTTTTTTTTGTTGTTGTTCTGAGCAAAGAATGTCTCAATCTGCCAATGTGCCAAAAAACACAATCACGAGTAGGGTTATTGACTAACTTTCTGAATGCATTATCTCATGTTGATCTACCACAGATAAATACATTTTTTCCAACCATCCTGTTGCAAAATATGGGTGACAGAGTTGGACAAAAATGACTTTTTTTTATTTAAATGACATAGGCCCCGATCGTACACTTCCCCTTACCCGTTAACACTAGTCGCTACCCACTAGATGCTACCAGCAAATTGCAGGTATAGGAACCCCCCGCTAACCGCTAATGCAATCTTCTGCTCACCACCCGCTACGCCGACTCCCTTAATCACATTGTAGGTGTGGCAATGGGCGTGTCGTTTTCCCTTTCTGCAATTGCGGGTTTATGGTTGCACAAGTCGGTACGTACAGGAGCGCGTCCAAATGGCATCAATGTGCGTCCACCTGGTCACATGTGGACGTGCACAAACGGCTCTACCTCTGGAATTAACTCTTGTATAAAAAGTGTGATTTGGCCTCAGTTGAACCCCTGAGAAAATGGCAGAGATCATCTTAAACAGCTTGCTCACCAGTTAAACCATAGACGACCAGAGCGTGTTTACTGGGAGCGCACCGACTATCTGGGACTTTCAGGTCGCCGATAGGAATTGTCTGTGTAAGAATATTTTTATGTATATATCAGTGCAGAGGAGGAGGAGGAAGGAAGAGGAGGAAGCTCTACAGCAGAGTCCCAGACGAGCTGCACATGAGAGCTGCTCTGATCTGGATGAAAAGACGTTCCATAGCGGTTAGCGGGTAGCACAACCTGCTCTTAAAGGCAACGGCTACTGACGCACTGATTGGTTTAACAGGTGGAACGTCCTAACCACTCCTATGCATAATGTAGCGGGTAGCGCAGGTGGGATAGCGGGTTTAGCAAGGTGGAAGATTGCGTTCTTTGGGGGGGAACGCCCCTCCCGCTACCCGCTATCGCTAAATAGCGGCTTTAGGAGATCTGGTGGAAGATCGGGTCCATAAAGTATGTAGTTCCAGCACATGTTTTTCTGTGCTCAGAAAAGCTCCATCAGGATTTAGATTTTACGTCCAGTCTTTGGACGCCTCAGATGAGTCTGACACAGAACTTAAAGTTTCCTTTCCATGTCTGAATTCTACGGTATAACTGGTTTCATCGGGGTGATGCTGGACAAGGTGAGTTCATTTCAAATGGACGTTCTGCTTATTATACGCGTTGTCTTGGACCAGTCAGTGTTAAGTTTATAAATCAAACGGGAGATGAAATGATCAACATCTAATGTTGGAAAAATGAAGTAAAAGAAATTACAGAAACAACTGGAAACAGGTCAGACATGACCAGGACTTTGTTTCCTCTTGCAGTCCGTTTGTTAAATAATGTATACGGTTGTTTACATGTGTGGCTGGAATGACTTGAAGGCACCCAGAACAACTTTAATGCACAGACGTTTTAAAGATTACATTCCTTGTGCGTAAATACCGGCCTCATCCGAGCAGGAGAAACGTCGGCATGCTGCGGCCTGAAAGCGATTACGTCTGCTGTTGGGATCCGAACGCCGCTGTCTGCCTCCTCTCTCATCTTCTCCACGTCGCCTCAGATGTTATGAAGTTCTGTTAGTCTGTAAAACACAGTGCTCTTTAAAGGTATGTGCTAATAGGAGCTATTACACTCACTCTTCTCCTCCCCGCCCTTTTACTCTCCAACACTCTTCCCTTCCTCCACCCCATCTCCTTTCTTTCTCCCCTCTCCCGGCTCTCTTCTGTGGCTTTAATTAGCAGTGTGTTAAACTCGGTGAACAGCGGCCAAGAATGTTCAGACGAGCTCATAAAAATGACATCAAACTGCCCCTCGACGCCAACAAACAGGTCTAACCTCCCTCCTGACCTCCCCGCTCCTACAGTAGAGGCTGATGAACGCGCAGATGAAGAAGACAGGAAAGAGAGGGGGAGGGGGAGGGGGGAGAGAAACTCCTCGCAGTGACAGACGGAAAACATCAATCATTTCTGCGTGGGCTGCTATTCCAGCTAACCTGAGACGGTGACACAAGGCGTGTTACTTTCCTCACCTGCGGACCCCCCCCCCATTCATTAATTCTTTCATTATCTCTCCCTCTGTCTTCCCTCCATCTTTGAAATCTCTCGCTCTTCCTCTGTCCCCTTCCGCCGTTCAGCAAGGCCACACAATGACGCTCTCATCCCGAATGAGGGAGGGCAAGAAAAAAAAAAAAGCGATGGCGGAGAAGACAGGAAAAAAGACCCGAACACGGAGACACGGAGCGGGAGGAGGGAAAGAAGAATGAGCGGAGGAAGGGTAAAATGGGGTCAGAGCTGAAGTCGAGGGGGTTGATGCGGGGTCAGCGTGATGAAGCAGTAATGGAAGTGTGCGTGTGTGGCGGGGAGCAGAAGATGTATGGCCGGTTGACAGAGGAGAGAGAGACAGCGGCAGATTACAGCGGAAGGTAGAGGGGTAAATGGCGTCAGTGTGGGCGTGGCCTCTGGGGTGTGTTTGTGTGCATTTATTTTTTTTTTTCTGCAGCGATTCCAGTTTCAGTTCTGCAACGACTGAATGAAAACGTTCAGCAGGTCACCAGTAAAGGTCACCGTTTACAGGCGGAAACAGGAATTTTCTTTTGTCTTTTTTTGAATGAAGCTTTCTGTAACTACGGCTGAATCATGTCTGCAGATGCTTGTCATCACTTCAAACCAGGTCTCTTTGCTGGACCTTCAAGAGTTTCTCATCACTGCAAAAAAATAAAAAAAACATGAGACTTGAAGCTTTACATTTTACAGCATATTCCTACTGGCTACCAGTCAACAGACTGAAAACTGATAATAAGACAATTAATTTTCAGTTATTTTAATGATTCTTTTACCGGTAACTTCTTGCATCTCTTTTTTTTTGTTTGTTTGTTTTTTGTTTTTTTTTGTCTGCATTTACATTCATGGTTAGTGCCATTGTCTCGCAAAACCATCTAGTATGTATATGCAATTTAATCTTAAAGCAGACTTTTTTTTAACCCTAACCCTAACCCAAAAAAAAGAAAATCTTCTTGAATCTCATTGGATTGTCAATGCTCAGCTGTCATCATCTGTTACCTGCATAGATCACAGGGATCCGGAGCTTTCTGAACGCAGAAAAAGACATTTTGCGGAGCACAATGTATGTTTGGTTTGGTTTTTTTTAGAGCGGAAAATACATTAATCTGAGCAAACAAGTCTATTCAGTGTTGAAAAAATAAAAGTAATTAGCACTCTTTAATATATCTGCTTATGTTCAGTTGCACAAAATAATTGTTTGTAGAGTCATTGATCACTTTCTGCAAGCATTATTCACATATAGTCATGGAAAAAATTATTACACCACCATTTTTTCTTCAGTTTCTTGTTCATTTTAATACCTGGTACCACTAAACATCATCATGTGACTAAAACAGACAGAAAAGAAAACACTGAATGCATAAAAGCAGTGTTTTTGGCAGTACAACGCCATAGCTATTGATGTAAAAACTTAAGTGATTTAGGTTATAATCAAGAAAACCATGGAAAATGGTAAGATATCAGCTCTTAAATAAAACTCTTATGAGCAATCTTTGTGGTTATCGTTATGTTTGTCCAAACAAATGTACCTTTAGTTGTACCAGGCATTAAAATGAACAAGAAACTAAAGAAAACAAGGGTGGTCTAATAATTTTTTCAATGACTGTATAGTTAACTTTGCAGAAATCTTTCTAAATGTCTCTCATCTGTCCTTAGTGAACTAATACAACTCTGGATAATAGCGGACTTACAACAACAAGAAAACTGTTCCGTACAATTAAAACTGAGATGTTGCTTGAGTCTGCAGCAGACTGAGCAGAGAGACAACAAATTACTCCTCTTTTTTTTTTTTCCTAGAACTGAATAGACTTTTGTTTGCTCAGATTGAAGTTTTCTCGGAAAAAAGAAAATCTTTTCACAATATTATGTCTGTGATTGCAAAATATAATCAGAGAGTTTTGCTGCTCACCCTGGGTTTAGGCACAGTAATAGGCTTTTTTTTTTTAATACAATGAGAGAAAACATGAAAATACTTCTTTGTTGATATTTTTCTCGTATGTTGCATTTCTGCAGAAAAGTGCAGTCAGAGCGAAAGAAGACTGAAGACGTGACAGACGGAGAGGAGGAGGAGGAGGCCTCTGATTGGCTGCAGTGACTCAGCGCTGAGGTGAAAGGCCATCAGGAGGTTATGGTGGTGGTGGTGGGGGGGGGGACATATCAACACCTTGTCCAATATCTTCCGTGTGTGCGTGTGATTGATCCGTTCAACTCGGTGGCTGCATTATAGATCCGAGGGACCGGAGACAAATCTGTAGACGTCTCTGTGAGCGCGCACGTGTGCGCGCGCGTGTGTGTCTTCGGGGAGGGGCAGAGGGATGAGAGGCAATCCGTCTCCCGTGGCGACAGCCTGGACGGTAGACCCTTCCGCTTCCTCTAAATATTTACAGAGGATCGGCCAATGAGAGGCGAGCAGACAGCGGCCACCAGCCACGACATGAAGGAGTGTGTCGAGCATGTGTCCCCCTGTGTGTGTGTGTGTGTGTGTTTCAAGCGAACAGACATGTTATAGCAGTGGCACTAATCACTAACATCCCAGCAGCATCAAGAATTTTTCATTCAGTGTGTTTTTTTTTTTATTTAATAGAAGCTGCTGCGTTCAAAAAAAAAAAACGCCTCCTCACATCTGCAACCGTACGTACCTTGAAAAACGTTTGGAGGTACATACGCGGGGGTACGCAAAAACATGTTTCCTTGCCCTTCCCCTCCGCTGTGCACGGCACCCGCTCACGTGCGCGTGCGCGTGCGCGTGCGTGCGCAGTGAAAGTTGCCTGCCTGTTTTGAGCCAGGCAGTAAATGAATAAAATGTGTTTGAGCGGCTGAGAGGAAGTGGTTTCCAGACCGCCTCAGCATGTTGGACACAGCTGTTCTGCGTGCACTTGGATGTGTGCGAGCGCGTGGGCGTGCGTGTGTGTGTGTGATTCAGCTCGTTGCTGAGCGGCGTGTTTTCGTTCAGCGGGCGTTTGCATCAATCAGTAGGATGTATCCTGACATGTGCGTTGCCGTGTCGTATGTGCTTGCAGGTCATTAGTCTCTTCACTGGAGTGTCTCTGTGTGTGCATGTGTGTGTGCATGTTTGTGTGTGTGCGTACTGTACTCTACTGTGGGAAGGGGGTCTATTGACCACTTGACAGGAAACCACAGGCCAGACAGAATTGTGTGTCATCAAGCTAACCGCGATGGAGCCAGCTTCAGCTCAAAGACACAAATAACAGAGATAAACACATCAGCAGAGGGAGGGTGAAGGACGTCGCGGAAGAGCCGAGGCGTCCCGCCAGGCCCCCTCACTCGTTCATTAATCGCTAACAATGTACGTCGTAAACGACGGCTGAGTGTTTTCCACACCATGCTGTCAGTCCCATCCGTGATACTTTCATACTTCCTTTCTTTCTTTTAAGTGTTCAAGGCTACCTTTTTTCCCTCTTTTCTTTTCTCTCATCCGTCCTCGATTAGTAATGATCAGCGATGCCAGGTGGGAAATGTAGGATTATCATACCAGAGACTCAAAATTATCGTATTTTGAGGGAAATTATCGTACATCTGTCATAACCAAAATAACAAGCCCAATGACGCGTTATAGTCAAATTTAATCACTCTAGTGTTAAATAGCGGGCAAAGCGGACCATTCAGCCTATCATGCTGTTGTTCTGAGACAAACATTCATATCTCACGCTCAGCAAAGCACGATTGGCTGGAAACATGTCACATGGGAACAGATGCCTTCAGGGTTCACAAAGAAAAAAAAACTCTCCGGCAGACAGTTGCGGCAGGCAATAATTTGAAATAGTCAAATTATCGTACATTTGGCCTTTTTTTGGATTATTGATCGTAAATCGTACAGAGGGCCAAATTATTGTATAAATATGATAATTATCGTACACCTGGCAACGCTGGTAATGATGCAAGAAAGCGAATGTAGCGTGGCCGCATTCATGAAATCGCCTCCTTACTAAAAGCCAGTTAAAAGATTCACGAACGCTGCGTAAAACCCAGATTTTTTTTTTTTTGTTTGTTTTGTTTCGTAAGGACGTGTGCATGTTAGTGAAATTTAATTGATGCCAGGTCGGGAAAATGTTCTCTAAGATCACAAATGAGCATAAACCCCACCCAGAAACCACCGTATAAGGAGGCTTAAAAGGTGCAGACGACCGGGTAGTAGCAGGTGATTCACATGATCTCAAGGCCTTCGGGGGTAAATTTGCAACTCCAGCTGAGGCGAGTGCTCTGCTTTTGAAACGCTCCCAGTGAGACCTGAGGTCAAAGAATAAGTAAATGCTAAATGCAGATATTTAATGCTGCATCTTCTGCTCAGCGAAGTGAAAGAGCTGGAGCAAAAATGATTTGATTTGGACGCAGGGGAGGAAAAAAAAAGGAAGGAAAAGAGCAAAATTAACACATTTCTCTGTCACTAATGTGAAGCAAATCTCTTTGCTGCTAACAACATTGTCTCTATTACCTGACAAACCTCTGTTGTGAATTCACCGTGGCTTTGTGACGCAACTGGTGATCTCTTCACCGGTCCGAGTCGCTGCGCGGGATCCTGTCAGCAGATCAGGCCCAACCTCAACGACCTCAATCGAAAAACCCCAAAATCAGAAAAAACTGGAACAATTACTTTTACTTATTTTCCTTTGCAGGCTCTAGGAAAGATATTTCATGACTTTTGTTTTTCTCAGCAGCTTTATTTAAAAGGGAACGTGGCACATTGCATATTAAGTTGTGAGAGTAAAAGTTTTAGCACTTCCTCGACTGGAGTCGCACAAGAAAAAGCAGCGTTAGCCATCTCAAGAAAAACAGAGGCGATCAAACTTCGTATGTCCAAACAGCTCCTTGGTTTGTCTGTAAGTCATTTTTCAAAACAAAAGTGTGAAAATTTCTGTTTTTAAAATTCAACAATAAGCAGTCCTTTTTAGAAAAGAAGCATCAAGTTGAATTTATTAAGTTGGGAATGAAACAAAGAGGAATTTCAGTGATTTTGCTCCGTGGATGCAACTCTGGTAAGTAGCAACTTACTTTGCTCACAGCTACAGTTTTCTCCTCCTCATCTCCTCATCCTCCTCCTTTTTCCTCTTTCTCTCTTTTTTCTTCAAAGTATGTGGCTTCTACTTCCATCGTGCCCATGAGCCAAATCTTCTGATCTTTACATGAAACAGATCAGACTCTCTCTCACACACACACACGTATACCCACACAATGAAGACGGACACACACTCCTTCACCTCATCAAAGTGGTGGAAGTGTGTGTGGGACGATGGATTTGATGGAAAAGTTGGGGGTCTCGGAAGTGTTTTTAGTGTGGTCGCGTTGGGGGTGGCATGCACACATGGCCGCATGGATACACAGACGACACGCACACACAAACACACAAACACGCACACACAGCTGGGAGTTATCAGTGTTTACTCTCTCCTGTCTGACTGTACTTAAACTTTACCTCCTCTCTCCACTCTCTCTGTCTACACACAGAACCACCCAGCCAGAGCCAGATTGAGGGAAGCCTCCTGAGCTGGGCGCTAAGTTGTGAATGACTCTGTGTGTGTGTGTGTGTGCATGAGTGCTTGTGTGTGTTTAGCTTGGCAGGCTGCCAGGGAAATCATACTGAAGTCAACGGTTCCTCTACAGCAGCAGCAGCCACGTGCCATGGCTTGATTTGTGTGTGTGTTAATAACCTGATATTTATATTTTGACATGTCTCAGTTTTCTTGTCTTGCAGGTGGATAAAGACGGGATCTAAGCATGAGAACAAGTGGAGCAAATGCATCCTTGTAGTTCAGTTAGACCAAGGCTTCTTATCTTTTTATATTTTTACTAACTGAGTAACTGATGGGGCAGCACGGTGGCTTGGCGGTAGAGCTGAGCGATTTTATCGATTCTGCAATATATATCGATATTTTATCGAGTATCAATTTTTCGCCCGCCGGTATCAATATTCTAAGCTTCTTCCAAAACCCTCGTGTCCCACCTTTAAAAGCTTGCAAGCAACAATTTGCACTGTTTAAATAAATGAAACTATTTTTCTCAACAAATCTTTTATTCATTTTGTCCAGCATTTGCAAGCTGCCTGTCAGCCATATAATGTGTAATTGATGTTTTCAGTTCAATTCATTCAAACAAAGTCATTGGAACACTCACAAGATGTCACCAAAATCACTTTGTCCCTTTAAAATCTTTCGGAAAATGATGTAAATGTATTGTAAGATGAATATCGATATATATCGTATCGTGAGCCGAGTATTGTGTATCGTATCGCAAGATTAGTGTATCGCTACAACCCTACTTGGCAGTCAGCACTGTTGCCTCACAGCAAGAAGGTTCCTGGTTCGAACCTCAGCAGGGGTCTTTCTGTGTGGAGTTTGCATGTTCTCTCCGCGCATGCGTGGGTTTCCTCCGGGTACTCCGGTGATTCTCCAGTGATTCTCCGGTGATTCTCCAGTGATTCTCCAGTGTTTCTCCGGTGATTCTCCGGTGTTTCTCCAGTGATTGGTGGTTCTAAATTGCCCATAAGTAACTGATGAATTATTATCTCATCCTTGCCATCAGGTTATTATACTATTAATACCTTCCATCCTAATCAGTGGACTTGAGCCGATCCCACGTCACATCCCACCCTGGTTGGTCCTCCGGTCCATTACAGAGCCTCAAGGAGGCAAAAGGGACTAAACAGACTATATAAGTTATGTTTCAATTTCATATTTCTGGATAACTTTTTTTTAAAACTGATTTGGCCCAACATGTTGCTTATTATTTGTTGGTTAAACGGTGTCACTCCAGAACATGTATTAGCCGTGTTCATCCAGGGTGAAAAACCTTGCAGTTTCACTAAAGGGCAAGATGACGACATTTAAAAACTGTGAAAGTGTAATCCATGGCCCACGGACTCATTAAACCAGACCTGGGTTTTAGTCCCGTTTGGTCCAATATTTTTTTTAAAAGCTCTGTTTTTCTTCTTGGCTGTTCAATGTGATTCAAAATGTTTAGGTACTAAAACTACAGCGATGAGTGGGGCTGTAGCGATACGCTAATCTTGCGATACGATACGATATTCGGCTCACGATATGATACGATATATATCTATATTCATCTTAAGATACATTTATATCACTTTCTGAAAGATTTTAAAGGGACAAAGTGATTTTGGTGACATCTTGTGAGTGTTCCAATGACTTTGAATTAATTGAAAGTGTCAATTACACATTATATGTCTGACAGGCAGCTTGCAAATGCTGGACAAAATGAATAAAAGATTTGTTGAGAAAAATAGTTTCATTTATTTAAACAGTGCAAATTGTTGCTTGCAAGCTTTTAAAGGTGGGACACGGGGGTTTTGAAAGAAGCTTAGAATATCGATACCTGCTGCTGAAAAATTGATACTCTCTGGGAAAATGAAATATCCGTATATAGCGCAGAATCGATAAAATTGCTCAGCTCTAGCGATGAGGGAAAAAAAAGTACAGTTTTAGTAACTTCTAAAGTTTTAACCAATAGGAAAGTACAGGAGAAACCCATCTGGTCCTTTACACATATGAGAATAGTGGAAAATACAACCTCAAATGAACAACAACATGACATGTTACATGTCTTCACTGTTGCCAACTCTCCAATGGGAAAAGTCGCTAGAGGCTGTCCCGAAAGTCGCTAGAAGTCGCTAGATGCGACGGACGGACGGACGGACGGACGGGGGGGGGGGTGGAGAGGAGCTCAAGTTGTCACGCGCGGGGGGCGGGGTGTGTGTGGCTGTGCACTGTGCCCGACAGAGAGAGAGAAAGAGAGAGAGAAGCACGGCTCGTGAGGCAGACAGCAGCCATCAGCAGCCAAGTGATGGCTTCAAACCTAGCGGTATGAGTGCCAGTGAGTCGCTAAATCACCAGAAAAAGTCGCTAGATTTGTCGCTAGTCGCTTTTTACAAATTAAGTCGCTAGGGAGGTCTGGAAAGTCGCTAGATATAGCGACAAAGTCGCTAAGTTGGCAACACTGCATGTCTTTGTTTATTTTTAAGTAACATTTTGGAGATTGAAAAAAAGAAAAACCAACCACAGGTTTATAATTAGATAATAAAGAGAGTAAACTTTCATCAGGGACCAAACAGATGTAACCTAAGGCTCTAACAGACTCAAAAATGTCATTCCATGTAGGCGATAGTGTGGCTAGGGTCCCTCCAGATTACAACTTTGTAAGTGTACAGAAAGTCTATAAAAAGGACTCTTTGCACCGACATCTCTCTCTCCATCTCTCTCTCTCTCTCTGCCGCCTTCTTATAAGTACGTACAAGTCGACAACTGAACGTTGGGTAAGCTGCTGCTGATATCAGCAGAAGGAGGAGAGTTCACGGCCTCTGCTTCTGAAGAACTGGAATCAGAGCTTTCACTTTCAGTCTGATGTTATGAGTAACTCGCTTCATCGCAGGATCAGTTTGTCCCGTTCTTCTTCGCGTTGTTGCATCAGATCGCCGAGATATGCAAACGTTTATTCTACCACGTAGGTCCTTCCGCAACATTTAAGTCTGAACTATTTTTTTCTTCTTATTCGATGCGCTTGCATGTTCAAACATCAGTCAGGCTTTAGCTGTCTGACAGATGACCTAACATCTCTGTCTGGAGTAGTTTGGCGTACACGAGTTCATGCTCGCCTCAGTGTGTCTGGTGTGTTTCCCAGACGAAGGGTTCACCAACAGTAAAAGCTTAGGCCAGCAAAATTTCACTTTTATATCTTTTTTCTTGTTGCAACTACGGCGATGCCTCAAAGAAGTAAAGCTG
Organism: Hirundichthys speculiger; assembly: GCA_018398805.1. Lineage (NCBI taxonomy): Eukaryota > Metazoa > Chordata > Actinopteri > Beloniformes > Exocoetidae > Hirundichthys > Hirundichthys speculiger. The sequence goes on from JAGFBZ010001678.1 coordinate 2,657,831, forward strand.
CATTTTTATCAAAGATTCTTTTATACTGTGGTTGTCTGCTTTTTCCATTGCAAAAAAAAAAATTGCAAAAAAAGAAAATCCCAGCACCTCTCTTAAGTGCCTGGCGAGCCTGAGCCCGAGCATAAACAGAGAAGCCACAGAGAAAAGCAGTGCGCTTCAGATGCCTTCGCACAAAACATGCGGGTTTGCGCTGATTTGTGGCCACTTTTTGAACGTTTGAATTTAACCACTGTGAAATAATAAACAAATAATGTTTTAATTCTCTGATTCACCGCTGTGCTTTTTTACTTTTTCTTCTTCTCCAAAAACCGCAGCTCATGTCTTCCCGGTCTGTCCCTGCTGATTGAAATATGGAATGTGGCGTTTAAAAGCTTTAACGGTTTCCGCTGCGAACCTTGAAGGAAAACAAATTCAATTTATGGTGAAGATTGATTGTGAGGCGGCTTAGGGAACTGGTTGGAAAAGAAGAAGAATTAAACTGAAACAGGCCTTCAGGCTTTCAAGTACCAAGCCTCCCAATGACATCCTTTAATGGAGTAAAACAGTTCCCTGTCCTCAGTCCTTTTAGTGTAAAAGCAGAAACTTTTACTTATCAAACCCTCCTAGTTATGGGTGCACGATAACTATCAGGCCGATAACAGGAAATTATGACGTCATCCCGATAACTCCGATATAACACAACAAATAGCCCCAATAACATATATATTTTTGTCAACACTACAGTGCCTCGCTCTCTCTGAGCCTTGAATGAATGGCAGTGAACGATATGTTCGAGTGACCTCGGCATAATCAGAAAAACGAATACTCAATAAGGAAAATCAAGAATACCCCCTCCTGGCAGAAAACAACTCGTTAACTTGGTCATAATTTTGGTAGTTGCTGACTTGAATTGATATTTGCAGTATTTTCCCACATGTTACACATAAAGAAAGAGGAAATTAGAAAAGGCTGAAAGAACGACTAGCAAACGAGGGAACGTGGGAATTTACATTACACCTTGAATGCAGCCTGCAGCACAGCGCTGATCACAACAAACATGGCGGCGTGGAACTTCGTTAAAGTTTCAGAAGAAGATAGTTTGGTGGTTATTTGTAACAAATTCTACGAGGAGGGAAGCACAAGCATAAGCTTAAATATGTAAAACCCAATCGGCCACCTATAAAATTACAATCGCTTCCATGGAGTTTTTAAATCGCGCAAACATGAGGTAACGGAAGCTAATGCTAACATGTGCAAGCCAGCAGCAGTCTCCCCTCCCCTCTCCTCTCCCACATTTCTGTCATCTAAAGCTTCCATGAGATTAAAAAATAAAAACTACTGAACCTCATTTACTTTAATTAAAGATATTAATTTAAATGAAACCACAAGCCAAAATCTGTTAAATGTTAATCTTTTTCAGTTTGTAATTTTGATGCATGTATTTCCATCAGTTCAAGGAGCCTTTATTTTTTTATATCAGCCAGTAATGAACCTTATTTAAACTGATGTGAGATATCAAATAGGTTTGTTTGATAGCTTTACGGAAATGTTTGAGAGGCTTGCCAGTAGTTTTTCTTTGGAAAAAATAAATATCTGTTCATTTAAAAAGTCAAAACTATTTTTATTTTGTTCATAGTATTGATGTAATGATCTTAGGTATATCTGTGTGTTATCGGTATTGGTATCGGCCTTTAGGAGCTGAAACTTATCAGTTATCGGTATCGGTTTTAAAAAACAGTTTTCGTGCATCCCTACTCCTCGTGACTATAAGAGCTTTTCAATACTTCACCAACATTTTGCATTTCCTTTACTTAAAATAAAAGTAACAGAATTTCAAGTGCAAATTCCTATGAATGTACATATTTGACAAAACTGAATCAATAAACTAATTTATGAGACCTGAAGACAAGACTTATAAAGAACCAGCAGCGTGTGTTCGAGTATATGTTGTACTGAAAGAACTGAAACTCATCGGTTGGGTGTTGAAGTGTCATCTAATATTCCTGCGCGGGCGAACGCTCGAAATACTTAAATACACTAACGCATGAACAAATGAACTTTAGACGAGTGGCTTTGTGCTGAAAAGCATCCAGATTCAGAGTCGCATATATACAATCCTGTTCCGTGGCTGAATATGTGTCGCTGTCGTCCTTCACCTACTTTCCCTTTCATGGCCAGCTTCGCCTGAGATAAACAGGGTGTGAGAACCGCTTACGGGATATGTGTGCGAGAGTTTAACGTATGTGTGACGGAGAGGGAGAGAGTGATGGGTTGCATAAACGGGAGAGTACAAGGTTTAAGATCTTTATCTTTAACTTCGAATATGTCATGGTCTACGGGTTTGGTTTTCCCGTGTTATTTTCTGCGGTGCCAACACCTGGGTCTCGACCGGTCTTTCCCCTGCTAGTCCGTTTGTTGTGCTTCTGTTGTGTTTCCATGCAGTGCTCTCTCGTCATGCCTCCCAGTTATTACTTTCCCTGTGCACCTGGCTTCGCACACCTAACAGATTTACTTTCTAACCTTAACTATATTGAGGTTTCAAGGCTGGAGGAATTTTAGAGATAAGAAACGCAAGGTTCAGTCCCTGACTGGGTTTAACTTGTTGGTTAAGTTTAGAAATTTTCCAACCGCTGCAGCGTCACTGACTGACGTTGCACTAAACCGGTCAAGCGCAGTGTCCTCTCTAAGTGCCGAAACATGCTGTCAATATCGAGACAAGCAAGAATTTAAAAAGAAAAACACCCTCTTGCTGAAGTTTATAAAACTGTAATGAAACACTATCTACTCCGTGTCCTGGGGAAATGTTTCCTGTCAGCCAGGACTTCTGCCTTTACATTTACTACAGTTTTATAGGATCACTTTTTTTTTAAATGGCAATAAAATTCCTACTTGAATTTCTCGATTTCATAACCCTGTTTGTCAGTGCGTTAATGTGGTCGTGGCCACAGTGCTGTCCGATGCCAGGTTTAACCATCCATCTCAAGTTCTTCAGGCGTCCGCAGTGTTACCGCACTATGCTGAAACGCCTCATACACACAAAATGCAATAAAGTTTTAAGATGAAGATGAAGTAAACCATGTACAAGAAGAGGCTTGGAAATAATAAATCCATTTCACTTTTCAGGGCCAACAGGTCACCAGGTTAACGTTGCACATTATGCCTCTGTGTTGATAAGAGATCACGTATGCTACATTCAGGCTCATTAAGAAAGAGCGAGCACGGGTCCTATCAGGTATCATTAGACTGTGAACCTGTCAAACCCTGTCCTATGATCCGATAGCTCTAACCAGCACACAAACACCCACATCCACACCCAAAGGTGGCTTTTACTGGTCCTATAAAAAGACAGAAGCGATAGAGGCATCCTGCAGATTCTCATGTTGACTTCACAGGTCCAGCTTATGTCCACACATGACATGACCTCCTGCAGCCGGTACGGAGGGGTGTAACGGCCTTTACGGACAAAGGACAAGCTTTTACATTAGGTTCTGTCCTGAGCTCTGCTTAGTGATTCACTCTTTGATCCCAAACTGTCCAGTGCATTGCATTAAAGATTTGTTCCATAAATATTAATTCCTTGCAGTAAGGGGGTGTTAAAATTGTTTTCATCATTCCCAATGATGGTAGGTACTGGCTGTGGGGAGTGATGACTTCGGATGCGATACATCAAACTATTGACCATCCTTTTTTATTTTTTTTAAAAGAGGAAGCTGAAAACACCTTTTAATACTGACATTTTCTTCTAAGGATTTAACGTTAAAACATTGTTTGGCGTTAGTGTTAGAGGGATGGAGTCGTGGTAAAAATAACTGAGGATGTTGAGGAAATGATTTGCTTCTGTGGAGCCACATGAAAAGAAGTTGCTTCCAGGCCTGTCAAGGCTTTTCCAGTTGTGGTCTCAGATTTGGGCGGGACTTTAAAGGCACATTTTTCCAGACCAAGGAAGAAGCCCAGGTTAGCTTTATTCCAGTTCTGGAGACTTTTGGAGTCCGTGGCACTTTGTGGAACATTTGATGTAAATACTGACAAGCTATGGGTCAGAAAGCACTCGAGCAACGCTTAAGTGCATCTGTCAGAGCTGTAAAGGGGAAGAATCTCCTCTAATGAGTTGTCATCATGGTCATCAAAGTGAGATCTAAGAGGGAAAGAGGTGTTTTAAACGTCAGGAATGAGCACCTTTAAGAAGGTTTAGAACCCCGTCAGCGTTTTGCGAGTCAACTGTTGACCGCAGAAGGGGGTGTCTGAAAGCTACATTTATCCAAGTTTCTTGGGGTTATGGCAGCGGTCATCTTGGAGGGTCAGAGCCAGGGTTGTGGCCGGGGTTAGAAAGGAGATGGGGCCTCTGTGGGTCATCGTGGCTCCGGGTCCAGAGGGTAATAGTGGTGGTCAGTTCCGGGACAGGGTGGTGGCACTGAGGCCCTTAGGCCTCGGTGATGTCCGGGGGGGGCAGGCAGGCTGCAGCCAGGTCAGTGGGTGATGGATGAGACTGGACCTAGTTGTGGCAGGTGCCCAGCAGCCCTGACCAGTCCAGCTTAATCAGCAGAGCATTTAGACAACAGACCCTTTAACCCATTTGCCCCGCTAATGACTGGCCATTGAGTCTGAACGCACACACGAACGAACACATGAGCACACAAACTGCAAGAAACCTCATTGACACAGCATGAAGCAAGAAAGCCAAATGAAATGACGTAAACACAAATACAGGGACACAGAACTAAAAGCCGATGTGTGCACAATTGAGACCAGGACACGAACAGACATGAACAAGCCCCTGCCTTCTGCTCCTGCATTCATCCATTTATTGATTTCTCTTTACAAACTTAGGAGCTATTGAAGAGCTGCTTGTAGCGCAGATAATGTAATTAAGTCTTTACAGCTGAGTGCACTGACCTGCTGCGGACTCTTGACACGTCTGATCCAATCACTGTTTACATTTTGCAACAGTTAAACCAACCCCTGATAGTCATATCGTCAAAAAAGGCGAATTTCGAGTTAGCATGCATTTTTGATCATTCTGCATTCGTGTCAATCTCTGATGTTTCAAAAGGACATTTTTCCGTGTGTGTTTGCAAACAGATGATTTTCGTCAGTTGAGCATAGTTAATCTCGCCACAGTGACCCACTTTCCGCCAAATGTGGCCATTGTCTCATTTCAGCTTCGCTTGGCAGGAGTGTGCTGTGAGTCTGCGCGTTCTGGTTCAGTTGCTCCGACTGCGCAGAGTGTTGCAACATTTTCTACGTCGGGCCATCGAACTTACTGTCAAAGACAAAGAGTCAATGCGTCATTGTGCAAAACATTTGAAAATCTGCATTAAAAAGAAAAAGAATTCCAGTTACCTGTAAGTCATATAAGTCCTTTATGGAGCCGAATGTTTCAAGGAAAACAGATCAAATGTTAAAACTGAGTAATTTTGGGTCTTTGTTTGTACATAATTTAAATTTGAGACCAACAACACATCTGCAGTCACAGGTAAGAGAAAGTCCACCCTCTAATCAGTTAGCATGATAATAACAACATAATAAAAGTCTCCCGTCACATATGATTTAATTTATTATTTAACAAAAATGGAACTAAAGTCCATGGGAAGCGTGTGAAAAACTTATTACCTTCATGGAAATTAAAAGAAGGTGCAGCTAGTCTTTTTTTTTTTCTTCCTTCAGTTTGTTTGTCCTGAACAGTCATCTGTGTACTGCCACAATGGCCAGAAGGAAAGACATCACCAATAGTCTCAGAGAAGTAATTGTTGCCATCTGTCAATCTGGGAATGGTTATAAGGCCATTTCCAAACAATTTGAAGTCCATTATTTTCCAGTAAGAATATTCATTCACGAGTGAAAAACATGCAAGACATTTTCCAATGTTTCCGGAAGTGGATGTCCAAGCAAGTTCACCCCGAAGATCAACCAAGGCCTCAGTCAGCATATTAGACTTTACAGATCTTGATGTTACAACGAGAGAAAGAGTGAACAACTGGAGCTTGTTGCAAAGAAGAAAAAACTCTGAAAAAGCCCCTAAAATAAAGGCGGCAGAATGGTGTCGATTTGCGACGTTTGCGACATCTGGAAAGATATCCTTCAGACAGACGAATCAAACACAGGATATTTCTACAAATGTCTCATGGCAACTCCCAAGCACGGTGGTGGGAGGGTGATTATTTGGGTACTTTGCAGTGCCAAAATATTCTCCAGTCAAAAGTAGTGCAATCTCACCGGCAGACAAAGCTTGGCCAAAATCAATTCAACAGGTCAACAGCAGGACAATTATCCCACGAGCGTCAGCAGATCTACAACAGAGTGGAAGAATTTAAAAAAATAAATAAACAACAAAGAGAAAGGTGTTGCAATGGCCCCGTCAAAGTCTAGACTTCAGCCCAACACGCCGGGGATAACTTTCACATCTGCGGCGGCACTATTAATGCTGAACAAACAAGTTTCAGCCAATATGTGTCACCATTCAGAAAATGTTATTCAGAGGCCTTCGGCAGAGCACTGCCAAGCCACATGTATTAAAACAGTTCCCAGTAAAATTGCAGATGTTAAATAAGCCTGTCTGCAGATCCAATCTGTCACACGCTGAACACATTTAGCGCATCATGAGATTAAAAATACAGCAACGAGAGCCTGAAATGATGTCCCAGTGAAAACCTGCGTGAAACAAATCAAATCTACATTAAACGGTCTCCTCAGTTCCAACCCAAACCCTAGAAGATGAAATGATGTTACAATTGATGTCCACTGTGGCTCCGTGAACCAGCTCCGTCATTGCCGATGTGCGGCAAGGTGGCCTCAAGCGATGAGCAGCTGCAGAGGTTCGCCCCAGAAATGAAATGACGAGGAGTCCAGCTGCGTGCTTTGGGGCTTCAGAACGCAAGAGATGCAGGGTGTCAACGATGCGTCAACAGTTTTCCCCCCTCCTCCACCAATGCTGGCTTTAAGTGATCCCATTAGTGAAAGTAAGAAGTGTTAAGTGGCGACTTACCATCGCAGGTGTTAATTTCAGTTAACATGAAGCGTGACTGTTGGAGCGTAGTTTGTGTATTGAGTGTTTGCTTTCATTCAGTGAGCACAAGCACGCATCGCTGAGACTAATGCATTCCCTTACAGATGTATCTGTAGGCAAGCAAATGAGTTTAGTTTCAACCGACTCCTTAATGGGCTCCTAATTAGTTAAAGGCAAAGTAAACTCTTTTTTTTTCCACATCAATGAGAATAATAGGTTGGTGTTGTTGTTGGGTTTTTGATGTTGTTTGTTTTTTCTTTTTTTGGAATCATAATTTCACAATTTAATTTCAAGAGAATTTAAATCCTCCTGTTTGGATTCATTTTTACCCTCTGCCGTTTATCTGTCTGTCTGTCTGTTCAAGATAACTCAAAAAGTTATGAATGAATTTTGATTTAATTTTCAGGAGTTGTCAGAAATGTGAAAAGGAAGAACTGATTTCATTTTGGGTGTGATCCGGAAGAAATCCTGGATTCTGGATCACTTTCAAATTTTCAATAACATTGTGGTCAATGGGGATGAAAATTTTGTTTCTCAATATTTCTGTTAATTATTGCCCAAAACTGAAATTTCACTCAGGGATTGACAATGGGAACCTCTATCAAATTTCAAAGGCTGATCCAGATCTGATCCAGAAGGCAGATTTTATCACAATCTGTAAATCGCTATATGGGGGAATTGTTGCACTTGGCAGAGCTCTTCTAGTTTATCTTGTTTCCTGTCCTCTGTTTGATTACAACTGTTTTCCAAGATGCATACTTGCCAGTACTTGAGTTCTTGAGAACGTGTGAAATGTCAGCTGTGCCCAAAGCAGCCTGCTGTGCCAATTCAAAGTTCGTATCCAGACAAGTACAGTTGAAATACCCAGATGTGTTCTCACACCTCCCATTTTATGATGGATGCATCTGGTGGAGGCTTGTGTAGACGTGAGATGCCAAGAGTTTCCACGAATGCAATAAGCAATAAGTCACGGCGGAGGAGGTTTTAAATATGTTGTTGTGTAATGTAGTTTTTAGATGCTAGCTTGGGATAAAGTTGTTCCTCTGAAATTTGTGGTTAAATGATCAGGGTTAGAACCTATTTGAAAATTTACTTTGACATCTTCTAAGTTTGTTTTTTGTTTTTTTTTCCCAATGAAATACTAAACCATAAGAGCAATTAAAAAAAAAAAAAACATCACATGAAGTAAGGGTTTTGTCAGAGGAGTCCACGGTGCTTTCTGAGCCGTATTAAGTGTTTTATGTTCAGTTAAGTCGTAGATGCTTTTCCGCTTGTGTTAGCCTGTAGCTGAGCTGTCATGCCATCAAGGCCACTGATGTTCCAGCTCCAGAAAGACCAAACTGCGTTCTCCCGTCCTCCAAAATACATTCTCGCCAAGCATGAACGTCCAAGTACTGAAAGTCCAAACTTGACTTACGTATAATGGGTTTCGTATTCAGCTTGACGTCCTGTTGTATTTCGAAAGCGTTATTCCTGGTGTGTGTGAGTTCAACTGTTCTGTAACTGATTGTCAACACCTGTGTCTTACCCAGATATGGTCCTGCTTCTGTCCCCGTTGGTCTGTTGTCCTTCTGTGCTGCTCAGCTTGGCCCCGAACGTACACTTCCCGGTAGCCGCTACTCAGCCGCTAACAGCTACCCGCAAATTGCGGGTTTAGGAACCTCCGCTAACCGCTAATGCAATCTTCCGCTCCCTAAAGCCGCTACCTGTTATGCCAACTCCCTTACTCGCATTGTAGATGTGGCCATGGTCTTTTTCCCTTTCAGCAAACTCGGTATCTTGCTACTGACGCACTGATTGGTTTAACAGGTGGAAAGCCCTAACCACTCCTATGCATATTGTAGCAGGTAGCGCAGGTGGGATAACGGGTTTAGGAAAGTGGAAGATTGTGATCTTTGCGGGGGAACGCCCCTCCCTCTACCCGCTACCCCTAAATAGCGGCTTTAGGAGATCTGGCGGGAAAATCGGGCCCCATGTTTTCTCCGCCTGATGTTCACTGCTAGGACAATATCGTTGACGACTTCTGCTTCTACTACACAGTTTGTTTCTTATCTAAACCCAATAATTTATTTAAGGAAGATATAGAGAAGATAACTAAAAAAAAAACAGTCATCTAAAATCTTCATGCTCCTGGTCTGTATTAGAGTAAAATAAAATGAAAAAAATATAATCCATTTGGAGATTTAGGTCTTTTGTTCTAACTGTAAATTGCTGACTTTGAAGCTGTTTGTGTGCCTCGAAGATGTCGATGCATGTTGTGTTGTGGGTCGAAGGTAAAATTTCTCACTGATGACACTCTCATAGATGGTTTGAGTAAGAAGTGAAAAACTTGTTAGAGAACAGAAATACACATGGGGAGTGTATTAAGCAATTATTCAATGGTGACTCAGTGTTTTTATTTCACGTGCCAGCGCAACAGAAACGCTTCAATGGAAATGTGTTTTCCATAGAAAACACGAAGGAAGGTGGGGCCCTCTTGGGCCAGTCTGGCCCTGGGGCGATGGGAGTTAGCTTGCTTTTTTCTCCCCCGCGGGAGGACTTGAGGTGGACTAAGATAAGGAGAGTGGTGATGGTAATAGTGGTAACAGTTTCCTTGGTACTTGGGTAACTCACATGTGAGTGTACGGATCTTCTGCACGTGGCGTCGCGCACTGCAGTTGCAACAGCTTGCCACCGTGTTTGTCATCAAGGTGTGTGTTGCGTAGCTGCGGGATGTCTATATGGGCATGGACACATTTATTCTTTACACACACACTCTCTACTGTCCAACACAATCAATCAATAATGCTTACATCAATTCTCCGTATACAGGTCTATAGCTTGGTAGAAGGTGTTCATCCAGTTTTCTTGTTAGTAGTTTCTGCTTCTTACATATTATCCTCTGAGTTTGTTTGCTGTCACAACACAATCCACTACACAACACCCCTCACACTTTACAACCCAGCACACACCACACCCTCACTGTCCTGTCTCTTTAACTGTCCTGTCTTTAAATGTTTCACCGCTGGTGTTTTTTGGTCCTCTCTGACAAAATCAGGATTTAAGATATTAATAAAAATGTTAGAAATTACTGCCAGAAAGTCTGCTATAAGATTAAATTACATATACATACTAGATGGTTTTACTAGACAATGGCACTAACCTGAATGTAAATGCAGACAAAAAAATAAAAAAATAAAACTCACACTCAGGTAACAGAGATGGATGTCGTGTGTGGGACCATCTTTTGTAGAAATAGTTGCATTATCACCTATTGTTCCTCAAGCAGTTGAATTACTCTAATCTTTGACCAGATTTAAGCAATGTTTAGATACCCCTCTTTTTATTTTTGGTTGTTGTTTTGTATTGGAAATCTTTTGGCTGTTGACTGGATGGTCAAAGGTTATCAGAGAAACAATGATGATATTCAGATTCAATTTTTCAATTTTCAATTCAATTTTATTTGCATCTGTTACAACGTCAATTGTCTCTAGGCGCTTTACATAGACCCAGAGCAGATATCATTAACTAAAATCCAAATCAAGGATAATGGCAAGTAAAAAACTTCCACAGAGGGAGAAAAAAAACCTTTAAGCCAAACAGTGGCAAGAAAAAACTCCACTTTAAGAGGAAGAAACCTTGAGCAGGACCTGGATCATATGGGGGGACCTTCCTGATGAAGACCAGCTGGGTAAAGAAAGAAAAGAGAGGATGGAGGACAGAGAGAGGATGGAGGACAGAGAGAGGAGAGACACAAATGACTGAATGAAATGACTATATAAACAGATGCAGGTAGCAGCACTGAGGTGAGATGGTCAGAGGACTAGATCACCGGTCACCATGCCAGCTGTAAAACATCTGAACACGTGAAGATGCTTTCCTTTCTGCCACAACAGAGTAGAACTTTACTGTCATTAAATGTAATCATACAAACTCACAGTTAAAATAGACATGACCTGTAAAACATACACACATCCTCCATCAGTGAGTCTTGGATGATGATCTCTGCGACACAGCTTCAGATACGTTTTATCATTGCTTTTCACCACCCTGGCGCTAATGGAAAGAGTGGAGGCCGTTCGTGCGTGAGTGCGCCCGTCTTCTTAAGAATCAAAAGTGAAATTATCACGTACAGCTCGGGCCTCTGTGGAATGCTGCGCTAAAAAGTCACGGTCATCCCGTGTGTTTTTGTGACAGCATGATGGCTGTCAGCTAAAGCTACTTTTTACAACAACAACAAAAAATACATCAGGAACATTTATTCCTACATTTTTAAATCACAAGTCCTTTGATACTTGATATGTCCACTCATAAATAACTATTGATAGACTTAGAATAATTTAATTTAAAGCTTTACATTTTTATCAAACCAAAATGGCAGTCTCATCAACTTTCTAAATCAAAGAGACAAACAACGTGACTGTGCTTTGGAAACAGCGCAGGTCCTTTGGGTATATCAAAAATGCTGCAGGAATGTGACAGTGATACAAGAGGAGATAAAAGCCCCACAAAGAACAATGACATCACTTATAATTAAATTTTGTGAACCGCAGAAGCACAGTGAGTCTTTATGCATAACAGTTTGCTCCAGAGTGGTTTGTCCTCGGGCTCGTTATACTGGAAACCACCAGGACACTGGGGGGGTAATGTGACATCAGGCTTGTTTGTAAGTGTTCTTGTGTGCGTTATCTCCATGTTGCTGTTTCATGCGGTGACTCATCGCACATTTCCGCTGTTTACTGGAAGATAGATAGAACATGTTTATGTCCTCAACTTTTTAATGGCTACCTGAGAACGGAGCGCAGGAAGCCTCTGGGTCACTTTTTTTCTCTTTTTTTTTTGCCCCCCTCTCTCTTTCTTAAGTGCGTTATAAAACTTGATTTATTTGTCTTCCCTTGCAGGGTTTCTAAGATTGTCCGTCTGAGGACGGATGCTCGTCGCTGACTGAAAGTGACGTGTGCTGCAGGCTCACGAGCCTGAAAAAATAAACAGCCATTCAGAGCTGTTGCAAGTTCTGAGAATTCACCAAATTCTTTGGTTGTTTTTTTTGTGTTTTTCCTGTATGAATCAAACCTACTTTTTTCCAAATGTTTGAAACTTTGATGCCTCTTTTGATGTAATCTTGTACAGGTTGACATAACGGGCGGTTATGATGGAGGAGAGGGAGGTCTGCACTCAGAATTATAGGAAGAACAGAGGTGGTTGGCTTCTGGAAGACTGATTGGTTAGCTTTGGGTCATTTAAGGCGCTTTTCTCCTCCTGCCTCTATTTAATATGAATGCATGTGAGGAATGACAAACGAGGCCTCCAGTGGCCTCCAAAGCACCATATATATATATATATATATATATATATATATATATATATATATATATATATATATATATATATATATATATATATATATATATATATATATATAATATATACATATATATATATATATATATATATATTTTTTTTTTTTTTTTTTTAAAATTCTATAGCGCTGTCTCGAGAAAAAAAAGCAACACAGAGAACAGATAAAAACACTGCTGACACAAATATGATTCGTTAGAAATGTTTCATCAGAGCAGTCGCCACCAAAAGTGATAGAAGAGAGCATCCGGCGCCTCTAAGTAATGACGAGATTACCTCCTTCCCTGTATGTGTGCGCTGATTAAAGGAGAGGTGATTAGCTTAGCTTAGCTTAGCTTGGCTTAAAGACTGAAAGCAGCAAAAGCAGCCGCCCCACTCAGCTAAAGATGCGTGGCCTGGAGGACTTTCAAAACTCACTAATTAATGCAGCCCAGCAGATTTGCGATGGCTGGATCGATAAACAGAGAGTGTTGTCTCGTCGCTAGTGGAGGGTTGACATTTGCGTTTTGTGGGGTTTGAGTGGAGCCAGGCTGCTTCTTTCAAGCGTGCAGACGCTCACTGGGTTTAACTTTAGTTACATGGGGAAGCAGGTAGAAAAAAAATGTCACCGTTGCTGAAGTGGCTGCAACACAGAGATATGTTAGCATCATGATAAAACCATGAGAACGTTATCAAAGAACTGTATTTATGGAAACACACAGTACTCAGCGCTCAGGTGCACATTAAACTACTGAGAAACTATGCTAGTCAAGAAAACGGGTTAAATTAAGCTTTGCTACCAAATCTATGTTTATGTAGACTTTGTATAATCGTGCTTAAGAGTATTTATGTATAATGCTTAAGGCTATGGTGTAAATTATATTTTGATTAACAAATGCAAAGCCTTATTCTTTCCTCTTACAGGTCTTGAGATGTTGATTTAATCTTGTTCATTGGTTCTCTTCTGTTTTATGAGTCATTAGGTTTTTTTTTTAGATTTCCTGGATTTAGCATCTTTGAAGTGCCATATCTTGTCTCCACCTGTGTCTTGTCAGCTCACCTGTGAGCGTGCGTACACTGGTCTCTGTTTCCCACCTTTCCTCACCAGTTCAGTTTTTTTGAATGTGCTGTTTTTTGACTATTCTGCGTCTTTTTTGCTCTCCAGTTTTTGTTCAAGTAAAAGTTCATTATTGTCACTATTCGTGTCCCCTCATTTGGGTCGTTGAACACCCGAATCCTGACGACAGCGGTTTCGTTGGTCTATCTCAGCCTCAGCCAAGAGTCAGAATGTTCAACCTCCACTCTCACATTAAACTCAACAATGGCCACGGTTACATGATGTTTTTTAATTCGGAATTAATTATTCCGAATTAAATAATTCAGAATTAATCTACTTTCCTTCGAGTTTACATTGAAATAGTAATTCCGAATTGAGGATTTCACGGAAAACACATTTGATCTGGCTTTATCCAATTCCGCTTAAGGTCTGGGGGCTGGGAAGGGTTCTGATTGGATAGGGGGGTGGACGTCTTTACGTATTTACGTCTACCGGAAGAAAACAAACTTACTCGATTAGCAACAACATAGAGGACAACATTATTAGCATCGTTTTTGGATTTGTTTTGATTTTATTTTTGAAGCAGCAGAACGACAACATCATGTCAATGTTATTTTGTTTTCGAAAACAAGCCCAGCGCGGAATATAAGCGTCATCGTGACAGACGGGCAAGAGAATGAGCATGCGCAGAAAGACCAGAATTAATTTAAAGCGGAATGAGTGTATACATGACCGTGGAATTGTTCTATTCGGATTTAAAATCAGAATAAACCAGCCACTTACTTCTGAATTAAGTTTAATTCGGAATGGACAATTTCATTTGGAATTAGGCGTTTACGTGGGAATTTTTAATCATTTTAAATCATATTTTAATTTTAATTCTGAATTAAAGAGGAATTAAACTTCCCATGTAAAGGCACTAACTATGTAGTGGCACATCAAAGTAGTTACTCTCAATAACGAGCTGAACGGGCTTCCGCCTGATTAACAGGAAGTGGAACTACACTACATTGCAGCGACTGCAAATCGCTTTTTTGCCCATTTGCGTCGTGAATTGCGGACGTTTCCGCGTCGGATCAGATTCAGCGTCAGATCTGAATCCAGCGTGAGGAAGACTGTGTTTAGTTGGTGATTAATGAAGAGTGCTGATTGCGTGCTGAGGATGCAGTGATTAGCCAGAGACACTGGGGGGAGGGGCGGGGGGGGGGTTATTTTGGAGGGTGACTGTCTGGTTTGGGTATTGCTCAAGTTTACCCTCAGCCTCACTGCTACAGCCATCTGTTGAGAGTGTCAAGATGAACTTAGTTGTGTGTGCGTGCATGTGCGTGTGTGTGTGTCACAAACAGCAGGAGTGGATTGGCAAGATTAGGGGAGCTGGCTGCCATGCCCCCCCCCCCCTACCCTGACGCACCTCCGCCTCTTCTTTTTGAGCGACTTGACCTGACGCATGCCACGCGTTGACGGCTGTCCCGCACTCAGAAATACGCACACACACACGTGAGCGCGCACACACACGAGGGGATCATGGCTGGGTCTAACCAGCCTAATTCTCCCTAATGGCTTCTCTATTCAGGGATTAACTTCCTAAATCCACACACACAGAGGGTCCAACATGCACAGACCCAAAGTGTAACCGTCACAGTAGCACAGAGTCTCTCTCTCTCTCTCTCTCTCTCTCTCTCACTAATACACACAGACACACACTCACACAAAGGAAATGGACAATAGCTGATCTCTTCACAGTGATTTGGTGAGGCTTCAAATGGCCTGTGGGGTGCAATTAAAATGTTTGGGACTCGGGAGGGTTGGAAGCAAGACGACGGGGGGGAGATGGAAAGGCACTAGAAGGAGGAGGAGGAGAGAGGGAGAGAGGGAAGAGAGGAAAGTATTTAACAATCAGGAGCAGTGTATCAAGATGAACTCTCTCCCTCTCTCTTTAAGTGTGTTTTCTTTGAGCGTGCAGCGTTTTTCTCTCAAGAACTGAGACCAACCAAAAAAAAAAAGATTCTGGTGTTGAATTGATTTGAATTCAAAAGTGAAGCCTCGTTGCAAAGAAAAAAAAAACCTGTTGGCTCTTTTCCTGAATATAGGAAGCAGCAGGAAAACTGAACTTTGTCCCTGAAACAAGGAGCCTTTTTATTGGTCTTTTATAGGCTGTTTCTCTCTCCCTACTTCAGGGTGAAATAAAACACAGATCCGAAACAATTAAAGAATTATATCAGAGAACAGTTCAGTTATTTACTGGGGGAAGTGATCAAATGGGGAGCCTCTGCTTTTGATTAGTCTGGAGGTATTTCAGTTCGTCCTCCTGCAGAGAGCGGCTTCAGCTTCGCAGTGATGGTGGGTTTCTCTGCGCCCACTTCACGTCCTTCCACAACGTTGGATTAACGTCAGGACTCTGACCACCAAAGCTATTAACTTTAATCGCCTTTATCCCCTCCTCATACCTCTGCAAAAGGCAGGTTATGGTTCCCATGCTCATGTTAGCTGCTTCTAACATAATCAGCATTTTAGACTAATCTATGTTCATTTACCAAAAGTCGTGCACTTCTGCAAAAAAAAAAAAAAAAGAAAGAAAGCTGTGCAGTAAATATGTCACAATGTGAGAGATACTGTGACCGCTCTTTATAGTCGCTGTTATCAAACCAGGTCATCTTGAAGAGATCCGGATCTGACATTCAACAGGAGAACGAACATGTGCACAGAAAAGGATTTATACAGGTCAGTGTCCCGTTACATGGACGCCACGTGTGCAAAACCTAAAAACGGGCAAGTTATTTTTCTTTGACAGCTATGAATAGGGAAAATAAAGCCAAACGCTCCTAAACCGTGCTCTGTGCCGTGGCTCAAAGCGCTTCAACACCTGAGGCCATTCATGTATGTTTTGCTTCTCACCTGTTTGTCATTTTGGATTTGGCTACAGAGGTAACAGGACAAACTCTTACACATTATTGCAAAAATGAGAGTTTAGGAAGACAAATGAGCCCCCGATTATAAGTCTTTATTCAGAGAAAGTTTTTCCATCTTTTATTTTCCTCCAACGTAACAAGCAAACAGATGTAAAAACTAGGGCCGGGCAAGTTAACGCGTTATTATCACGTTAACTCATTAGTTTATTAATGAGGACATTTATTTTATCACCCGTTGACGCATGTTGCTCACATGCTTTTGTTTTGAAAAGTCTGTTACTGGCTGCTGCGGAACTGGAAGAGAATTAGCAGGTAAACATCCAGAAAAGCTAAAACAGACATGGAGAACGGTAAAAATCTGTGTACTTTACAGTTCAGGTAGCAACTCAGGTAGCTATATTAACAATTCTGTCTGAAAAAAAAATCTGGACTTGCAGACTGCAACAAACTTTCGCATGTCATTCCTCCATGTTCCATCAGATCTGCTCCATGTGTTCACTGTCCTGCTGTTCTCTAGCTGGTTACTGCAGTGCAGCTCCATCTAGTGGCACAGATGTGTAATGACAACAGAAAGTCCAGTCCTCCATTATAAAACAAATTCAGTTTTTTAATTTCGTATTTTTGATCGAAGTCTAAAATTGATAGAAAAAAACAGGCATTTTTTTTCATTTTTTTGTTTTAGATTAAAAAACAAAAAAAAATGTAATAAAATGTCACTTTTAATTTTTTTGTATTTTTGATTGACAATTGAAAATGGAAAGAATGAATGATACACGGATTGGTAAAGTTACTGAACTTCAACATGGACATTTTCATTTTAAAGTTCTCCCAGACGGAGGATTCAACAGAAACAAGGTTATTTGTAACAACTGACAAGTTGAACTCCCCGTTAAAAGTTTCTGCTGTTACCTCAGAAATTACTTGTTTTAATGTTCTGATTGTGCTGAGACACAATCATTTTGTTGGATTTTGTTTTTAGACTTTTTGTAATTTTTCATAAAAACAGGATGACATTAATGCCCTGGCAGTGGCAATAAGCTTTATTTTATTTGACATGTTTTAAGATGAGATTTACACTAAATATGTGTTACAGGCAAGTGCTGATGTTAAAAGTGTTTAAACAACAAATGTTATGACACTTTACTTCATATGGCAACAGAACATTTAAAAGTGCACTTTACACTACTTTTGAATTCATTATTTGATTTTGCGTATACAATGCGATTAATCGTGATTAATCAGGGAAATAATCACGATTAATCGCATTGTATACGATTAATCGTGATTAATCAGGGAAATAATGCGATTAATCACGATTAAAAATTTTCATCGTTGCCCAGCCCTAGTAAAAATCCAGGACATTTAGCCTTTAGAATATGCATTTATGTTTTTTTTTTTGCTTATAAATGTCCATAAAAACTCCTCCATATAAAACCATTTCTCTCCAGGTCTACGCAGGTCTTCAACCTTGACTGAGGCTTCAGACTGCAGGCTGCTGTTCAGACTACATGGCTTGGTTTCGCGTGATCGGAGGCCTCGTAGCAGTTTCAGTGCTGTGACTTGACTGGCGAAAGCACACGAGGTACGTACCGCGTTTGTGGACGCACACGCGTTGCCTCCCACGGTCCACGTATGCAAGCTGCCACGAGCGCTTGAACACAACCTGCTGGAACATGAGGCGTCGATTCCACCTGAAGCTCTTCCTCGCTCTGTTGTAGCCCTCCATTCCTCCTCTCCTCTCCTCTCCTCTCCTCTCCTCTCTCTCCTCTCCTCTCCTCTGGACTTGTGTCCTCGGAGCCTCCACAGATGGCAGATATCAGGACTATGCTCTAATTTTAACTTGGAGTAGAAAGTTTATGTAAGAGGAAAGTGTGCGTGTCCCCACACTCTAGTGTGTTTGTGTGTTTGTGATAGAGGCCTTCTCTTAAACTAACAGAGACCCAGGAGGTCTTTGGGCCCTCTTTTGTTCCCCCCCACTCCCCCACTCCATCTCCTGCAGGCATGCAAGGCCACTGCAGAAACAAAAAGAGACATTTCACTGTGACTTCTTAGCCATTTGAGGGTAAAGCTACTCTAATGGGGAACTCGACCCCACCTAAAACAGCTCCCCCACACCTTTACCTTTACACTCGAACTCACATACGTGCAGCAGTGAGGAGCAAACCCCGTCACAATTTTCACGTAAATGTCTATCGTAAGTCACGCTAGTTTTTTTTTTTTTTCTTTTGAGGTAGAACATTACCGGAACAACGCGACGCCACGTTGAAATGTTTTTTGTCGCGTCACTGTTTCGGTCCTTAGCCATCATATCTCAGACCTCTTCACCAAAACCTCTTCACTATTAAATAATCCCCTACAGAGCGTCGAGTGGCTGGCCGTCGACTCGTAAATAAACATTAGACGATTGGAAGCGGCGTCAAGGCCAGTTTCGGTAAAGGGTCTGGAGGACAAATGCCCCGTCACATGACCGACTTGGCAAAGCCGGATTCCTCTGGCGACTGGATGGATGGAGTGAGGAGACGTTCTTCCACGTTACCAAGAAATTCTGTGCTAAACCACCGGGCCGTCTGGGACAGAAACTCAAAAACAGCAGCTGCAGACTCTTCTGTGGAAATGATCTATTTCAACCGCAGTCCCTCTTACACTGAATCAGGGACTTTTTCCTTGACTGTCTATTTTCACTATCGGAGATGCTCTTTTTGACTGTTTTTGACAATTTTTGTCTGTCTCATCATGTTTGAAATGTGTTAATTTTTCAAGGCCCAAACACACGAAGCTGAGGGTTAGGGTTAGGGTTAGGGTTAACCCTAACCCTAACCCTAACCCAGTGAGTGTATGTCTCTGTCTCTTCAGTGTGCAACAAACCATAAGTCCTGCTTTTTTGTTTTGTTTCCTGAGTTCCTTGCTCCCCAGGATACTTTACTTTCCCTCCACAGTCCAGAAACAAGCTTGTTAGATTTATCGGTGTTGCGTTTCCATTATAGACTGGTAATATGTGCGTGGAGTACCCCACCTCTGGCCCAGTGACAGCTGGGACAGGGAAGACCTTACCAGATCTTCAGCTGAGGTAACCTGAGATGGACAACAAAGCACCATGTCATGATCAGTGGAAAAAACAAAGTGCACCTCATGGTTCAATAAGTTACAACTATGAGTAAGCATTTTCTGTATGACGTTGTGAGTACTCTTGCATTGCTGTTGAGTATTTTTGACTCGCTCTTCTTTACGCTGGTTCGGTTCATAGAGCATTTGTGGACATTTGTTTACTCTGTTAAGCTCCAGTCACAGCATGTGATCCAGCTTGATGCATGAACAGGATCATTGCATTTCTGTTGTAGGGTTCTGAATTTCAGTCACCTGTTGCTTGTGGGATGGACGTCCTCACATTTGACTCCAGAACGTGGTTATACGGAGGATTTCATCGACTGTCCAGGTCCTGTAGCTCTTCAACAGTCTCTCCACTACGGCGCCTGACAGTTTATGAGCCATTTGTATTGAGATTCTGTTTTTTTTTTTTTTTTTTTTTGGCTTTTGCCCAGTGTGGCGTTGTACAACGTTGCCAGACATCTTCACTTCGGTCCTGCATGCCTCAAGGACATTACTTCAGAAGTTTTGGTGAGATGCAAGTTTGTAAACCTCTGCCTTGCTGCCATGTTCTGTTCAGATGATGTAGCAGCAAAATATATAAACTTGCTTAGTCTTTTTTCTAATAATTTTTCATGATATTTCACGTTAAATGTGCTAACTGAGCTTTGTAGCTTCTGGGATGTTGCTCTTGGGTTGTTTTTTTTCCGGTTTCTGCACAGTTTGACCTGTGTTGGGGTGAAGCGGTTGGGATTATTGGCGTGCAGCAAAAGTTTCTTCTCTAAGATCACTGCTGATGTCTTTCCTCCTTAGCAGCGTGTTAACACACACCAAACTGCTTCAGGATTGAAACTCCTTTTTTTTTTTTTTGATTTCTTGTTAATGTCTTCCTCAGCTCTGCGTCTTCCAGAGGAGCTCTCTCCCTCCGTCTCTGCTTGTTTTCTGCTCACAGACCGACTCGGCCGCTGAGCATCAACATGTCCGACAGCTGTGGGACAGATCTGCAGCTGTGTGTGTGTCTGTGTGTGTCAGGGGTCGTCTGTTGGCAGGAAGCAGTAGGCAGCGAGTGATGTGGTCAGACCCTCTGTCACCAGAGAGAGAGAGAGAGAGAGAGAGGGAGAGAGGGAGGGAGAAGTCCGGTGTCTCTCTGACTTTTTGTCCTCTTCCTGTTGCTTGTTTTCCTTTCCTGATCAACAGTCTTCATCAGAGAGAGGCTCGTTTGGCCCTCTGAAGGCGGAGACTGATGAATGACAGAGGACCGATATGGTGTAGGCAGTTTGAGTTTCTTTCATTTTGACTTGTTTACCCCGGTTGTCTGACTGGGGCGAGCAAGTCTAATATGAAGCTTTTTTTTTTCCATGATTCGATGTCCTGGATGTTTGTTTGCAGATGACTGCTGCAGTCTGTGTCTGAGGTTTCAAGGTAGCGTTCAGGAGGGTAGGTTGTTTCTCAGAGTCACGAAACTCAGCTAACCCAAAAGTGCATTTATGTGTTGAGAGTAGGGGTGAGTATTGGCAAGGACCTCGCAACACGATATGTATCATGATACATATCTATACCCTTATCATGCTATCACGATATATTGCGATATTCTATCCCAGTTAATATCAAAATTAAAAGTAGAGATGAAAAATCAAGTTGCTGTATATGTTCATCAGATGATATTGATCATTCAGAGGACAAATTGAGTCAAAACTATTTGCTTTAAAACAACCTATTTATTGTTTATTATTAGTGTTTGCAGATTTAAGTGAATGAATGAATTTTCCTAAAAGAAATCGATTTTAGGAGCTGAAAAATCGACATTATATCGGGGGTCCGAAAATGGCGATATATCGCCAAATCGATTTTTTTTTACACCCCTAGTTGAGAGTGACTCATTTTGGCAAATCAAAAAAAAATCTTTGTTTTTGTCTTTTTATCAGTGCATCATGTCCTTAATGTCAAATTTGACATATCAGGATTCAAAACCAGCTGTTTTCCTTTCTTTTTTTTCTGCTTTTTACATTTATTTCCAGTTTGATTTTTCTTTTCCCTCCAAGTTCTGTTTTTCTTTTTCGTGCAGTTTATGTTCTCGTATCAATGCAAATGAATCTCGTGCAGTACGGCGGAATAAAGAAAGAAAAAAAGCACTTTCATGACGAAGCATGAAAATGCTCCCTTTTTCTCTGGAGCGATTTATCTTCTTGAAGCCGGGGGAGAAAAAGAATATCGAGAGAGAAAAGTAATGGAAAAAGCAGAGTGAGGGGTCAGTGTGGAAAATCATTTTTGTAAATACAATGTGGAAATCAAAGGGAAGGAGAAGAGTAGGGGGGAGAGGAGGGAGGTGAGTGAGTGGGAGGTAAATTAAGGGAGTCAGGAGGACAATTAGATGGGAATTTCCAATGTTAGTAAGAGAGTGAGCTTTTGTTATAACAGGCTGAGTGAGAGCTTTGAGTTCTATACGGCGAAACCGGGCGGATTTCTACTGAAAGGACACCAAAAGAGACAAAAATGAAATAAAATAGGAGGAAACGAGGAGAGACGACAAAACAGGAAGTGAAAAAGAACAAAGCAAAACATATATGATATTATTAGTATAATATATAATATAAAAAATGGTGTCCTGTTAGAGGGCGTTTTGGTTTTCTCCATTATGTTTTGCAGCTTGTGCAGCATTCTTCTTTGCACGATCGCCAGCGGGAGATCCAGAGTGTTCCCCAGCACCGAGCCGGCGTTCTGACGCTGCTGCCCCAACTGCAGATTTACAGACAATGTGCGACATCTTGGAGCAAACAGCGGCGCTATACGGAGGTTTGTCTTCTGTCCCAGTCCCTTCTCCTGCAGGGCCTCAGTGTTGCACCGCTGTCAAGTCCCGGCGAGGCCCCGACGGCAGACTGTTTTAGCGAGAATGAGGAAAAGTCGTAATTTTCACACAAGGAGTCCAACTCCGCAGTGCAAAACAGCTCTGCTCATTTCCGAACTGGACTTTGCTGACTAACTAATTTTCTTTGAAATCTGTGACCTACTTTTCACTCGAAAGCCACACTGGTGGAGTGAAAACATTAGTAGAGCCGCTTTTACCACGAAACACAAAATCCACCCAAATGATCAGTCATATCTTCTTACTGTACATTCACATTCTTTTTCTATATCTCCTTTATCTTGTTTGGGGTCACGCGGGGGGTTGCAGGGGTCTACAACATCCTGCATACATGCATCAGTGCAGGGTTTTTTTTTATTTAATGTGCTGTGATTATTCTTGTATAATGCCGTTTTGGCCACAACAGGGGCGACCTAGCAACTAGAGCGATTTTATCGACTGCGATATATATCGATATTTTATCGAGTATCAATTTTTCAGCCGCGGGTATCGATATTCTAAGCTTCTTTCAAAACCCCCGTGTCCCACCTTTAAAAGCTTGCAAGCAACAATTTGCACTGTTTAAATAAATGAAACTATTTTTCTCAACAAATCTTTTATTCATTTTGTCCAGCATTTGCAAGCTGCCTGTCAGCCATATAATGTGTAATTGATGTTTTCAGTTCAATTAATTCAAACAAAGTCATTGGAACACTCACAAGATGTCACCAAAATCACCTTTAAATTCTTTCGGAAAATGATGTAAATGTATTGTAAGATGAATATCGATATATATCGTATCGTGATTTAATTATTGTGTATTGTATCGTATCGCGGAATTAGTGTATCGCTACAGCTAGAGGTCTTCGGAACAACCCGACAACCCGAAAACCAGAGGTTCCGACCCGACCCAAATCAGGTCTCGGGTCCATTCAAAAGACGTGACGTCGGGTTCGGGTCTGAATCGGTAGTAAGTCTCGGGTCCGGTCGGTGCTCTCTGACAGGCTGGGTCCGTCCACGTTTTCTCGAGAGAGCTAAAGATATTGGCGTGGTGGCAGCCAATGTCAGGACTCGGGGAAGTTTAATTAATTATTAATTAACGTGGCGTGTTTGTCATGAAACAATCGTGTTGCCGTAGCGTGTTATTAGCGGTTTGCCCGGCAGCTGTAAAGCACAACGGATCACCAACATGACAACGCTGGATGAGAGAACATGTTTACGGCACGTCCTGACCGGTGTAGGCTATTAGCGTTAGCAATTGCTACGCATAGCATCTGTATCCACAAAGAAAATAATGACTGGATTTATTGTTGTTTCCATCACGTAGCCTATGTAGCAACTGAACCGGTAGAAGAAGACAACTTTAGGTAAGAAAATCAAGTTTTATTCAACGCTAGACAACTTTAACATGAGCAACTATGGGCTGGATTGTCTCGGTTCTATTCGGGTAACTCGGTTCAGTTCGTGGTCGGAAACTAAAGACTCGGGTCGGGTCGGTTCCGGGTCCAAATATTGCGGGTTTGGGTTTGGACTCCCGGACTCATAATAACAGCTCGGGTCAGGTCGGTTTCAGGTCGAATTTTCACGGGTCCATTCGGGTTCGGGTCCATGAAAGTGGACCCGTGAAGACCTCTAGCTACAGCCCTACTAGCAACCCACCCGGTTTACCCGCCAAATCGACGGCAGCACAGCCTGGGACGTGGTTAGGTCTTCAGCTGGTAGATATTCTCCCCCGTTCCGTCCTCACAATGGTGCAAAATCGCCATCGGTGGGAGTTCGCGCGGTCGCTTCAAAACCGGACGCTCATGTGACACGCAAGTGCAGCGGTAAGGACGGGTTTCGACCGCCGCTGCCACCCAGAAGATGCCGTTTTCCCGGCGCTCCGGTTTCTTCCCCTGTTCTGAGGGGAAGTGATTGGCCACGAGAGTTCAACTCCACTGGTCAAGTTTCGGTTTTCGGTTTTATCCTTATGCTTCAAAAATGCAAAACCGAAGACTCCTGCTGATGAACCCTGACAAACAGTTGGCCACGACACAATCAGTGCAATTACATGGGAAGTTTAATTCCTCTTTAATTCAGAATTATAATTAAATCCAATTTAAAATGATTAAAAATGACCATGTAATGTCTAATTCCGAATGAAAATGTCCATTCCGAATTAAACTTAATTCCGAAGTAAGTGGCTGGTTTATTCTGATTTTAAATCCAAATAGAATAATTCTGCAGTCATGTTTACACTCATTCCGCTTTAAATTAATTCCCGTCTTTCTGCGCATGCTAGTTCTCTTGCCCGTCTGTCACGATGACGCTTATATTCCACGCCGGGCTTGTTTTCGAAACAAAGTTTCAAGATGGCGGCACGCAGTAAACGGTGGTCAAGAGCAGAGACGATTTATTTAATAAATAGCTTGGAGGAACTGGAAATAATAAAAATAAAAAAGGGGCAGGAAACATAAAAAATGGGAGCTTTTCAATCGAGTAAGTTTGTTTTCTTCCGGTAGACGTAAATACGTAAAGATGTCCGCCCCCCCCATCCAATCAGAACCCTTCCCAACCCCCAGACCTTAAGAGGATAAAGCAGATCAAACGTGTTTTCCATGTAAACCTAAATTCAAAATTACTATTTCCATGTAAACTCAAAGGAAAATAGTTTAATTCGGAATTATTTAATTCGGAATTAATTATTCCGAATTAAAAAACATAATGTAACCGTGGCCAATGCCACCGATCCTGTTCACACTTGTCTTCCTGCCTTTTGTTTTTGTTTTTGTTTTTGTCTCGTTCTTTTTTCAACCTCCCCTTTTGCCGTCGTCTAATTTCTTCAGGGCATGTGTGCGCCAATCAAACACACCGAAATGCTGTCCTTACGGCGAGACGAGCAACGCTGTGAGGAGAAAAAAAAAAGAAAGAGTGGTAAGTGGAAATAAAAGGCATGAAGGAGAGCGAAAGAGAAGAGAGAAAAGGAGAGGGTGAGCAGGAGAGTGAGAGACTTTAAAGTTTCTCTGCAAAAGCAACAAGAGCAGACCAGTTCTGCCCCCTAGAGGTGTGTGTGCAAGTGTGTGTGTCTCAGTGTGTGTGTGTGTGTCTGTGTGTGTGGTATCCTGAGGAAGAGAGGGACGTCCTGTGACAGTGACTCAATGCTTCCCTCCCAACACACACACACACACACACATATTCACACACATTGTTGTTGTTGTTGTTTATTTTTTTTGAAGCTGCCAACAGACATTTCCACTTGTGCACAAACACACAATCATGTAGTCTCACACACACACACACACTGGGAGGAAATCTGTATCTCAGTGAAAAATAAAAGTTTCTTGTTGTTGCTGTTTTACAGCAGCGCGTTTGACTCTCAGGTGAAAGCGCTGTCGCTGTTTCCTGAGAGGGGGAGGAGTCGGGGGCGTGGCTTAGAGAGAGGGAGGGAGGGAGAGAGAGACAAAGTAAGAGAGATGTTGATTTTGTCAGGCATTTGAAAAGAGGACTCCAAGTGGATCAGACACACACACACGCAGACACACACGCACGCGTGCTCGCGCACACACACACGCTCTCGGCTCTCTCCGGCGCGCAGACACACGGACACCGCCGGTGTGGAGTACCGGCGCTGGAACAGAGGAACCTGCACCTGTCCCGCACGCTTACGCTTCCCGCAGGTACGGAGAGGATCCGGCCGCTCGTCCTTATGTGTGGATGGGATCAAAGCTACACGGTGAGTCCCGCACCTTCAACAGGAAGCTACTTTTCCCTGCTTCTGGGTTTTAACTCTTTTTAATATCTGAACTTCTTCTTTTTTTTTTTTTCTTTTTTTTTGTGGTGGAGATTGTTTTGTTGTGTTTGTTTTTTTGTTTTTAACATTTAAAGAAATAAACCCTTTTTTTTTTTTTAAATGTTGAACTGGGGAGAAAAAGGGACTAAATGAGAGAAAAATCTGCTTTCTGACAGTGAAGTAAATAAAAAATCCATTTGTGACAAACATTTAAATTAATAAACAACTCAAGATAAATTTAATCTAAACTTCCTGGTCATTTTTATTCCTGATTTGGGTGAACTTTCAGATTTTAGAAGCTAAAATTTGCATTTGTGTTTTTTTTTTTTTTTGCCTTTGGATTCATTTAAGCAGCACTTAGAGATAAAACCTGATCAGCTCAGGAGACCAGTTTAAATGCTTCTGCTTGTCTCTCTTTATCTCTTTTTTTATTTTATAAACTTGACTTTATTTCATGTGGTTTTAATGAGAATTGCACCTTAGTGGCCTTTTTTCCTCAACAAACTGTGACGTCACTTACTTTGTTGTTGTTGTTGTGTTTTTTTGTTTTTTTCCCCTGATTAAAGCAAGTTCAGTCTTAACTTATTAATAAACGCTTTAATACGAAATCCGTCTGACTTTATGCAGACTCAGCTTTTATGTTTGCAGTTGGTCTAAATGCACGAGAGATGAATTGTTTCTTGGTTCTTGGTTTCACTATTAGTTCTCGATGTTGCAGCTGTTATGCAAAGAAGACTCAGGTCTGAAATATAGAGGAACATTTCCGTAATCGATCACTGTTTCATTTATAGCGTTTAGACGGTAAATGCAGCAAAGCTCAATCATGTGTTGTTGCTGAAAAATGTCAGTTTTCCAAGTCACATGATGGATTTTGTGGGTTTTTGCTGGACTGCAAGGCGGTTTTGACGTTTGGTTTTGTGTATTTTTAGTGTTTGGATGTAAACTTAATGAAGGATTTAACTTTTTAATAACTTCTGGGGTTTTTTCCCTCCATTTATAAGTCTGTAACGGTCTGTAACAGTCTGTAACAGTCTGTAACAGTCTGTAACGGTCTGTAACAGTCTGTAACAGTCTGTAACAGTCTGTAACAGTCTGTAACGGTCTGTAACAGTCTGTAACAGTCTGTAACGGTCTGTAACGGTCTGTAACAGTCTGTAACAGTCTGTAACAGTCTGTAACTGGTCTGTAACAGTCTGTAACAGTCTGTAACGGGGGGTTAGATTTGCAGGGGGGCTAAAATCACTGTGACGATGCTTTTCTGTGAGTTTGTGGTTTCTGAAAATGGGTCTTAATGTGAAAAATGAACAATTTGTCATTTGTTAAAGTGGCTGATGGTGAGTAACCAGACTTGGTTAGAGTTGTTTCTTGCTTCGGTTGTTTTAGAGGAGTTAAAAAAAGAAAAAAACAAGAAAAAAAAACGTAATTTTCTTTCTTGCGGCTCCAGAAAAATTTGCAGAGCCGAGTGCGGTTGCTGAGGATCTGCTGCTCTCCGCTCGTCTGTGTGGGACGAGCAGCGTGTTTGTCCCTGTGTGTGTTTGTGTGTGTGCATGTGTGTGTGTGTGTGAGCAGCGTGTTTGTCCCTGTGTGTGTGTTTGTGTGTGTGCATGTGTGTGTGTGTGTGTGTGGGATTGTCTTGGGTGGGATCGCGTTTGAAGTCTTGTTTGCGCTGCTGTGGCCCCCCAAATGGAAAAGTTTTGACGCTCCCTTCCTCATCACTCCCAACTCCCCCCCCAACACACACACAACACACACACACACCCGTCCATTACCAACACACACACACGCACACACACACGCAGGGAGTCGGGGATGATTTGCCGGTTCCGCTGCTTCCAATTTTAGCTTCATTCAGACACAGACAGCATTTCCTTCCTCTGTCTTCAACCCCGGGGAGAGATGGGGAGGAGGAGGAGGAGAGGGGGGGAGGAAGGAGGGAGGAAGGAGGGAGATATTACAACTGTATCGGCTCAGTAAATTCCCCCCATTTAAAAAAAGAAACTCCTTAAATGCAACGCAATCGATTTAAAACAAAGACTTCTATGAATCAGGGAGGGAAAAAGAGAGAAAGATGAGACGGAGAGAGAGAATTAAACATGTGTCGTTTATCACACTTTTAAACTGCTCATTAACACAACAATTTGGAAAATACCATTATAAAATAAATGTTAATTATTCTCAAGAGTCAGAATGATTTTTTTTTTTAATTCCATGAAATGGAAATACTTCCTCCTGTAATCAAAGAGTCACTTTTATAATCGTGTTTAATTGCAGCTTCCTGTTTCATCCCGACTCGATTCTGCGTGAAGTAGACAAAAAACGACAGTTTGTGTTTAATTCAGACGCAGAAACGCAGGACGGAAAGAGAAGAAAAAGACTGGCGATGAAATTAATAAAATATTGTTCTGGTCGAAACAAAAAAAAAAAAAGACTTCAAGGCCGTAAAACACTGACAGGAAATAATATGACAGAGCTGGGTATTAAAGTGGAAAACGACATTCGTTTTAGCCTATTATTAGATTCTTTACTGGAATCATGAATGAATGAATGAATGAGTGAATGAATGAGTGAATGAATGAATGAATGAGTGAGTGAATCCCCCGATTGTTTCCCAAATTAGTTAACATTTAGTCAAAGCAGTTGACAAGACGAGACGTTTCCTGCTCGCTCCTGTGTGTGTGTGTGTGTGTGTCGTGCACGTGCACGTGTGTTTGTGTGACACTAACATTAGTCAGCCCCCTCTTGTCTTACTGAGTCACTACGCTTAAAAAATCACATCTTCCTTTTGTCTGTCCTGATCTCCTCATCATTGTATCTTTTCTTCTTTCATCCTTATCACTCGCTTTTCTTTCCTCTATTTTTTTTATATCTTTACCCCCCCCACACACACACACACACACAAACACACACACACACACACCCTTGTCTTTTCTTGTTGCCTTTATCACTTCCCCTCCTCTAAAGAGTAAACTCTTGTCTTACCTTTCTGTTATCATCCTTTCATGGCTCCTGCTTTTTTTTTCCCTCTTAATTGTTTTTTCCTTTCCTTTCCTCCTACCTCGCTTCTTTCTTTCCATCCCTCATCCTTTCCTTCTTGCCTTCTTTCTCCCCCTTAGATCTTCCTCCGCAGCGCCGTCGACGTGAGCAGTACATTTCTAATTTCTTTTCCCCTTCCTGTCCGCAGGCGACCTCTCATAGCTCGGCCATGTTGACCAGTGAGGGGGCGCACGCCATGGAGCAGGACGACACACACCCCAAGGCCAAGATGGCCTCCGCGGCCACCGGCGCGCGCTCGGACGGCGCCGAGACGGTGACCGACGCGGACGCCGACGTGGAGATGGAGGAGGCGGACATGACGCGGTGGACGGAGGGGGAGTTCGAGGAGAAGTGCACGTACCTCGTCAAAGACACGGCGTGGGAGGCGGCGCCAGACGGTGACGCCGCCGTGACGGCGACCAGAGCGGAGGCGTCGCTGCCCCGGAACCTGGTCTTCAAACACCTGGCAGGCAGCAAGGAGGTGAGACTCTCACGCACGCACACGCTGCCAGACGGGAAAACTTTCTCTCCAGTCACAACTTTTACACACTTCCAGGCTGAGAAGCCGTTTGCACAGGTGTGAGTCAGGTGCGGGTCATGGAATGAAAGGGGGCGGGGTCTTGTCTCGTCGTAAAAACACGCACACAGACGTACACCTGCACGCAGAGGACTGTGCGTTTTGGGCTGCTTCATTAAATGCATGTTGATCATGCGACATCTCTGCTCCATAAGGTGCCTTTATGTCACACCTGCGACGCCCGTCCCAGTCAGCAGGGGGCGCACAATCGCATCTTATCTGACAGCAAATCGAGCCGTTCGGCTCTGCTTATTCTCAAGCTGATGAATGACAAAATGACGGAGGTTTCACTTTTTGTTCCACCGGTGATGAATCAGTGAGTCTCACACGTCTCCCCAACGAATCCTCGTCTCCTCGGCTTCTGGCAAAGCTAAGAGCGCCACGCGCTCGTAGCCGATCGGTCTGGGATGTGAAAGAGCTGAAAATGTCAAGACAGTCAAAAGGTTGCAGCTGAGGTTTGATGCACGGCACAAAGAAACGAAATCACACGCTGCAGATGTGATTAAAAAAAAAAAAAAAAAAAAAAAACAGAGGGTTTTTGAAAGTTTGCATTTGCAGATGAGCCTTCCGGCACCTTCGATTGCTTGTGACACCAAATGATGATTCAGGATCAAACAGCTGACTTGGACGTCCAACGTTTTTTTCTTCTTTTTCCAGACAGTCTTGGACTGGAAAAAAAGGTGCATGACTGCAGGTCAGAAGGCTGAAAAGCCGTCAATTCTGACACAGTGACTTTGTGAGTCAAACGGCGTGATCGTATAGATTTTCTCATCAGGGGCTTATCAACGGGAAACTGAGGCGAGACGCTCGAGGTGGGGGGGGGGGGGGGGAGACGGAGGAGGAGAGGAAGGAGGGAAAACCTGATGAAAGAAAACTTCAGTTTTTCTTCAAAGAAAAAGGGAGAGCATTGTTATAAAAGCCTGCGAAAAAGGAAAAAAAAAAGACATGTCTGGTCCTATGAAGGGAAAAGAGGAAAGGGGGATTTCCCATGTCACGGGGGTGGGAGGGTGGGGTGGGGGGGGCTTTGGGAAAGACTTCTGTTTGTGTGGGTTTAGCATGAAAAAAAAAAAAAGTTTGCGCGAGCATGTTTCTCTTCCATCCATGGCTGGAGCCTGATGTCTAGTCACCGCGTAATCCCTCGCTTTTCTCTCCTTCCTCCTCCACTTCTTCTCACCGCTTAGTTCTTTGATTGAATCAAGTGAGAGAAAGGGAGGGGAAAAAAAATCAGAAACAAAAGATTCTTTTTTTTTTTTTTTTTTTCGTTTGACTATCTTGATGTTTCCCCTGAAGCGTCTGAAGTGGCGCTTGGTTTTGGTTTGATGTGGCGGCCCAGAGGAGGAGGAGGAGGAGGAGGCGGCGGGGGAGGAGGAGAGGCTTCGCCGCTCTTCAGCGGCCGAGCGAACTCTCACGTAGGGGCTCGAGACGGACCGTTCATTAATCATCCTTTCACATTTCAAAAATGTCAAAAAGCAGAGACGCTCTGTGCACATGGGAGCGGGAAACCGCGGTCATGTGACGCAGCAAAACGGTCTAATTGATAGTGCTGGCCGGTATGACCAAAAATTTATATCACAGTATTTTTAGAAATTATATCAGTTTCACTGTATATCACAGTATTTTTTTGAAGGTACAACTGGGTGTTAACCCCATTTTTTAATAATTTAGAGGAATTGCTGCAGTAAATTGTCTTAGAATGACCTATTTTACTGTCACGATGGAGTGAATATTGTAGAAAAACATTCATATCTACACTAGTATTAATACAGGTTTGCATGGCCTCACAAAATGATACTATTTACAAAGAGGTGGCACTCGTGGTTCTAATTAAATGAAGGAATCAGAATGATGATAGTTGCAGTTAAAATACAAAACCCTTTTATTTTTCAAATTTTTCAAACAACTTGAAAAAACATATTTTGTAAAAAATCAACATTAACTACACAATGTAAACAACGTTCTAAAGTTGTAGCCGCGGGAGGCAACACCAGCCTGGTGTAGCCTCCCGCGGCTACAACTTTAGCTCGGCAACATTTGCAGATTATTGTAGTTTGTTGGACGTCGTCTTTTTTAAATCCAAAGAACTTCCACACGACAGACACGGCTCCTCGTTTAGGAAGAAGTTCCTCAGTCTCATGTTGCCGTTCTGGAGATTCCACTTCGGGACTTTCGCTGTCCCGAACTAGTAGCGTGTTGCGCCTTCCAGTGCAACTGCAAAACAGTCCCCTGTTAAACAATGTTCTGTGGGACTTACGTTCCGCCGCGCGGCGTTCCCAACGTTGTGTACGCTACAGTACATACTCACCGGTATTACGGTATATGAAAAATTCATATCATAAGAAAAATAAACACCAGTATTCGGTATGAACCGGCATACCGCCCAGCACTAGTACCGTATTATCTGGACTATAAACCGCACCAGACTATAACTGGACCGCCGGTATCCAGGCTGAGAAATAAA
Organism: Hirundichthys speculiger; assembly: GCA_018398805.1. Taxonomy (NCBI): domain Eukaryota; kingdom Metazoa; phylum Chordata; class Actinopteri; order Beloniformes; family Exocoetidae; genus Hirundichthys; species Hirundichthys speculiger. Next base: position 2,689,858 of record JAGFBZ010001678.1, read on the forward strand.
ATATTTACATCCAAAGATTTTGTACCATAGATGTTTATTCATATACCTGAACTGATTTTTCCTCCTCCTGTGTACTGAAACCCCCCCCCACACAGCAAAGACATCCGGAACGGACCCGCAAAACGGTCTGTTCAGAACACTGAAATATGCTGGGGAACCAACAAACTGACTGGACAAACTGATAAATCCAGGTGTGTCTGAGTAGCTACAATGGTCAGACACACCTGGATTAATCAGTTTGTCCAATAATAACAGGTATTGATGCTCACAAAATGAATGTAGAGTAGCATAGCCAATATAAGCTACTGAACAAAAACAGAATAGCCTTTAACTACTAGGATTTGTTTTTGGTTTTTGCACTTCCTGCTAGAGCGCCCCCTGAGGGCTGAAGAAAAATTCATAGGAAAGCCACATCTTCTGTATAAGCCTCATGGTTTAAAGCGTGGGACGAAAGTAGCGGCTTATAGTCCGGAAAATACGGTAATTGACGTGCGTGTGGCTGTGAGAGAAAGCTGCTGGAGTGGTCACCTTGTTCAGGTTGCAAAGTTAACGGCTGGCGTGTGGGCGTGTCTTGGTGCAGGTGGTCGGCGTGTGCAGCAGGGAGTACATCCCCAAAGGAACGCGCTTCGGTCCCCTGGTGGGCGAGATCTACACGGCCGACAGCGTCCCCAAAGACGCCAACCGGAAGTACTTCTGGAGGGTGAGTACGCGCCCCTGAACGCACACGCACACACCGACACGCACGTTTCCTCAGAAGCTGGAGGGTCCCCTTCCTGTGACGTCACGCTCGTCTAAGTCAGTCAGTGGAACAGGAAGCCGGGCTCGCTGTTTTTCTCTGCGTGTGTGTGTGTGCGCTTGTGTGTGTGTGAGAAAGAGAAACGGGGATGTGATGTCACCTTCACACAAATAACATGTCACACTGAGGTTCCTGTAAGTCCACACACACACACACACACACACACACACGAACACACACACGGTTAGACGGAGCTCTCGCTACCGGTAACTGACAGCGAGACGAACCACCTACTTGACCTGCACGGTGTGAATGTGTGTGCGTGCATGCATGCATGTGTGTGTGCGTGCATGCATGCATGTGTGTGTGTGAGAGTAGTGGGTTCGAGTCGCACAGAAAAAGAAAGAGTCTAACCACAAGAAGACACTAAATCATGACACGGTGAGTGAAGAGGAAGCGTGAAAGCGAGGTGCGGAGAGAGGGTGAGCTTTTAAAATGAGTCGTTCCGCGAGTCCTGTCTTCTTTTTTCTTTTCGATGGGCTGGAGGAGATAAAGGTGGAGAGATGAGCACGGTGAGGACCGAGAGGACAGATGAGGGAGTGAAGACACCTGGATGAAGCCCTGGATAGATTTAACGCTGCTTTTCTGACTCACCTGCCGTTTTATTTAGTCGTTTTAGCTGATTATTACTATTTTTCGCTAATACATTTAGAAGTAAAATTCCTCACCAACCCGGTTCAGAAGGGCCTCGGGTCAGTTTGCCATCGAAGCTGCTTAAACGAAAAAAAAAAGCAAAACTCCTCTCCTCTTGTCGTCCCAGATCTTCGAGAACGGGGACCTCCACCACTTCGTGGACGGCCTGGACGAGACCCGCTCCAACTGGATGCGCTACGTGAACCCGGCCCACTCGGCGGCGGAGCAGAACCTGGCGGCGTGTCAGAACGACATGGAGATCTACTTCTACACGGTGAAGCCCGTCCCCGCCGGCGCCGAGCTGCTCGTCTGGTACTGCCACGACTTCGCCCGGCGCCTGCGGTACCCGCCGTCCGGCGAGCTGATGATGCAGAAGCTCAGTGAGTTGCTTTTCTTTCTTTTATTTCCTTTATCTGTTAAAAACCGATTAAGCTAATGAGGAGCGCAGAAGACATGATAATTTTTTTTTTCTTAAAGAGTCAGAAGAATTGAAATCCTTTTTTGAAATGGACGGGCGACAGATGAGCGTGCCGTGAGCGCGTCCTGTCGCCACTCTTAAGCATAACTGTGTTTTTGAGTGGAGCTGTGTCTCCTTCCTCTCTCAACTTTAGCCTGTTATTATCTCTCTCACACACACACACACACACACACACACACACACACACATGCAGGAGTACAGGACCGACAACCTTTCATCTCTGCTAGTGCCATCATTGTATTTTTGTGTGCGCGCCAGTGACAGTGTAATTACACACAGAGGGGGATATGGCCCCTAATGCCACAGTCTTACACACTTAAAGACCCGCTTTTAACATGAAAGCTCACGCACACACACACACACACACACAACCCTCGCTCAGCGTCAATAAAAGCAGCAGAGAAGGAGCGTGTTTGCTTCGACTCTGAGCTCCGTTGACCCTTTTACGAGGGGAGACTAGGCGAACGTTTCCCCGAGCCAGCGGAGACACATTTTCAAACGGGCAGCGTCGTTCGCGGCAGAGCAGACGTGACCTGCACTTATCGGCTTTGGCTGAACTGATCAAAGAGAGGCAGCCGGACTGGTTTCCAGGTGTGACACTAATAGCAGTGTCAGGTCGGCGGAGGAACCAGCCCGAGTGGCTCCCATGTGACCCCCCCGGGCACGGAGGCAGGAGAAAAGCCCCGATCCCCTCCTGCCAGCGCGTACGCCCGCATGCCTTATCTTCGATCAGCTTCCTCCGCCTGAACTCGGAGAGTTTCGGTTTGATGAGCCGCCGTCGCCGTCGTTTGACTGTTGCTGTGGCTCTCTAGAGGTTAGCCCTACAAACTAGCTGAGTAAAAGCAGGAAAACCACAATATTTCTGACTAAGTAACGTTAAACTGAAACACAGTGAAAAGGGCAAAAGGTAAAAATGAAAGAAAAGAAAAGGCGGGGGTTGCAGTGATGAATCCTAGTCCAGTTATTTCAGTTGGCTGGTTAGTCGGAGCCCGTATATGACCGTTAAACTGACCTGGGAGTGTTATTTTCTTTTTTTTTTTCTTGCTCAAAGCTCCATGTTTATAGAGACCTGCCAGTTAACAACTGACAAAATTATTTCAGCTAAAACGATAACCAACTAAACAAATGAATGAAAAGGATACAAGAAAAAGAGGAAAAGAAAAGGCTTTCAGTTACCTGTGGTCCCCTAAAGGGGGCGCCAGAGTCTCTGGCCCGAGCCAGGTGACATCCTGTGTCATATTCCTGAAGAGAGTGAGAGACTGCTTGCCCGTATCATGTTTTTTTTCTCTCTCTCTCTTCGGTTCAAGCTTATTCCAGCACAGTCATCGCTAAACTAGATGTGTGTGTATTTGTTGGTGTGTGTGAGCAGAATGACTGAGCACGTTCACCCCCTCACTTTCTCCTCTCTCTCTTTCTCTCTCTCTTCTGCCACCATTTAGCATTCCCCACGTATTAGCACTTGAGAGCACCTGTCACCCGTGTGTGTGCGTGGTTCAAAGACAGTCTGGTCTACCAGCTAAAACACACGCAAGCGCGCACCATTTGTGCCCGTGTGTGCAGTCGTCCTGATATATATCTGCCTCTTTAAAAAAAAAAAAAGAAGGAAAAAAGTACCAGGATGAAGGTGGAGGAGGGGAGGTGGGAGAGGTGGAGTTGCGCCTCCTTGCCTCCTCAGTTGACTACTTGAACTTCCTGGCAGAAGGGCCGTGTTGACAGATTGATATCTCCAAGATGGCCGTCCTGTTTGTTTTCTGGAAGAGGGATGGAGGGAGGAGGAAGAGGAGGAGGAGGAGGAAGACTAATTGATAACCTCAGTGTTTACACACTCCTGCTATACTACTGACGAAAGGGTCACTGGCAGACTGTGTGTGTGCGTGTGTGTGTGTCAGGATTAACTTTGACAACCTCCATCTTTCAAACACGCACACGCTCTCCCCTCCCAGCGACCTCACGGTAAAAAGAGTTGACTGGGCAGTTAATGAGCTTTCTACGGCGGAGTATTAGGGCCACACTGAGAAAAAAAATTGTGGACAATGAGTTTTTTAATTCATTCCTCACTTAGGAGAAGGAAGTCGAAATGTCGAGAATAAAGTCGAAATGCAGTTTCCACAATAAAGTCAAAATGTCGAGAATAAAGTCGAAATATTGAGAATAAAGTCGAAATGTCGAGAACAAAGACAAAATGTTGAGAATAAAGTCAAAATGCAGTTTCCAGAATTCCAGAATCGGTATAGTTTCTTTTTCTGAATAGGTGCAATTTCTGACACAATCTCTTCAAAGTACGAATACTTTTTATAATACTGTGTCATGTGATAAAAGCACATAGACACAGACATTATGTTGGTAGAGTAAAGCTGGTTTGAATAAATCTTTAAGACAACTTTATTGCATTTACTGCATTTCAACTTTATTCTCGATATTACGACCTTCTTCTCGGAAGTGAGGAATGAAAAAAAATATAATTGTCTACACAAATTTTTTTTTTCTCAGTGTGGCCCTAATACTCCGTCGTAGCTTACAGATAATAGACGGCTGCGTTTTCTTTTAAGGTCCGTCTGAGGCAATTTAACAGACGAGATGTGCCGCTAACTGACATCCAGGGGCTTTTTAGAAAGTGTGCGAACTGAGCTCCATCCCTTAATCCGCTCTTTCATCATGGAGGAGAGACAGTAGGTGTGAGTGACTGAGGAGGAAGCTGTCCGATTTGACCTCCGACCTGGAAACAATAGCGCAGGGCCCGAGTCGAACTGCGGGGCTGGATCTTGATCGGAAGTGTGTGTGTACGCGGGGTTGTAGGAAAGTGGAAGAGTCAACAAGCCAGACTTAGGTTTTTGTCTGCAGGCGCCTCCGTGTGTGCGCCTTGTCACGCGGCGCGGGTGTGTTGGTGCGTGTTTGTGTGGGGCAGGTGGAGATCTTCGGCAGGAAGCCCTCCATCAGCCCTGTCTGTCTGTCTGCCACCGTTCTGATTTTATCTCCATTTGATAGACGCACACAGTCCACATACACCACACACACGATGCCCAAAGGCAGATGTCACGCCTCACTTCCTGTCTTTTGGCCCTTCCCTTCCCCCCCAAACCCTCGTTCATCAATTCCGTCACACGATAGGCCCGCTGAGTAACTTATGGGGTTCCTTAACACCGGGACACTGAAACTGACGTCGGGTTTTAGAGGAATTCCAGCGTCGCTGTGGTTCTCGCTGCTTTACAAGCTAAAGTTTCCAGATGAACTTCTGCTGACCTCATTTCTCCGTGTGTGTGCTTGTGTGTCTGCAGAGGAGTCGCTCTTGGAAGTTAAACAGCATCAGGTGAGCGGCGAGGATCGCACCCTCGAAGCGTCCAGCCCTTCTCCCATAACCGTGACCCCCACGCCGCCGCCCAAGAGGGAGCACAGCGTCCTCTCCATCTTGCACGGCACCAACAGCATCTCGTCCTCTGTATCCGTCAAGTGGGAGCCCAGCAGGCCCCTCCCCACCCGCCCCCGCTGCGCCGACAGCCCGGAGCGCCCCCTGTACCCCCGTGCCCTCTACCCGACTCTCAGGCATCACCCTCACGTCTCTGGAGACTTCGCCGGCCACAAGCCCGGCCAGCTGTGTTACCCCTCGACGCATTCCCCGGGAAATCAGTCTTCAGCCACGCCCAGTCCGTCCGCGAGAAGCAGCCCAGACAGCAGCCCTCAGGGGAGCCCGTCCGGTCCGGCACCATCCCCTGCATCTTTCTACTCCACCGGACTGGGTTCCTACCCTGGTTACTCCCCGCCCTCTGCCCCCTTCTCTTCCCCTTTCTACCCCCCGGGTCCCCCCAACCCACGTTACCTCCTGCCCCATCACTACCCTCTGCCTGCCGGCGGGGTCCCCGCTGTGGGAGGGATTTTTCCCCGGATGTACCCCTTCTACAGCAGCCTCTTGCCTTCCCACGTGCCGTTCCTGCCCGAAACAGCGGGGAGGCGTTTCCTCATGCCTGAACCCATGCAACACCCCCGCAGAGACTTCCTTCTGCCCGGGCCCACCAGTGCCTTCACAGCCGCTACATTCTCTAAGGGACAAAGCGGGACCTCACGGCTCTTATCCCGACGCACACGGACAAGCCCACGCTTCCTCCAGCGGCTCCCCGACCGCAGGGACGGCTCCTTCCAGTGAGCAGGTGCCCACCAAGCCTACCTCAGCCCTGCTGGGCAACGCCGGCGAACATCACCCCGATGAAGAGGCTATCAACTTGACCAAAGTGAAACGCGGCGCAGGCTCAGCGGGCTACAAGGCGCTGCCGTACCCGCTCAAGAAGCAGAATGGCAAAATCAAATATGAGTGCAACGTGTGCAGCAAGACCTTCGGGCAGCTGTCAAACCTGAAGGTGAGACTTTCAACATCATTCTGTCCATCTGATTTATTGCCTCATCTCAAGTAGGCAGCAGATATACGAACGCACTTAAAGTGCATCGTCTGCAGATGTACTCAAGTTAATGTCAGGTTAATTATCGGAACGGGCCTAAGAAGATCTTTCTCTTTGTTCTTCTTTGCACATGTCTGTGCAACCCTAACCCTAACCCTAACCTACTCTACCCCCTACCCCAACAGGCCTAAATAGATCTTTCTCTTTGTTCTTTGCACGCAGGTTCATCTTCGGGTGCACAGTGGAGAGAGACCCTTCAAGTGTCAGACCTGCAACAAAGGCTTCACGCAACTCGCTCACCTGCAGAAACACTACCTGGTCCACACCGGGGAGAAGCCACATGAATGTCAGGTGAGAGACAATCGGCTAACGATCGACCGATTCCCTCGACGACAAGCTCGGGAGCATCGCCGCTTGTTCACGATGAGCTGCTAACGTCTCTTTTATCCCCCCGTCCTCTTACAGGTCTGTCACAAGCGCTTCAGCAGCACCAGCAACCTGAAGACGCACCTGCGCCTCCACTCAGGGGAGAAACCCTACCACTGCAAACTCTGCTCGGCCAAGTTCACCCAGTTCGTCCACCTCAAGCTGCACAAGCGCCTGCACTCCCGCGAGCGCCCCCACAAATGCCCCCACTGCCACCGCCACTACATCCACCTGTGCAGCCTGCGCCTCCACCTGAAGGGCTACTGCCTGGCGGCGAGCTCCGGCTCCGGGAGCCCCGCCGTCTCCAGCCAGGCCGCCCTGGAGGAGATGCACCGCGCCAACGAGGAGATCGAGCGCTTCGACGTCAGCGAGCATGCGGAGCAGCTGGAGCAGCTGCAGGGAGGGGCGGAGATGGACGCCATGCTGGAGAAGCAGGTCTTGGGGATGCTGTGGAGGGAGACCGACCTCAAGGCCCTCCACTTTCACCATCACCACCGCGGCGGCGGCAGCGCCACCGAGCTCCTGTCCGCCGGCTACGGCGCGTACGAGTCCCCGAACGAGACGTCGGTCATCAAGATACGGCGCAGCAGCCCCGACCCGCCGCTCCCCGCGAAGGTTACCGTCAAGCAAGAGACGGAGGATCACGCCTGAATGACCCTTTTTTTTTTACACGCAAGAGACACGGATCTGAGACCGTGCGGTGGACTTGTTGCCAGGAGCAGCAGCTGTAAATAAATAATGACCTATCGTGTTGTCAGCAGGAGTGACATCATGAACACGGCAGGTTTTTCCGACCTATCAGGGACTCGCATACTCAGGGCTGCAAGAGACACTGTCCCATGACTACTTAGTGGTTTGAGCGTTTATCGTTCTTAGACAATCATGTAACGCGAATTCACCTTTAATGTAATTAGTACAAGTCTACTATTGTTATTGTCTTATTTTTCTTGTTGTTGTTTCTTATCTCCTTTTTAAATGTCTTTGCTTTTTGATCAGTTAGTTATTGTATAATCTAATTTATTATACGTTTTTTAAATTGTTGTCTTCAAAAGCAATAAGCGAAGGGACGGTATCAGAGACGGGGCGAGAACGTCGGAAGTCAATGTTGACGTCATTTTGTTGTTCTTCGTGGCCATTTTTCTGTACATAGTCACTCTTTCCGTGCCCCCGTATTTGTCGTGTGACCCCCTGACGTGCACGAGCAGAGGTGTCCACTCTTTCAGGGTTTTACCTATTTAAACTGAGCAACCAAAGTAGCAGGTTGAATGAGCGGGAAAAAAAACACGCCAAAGTACGGCACATAAATTTGTTAATTTAAAGAGGACAGCTTTATTTCAACCCCCCCTTTATTTCCCTTATCTTTTCATGATGCCTGCTTAATTTAAATTAAACAAAAATGGGCATTTGTTTGTACTTTTCACAACGGTTACCTCAGTGTGGATGTGATGAGACGAGTGTGTGTGAGCGTGTGTTTAAAAAGGGAAAAAGCTGAAGGTGGGAGTTATCTATTTATTTGATGTTTTTTTGCTACTTGAAGAAGAAGAAACCAAACTGAACTGGGTATCAGTTCTTCACGCGGTCCAAAGGAGCGGCGCCGCACCGCTCGACATGTAGCACATAATGATGGAATTGGGAGGCTGGAGATCCATCCTCCCCCGCCTTGTTGCTCCTCTTCTTTTATTTAAATTTTTTTTTTTTTTATATTACACTGTTAGTTCCCAACAGGGATGTGAATAGATTTAGGATTGGGTGATAATATAATGATTAGAAAAAATAAAATTAAAAAAACAGAACGTTAGCTTTCATTTCAAATGCACAGCGAGAAAAAAAAAACTCAAAGGGAAAATCAAAACAAGAGAAGAAGAGAAGAAGGATTTGAGGAGTCAAAATGCTAAAGAAGGAAAGATGTACTTTGTGTATAGGATAATGTTTTCGCTCTTTAGCCGTGTCCTATATTGTATATGTTTTTCATTTAATTGTTGTTATTATTTTTTTAAGTATTTTTGTTAAATAACATTGACCCTTTCCTGAGCCCCGCCCACCTGCTGCCTTTTAGGAACACCTAAGCACCTCGGCCCTCTTTTATGCACTGCCCCCCCTCCCCCCAACTTTACGTCTTTAGCGCTGATGCTTGTATCATTCACACTGTCTACAATATCAATGAAACTGGTCGATCCAGCTTATTGTTACCGCAGCAGCTGTAATTTTTTTAATTTTCATTTATTTTTTCTGAAAGCAACTGAGCTCTGAAGCTGTAACTCTACTCTGCTTCGTGACCTTTTTCTGCGTTCGACCAAAGCATCTCCTCCTCTGGGCTTCAAGCCCAGAGGAACCCCAGAGTTTAAAGAAAAAAAAAAAATCCCCCATTGAACTGTCTCTGTTTACATTCTGGTTTACATAGTTATTTATGTGCAAAAATGTCAAAGTGTAAATTATTATATAAATGTTCACTGCTCTAATCTGAACTCCGTGGCTCTCTTTGTTGTTCTTTCTCATTGTGTTCTAGTATTTTAGACATCTTTAATTATATATTAAAAAAAATAAGGAAGACTTTTTTTTTTTAGACCAATAGCAAAAGTTACAATGGTACGTACATCTTTATAACCATCATAAAATAAAATAAAAAAAGATCACTACATTCAGTAACCGTAGTGTACCAAGTAGCACTAAAAGAAAATTGCAAGTCACAAAGATGCCCCCCCCCCCCCCCCCCCCAATTTTTTTTAGAAACCCCTCCAACACAGGAACACAAAAAGAAAAAAAATATGGATACATAATTATTGTAAGATAAGAATTAATTAATAAAAAAATAAATAAATGAATAAATGTAAAATAAAAAAAAAAGAAAACAGCTCACTAAAGTTAACTATTACTTTAAACACCGTAATGCAAATGCACGGCCACACATAAATAAAATTGCAAAAAAAAAAATTAAATAATGCAGACTTTTACCTTAACGTCATATTGCATCTGCAACATGTTCTGGAGTATTTTCTAAAGATTTACTTGACATTTAAAGCTCCATTTATATTTATTATTATTTCAGTTTTTTTTTAATCCACCTTCATATGACGATAATTTATATTTTTTAACATTTTTTTTAAAGCCACAAATCTCCATTCTCTACCTAAAGGTGCGGCTAATTCATAATAATGGTTGCAGTTTATTTCTGAAACACATTTCACGCACAAAAGTGACTCAAAGTGCTTTGCATAATTCACCGGATAATCACCGGAAGCAAACGGACCTCCGGTTTTTACCCTTAAATCCGTTAACTTCCTCTGATCTTAATGATCCGTTTCTGCTGGCAGAAGCCTGAGCAGAGATGAAGTTCATCGTCCCCGTAAAACTTGAATATAAATCCAGCCGCTGCAGTTCTTACGGCTAAAATTACACGGTAAAACCACAACATTATACGTCTGCTTTTGTCCTGGATGCACAAAGAAGACACTCAATACGCTTCAAAACTCATTTGTATTGAAAGACGATCTGGATCTGCTGGTTTCTGAAGAGACGGGTAGTGCAGACAACTTTTTCTTTACATGTTCGAACTAGCACAGACCACCGAGTAAAGTCGATGTTTTGGTAAAAGCTCGCTTTCACAGCTGCATCACAGCACTCATCTGTCCGCGGGTATCTGCGTGCAAACGTGTCAGACGCGGCGTGGAGCATCTCGCCCACTTATCCGAAAGTCCTGAGAATAAATGAATAAATAATTGTATTAGCAAACTCTGAACTGGGAGGAACAGAGAAATGCTAAAAATTAACGCTGACTCATTTTGAATTTAAGTTGGATTAGTAACCGAGTTGTCTTTTTCGGCTCAGGGGCCAAAAAGGCCCTTCACCCACACATCTCTTTTATTATTCTCATTTGTAGTGCAAGGATAACGGCCTGACATTTAACGTTCAACAACTTAGCTCTGGGCAGCTTCAGCGCGAGAAGACGTCCAATCCCTTAGATTAACTAAAAACACCTGTGGGTGGGGGAGAGCTGCTTCGCCTTTTAATGTCAGCCGCTGCTTCTTGTGTGGAGGAAACACATCTAATAACAGCAGCGAATAAACTCGCCAACAGAGCTTTGCAAGCATACACTTGGGATGAAACGGGTCGGCTCACATATTCTGACTTTTATCACTGGGCCTGCAGTAAACTTCCCTCTTTGGTGGAAAGTCGTGAATCTTTATGTCGATTTCCGTGCGATGCTGGGCTTCGGGTCTGGAGCAGGAAATGAGAGCCCATCTTGCGCTGCCCTATGGTCTGCAATCATCGTGGTCTGTCTTTCATCCCGCCGCGCAGGCAACGTGACTCACTTTTAGGATTCTGCTCTGGACCAGCCCGTTTCTCACAGGAAAAATGTGCAATAGGTGACACGGTCGACGCGTAGAAATGGCGTTGGGGCGGTATATCCGAGCTGCTGTTCCGTGTCCACTGAGAACATTGAGCTGCAAACAAATGCATTTGTTTCCAGCTCTGTCCTTGTGTTTTCCAGCAGCTCGGCCCGACCGTCTCGTTAGGTTGGATGGAGATCCTCCGCCTCTTTATGAGCTCCCAGAAGAAAAGCATGAAACGCATTTATTGTCGCTTCATTGTCGCGCACGGAGCAGGATGTTGCATCTGAACATTATCTCATGTAGCAGCAGGAATGTGTTGAGACTTTGGAGGGGGCTGAGCAGGCGCCACATTACTGTAAGTCCTGCAGCTAACCAGGTTTAAGTACCGACCTGAGTGTCTTTTGCTGTGCAGTCAGTTGTTGGCACTGACGGGCACTCTGAGGTTTGTCTGTTCTTCACTGATGTCCTTTTTGATAACGCCTGAATATCATCAGATGTTGACTCATTTGAAAATACGGTTAAAAATGTTGAAATGCAGCACTTGCAAAGGGGTAAGATCCTCCTCACGTCTCCATCCATTAACTCATACACTGCTCTTTTTTTTTTAGTCTATATAATAGGGGTGTGAATCTTTTACTATCTCACGATTCAATTCGATTCCACGATTCGATTCAAAATCAATTTTCGATTAAAAACAATTTTATTCATAATGATTTCTGGTCTGATTGCTGATCATGATCTGCTCCCATGTGCTTTGCAAGACAGAATGACAAATGAGGACATTAAAGTATCTTTTTCACATTTAGTAAGTTTTAAACGTTCATCCACGCTTAGATGGAATTGTTGCACCTGTTACATAAAGCAATATCACATACTGCTCCAGTAACAAAAATAAAAGTGTCTCTATATTTAAAAAAAAAAAATGCAGTTAAACATGCTGCCTTTTAAATTCTGTGGAAAGTGCCTTTACTAAAAACAGTGTGTGGTCCTTAACTGCTACTATAAGTAGCTAGCTATGAAATAAGTTTGCAAAACATGGGATTGGAGCAGCCACGTATCAGTTGTGTAGTGAGCGGTGAAGGTCATCAAAGACTGGGTTGCTCTGGACGTCCATGCATCACATGCTTAGTGCCACTCTGGTGGTTTTGGTTCGGGCACTGGTGACCTTTCTTTTAGTCTCTTGGTAAAGCTGTGGCTCAGCTGTCTCAGTGAAAAACTTACAGGACGGTGTGGCGTACCTCGGCTCCGCTGTCTGCAACATGCAGATAAACCCCTCGTTCTCCACCACACTGTCAGGCCTTCGGTCTTTGGCGATGAAGCAGGCGATGGACCAAGTTATTTTTTTTCCAAAGCTCGGAGCTGACAGAGAGCTTCGTGAAGCTGCGTTGGTCTGCAGCTGGCGGCTGACTCTGCTCCGTGTCTTAGATCTCCGGGTGATTCCTCGTCATATGAGCCTGCGCATTTGTTGTGTGGCTGAAGTGCTTGATCTTCGTTTTGCAACGCTTGCACACTGTGTGCATCATGTCCAGCTCGGTGTTTCCAGGGATTTGGTAAAAACCGAAATCACGCCAAATTTTAGCCTTTAGCTAAAACGGGCCGGTTGGATCTCCTTTTCCTCCGTCTTTATTGTTTCCTCTTTGTTTTGATGCTTTCCGTGCGTGCGGGAGTTCCAGGACCGGCAGCGTGGTGGCGCCAGGACGTCCTGTGCAGTTACAAAATGGAGGCGGACAGCCAGCGGAGCTTTTTTTTTTTTTCATTAATTTTTTTAAATCGATTTTAAGACATTTTGTTTCGATTCTGAATCGTAGCAAATGAGAATTGCGATTCATATATGAATGGATTTTTGTCACACCTCTACTATATAATAATGTAGCAGCAGCAGATGTGTGGACGCCACAGATCTGAATCACGAAACGTCGCCCCTGTCGTGGTCGTGATCGCTCCTATAGCTGATGGCGCGAGGCGCCTCCTCTTCATACCCGGCCGTGTCGCTCTCATGAGCGGCCATATCAATTTGCAATTTTGTGGAATCTTCCGCCGCGAACCGTTGCTCATAAATTCTTTAAAACTTTTCTGCCTTTTCGTGGTTCTTTCCCCAAAACGTTTTGAGTGCGCGGCTTTCGTTTTTATTTTCTAAAAACTGCAAAGAGAGTCAGCGAAGACGCTGCATTTTCATTTTTCAACAAATGTTCAAACAATTCAACAAATTTCACATTTAATATAGTAGACAAAAGGCCTTCAAAGATGTTTTACATCTGACTGTGTCTAATTAACCTGATAAATTATGTCACTGATCTATACGTACCCCCCCCAAAAAAGAAAAAAAGAATTGCCAGATATTTCTCATTTTCAGATCAAAGTGAATTTCTTTGAAATAAATCTGTTAGTAGTCAGCTGTGCAGGCTGTCAGACGCAGAGAAGAAGTGATGAAACAAATTCCATCTTTATGTTCTTCATGTCATTGAGGATCCCACAGAGAGTAAAATCTCTGTTTGAGAAAGCAGTATCAATTCATGTCCTCATCACCCAGCTAAAGACAGTGCGCCCCCACCCTTTGACTCAGCGTCTTTCAGTTTTGCGCACCGCGTCGCTCTTTCCTGTTTGCTCGATCTTATTATTACTATCAGGGAAACTTCTCGAGTCACCCGTTGACACAACAGGTTCCACTACGTCTGCACTATGTCATGGCGTCGGGGTTTCACAGCACTTTTCTGACCGGGGGAGGACCGCCATCCACCGCCCACCGGGTCTGGAGGAGGAGGAGGGGTGGGGGGTGGGGGGGGATATCCCACGGGCCGAGAGGCACGCATCAAAACGGAAGACCTGCCTTCCATTTGTCAGAGCCTGAGGTGAGTTTTGCTCATCTGGTATCCAGTTTCCCCAACGCGTTGGATTGAACATTCGCATTATCTCATCTCATCTTACGCGGCCCGTCCTCTCACACAAGCAGGCTTCGCTCTAACGCGAGATGCCCACACTTCTAATGAAAGAGGACACCCACGATTTAAAGTTAAACGGTGTTTCGGCGCAGCAGGTCTACCAGGAGAAGAACGCTGCTGACATTTAGAGCCTCTGTCCTGCTGCAGCTGTCTGTTTGCCACCGCGCACTGGCTTCGAGTCAGAGTTTATTACAGAGACTCTTTTATATCAATATGAAACAACTCTGACGCCTAATTTGTTACATTAGGAGCTTGCAACAGCACAGCTGTACCTATTAAAAGCTGCATTACTGCACATGAATCAGTGGCTCACACCCTGGCAGAGAAGCACGAAAAAACACCCCGGGTCTTTGTTTTTGTGGCGGCGCATGGCTCTCACACTTTGTATTTTCCTCAAGAGAAAATTTCCTTTACCCTTCTGTGTGGTTACTCGTTGCCCAGCACCTGCACCGTACGGGTGGGAGGGAGAGCTGTGAAGGAGTAGGAGGTTGATTGAACTGAAACACCGCGGGGCGACTTGTTTTTAGTGAGAAATTGATTCTGTTCATTGAAATGAAATGAGAAAGCAAAACCTGGAACACAGAGCGGCTGGCTGCTTTTGTCGTGTTACAGTAGGAATATCTGCGTCGATATTTGAAGAGCTGTGTTTCTTTGAACGTTGTGGTTATTTCAATGGCCTTGCCAAGGACTGGGATAGACTCCAGCAGACGCCCGTGACCCTGAGGAGGAAGAATGGATAGTACGTTTTACATTTACTCATCTGACAGATCATGTTGGCAGAAATAGTTAAAAAATAAAACCTTCATCAGTCAAACTTGCAAATCCAGTAAGTATCAACCTCGTGTGGATTTATTTAAGAAAAAAAATACAATTTCTGCATCAGCACACCATCTTAAAGCTGCAAATTAAAACTAAATAAAGGAGATGCTTTTTTTTCTTTTATCTTGAGGAACTTTTTCATAGCTTTTATAACTGCTGGAGGAACTACTAGAACTGAGGACATTACAGTTCTTAAGCCTGTGTCCCACAGAAGCACCAGGGTGCGGTCTAGTCAATGAGTGGTCCACCCAGAAGCACCATGGCACGGCCTAGTCAATGAGTGGTCCACCTAGAAGCACCATGGTGCAGCCTAGTCAATGAGTGGTCCACCTAGAAGCACCATGGCGTGGTCTAATCAATGGGTGGTCCCCCTAGAAGCACCATGGTGCGGTCTTGTCAATGAGTGGTCCACCTAGAAGCACCATGGCGTGGTCTAATCAATGAGTGGTCCACCTAGAAGCACCAAGGCACGGCCTAGTCAATGAGTGGTCCACCTAGAAGCACCATGGTGCAGCCTAGTCAATGAGTGGTCCACCTAGAAGCACCATGGCGTGGTCTAATCAATGGGTGGTCCCCCTAGAAGCACCATGGTGCGGTCTTGTCAATGAATGGTCCACCTAGAAACACCGTGGCGTGGTCTAATCAATGGGTGGTCCCCCTAGAAGCACCTTGGTGCAGTCTAGTCAATGAGTGGTCCACCTAGAAACACCGTGGCACAGTCTAGTCAATGAGTGGTCCCCCTAGAAGCACCAAGGCACGTCCTAGTCAATGAGTGGTCCACCTAGAAGCACCATGGTGTGGTCTTGTCAATGAATGGTCCCCCTAGAAGCACCATGGCACGGTCTAGTCAATGAGTGGTCCCCCCAGAAGCACCAAGGCACGGCCTAGTCAATGAGTGGTCCACCTAGAAGCACCATGGTGCGGCCTAGTCAATGAGTGGTCCACCTAGAAGACCTTGGCGTGGTCTAATCAATGGGTGGGGGCCCTAGAAGCACCATGGTGCGGTCTTGTCAATAAATGGTCCACCTAGAAACACCGTGGCGTGGTCTAATCAATGGGTGGTCCCCCTAGAAGCACCATGGTGCGGTCTTGTCAATAAATGGTCCACCTAGAAACACCGTGGCGTGGTCTAATCAATGGGTGGTCCCCCTAGAAGCACCTTGGTGCAGTCTAGTCAATGAATGGTCCACCTAGAAACACCGTGGCGTGGTCTAATCAATGAGTGGTCCACCTAGAAGCACCAAGGCACGGCCTAGTCAATGAGTGGTCCCCCTAGAAGCACCACGGTGCGGTCTAGTCAATGAGTGGTCCACCTAGAAGCACCACGGTGCGCTCTAGTCAATGAGTTGTCCACCTAGAAGCACCACGGTGCGCTCTAGTTAATGACTGGTCCGCCTAGAAGCACCATGGTGTGGTCTAGTCAATGTGTGGTCCCCCTATAACCACCACGGCAAGGTTTAGTTAATGAGTAGTCCATTTTGGCTCCGATGTGCAGCCAAGCCATGACAACTTACATCTGGTGCGATGAGCCTTGCAGGATGTCGGACGTAAGAATTTTCTATGAAAATTTCGCGTGAAGAATTTTCCAGAAAAAAAGACAGAAGAGGGCTACCTGTACACCAGCATTGTGCTGAAGCTATGGGTAAACAGTCAAGTGTTCTCCGGAGAGATCTTGATCACGCATGAGGAGGTGTTTTTATCTGTCTAATAGCAGAAAGGACAGGAGGTGGAGGGGGATGCTTCTCTAAAGGAGATCAATGAAACCTTCAGGTAAACTCCTCGCAGGCTGGACTTGAGTTCACATTGACGCCCGACTGCAGCTCAGGTGCCCAGTGGTACTCAGGGGTGGGAGCCCCAATTAGCTGTAAGATCTGCTCTTTTAGTTCTTTAGTTCTAATAGTGACTGGTCTAGATAAAGTAAAAGCCCAGTAAAACAGCAGTTGTGTAGCACCAGGCCACTGGCACCTGGTTTAAGCTGGTTGAAAAGGGGGATAAATCCTTTTTGACCTCACATACTCTACCTGAACCACCCTCCAGTTGTGGTATAAGTATTCCCGCAGGCACAACTCAAGATACTCAGATTATTCAGTAGTGTAGCCTGAAGAGAGCCACTCATCAGTGAGGCTAATCAAGAAAAATGGACTTCACTTTCACTGGAGATCATAAACACTGAGACTGTGGAGCAATGAATAAAGGTGACACAGTCTGATGAGTCCAGATTATCTCTGTTCAAGAGTAACGAGCAAATCAGGGTAAGAAGACTGGTGGAGTGAGTGATGCAGCCAAGCCTGCGTAGGCAGCTTTATGATCCAGCATTACTTCCCTTGTTCAGATCGAACAGATTTTTCTTAATTCTAAAGGGACAATGCCAGGATTTGTTGGAATCTTCGCTTCGTTGTGCTCAGATCATGAAAGAGTGATTCATGGATCAAGAGGACTGGCGACCATCAGAGTTCAGTCACGGAGCCTTTTTTTTTTTTTTTAATGTACCGGAGCAGACTTCGCAGCAGTCCGACTCTCCCATCATCATTACATGACAGAAAAAAAACACAACTCTAGACAGGAATAGATGTTGTGAAATTGAAGGAAATTATCAAAATGAAGCTGTGAAGAAAGCAAGCCGTCATCAAAGCTAAAGGACCAAACAACTATTTGCATGTTTAATTTCTGTTTCTGGCCAAGCGGTACATACACCCCCTGCTTTTCAGTTTTCAACCTTGCTTCAGTACCTCCCTCTAAAGTTTTAGTTTCTCCTTTTTGCCTGTCTCCTGCTCCTTCGAGCTGCTCATCCACCATGTTTGCCTCGTTTCTCTCTGCAACGCTTACTTTTTCAACAGTTGAAGTTTGAATTTTAAGTCATTTTGCTCCTCTTCGAGTCATGAATATACTGTCATCAGCTGCCTAATAGAGAAATAAATTTCACTAATAAGCCAGGAAGAAATGCAACCCTCAACCGACAATATTTGTGAGCAGATCATTTTGAAAAAAAAAAAAAAAAAAAAATCCCAAAGTCACTTCAGCAGAAGACGCAGCAGTGTGGGTGTTCACCAGTTTTGAATGTGTTAAAGATAAAAGAAGCATATTAGTCAGCGAAATCATCAAAATGCACTTAAAGCGCAGAGACTGTACAAGTTACAGCTATTTAGTATAACAAAAACCGCCTTTTTCAGCAGCATGGACAGTTTATCGCAACAGCTGTTTTATGCACAGTTGTCTGCTGTTCCCTCATGCTTTCATAATTTCCTTCACACCGGGCCAGTGTTGGAGCCCGGGGACGTCCCGTGCATGTCTCAGATGGGCCCTTCATACGAACACTGGGTGGGTTTGTGTCTTCGTATTCACCGAGAACGTTGCCACTGACTAACATTCATTTAGGAAACAGACTACTGGCTTCCTGGGGCAGCGACGCAGTCGTGTAGTTTAAACCATGTCAGTTGTTGCTGCAGTTAGCAGCAATGCTTCAGGGAAACACACCCCTGGAGGACCGGTCCGACCCTGGAGGACCGGTCTGACCCTGGACACGCCAGTCCTGTTGTTGTTTGACTATTTCTAAAATGCTATGATTGACACATTACACCCTCACAGAGATCAGAGGTGAGTTCTCGGAGTGAGTATTGGCAAGGACCTCGCAATACGATATGTATCATGATACTTGGGTCACGATACGATATCGTGATATCCGATATCACGATATATTGCGATATTCTACCCAGTTAATATCAAAATTAAAAGTAGTAATTAAAGTAGTAATTAAAAGTAGTAAATCAAGTTGCTGTATATGTTCATCAGATGATATTGATCATTCAGAGGACAAATTAAGTCAAAACTATTTGCTTAAAAACAACCTATTTATTGTTTATTTTAAGCGTTTTTGCACATTTACATTTTAAACAATTTAAATGTGAAAATTAAATAATTTTCCTGAAAAATCGATATTAGGAGCTGAAAAATCGATATTATATTGGGCGGTCGAAAATCGCGATATATTGCCAAATCGATTTATTTTCACACCCCTAGTGAGTTCGCTTGAGTTCATTACAAACGGCGGATAGGCTGCCATGACACAGTCGGCACATATTTAGAACACCGAATCCCGAGCACCGACGCATCTGATCTCTCAGTTTGATCCTTCGGCTTTGAAAACACCTGACGTCCAGATTTCCGGGAACTCCAGCCTCAGACCCCGAGGGCTGCAGCTGAGTCGAGGACTTGACTGTGAAGAATGTTTTCTCATTGACGATGCACATGATTTATGTACACACAAACGCACGCCCACGCACATTCTCACTCAGGCAAACAAACAGCCACGCAGATAACATGTTGGACGCCGTAATGTACAGTTGAGAGCAGAGACGCAGGGAGGTATTCGCTTCTGAACACACGTGCAAGCAGAAGCAGCAACATGGAACACACATACCACCCGTATTTGCCTCCTTTGATGTCTCCACTTATTGATAAATCATCTGTCTCTCGGGAGATCTTGTCAGTTTCCGCTGACATATTGTGATTAGTTTGTATCATAACGAAACCACAGACCAAACAAACCCTTCAGCACTCACCCACACACACTCACACACACTCACACAAACACACTCCATCTCCTCCAAGTGCTGCTCCAGGGTGACGCCACCGAAGACGTTTTTCGGAAAGCGAGCGGGATCCCCAGCGGCTGTTTTCCAGTAAACGCTTTACAGATTCGTGTCATCGTGTCGTGGAGATGCAGCAGTGGAAGGACACTGGTCAGACCGGCTGACTCAGACCTGTCACCCCTCGTAGTCTAGCTTCCTAGAAACACTTCTTTCCTTCCCAAAACCTGCTGACAGGAAGTTAAGTCCTCTTTTGGTGTCGGTGCCAGAGGCTAGCTAGTCAGCAGCCAATCCAAATCTTCAACAGAACTTATGACTGTTCTTTGTTAAAACTGTGGAAAATGGGTTGTTTTTTCTTTTTTTTTGTAACATCAGTGTGTTATTATCAAACCGCTGTCTGCATCTCATCAAAAATATTAGAAACAAATGGGAACTATTGTGAGGAAAATGTTTTTGGAAATGAAGATCATATTTCCCTGGAATCCTGATGTCACTTCCTGAGCTCGTGTTCACTTCTTTGTAGGGATGTAACGATATGGAAAATCTGATATCTCGATTATAGTGACCAAATTATCACGGTTTACGATATTATCTCGGTATTCTTCATTGCTGTACAAATGTCCAAAAAAACACAAACATTTAAATAATTTCACAAAATCTTGTGATTTTCTTGTCATACTAAAACATTAGAAGCCAAAATTTTATCAAAATGAAACTTTCACATTAAAAGGGCGAACAACTGGCACAGAAAGAGGTTTATTTTAAATGAACAAAATAAATAACAGGAACAAAGCTTATTTCTTTGGTGCAAATTTAAATAAACACTTTAACAACCATAGTAGGTCAAAATATGCAAACAATTATCAGGAACAAAAAATATAATTCAAGTTCAAATAAAAAAAACTTTGGACTTTAGGATGAACCTTAAATACGTATAAATGTGCAAATAAAGAAACAGTTGTTTAGGAGCCAAATATGTTGTTCTGAATTGTAGTTCACTCTGTGTGTCTGTGGGTGTCACTGTGTTGTTACCTGAGGGTCAGGTATAAAGGTAGCTGCCTGTTATTGGTTAGCTGTTTGACCCGGAAGGCTAAAAGGTTTTTGACTGCTGTGGCGCTAACTGACGGCGTTATGGTTTTCGGATCAGTAAATGTAATTTATTAATATTTTAACTGCATCAGAAGAACATCGTTCTGGTCCTTTTTCGATCAACGCGCAATGGTAACGTTTACGAAATATGAGTTAGCGAAGCGCGTCGACCAGGTCACTCTTGATCAAACATCTCAGTAGCTTGAAGCATTAGCCTTAGCTCCTTCAAGTTGCTTGTACAAATTACAATCAAATGTAAACAAGTGCTCTACAGACAGGATAATCGTCCTCCACCAGTTGTCCCTCTGCATTCTTAAAAATAAAAATAAAAATAAAATATGCCCTGATCTTGGATTTCCTCCTTTTAGTGGGTTGGTAAATGTCCTGCGTGCTATCACCAGTTTCCGCCATGCTGACGTTACGATGCCGATGTTACAAGCTACATATTCACATGAGTGGCTCGCAGACTTGAATGAGGCTGATATTACATATCCTGGTAATGGACCGCGATAATGAGATGAAGTCAAACGTTAATCGTTATCGCGTAAAATTTTACCGCGCTTTACCCTAATACCGGTAACCGTTCCATCCCTACTTCTTTATCATGGAGGGAAAAAAATGTGACGCCATATGACACCTTTCACCAGCATCTACTTTTGTTATAGACTGTATTTGTAACTGTATTAGAGCCATGCTTCCATGGACTCCATCACTGGCCTGTAAGTCGGAACAAAGCTTTCATCCATGAATGGAAACTCAGCAACGTCTCCCCAGATCCCCTGAAGGTACCCTGAGGGTCCCCTGAACGTACCCTGAGGATCCCCAGAGGACCAGTCTGACAGACTTCACTGACGACCTTCCTTCTTACATCACCGTCGGTCATCATCCTCAACTCCTCTCTGTGTTCAGTCATCAGAGTCAGCATTAGCACTGCAGAAGGCCGCACTGATATCACGGACGAGGTGAAGTTCCTGAGGCTCGTCTTAATGCAACGATGTTTGTTTCACATCTGTTATTGATGCACGTTGTGCCAGGCAAAGTCTTGAAAGTACAGCTTACAGGTTCTGTCAGCATTATTGTGTAAATGTGTGCTGAGGGAGCAACTGCTGCTCCTCTGAGGTCCGAGCGAATCTCTGTATCACAGTAATGCACTGTAAGCAGCAACAAGATTTCTGATTCAGTGACCACAGAGCGTTCGGGCAGAGCCAAAGCATGAAAATGTGTCAAAAATGCAACAGCCCCGATTCCACAGAAAGTTGGGACGCTGTGTAATGCATGAATAGAAGTAGAACGTGATGATTTGCACATCTCATAAACCAACATTTTATTCGCAATAGAGCGTAAAGAACATATCAGATGCTGAAAATATTGACTCATTTTGACTTTGATGGCACCAGCTAAAGGTGGGCGATACTGGGGATTTTGGTATCGATCCGATACCAAGTAACTACAAGGCCAGTATCGCCGATACCGATACCAATACTTTTTCATATTTAGCTTGATCTATCATGAAACTGCTGGGCTTTTGGTGTTTTTGTGATTTTTGTTTTTGGATTATTTTGTTAAAACCTAGAATACAATTTCAGCAAACTTTATAGGTGACAGCAAAATACTTTATCATCACAACTAACATTTTTCTGTAAATATTCTTTGGAGTTGAATTGTTCTGTTTATAATGTATTTTCTAGTCCACCTAGGAAAGTTTTCCTGTTGCTTTAACTATAAATGTTCCCATTGTGGGATAAATAAATAATTATCTAATGTTATTTTACCTTAGATAACACCTTTCAATGGAATACATGACATGTACTGGGTTACTTCAAGGTCTTAATTATGTTTTGTTGAGTTGGCTTCAGTAACATTTGACTTAAGTAACACGTACTTTGAAAGTTAATGTGAACTGATGCTGAAATGTGCTTTTCTAGTTTTTGCTTTATGATGTTGTTTTCTGTTGGAAAGATCTGGACTGCAGACAGACCAGTTCAGCACCTGGACTCTTCTCCTCTGAAGTCATGCTGTTGTGATGGATGCAGGATGTGGTCCAGCATTGTCTTGCTGAAATATGCAAGTTCTTCCCTCAAAGAGACGTCTGGATGGGAGCAGATGTTGCTCTAAAATCTCTATGTTCTCTTCAGCATTGATGGTGTTTTTCCAGATGTGTTATTTGCCCACATCATGGACACTAATCCAACCTCATACCATCAGAGATGCAGGCTGTTGAACTGTCCTCTTCAGTCTGCAGGACATGGTGTCCATGGTTTCCAAAAACTATTTCTAAATTTAACTAATCTGACCACAGAACAGTTTTCCATTTATCCTCAGACCATTTTAGATGCGTTTTGGTCCAGAGAAGACATTGGCATTTCTGGCTTTTTCTTTGATGGTCCAGCTTTAACTTTCATTTTTAGATTTCATGGCGAACTTTGCTGACAGACAGTGAGTCCATCGGTGATGTCCAGTAGAGAACCATGTCTGTTTTAAATCCAGTGCTGCCAGAAGGCCTGAAGATCATTGTCCTTCAACATTGTCCCTTGCACACAGACTCCTTCTGATTCCCTGAATCTTTTGATGATATTATGAGCTGTAGATGGTGGGATCCTCAAACTCTTTACAATTTTCAAAAATGTTTAGAGACAGTTTGTCACAGATCAGCTCATCCTTCCATCTGAGAGGCTCTGAAATGCTCCTTTTATACCCAGCCATGTTGTCAATTAACCTAATTAGTTAATTTTGATTTGCACCAGTTACTTTTTCAGCCTTTTGTTGTTCCTGTTCCAACTTTTCTGAGATGTGTTGCTGCCACCAAAGTCGAAATGAGCTGATGTTTTCCATGAAATGGTAAAATGACCTGTTAAACCAGAATCCTCAACTTAAGTGAAGACTTGAATGAGTAAAACTCTTTGTTATCTATGTTTGTTATGGATCGTTGCCTGTATTGTATAGTCCCTTATTTGTTTTGTAAATATGCTTAACTGAATAAAGTTTGGGGAGTTTTGGCAGATATTCCTTGTCTTCTCTGAGAGCTATGCCTGGCTATTTCCAGCTGCTGCCTCTGGCTTTTAGAAATAACACATACAGTGTGTGGAAGCAAAAAGTCCATGTGTTTTTATCTGCATAAAGACCAGGATGGTCAGATCCAGTCAAAGCACAAGTGTGAAGACACATGCTCAGCGCTGGCCACTTGTGATCAACTTTCTCAAGTTGATGCAAGGTCTCCAAGTGGTCTTTGTATCTGGTGTGTCAGATATTTAGGTAAAAATCCTTGCTCTAAAATATCCTGTTAAACCTTAGACGAGGTAGGACATTCAGCGCCCCCTGTTTACGGCCCGTGCAACAGCAGTTCTGCTTCAAATCTCCAAACTATGCCTGTCATCTCCGCAGCTACTCAGAATCTTAATGAGGCTTCACGCTTTCAGTCTCTGCAAAGTGACGGAGTTTGCTTAGAAAAAAAAGCACCACGAGCTTCCAGTTTTCATTGCAAAAGATGGAGCAAAGTTGGAGCTTTTGTTCAAACCTGTCTGCATCCAACCACAACGTTAATCCGGGTTCTCGTCACCTTCATTTCGCTCTAACCCCAACATATCCCGCTTTCAAGTGATGCCAGGCATCTGGGCTCCTATATGGCTTCAGGCTTCGCTCTCTGGAGTTTACCAGCGCAGTAATGAGGTTCGTATAATTCGGTTTATTTTTATAGCGTCAATTCACAACTGAAGTTATCTCAGAGCACTTTACGGAGAAAGTAAACAAGTTCAGTACAAGTCCATATAAATACCAGGACGCCCATTTTCTGGCAAGACGTCCACGTCCCACCGATTCCTTGGTAGGTCACAGGGCTCCCTGCCGAGGCCAGCTGAGTTTAATTGGAGATATTGACTTGTTATAATCTCAATCCCAGCTGCAGTCCCTTTATGGGTGACGGTGAGGACTTGTGATTGTTATTATGTCACTTTCATCACTGTGAATGGTTGTTGTTGCACAGTCTGCAGGAACTCCAGCCCTTCAGGACACAGTGCAGTTTCTTTGGCCTCAGGGGGCTATCGGTTCATGCCCCAGTATTTTGCGGTGGTGAGGACGCGGGACTTCACTTCCCCTTACGTAACGAGAAACACGACTCACTTTAAACAGGGAAAAGTTGCCAGTGGGATGTCGAAGCCAGAACGGGCAGACGCAGCCGAATCAGCTGGACCGGCAGCAGCAGCCTGCTGGGACACCGGCGGACACATCCACCGAATCAAAAGATTGAGCGCTCAAAAATACGGCCTGTCAGAGAAGGGAACTGTCTTCTTAATGATTTCATTTCTAATTTAACAGACTCCCTTTCAATCACTCTCCTGATTTACCCTCCCTCTAATGCTCAGATGTAACTTATAGTCCAGCTGATTCTTTGGGATGAATCTGTTTAATGGATTTTTTTCTGTATTCCAGAACTGAAAATTACACTACTTCATCTCTGTTGCTTTCATTGTCATACGTATTTATGTGTGTTCTGGAAAGTATTTTTAAATGAAAGTGTTTTTGTTCTTTGTTGCACCTTTATTTACAGTGTAGAGTAATAGGAACGTAGGGCAGAGAGAGTGGGGAAGACACCGAGGGCCTGATCTTCCGCCAGATCTCCTAAAGCTGCTATTTTAGCGGATAGCGGGTAGCGGGAGGGGCGTTCCCCCGCAAAAAACGCAATCTTCCACCTTGCTAAACCCGCTATCCCGCCTGCCTTACCCGCTACATTATCCATAGTAGTGGTTAGAGCGTTCCACCTGTTAAACTAATCAGTGCGTCAGGAGCCATTGCCTTTAGGAGCAGGTTGCGGTACCTGCTAACCGCTACGGAGCGTCTATTGGAGCAGCTCTCGTGTGCAGCTCATCTGGGACTCTGCTGTAGAGCTTCCTCCTCTTCCTTCCTCCTCCTCTCTGCACTGATATATACATAAAAATTTTTTACACAGACAATTCCTATCAGCTACCTGAAAGTCCCAGATAGTTTGTGCGCTCCCAGTAAACACGCTCTGGTCGTCTATGGTTTAACTGGTGACCAAGCCGTTTGAGACGATCTCTGCTATTTTCTCAGGGGTTCAACTGAGGCCAAATCACACTTTTTATACAAGAGTTAATTCCAGAGGTAGAGCCGTTTGTACATGTCCACATGTGACCAGGTGAACGATCATTGATGCCATTTGGACGTGCTCTTGTACGCGCCAACATGCGCGTACCCGCTACCCGCAATCGCAAGATACCGAGTTTTTGGAAAGAGCAAAAGACACGCCCATTGCCACACCTACAATGTGAGTAAGGGAGTCGGCATAACGGGTAGCGGCTTTAGGGAGCGGAAGATTGCATTAGTGGTTAGCGGAGGTTCCTAAACCCGCAATTTGTGGGTAGCAGCTAGCGGGAAGTGTATGATCGGGGCCCAAGGCTCAGAGGCCGGAAGTGGACCTCTGCAGGAGGCCTGCAGCCTCCGTACTAAGGCGGTGTAGCTGATATATCAAAAGAGTGTCTGCAGTATTGATGGCTAAACGGAAACGGATTCATGCACACATTTACAGTTTCTACTCAGATTTTTTGCACGTGCCCCCCTGGTCTGGTTGTGGGGATCTCGGACCTCGATTACAACAAGTGTTCCTACAGTAGACGATGGCTCACACACGTCCTATTCAAAAAAAAATATGCTGTACTCTCCTTAGCAACATAAATATTTACTTTGGCCAGCGTGGTATGAATCACTAGAGCCAGGCCCTCGTACTGTGCTGGTGGCTGTTTAGGAAGTGATTGCTCCGTTTAATAAAATTGTGAGGCTTTAATGTCGGCCATGTGGCTGCTGATCAACAGCTGTGATTGACATTTGGCTCAAACGTTGCTCCTCCAGTTTGTCACCTCGTCTTTGGCTTTTCAGAGCATCTGTTTTCAAGAATGAGCCGTGACTTTGTCCAGATGCACCGTGCTGCATCGGTGGTTAAAAGTTATGCGAACAAGATGCTCCGAAGACTCCGCGCTGCACGACGCTCGGTTGGGTTTCGTGTTTCTGCAAAGCCTCTTCGCAGAATTCAGATGAAGTAACTGACATTATCTCACATGTGGACTGAGCGCTGGTTTTAGTGGGATGGTGTTTACTCGGGTCCAAGACGCTGCTGTAAATACAAACACAGCCTGCTATATATTTGGAGGGTCTTGGCTCCAAAAAGACGACGCTGACCCCAAACAGTGACTCTTTCCTTCAAACAAACTTGTTTTTACGCACCAGCTGTCACCCATGAGAACTTGCAAGATGGGAAAAAAAATATGCAAAACCATTAACTTGCACCGAAAGTATCTTATAAGTTAACGGGTCTTATTTTGCCACATCATACAACCCCCCATGCGTGGCACAGGAAGTGACTGTATAACAATACATGTGGCTCATAAAAACCGCAAGATATTAACTCAACTTACGCCCCTGCAGTCTTTCAGCATCCCACGCTCTGGATGGATATTAAACACATGTACGTGCATATGCAATAAACACCCACACTAATTAGGAATACTTAAAAGAAAAACACACACACACGCCTTTCTTTTTTAAGATACGGCAACAACTTCCATTCTTTGTGCACGGCTTAAACCCACACTATGACCACCTGACTTAATAAACCTTAACCTTAATCACTCATCCTTCCTAGTTACAAACAGGCACTGGTCAGCACATGGCCTAAAGCATGCAAATATGTCGATTATTTTGAATTTAATAATGAGAATTGTCAAATAAAATGATGAGAATCCATCCACTTTGTGTTACAATCATTTAGATGTTTGAAAAATGAAACCATTAAGCTAAAGCAGATGAATTTGTGACACCGCGGGAACGAAAGGTGAGACGGTCGGAACGGCCTCTGTCATGAACGGACATCATTTCTATTACAGATGTGCCCAGATGTCGCCGTGAGACCCGTCTGTCTCAGGCACAAACTGCCACACGTGCGGAGGACGACTGAAGTGACTCAGCAGAAAGCTGCTCACCGACCCCTCCTCAAGCTCACACATGTGGAGCTTCAGTCTTCTTTTCTTCTCGGTGAGAAAGAAAGAAAAAAAAGAGAGAAAAACCGCAACAGTCACCCTCTCCTCCAGCAGAGCGTCCACATCAACAGCTCCTCTGCAGCGCATCTGATCCAGTGTTTTATACGCTTACTGGAACACGGAGGGCAACGTTTATGATGAGGCTGAAGACGTTTTCTCAGCCTCCTCACTTTAAAGGTTATTGGCTTCTCGATGAAAAGCTCTTATCAGCAGTCTAGTGTTGGTTTTCTCTCAGTACCAGACTTCAGACCAGTTTCAAATGCTCCTTTCAACTTTCTTGTGTACATATAAACATATCCACACAGACATTACTTTGATTTTTTTTTTTTTTTTTAGTTTGTGAAGAAACTATCCTGCGCGGGTACAGAGATATAAATATAAAACGCACACACTTTGGCTTTTTATTTTCTGAAATACAGCATTTAGTTTCTCTGCCTCCTTAAAAAAAAAAAACTATTTCCAAACAATCTTGTCTTCTTTTTATATGTAGGTATTTAAAACTGTTAGGCCTCATTTCCACGTATGTGCACGTTCAGGAACGAGTCAAGTTTCCTCGTCCGTACAGAAACACCCGTAACCTTCCGTATGTGTGAAACTTCACCTTCCACCTTTTTCCTTCCTGGAATTTTTTTTCCCCAGAGTAAATAAAATATTTTTTAAAGATGTTAGAAGCACATAAGCAGATTATTAAAGTAAAATTAGAGTAAATATAAACACGTAGGAATACAATCAAACTAATGTAATCGTTCAACCTCAGTATGATTAAATGTGGCTGTTATTATGTTAATATAATTAACTGCTCACCTTAAAATAAATATCTTATTCCTAGATGACCGGCAGGCCACATTCGTCACATATTTCTTGCTCAGTATTATCTTTTTTATCGATCTTTTCTTTGTCATGGAAGTGCTTCTTAAAAAAAAAAAAAACAGGACCTTAAAAACAACAAAAAATGCTCCCATGGGTGAAGATTTCTCCGTTTATCTGTTCTGACGTTTGTTTCCAACTCTGTAACAAAGGCAGAAACCGTAAAACACACAGATTTGGAAATGATGCTATAAAGTTTGGAGGAGGTGATGTTTAGGAAAAATACTTCTTTTAAACCATCTCACTGATGCTGGTCATGTGCACTGAGATGAGGGCACACGGTTACAGGTGAAGAAAAGCATCAGGCTCATCGTCTCCCTCAGCTCAGTAAAGTTTTTTTTTTTTTCTTAACAGCGTTCCAGCCTCCAAAGATGAAGTTTTTAGGGCTGTCAATTTCTCAAAATAATTAATCAGATTAATCGCATGACTGTCAATAGTTAATCATGATTAATCGCAAATTAATCGCATATTTTTATCTGTTCTAAATCTACCTTATACAGATCTTTTTCAAGTTGTATTACTCTTATTAATACGAATCCTGACTAGAACCAGGAAATATGACCATATTAGTCCAGTCCTGAGGTCTCTGGCTTCCTGTCACTCAGAGAATAGACTTTAAAACAGCTCTACTTGTGTTCAAGTCTCTTCATGGCTCCAAAGTCCATCTCTGACATGTTAGATCCATATGAACCAACCTGGACTCTGAGAACCTCAGGTAGTGGTCTCCTGCTGGTGTCCAGAGTCAGGACTAAACAAGGTGAAGCTGCATTTCAGTTTTATGCTCCTAAAATCTGGAACAGTCTTCTAGAAGATGTGAGACAGACCTGAACTCTGACAATGTTCAGATCCAGACTGAAAACAGTTCTGTTTAGATGTGAAGATCATGACTGGAAGGATTTTATCTGCACTCTTCATTTTTAATTTAAATTAATTAATTTTTTGTTAATTAATTTGATTTATTATTGATTATTTTTATGCTTGTATGGAGTGATTCTATTTGCCTTCTTGTGACTTTATGCATCTGTAAAGCACTTTGAATTGCCTTGTGTACGAATTGTGCTCTACAAATAAAGTTGCCTTGCCTAATATGAGAGTACACAAATGCTTGCCTTATGCAAAACAAATGCATGTTTATTTATTGCTGCAATGCCAAATCCATTATATATTATATATATATATATATACTCAATATTTTCTCTTATGTTCTTCATACAAAATATTTTCGCGGTTTACTTCAAACGAGTGGGGGGGGGGGGGGGGGGGGGGGCTCTCTGCATCAGCGCTCTGATTAGCCGTCAAGTGACCGGACTCCGGTGGTAACTAAATTCACATCGACAGCAAACACAAACAACATTTATCTTGTGGAGTTAGCCATCAGGCAAGGTTTTGAAGCTAAACTTACCTCCGTTAGCAGTAGTTGGGATAAGTTGGTATGTTTACGTCTGTCTGTCTGCGGCATGGCCGTCGACGTCAGTGCATGGCTTCCTGTTTTGACAGGACTACGGAGGACTACAGGACTACAACTACGGCGGGGCCCGAGGCTCATTAAACCTACTCTACGGCCAGGCTAAGTCTCGCGTTAATCACGCGTTAAAATAATTAGTTGCGTTAAAATTATTTTGCGTTAATCACGCGTTAACGCGTTAACTTTGACAGCCCTAGAAGTTTTCCATATTAATGTCAGAACCAAAAATGTCAAAATGAACCATAAAAAAAAAAAAAAAAAAAAAAAAAAGAACGAAAGGGTTCTTCGAATCATCAGCGGTACGTTTGTGGCATTAATGCTCATTCGCCTTCGAATGTACAGGACAAAATGTCAAATCTTTTTAGTATCGTTTTCTCAAAAAGAAAAAAGAAAAATCTATGACAGTAATTAAATGTGAGATTATATCTCAAAGCCTTTATGACACGGATAAAAACACTTTCTACCTGACCATACAGAGTTCAAAGGCTTCACAGAACTGCTTTGAGTCATTTAACATTTCAAGGAAACGTCTTACCTTTAAACTCTACAGATCAGCCTGGTTCGTATCCACAATAAGATCTTTTACTTTTGTTTTCTTAAATTTATTGCTAAAAAAGCAACGACTTTCAAAACACTTCCCATCACCTTTGGCATCTTAGCCAAACCAAAACCCTTCACACACGTCTCTAAATAACTTCCTCTTTTTCGCCGAACACACCGGCAGCAACGACCTTTGACTGTAATTCACTTAAAACAGCCGTGTGCACGGAGGAAACCATTCATGTGAAGCCTGTGCATGAAACAGGGACACATCAGAAAGTTTGATCATGAGAGGTTTTTAACCGTAATAAGGAGATTGTGCCACACATTGACAGGTTATAACACTTAGAAACATGCTCACTTTAAAGGAAAATGCTGGTTTTCTCTCTGCGTACAGTAATCAGATTATTTTTTTGTTGTAAAATGAAGCTACGTGGCTGATTTACTTCCTTTAAGCTCCGACAAAAGTCGTGCTTGTGCAAACACAGACATGACACCTTAATCTGAAAAAGAGATCAGTTACTCTTCATAAAAGGTTAAAGGTGGGCCCGGCTTCCCTCGCGTGTGCAAAGGTCATCTGTGCACGAGTGGCATCCGGGCGAGACAGGCTTTAATGTCAATTTAAAGTCGGCGTTGCTCCTTGCGCAATCGGCGACAAACAATGCCAGACAGTCAGGAGCCGCACTGCAACACACACCTTGGTTGCAAATTTGATGTCTTCAGCCTCAAGGCTGCGAGCGGAAAGCAACACACAGTGGTTATTAATGGTGTGTGTGTGTGTGTGAGAGGTTAAGATCAAAGTGTAACAGCTCGCCGGCCCCCTTCAGCCACATCCTCCTGTCATCCTCTGTTTCTCTGTGGGTCTGTCCGTCTCTGTGTCTTCAGCAGCTGCCTATTAGAGGGCGACAGGGTTAATAACAGGTTAGTGTGTGTGTGTGTGTGTGTGTGTGTGTGTGAAAGAGGATGACTGGAAAGGAGACAGTATCTCCAGGGAATAACATGTCTGTTGTTTTCTCAGACCACCTTGACCACCTGTCTGCTGTTGTTGTTGCTCTCCTATGAACGTGCACTTGCAGAGTACAGCTGAGCGATTTTATCGATTCTGCGATATATATCGATATTTTATTTCCCCAGAGAGTATCGATTTTTCAGCCGCGGGTATCGATATTCTAAGCTTCTTTCAAAACCCCCGTGTCCCACCTTTAAAAGCTTGCAAGCAACAATTTGCACTGGTTAAATAAATGAAACTATTTTTCTCAACACATCTTTTATTCATTTTGTCCAGCATTTGCAAGCTGCTTGTCAGCCATATACCGTATTTTCTGGACTATTAGCTGCTACTTTTGTCTCACGCTTTAAACCATGAGGTTTATACAGAGATGTGGCTTTTCTATGAATTTTTCTTCAGCCCTCAAGGGGGCGCTCTAGCAGGAAGTGCAAAAACCAAACCAAGTAGTTAAAGGCTATTCTGTTTTGTTCAGTAGCCTATGTTGGCTATGCTACTCTACATTCATTTTGTGAGCATCAATACCTGTTATTATTGGACAAACTGATTAATCCAGGTGTGTCTGACCATTGTAGCTACTCAGACACACCTGGATTTATCAGTTTGTCCAGTCAGTTTGTTGGTTCCCCAGCAGACCCGCCGCAGAGGTAAGGTTTTAATCACAGATGCGGACTGGACACAGCGTGGAGTCAGCAGGTCCGCGATCCAGCTCCAAAACGGATCCGGCACTGAGTGCAAGTGACCCCGATACGGGTCCGTTTCAAGGGTCCGTTCCCGATGTCTTTGCTCTGTGGGGGGGTTTCAGTACACAGGAGGAGGAAAAATAAAGCAACTTGGTTTTAGTGTGCAGGAGGAAAATGAATAAAACCATCAATGACTTTTACTGTTTTGTTTGATCAGCACTTTTACTGCTGTGTTACAGGTTCTGTTCAGAAACAATCAGTTCAGGTATGTGAATAAACACTTATGTTACAAAATCTTTCGATGTAAATATCTTATTTCTCAGCCTGGATACCGGAGGCTTATAGTCTGGTGTGGCTTATATGTGATAAAATATATATTTCGTTTATATTTTAATGGGTGCGGCTTATATTGAATTCAATTCAATTCAAAATACTTTATTAATCCCCCAAGGGGGAAATTCAAGTTTCAGTACACCAGGAAAAATCTGGTGTACTAGGGGAGCTGCCAGCGTCCAGCGCTCCTTTTCATACCAGGTCCCGTGGTCCGAGTGCTAACTCCAGATAACAGCCGTTAGCAGCTGTTAAAACAGTTAACAGCCGTTAGAACCAGTATATCTCCATCTACTTCGGGGGCTCCCGTCCCGGCTCCGTGACGCTGCAGCCTGGATCTAGTGGCGGTGGTTGCCGCAGGTAGCAGTTCAGGACTACTTAGCTTAGCTTTCCCAAACCGGGCTCCAGCGACACCGTCCATGTCCGCGGCAGCAGGTCTCCACCAGCCGCAAGAGGACCGATCCGCCCTGTTAGGATTTAGAATTATTTACAGTAAGAACTTTAAACGTTAAAGCTAAACTTTACAAACTGCAGGCTGGCTGTCTATATGATGGACCTGACAACTGGGATCTTATGACCTCTTGACCTGCTCCCTTTCAAGGACGTATGCAATGGTGATAAAATTAGTTACACCCCATTCCTGCAGTACACCCTGCAGCAAACATAACCATATTTGTCTGAACATTATGTTGGAGGAGAAATTAGTCCGCCTCTTGCAGGCTTTAAAAAGAAGAGAAACGTTACATTGGTGTGCATTCCCTGGCATCTCTTGAGATGTTAGGAGATGTACCATCGGCCGATTAAAATATTCTGCATGGCATAATAATAATTCTTTGTATTCATGATTGTAATAAATTTCTGATTGATCTTTGCTTCTAGTCTGTCATTTAGGCACCAGATAAAAAGAACACGGAGAGAGAAACTTTACAGTTCCCTGCAGACAGTATGTAGACATCCGACCGCAGATCACCACAAACCGGGCACAAACTGGAGCGTCCAGCGTAGCAGAGACAAGTCCCGGAGCAGCAGTGAGAAGTGTCCATGCCAGGCGTCGTCCAAGTAACAACAAATTCAGGTGCGCTTTATAGTCCAGAAAATACGGTAATGTGTAATTGATGCTTTCGGTTCAGTAAATTCAAACAAAGTCATTGGAACACTCACAAGGTGTTACCAAAATCACTTTGTCCCTTTAAAATCTTTCAGAAAATGATGTATAATAATAATGTATTGTAAGATGAATATCGATATGAATCGTATCGTGAGCTGAATATTGTGTATCGTATCGTGAGATTAGTGTATCGCTACAGCTCTATTGCAGAGCCCTGTCAACATTATTTTGTGTCATTTCAGGCAGACGCTGACGTTCGTCGAGTTTAAAACCGATTACAGTTTGACACAGAGGTACAAAGGCGGGGCTAGGATCTATACAAACATTGAATAATACATCAAAAAAACTGCATAATACAGGTTTGAAATTATTTTCCCTGGCTGAATCGCTCCCACCAACCCTCGACACCAACTTTCCAGTGAGTTGGGGACTCATTTTGAGCCATCTAATCTGTGGTATCTCTCTGCTACCAGCATCACACCAGAAGCTCTATAGGAGTGGCTCTTCATGAAAACAGCAGATTTGGCCCAAGTTTACTGACTGGGCCAATTCCTGGAAAGCCTGCTGTTGGGGGCAAAACGGCTCATGACACACGTTTTCAACATATCAGCCATCAATGGTACTTTTTGTCAGCATTTCCTTTAAATGACCTCAAATCTCTCCACACATGTTGGAGCCAGAGCTGAATTCAGAAAATGAAAGCAGCAGTCCTGCCGGTGAGGCAGAGCAGAGAAAAGTTTGAGGCTCACTCCAGAGACTTCCAGGACTGAACCTTAACCTGAACCAGCACCGGCTGTCGGCTTTGCTCGTCCGGCAAAACGAGCAACGATTGCACGGCTGTTCCTCACAGTCAAAGACGCAGTTCTTCGAAGATGTCTCGGAAATGAGAGCAAAACACTGCCCGGAGAATTTGCCCGTACGAGGAAATTCCTTCCTCTGTCCAGTCACAGAGAGCTGATGTTTGGAAAGAAAAAAAGAAACAAAAAAAGACGTCTCCAGAAGACGTGGCATCTTGTGCATCCAAGACAACAAGACACACCCATCTTCACACCACCGTCTTTGTATGACATAAATAGGGATGCAGATACCGATAACCATTAACTTTCAGCTCCTAAAGCGGAACAGAGGGGAGACTTGCTCCTGGTTTTCTCACGCTAGCTCATGTTAGCTCATGTTAGCTCGCGTTAGCGCGATTTCAAAACTACATGGAAGCAATGGTTATGTAGATGATCGGGTTTGACGTATTAAAGCTTGTGCTATTTTTCCCTCCTTCGCTTGGAGCATTTGTCACAAATAACCAGTGAACTATCTTCCTCTGAAACTTTAACGAAGTTCCATAGAATTGCCGCCATGTTTTTTTGTTTTGTTTTGTTTTTAACCAGCACGCTGTGCTGCATTTAAGGTGCAATGTAAATTCCTCCGTTCCCTTGTTTGCTAGTCGTTCTTTCAGCCTTTTTTATTTTTTTATATGTATCATGTGGGGAAATACTCCGAATATCAATTAAAGTCAGAAACTACCAAAATTATGACCGAGTTAACAAGTTGTTTTCTGCAATGAGGGGGTATTTTTGATTTTTCCTTACTGAGAAATAGTTTTTCTGATTATACCGACGTTACTTTCACCACACGTCAAAATTTGAATTTGAATATTGCAGCTCATTTTAAGAGCCTTAGGTGTGAATCGAAGCCGATCATCATCATACACGTACAAGTCTAATACGGGCACTTTGATGTCTGATGTGTGTAAAATAAATGTTCACTGAAATGCAAATCAAAACTGAAGTGTGTGCGTGGGCTTTCCTATATGTGTGGGCGATTG
Source organism: Hirundichthys speculiger (assembly GCA_018398805.1). NCBI lineage: Eukaryota > Metazoa > Chordata > Actinopteri > Beloniformes > Exocoetidae > Hirundichthys > Hirundichthys speculiger. The sequence continues at coordinate 2,725,204 of JAGFBZ010001678.1, forward strand.
AGGGGGCTTCACTTCAAACGGTAACGAAGCTTCTGTTCTCCGTCACACAATTACAGTGCAGACGATATAAATGGCGGTAATAATGAGACGAATGACAGTCGCCTCTGCAGCGTTACACTCCAGCTGTCTTGTCACGGTTTTCTTTCAGCTGCTGTGGCCGCCAGCGTCGGGAGCGTTTGCCCCGTCGCGCCGATTCCGTTGTCATCCGGCGTATTAAAGTGTTATTACCTCGACAGGCCTCGGTGGTGCAAAGCAAAAACGAAGAAGGGGGGGTTGCTGGTGGTGGAGGATGTTGTGTCATTTTAGGGAGACAAAAGAAGAAAGTGAAAAATGTCAGACAGACTGATTTTATCTGTTGCATGAAAAGAAAAAAAGGGGGCAACAGTTTGAAAGATAAAAGAAAGACACATTAGACAACAGACTCTCAATGCGTCATCTGAGTGGGGTTGTCTGTCTGTCTGAGCGCTTTGAATCATGACAAACTTCAAAGACTGTCGCTCTCGTTAAAAAATGGACATCCAGCCCTCGGCCCTCTGAAACACCAGAGAGAACCACAAGGAGGAAGATGAGTGTCTGCGTCTGTGTCACGCTGCCGGGAAGAGACAGACAAAAGAAACACAGTTTGGTTCCCGGGCCGTTTCCTGGTTCCACCTGGAGAAAACGCAACTTCTTTCTCGCAGAAAATCCCGTCGATCGGCTGCGGCGTCGTTGAATTGAATTACCGAGCTTTTGTTACGAGAGCGGAGGTTCCTTCCTGGCAGATGTAGAAGTAAAAACTACTCTGATGAGTAAAGAGGAAAGAAGAGTTTTAAGCTGGAAACATTTGTTTATCCCTCCCGTGGCGTAAAACCTTTAAACTTGAGTTGTTTCCTCTTCTAAAACGTGCAAAAATTTTACCAAAAATACTGAACACTGACATTTACATCTACTTGCGTACATGACAGAAAAAAAAAAAGATGCAGCACATCCTGACATGTCGGAGAGTTAAAACCATTATATTTTATTTTTAGTTTTTTGCTGTTGAGTTTAAGATGATTCAACGATTCAGTGACGGACTGGCGTCGTGTCTAGACGGGTTCAGTTTTAGCTACTAATGAAAATTAGAATCAGTAAATGAAACGCTCAGCCTCGCAGTACTGTTCTTGGTATAATTTTAGCGTCTTTAACAGAAACTGACAGGTCAAAACAAAGAAAAACTTTGAAAAAATTTACAGATTGTGATGAAATCCGCTTTCTGGATCAGATCCTGATCAGCCTTTAAAATTTGATAGAGGTTCCCATTGTCAATCCCTGAGTGAAATTTCATGTGTTTTGGGCAATAATTAACAGAGATATTGAGAAACAAAATTTTCGGCCCCATTGACCGCAATGTCATTGAAAATTTGAAAGTGATCCAGAATCCAGGATTTCTTCCGGATCACACCCAAAATGAAATCAATTCTTCCTTTTCACATTTCTGACAACTACTGAAAATTTCATCAAAATCCATCCATAACTTTTTGAGTTATCTTGAACACAGACAGACAGATAAACGCCGGCAAAAACACAACCTCCTTGGTGGAGGGAATAAAACCTGGGATGCTGATAAAGTGTTGCAATGGGAAATGATGAAATGATTCATTATTTGGAGACTTTTTTAGGCTGCAATCGGACAGAACGATAATCTTTAGATGACGTCACTTCCCCTAGATATTTAAAGATGAGAAAATCTTTTTCACATCTTGTGTTTATCAGTTTTATTATATATGAGGAAGAAGTGATAAAGGTTTGAACGGGGAAGACTGAGAAAAACAATGTTTTCAGTCGGACACAAGCGTTCATTTCAGTCTGAAAGATTACGAAACGCTGGATAAAAAAAAAAACAAAGACTCGCTGGTGATGTTTCTGAACGCGCATTCAAAGGCAGTTTACACCAAAAACAGAGAAAACAAAAACTCCATAGTGACAAGAAGGATCAGAGCAATTTAGGAAGAAATTGAGGACAGAAAATGTTGTCATAATTAAAACTCAATATAAAAAATGTAAAAAAAAAAAAAAAAAATGCAAGGCCTGCATGCAGCATGGATGTCGTGTCTGCACGAACACGTGTTTGTGTGCGGCTTCAGATGAGGAGCACACTCATGACTTCCTCTTCATCACTAATTGCTCTCATCTGTTGATCTTCTTGATCTCTGCTCTGCTGTGCATCAGACAGCGGAGCTCTGCAGCCTCCAGAGACGCTTGAAAGGCAGAGCTGGGTGTGTGTGCGCACACTTGTTAGTGCATGTTTCTGAGGACCACACCATGCACCCCACCACCACCACCACCACGGGGGTGGGGTGGGGTGGGGGGTGTTTGAGGATTAGCCTGCGGTTCCAAAGTTTAAATAAAGTTAGGATTAGGTCGAGGCCTAACTTGAAAAAAACCTTATGATCAATGCAACTGAAAACTTTGGTTAGCCTGTTGTAAAAACAGTTGGGGTTTAAATCGATTTATGGCAGTAATTTACTGTGTTTTCATGGCCATTAATAAAATCTGCGTAATAGTGGATTTATGTAAGCGCCTTGTGATTTACATACCGAGGTTAAGATGAGGAACGCATCTTTGGTGGTGAGTGATCAGATTATGTCGATACGGCAGGCTGTGGTTTCGCAGATTTAGGCAGGACGGTAGGAGACTGAGTGGAAGTGGTGGGAAAATTTTGCGGTCTGAGCTGATGGTAAAAAGTGTGTGTGTGTGTCTGTTTATGAGAAAGGCTGGTTTCACGGAATCTGCTGGGAATCAGCCGTCCGGTAAAAATTATTTTGGATTTTTATTGGACGCTTCTGGGATCAAACAGGCAGGAGTGTTTGTTTCCAGTTCGGCTCGCAGACCGACTTCCCCGTGAAGATGTCCGCCACGGCGGCCAGATTTTTTTAAAAACAAGTCTGAAAATGCCCCACGCAAAGGGGAACTTATAGGACAGATGGCAGCACATGTGAAGGAGAAAATGGTTATGTTACATAAAGAGAGAGAGAGAAAAAAAAGGCAGACAGTTAGTGTTTTTGAAGATTAAAAACAGATGATACGAGGAGACAGGGAAGCAAGTGAAAATTACATCTGAGCTGGTGTTGCTCGTGGGGATCCAACAGGGATATCAGTGGGACTGACGGTAATCAATGTGCGTGAACGTCAGTCTTCATTAATCGGCCTCTTCACTCGCCCCGGCGGGAACGAAGCTGCCCGCTGAGGTGACGGCAGGTGGCCGCGAGAGACCGCGCACGACGATAAAACCTTACAGATTTAACAATTTTGCTCAAGCTAAACATTAAAAGATCGCAAGTCATAAAAGATCACATGTGACCGCACTGGATAGTTTTTTTTTTTTTTTTTACAGTTTGGATTTGGTACACCTCAAGTGTTTTTTTTCCAAGCAGATTCTATGACTCTGAACGCACCACAAGTTAATGATAAAATCATCTGTAGAACGATGGAGGCGGTCCAGAGAATCTGGACCGAAGTTTGGCCTTGATGAGCTCGTAACATGTGTCCAGCTGACACTGGATCAGAGTAACAGTTAGTTCAGACTAGGGGTGAGTATTGGCAAGGACCTCGCAATACGATATGTATCATGATACTTGGGTCACGATATGATATTATCGTGATATATTGTGATATTCTACCCAGTTAATATCAAAATTAAAAGTAGAGATGAAAAATCAAGTTGCTGTATATGTTCATCAGATGATATTGATCATTCAGAGGACAAATTGAGTCAAAACTATTTGCTTCAAAACAAACTATTTGTTTATTATTAGTGTTTTTGAAAAAAACGATATTAGGGAGCTGAAAAATCGATATTATATTGGGCGGCCGAAAATCGCGATATATTGCCAAATTGATTTTTTTCACACCCCTAGACCGCACTGGATTTTTTTTTTTTTTACGGTTTGGGTTTGGTGGACCTCAAGTGTTTGTTTTTTTTTTTCCAAGTAGATTCTATGACTGAACGCACCACAAGTTAATGATAAAATCATCTGTAGAACGATGGAGGCGGTCCAGAGAATCTGGACCGAAGTTTGGCCTTGATGAGCTCGTAACATGTGTCCAGCTGACACTGGATCAGAGTAACAGTTAGTTCAGACTAGGGGTGAGTATTGGCAAGGACCTCGCAATACAATATGTATCATGATACTTGGGTTATGATGCAATATTAGCACGATATCGTGATATCACGATATATTGCGATATTCTATACAGTTCATATCAAAATAAAAAGTAGAGATGAAAAATCAAGTTGCTGTACATGTTCATCAGATGATATTGATAATTCAGAGGACAAATTGAGTCAAAACTATTTGCCTCAAAACAACCTATTTATTGTTTATTATTAGTGTTTTAGAAAAAAAAAAAAAAAAAAAAATCGATATTAGGAGCTGAAAATTCGATTTTTTTTTCACACCCCGAGTTCAGACTTGTGGGTGTGTGAAGTCTGTGAGGTAATGTACCTTGATGTGGGGGTCTCAGCGCAGGTCTGATTCAGAGAGTGCTACAAAAAAATAAAAAAAACCCACAGAAGATAAGAAGAGAAGTTTTCATCTGATTCAAGTCAAAAACTCGTCAACCAGAGATGGAAATAGATTTGTGCTTGCAATTTAACTAATTCCATCCATGCACCTCACCGACTCCCACGCTCCTTTCATTTCATCCACCACCCGTCTTGCCCTCGGTGGGCCGTGCAGCACGGGGGCTCAGATGATGGGCTCGGGGGTCTCCCATTAAAGCGTGTGTCAGCAGGATGACGGGCTCTTCATCACCGCCTCGGCGTAAAACACGTTTTCTCAACAACAAAAACAGACGCGCCGCCTCATGTCAGGCGGCGGGGGCCTTGACTCAACGCCGTAAAAACCCGTCGTCCCATCGTGCTTGGCAGCCGAAACAAGCGGTGAGGAAGCATGACGTGACGATATGATGTGTGACATCACTCGCGCGCCATACACTTTAAATTAGCAAGCTGGCGGCGTGACAACAGGCAAGTGTGTGTATGCTTGAATATAAAAGGAAATCTACGAGTGCGCGCACACACAGGCATATACCTTGAAGGGGGGGTATAAATGATGTCTGTAATTATATACACACTCACGCTGCACAGTGCAACTTGCTGAAAACAAGACAAACACACACACACACTGTGACAGAGCAGCCCGAGGCCTGTCTGGACAGTTTAGCGGTCTCATTAGCAGCGAGTGGATGCCAACAGATAATTATCCAGGAGAGATGAAGAGAAGGAGGGAGGGGGAGCGTCAGCAGTAAAATATATATAAAAGGGCGACGTTCTTTATGAGTCGGACAAAGCGAAACGACGGTAAAAAGCGCCAGAGGGGACGGGTTGCTTCATCTTTTTCATGATGATTCAAACACAAGGAACACTTTCACTTTTCACGGGGCCCCCCCGGTGCTGCAACACCGTTGTTATTTATGTTTTTAAAATGTCCTGGGCAAAAAAGAAAATGTGATTTACAAGCATATACATTAGGCTTTGAAATGCTTTTACTACAAATCTGATCAAACAAAAAAGAAGAAAATTATTTATGCCCAATTTTGAAGTGTGGTCTGCGCTATGTTATTCCACGCCACAACGCAAGAGGGACAATCACGAACTAGCTAAACTTATCTCTTGCGTTTTTCCACTTCATCACCGTCTCGGCTGTATCTAGACATTCATCGTTATGTCCCTCCATGAATTACTAGAACATGTGCTGTCCTTGTAGTGTGAAGAACGAGAATCGTACAGATGTGGGTACTTCCTCACTTCTTTTCTACGCGGATGTAGAATTGACCTTTCGGTAAGCACCGCCCCCTTCCTAGTTACTGTTGCTAGGTCGGACAAACTTGCTGCTCCTGCGTTAAGGACTGTGTCAATTCGCTATTTTTCCGATGTGTATCATCAGTTAATATCATACTAGAATAACGACATGGTGAAATATTGCTGCTGGGGACCTGCAACAGTGACTCGAGGTGTCCAGAATGTTTGGAGGGGATATTTTTAAACTCTTTCCATAGCTGAAAGGGTTAAGGTTAAGTTGTGTCCGTCCACACAAGCAACTGAACGTGGGGAAAGTTACAAAACACACCTACATTTACTACAAGGTAAGTTTACTTTGTTTATTAGATGATTGATTTAACCACCGTTTAGTAAAAGTAATAATATGATTTAGCAGCAGGGAGGGTGATGAGTTCTCTGTTAGCATTAGCTCTGGTCCATAGCACTGATGACTTCTCCACTATGGACCAGAGCTTGCTAGCCACCTATAAGCCTTGTTGTCTACAAATAATATGGCCATGGATATTTATTTTATTAGGTATAAGGTAAGTCTTGTGATGTTAATGTCACTATATTAATTATATTTATATAATGCTGTGACTGTCTCATGTTAACATAGCTCTGGTGTCGGGACAGACCTATGGACCAGAGCTAATGCTAACAGAGAACTCATCACCCTCCTTGCCGCTAAATCATATTATTACTTTTTCTAAACGGTGGTTAAATCAATCAATCATCTAATAAACAAAGTAAACTTACCTTGGAGTAAATGTAGGTGTGTTTTGTAACTTTTGTAACGGACACATAACTGAACTAAAGCCTGCATTTTTTCAGCGTTTGTTATGGCTTGGGAAAGAGCATAAAAATGTTGCCTCCAAACGTTCTGGACACCTCGAGTCACTGTTGCAGGTCCCCAGCAGCAATATTTCACCATGGAGTTATTATAGTATAATATTAACACTAATGATACACATCGGAAAAATAGCAAATTAACAGTCCTTAACGCAGGAGCAGCAAGTTTGTCCGATCTAGCAAGAGTAACTAGGAAGGGGGCGGCGCTTACCAAAAGGTCAATTTTGGGGACGTGCACCAAAGTGTCTGCGTAGGGTGGTGGTGGGGGGGAAATATCTGTGTTATCTCCGTCACGCACGCAGACGACCTGATTTCTGAGCATAAACCAGGCTTTTGTGGCAGATACACGGAGATCTGTGATTGGCTGCGCCGCTCCTGAGGGAGCTCGCATGCAGAAAGAGCTGAGCGTCGGCAGAGACTCGTGACAGCAAATTACTTTTTCCTGAGTGCAGAATAAAATGCGTGTTTGACTCATTTTGCTCTGAAAAAAAAATCCATCTATCTAGCTGTATAGATATCTAAATCTGCAAAGTTTGAGCTTGCAAAACTAATTTTTATTTGCTCATAAAAGTCCACTTTGTGCAACTTAAAGACAGTGACGGTAGGACTAGACTTCTCTGACAACTTTAAACCACACAGAATTGATGTACGGTAAATGTCAAATGCTTTAATAGTTTTTTTTTTTATTTCAGTGAAAAATTATGTACATAAAAAAAAAAAGACAAGCTCTTGCAGCTGCTGATTAGGGAGGTTTACTTTGATAAAAGTGGTCTCAGGTCCCAACATGAAAACCTAACTGCTGCTTACATGCCGACAAATGTCTCGTCTGCTGCCGGCGGTTTGTGTTCGTGTCCACCAGCTTAGATGTGGCGTACGAGGCGTTGTACTCTTTAAGCTAATGTTCTCATCACCTCGGCCCGAGGCCTCTCGGAGCAGAAAAACCAGATACTCATTCAAAGTTTTGGCATCAGGCAAAGAAATTCGGGCCAAAATCTCACAGAAGCAGCTTGGAGTGTTGAACTGGTGGAGAGAAATCAACACCTGTTTTAAAAGTTCCCGTAAAGCATCCCTCGCCCTCACAAACAGAGAGACAGCTCTCGAACCCTGTGAAAATCCTGCCTCATCAGAAACGGAAAAAAAAAAAAAAAAAAAGTTAAAAACAGAAAAGTGCAGCCAAAACAGTTTAGTTTATCTATTCGGTTTCGCTAATCGCAGATTCCCATAAACCACCAGCAAGCATGTAAATAACCATTTAAAGAGTAATTACAGAAAATGAAACTGAATGTTTTTTTTTTTTTTTTTAAAGCAAAACCTTAATGCTATTTAAGAAGGGTACCACAGTACAGCACTTCGGACGTCGTGTGTGCTTGTTATGTTGCCCGAAAATCAGTCTTTAGTTTTTAAAATGACAAGGATACAACACTTTCTGGGACAGTGTATCATTTTCCAGGTTTGTGATGTAAACTCCACGACGTCACATTAACTTGTAAGACTGCAGTAACTAAGGCAACTTCGACGGGACCCGTCTGCAGGACACGCTTTGATTAGAAGATTCACAGCAGGATGATGAAAAAAAAAAAAAACATAAAATAATTTTTAAAAAAGAATCAAAAATACATTCGCCTCCTTTCCTCCCATTGGAGTCTTTTTATTCGGAGAGGAGCAGAGGAGGAAGTGGAGAATATGTGACACAGATGAATGGAAAGAGGAGAGATCCTCCTCTCGCTCAGCCGTCTGAAGGCTTAAAGTCTCTCCTCGTCAGAGAGAAAGGAGGACGACAGGTTCTTTCCATCCTTTAACAGGTTTTCTGAGAGGAAAAGTGGAGTAGTAGCGGCAGGACAGGAATAAAAGTGAACGAAACAGTAAAGGGAGGTCTGTTAAGTACCTCCTTCAAGTCCTTTGTTCACCATCGTCCAGAGTCTGATATCCGTCTGGCTAGAGTCTCAACCCGCGGCGGGGGTCTGACGGAGCCGGCCGGGGAAGCCAGCCCATTGGCCAGCGCGTCACCGCGGTGACGGTAAGGTGCGGAGGTGTGGCCTCAGTCCGTGGGGACGGGGATGATGCAGATGTGCAGGAAGTTGTCCGGGTGGCTGAGGTGCTCGCTGAGCCACTGCAGGGGAGTCTCCAGCAGCGGTTCGATACCGTGGATCACCACCTGGTAACGCTTCTGCTCACCTGGACAAAGACGGGGCAACGTTAGTTTATGGGGGGGGACAAAAAAGGCAAGAACAGATAGAAACTGAAGTTACAACGGAGTATTAGAGCCACACTGAGAAAAAAACAGTGGGCAATGATTTTTTTTCCCATTCCTCACTTACGAGAATAAGTAAGTCAAAATGTCGAGAATAAAGTCAAAATGCAGTTTCCAGAATAAAGTTCTCTTAAAGATTTAATCAAACCAGCTTTACTCTACCAACATAATGTCTGTGTCTAAGTGCTTTTATCACATAGACACAGTATTATAATAAGTATTCGTACTTTGAAGAGATTGTGTCAGAAATTGTGCCTATTCAGAAAAAGAAACTACACCAATTCTGGTATTCTGGAAACAGTATTTTGACCCTATTCCCGACATTTCTACTTTATTCCAGACATTTCGACTTTATTCCCGACATTTCGACTTTATTCTCGACATTTCTACTTTATTCCAGACATTTCGACTTTATTCCCGACATTTCGACTTTATTCTCGACATTTCGACTTTTTTCTCTACATTTCGTCTTTATTCTCGACATTTTGACTTTATTCTCGACATTTCGACTTTATTCTCAACATTTCGTCTTTATTCTCAACATTTCGACTTTATTCTCGACATTTCGTCTTTATTCTCAACATTTCCACTTTATTCTGGAAACTGCATTTCGACTTTATTCTCAACATTTCAACTTTCTTCTCGTAAATGAGGAATTAAAAAAAAAAAATCATTGCCCACAATTTTTTTTTCTCAGTGTGGCCCTGATACTCCATCGTATGAGTATATGAACGAGGGCAGCAGAGTAAAAGAAAATGAGACCGTGCTGAAAGAAAACAGGAAGGAAAGTAACGCAGGTATGCAAATGAAGAGTATCGAGGATAAAGCAGAGGACTGAAGAAAATGGGAGGAAAAGTGGAGGGCAAGTGATTTAAAAAAAAAAAAAAAGGAAAGCAGACAAAGGATAAATAAAGGAGAATAAAAAAAAAGGAGATAAAAAGACAAAGGCTGAGGTAGCAACAGGAGAGGAAAAAGATGGTTTGATGAGGTGCAGGAGACCACATCAGACACGACGGTGATACCACTGCTGTGGTGCACGAGAGGAAGGAGAGAGAAAGTACAAGTGTGAAAATGAGTGTGTGTGTGTTCACTTATGAAGCAGAGCCAAGTGACAGTTGATTGTTTTTGTACGAACTGCCGTCAGGATCTGACTCTTTACTTTTCACTCTGACTCCGAGCACGAGCGTACGCCGAACACGCTGACCTCCTGTGACCGACGACGCCCCCGTTGTTCAAAGGCCGTGACCGAAAAAAATATGTTTGTTGTTTGCAACGACTTTTCTTTTTGTTCTCAGCCCTCTCAAATCTCTGACATTGTGTCATTTGCTGTTAGAAAAACGTGCAGCAGGAAGGGCGATGCGGCTTTGCGCGCAGTTTTAGGACTTCATCGACTTTTCCTCTCTGCTGCAACCAGCTCTGATCGTTTTCACTGCACCGCGAATAAAGCAACAGATTACTGACGGAAATCAGGATGGAAAAAAATACAAAATAATTAACAGAAGCTTCCAGGCAGAATCCTGCATGAATGAAAGAACTGGCAGCCAGACCAATGAAGATATGATCTAGAAAACCCTACGTGCAGTTCGTCACTCTGGCCACGAAGGCCTCAACCTCAAAACTTCACGTATCTGTAGTCAACTGATATTTTACCATTATAAATAACTGTTTCTGAGTTAGGATGATTATTTTAAGTACACACAGACACATATATATAAAAAAGCTTTACTGCAGCTGAGTTCATGATCAAAAAAATAAGGACAGAAAAGTCTGCACAAAAACAAAGCGCATAGATATGAACCATTAACACATTTACAGCAGCAGAAGCAAATTATCTCTGTATTTTAAATTCCACAAAAAATATTCTGACTGAAATTGTTCAGGTTTGTTTATTTCTCATCTATTTTTTTCTTTTTAATCTATTTCTTTAAAGATGTCCAGGTCAGGGAGTCAACAGCTGCCTGAAGAAGCTCAAAGATCCCAATTTACATTTCACTTTGGTTTCAACCGAAACCGAAATGCTCAGCTGTTTCAAGACAAACAATAATTGGTTCTCACCTCGAGACCCAGTCGTCATGTTTCCAGACAAATATTTTTTCAGTGAATAGGAAACGAAAAAAAAAAAAAAAAAAAGTGATAAATGTTTTGATCAGCTGTCAAACAGAAACTATGTCTAACAAGCGCATAATAATAAAAACAGTCCCTGCAGCTGTCTTGAGTTTGGTTTGGCTGACAGACAGAAATAATTTAATTGTTCATGTTTGAATTTAATATTGATAATTTAATTTGAACCCACTTCAGCCTCTAGGATATCTACGTGAACTATGAATGAGCGTGAGAAAGGCAGGCGCTGATGGGCCCTTTCCCGTACTCTCTACGCTGTCCTCATTTACCCACCGGCTACATGACATTTTAGTTCCACGTAATATCAAGAGGACGGTTGAGGCAAAGCGCTAACTGACGGTCTGAGAGGCGGCTCCACCCGACACCTGCTGAGCGCCTGGCAAGCAGAAACGTGCAAGAAGCTTAGTGTCAGGAAAATAACACGTGCTCTCTCAAAATTAGACGTATTGATTGTAAATACTGAAAGACAGTCCCCACTAAATTATTTAAAAATAATAATAATTTGAACACGTAAGCCTTTTTTGTTTCTCGACTACTTGAAAGTCTGATGAATGGATGCTCTAAAGGTGGGAGCATCTGTATTTTCTTTTAATTCCCTTTGTTTCATTTGGAGGATAGAGGAGGAAAGGGAGGACAGACAGGAAATTCACCTTTTCACTAAGATGTGAACATGTGACCTGAAAGCATCAGAGCATCGTAAAAGCTGTTGTGTCATAAGTTCAGGTGGGAGAGTCCTTTTTTATTTCATTTAATTACCTGTTACACGGTTTGGAAACACCCATATGTACGAACATATTTTGAATGGGCTCACATTTAGGAGCTTTTTTTCTTCAAAATTTTACCACATAGCATTTTAATTAATCAAAATTAGGGCTGGGCAACAATTAAAATTTTTTAATCACAATTAATCGCATTGTATATGCAAAGTCAAATAATGAATTCAAAAGTAGTGTAAAGTGCACTTTTATTTAAATGTTCTGCTGCCATATGAACTAAAGTGTCATAACATTTGTTGTTCAAACACTTTTAACATCAGCACTTGTCAGTAACACATATTTAGTGTAAATCTCATCTTAAAAAATGTAAAATAAAATAAAGCTTATTGCTACTGCCAGGGCATTAATGTCATCCTGTTTTTATGAAAAATAAAAAAAAGTATACAAACAAAATCCAACAAAATGATTGTGACTCAGCACAATCAGAACATTAAAACAGGTAATTTCTGAGGTAACAGCAGAAACTTTTAACGGGGAGTTCAACTTGTCAGTTGTTACAAATAACCTTGTTTCTGTTGAATCTTCCATCTGGGAGAACTTTAAAATGAAAATGTCCATGTTAAAGTTCAGTAACTTTACCAATCCGTGCATCATTTATTCTTTCCATTTTCAATTGTCAATCAAAAATTAGAAAGTGACATTTTATTATGTTTTTCATTTTTTAATCTAACACATTTATATATATATATTAGGGCTGTCAAAGTTAACGCGTTAACGCGTGATTAACGCAAAATAATTTTAACGCAACTAATTATTTTAACGCGTGATTAACGCGAGACTTAGCCTGGCCGTTGATGTACAATAGTAGAGGAAAGTAGGTTTATTGAGCCTCGGGCCCCGCCGTAGTTGTAGTCCTGTAGTCCTCCGTAGTCCTGTCAAAACAGGAAGCCATGCACTGACGTCGACGGCCATGCCGCAGTCAGACAGACGTAAACATACCAACTTATCCCAACTACTGCTAACGGAGGTAAGTTCAGCTTCAAAACCTTGCCTGATGGCTAACTCCACAAGATAAATGTTGTTTGTGTTTGCTGTCGATGTGAATTTAGTTACCACCGGAGTCCCAACTACTGAAATATCACTTGTCGGCTAATGAGAGCGCTGATGCAGAGAGCCCCGCCGTTTGAAGCAAACCGCGAAATATTTTGTATGAAGAACATAAGAGAAAATATTGAGTATATATATAATATATAATGGATTTGGCATTGCAGCAATAAATAAACATGCATTTGTTTTGCATAAAGCAAGCATTTGTGTACTCTCATATTAGGCAAGGCAACTTTATTTGTAGAGCACAATTAGTACACAAGGCAATTCAAAGTGCTTTACAGATGCATAAAATCACAAGAAGGCAAATGGAATCATTCCATACTAGCATAAAAATAATCAATAATAAATAAAATTAATTAATAAAAAAATTAATTAATTAAATTAAAAATGAAGAGTGCAGATAAAATCCTTCCAGTCATCATCTTCACATCTAAACAGAACTGTTTTCAGTCTGGATCTGAACATTGTCAGAGTTTAGGTCTGTCTCACATCTTCTAGAAGACTGTTCCAGATTTTAGGAGCATAAAACTGAAATGCAGCTTCACCTTGTTTAGTCCTGACTCTGGACACCAGCAGGAGACCACTACCTTAGGTTCTCAGAGTCCAGGTTGGTTCATATGGATCTAACATGTCAGAGATGGACTTTGGGGCCATGAAGAGACTTGAACACAAGTAGAGCTGTTTTAAAGTCTATTCTCTGAGTGACAGGAAGCCAGAGACCTCAGGACTGGACTAATATGGTCATATTTCCTGGTTCTAGTCAGGACTCATATTAATAAGAGTAATACAACTTGAAAAAGATCCGTATAAGGTAGATTTAGAACAGATAAAAATATGCGATTAATTTGCGATTAATCATGATTAACTATTGACAGTCATGCGATTAATCTGATTAATTATTTTGAGAAATTGACAGCCCTAATATATATATATATATAGATATATATATATATATATATATATATATATATATCTATATATATATATATATATATAGATATATATATATATATATATATATATATATATATATATATATATATATATATATATATATATATATATATATATATATATATATATATATATATATATCTATATATAATATATCTCTCTCTCTCTCTATATATCTCTCTCTCTCTCTCTCTCTCTCTCTCTCTTCTCTCTATATTTCTTTCAATTTTAGACTTGGATCAAAAATACGAAATTAAAAAACGGGCCACACGACTGAATTTATTTTATAATTGAGGTCTGGACTTTCTGTTGTCATTACACATCTGTGCCACTAGATGGAGCTGCACTGCAGTAACCAGCTAGAGAACAGCAGGACAGTGAACACATGGAGCAGATCTGATGGAACATGGAGGAATGATGCGAAGGTTTTCTTGCAGTCCAGAATTTTTTTTTTCAGACAGAGTTGTTAATATTGCTACTTGAGTTGCTACCTGAACTGTAAAGTTCACAGATTTTTACCATTCTCCATGTCTGTTTTAGCTTTTACTAAAGTTTACCAGCAAATTATCTTCCGGTTCCGCAGCAGCCATTAACAGACTTTTCAAAACAAAATCATGTGAGCAACATGCGTTAAGGCGCGATAAAATAGATGTTGGCGTTAATAAATTAATGAGTTAACGCAATAATAACGCGATAACTTGCCCAGCTCTAAAAAGTACAGATTATAAAATAAAATTTAAAAAAATAGGTTGGCTCAACAAATACAATAATTCAACCTATTCACTTAAAATTATTGTCACGGACAAAGAAAAGTGATCTAACCCTGCAATAATTATTCTAATTGCCGAGAAACTTGTCTTAAAATGTCTTTTTATCATGTTGTCATCGGAGATTTAAATAAAACTGATTCAAAATAAATCAAGAACTACAGGGCTGATGAAACTGGTGAAGCAACGTGGAGTTTAGTTGAAGAGCACTGAAAGTAAAAGGTGTAATGATGCTGATATGACAGTAATGAGAGGACACTTTCTCTGCTTCACACACACACATGCACACCCCCACACACACGCGCACACACACAGACACACACACAGACACACACACAAACGCCCACACGCGATTTCTGGAAGGCGTTTCTTACCCATCAATAACTTTCTGCCCCTTGCCTGGCAATAGACAGGCAGATGTGGGCGGAGTAGGTGTATTACAGTCTCATTATGAGAAACGGGGGAAATTCACAATGGGCCACGCCCCCAAAAGACTCAAACACGCCACACAGTCAAATACAAATTACAGTAGGTCATCACGCCACCCGCTGCACGCAAATCACTCAGACACATATGTGGAGAGCTTTTTTTTGCTCGAACCCACACACATTCATACAGTAACGAGAGGAATATGAGAAAAAGGCTGAAAAAGGAAAAAACAACAAAAAGAAAAAACATCTGCATCATCAAAACAGCTGAGATGTGTTAAAGAGCAGATTATAGACCGGTTTCTCACAGAAACGAGGCATCTAAACTATTCTGTTGCACCATCTACTCATTTCCAGTAACGTGTAACACACACCCAAGTCTTTCATCAGGCTAATTTATATGTGTGTGTGTGATAGAGTTAATTTTGATATTTCTGGCAGAACATGAGCTCAGTTAACAAGACCAGGGGTGTCCAAAGTCGGTCCTCAAGGGCCGGTGTCCTGCAGGTTTTAGATGTTTCCCTCCTTCTTCACACCCTGATACAAGTGACTGTGTCGTTAACAGACATGTGCTGACTTTAATGACAAGATGATGATGGCCATTAATCAGAATCCGGTGTGTTTCAAAGCAGGAAAACATGAAAAACCTGCAGGACCAAGACTGGAGACCCCTGAACTAGATGAACACAAAACCCAAAGACTTTTTCACTCTCGGGGGCGCTGATGAGAACGCTAGAAACCAGGAGCATCTCCAGTGTCACAAACAAAAAAGAAATTAGCACTTTAAACTATTAAATAAAATAAATCGGTTCACTTAATTTGAGGATTCTAACCCTTTTCAGTTCAGCTCTGACAAAAAGGCCACTGCCATGATTTTCTTTATTTTTTCCATCCTATGTAACCTCTCCTGATCCTTCTACACAGAAAATTTTAACAGAAATTTTCTGTGTTATTATTTACCAGGAAATTTTCACGCAGGTGGACAATGAGTTCTCTATAAATCTTTCCGTATCTTGTCAGACCGCAAACAAAATCACTGAAATAACTAAATTCCCCGAAGCTGAGCGGTAATGACCTTTAAGCAGAAATAAGAAACGTGTCTTTGTTCCCTTACAGGGGAAAAACTGTGATTGCGGGAAGCTTCGATCCCCCCTCAGGCAGATGAAAACTACAGGAGCACAAGCACCTGAGGTTGTGAGGTGTGGAAAAAAAAACAAACAAAAAAAACAAAACAAAGAAGAAAAGCAATAGTGACAAATATCCAGGAGCTGAGAAGTAAGGTGTTGGCCCACTTTGAGTAACGACAATCCGAGTCATTAAAGTGTCATCGGCAGGCCAACAAGCACTTCCACACAAAACAAAAGGTTTAAAAGGCGAGAACAACTGATTTATGTGAAAGAATGAGGTCCAACAGCTTTATGAGACCTAAAATCATTTCAGTGTTTCATTATTATGTTTTCAAGTTGCAACGCACGAGGCCGACAACTCGAAAACAAAGAGAAATATACCTGCCAGTCAGTGCCACACATCCTATATGAAAGTCTACATGTACGCGTGGGCACGTGCACTCGGCAGAGCAGTTGCTTCCTGCAAAAGTCAACTTTTGCATTAAATAGAAAAAAAAATACACATACACATATACACACACACACACATATATATATATATATACACATATATATATGTATATGTATATATATATATACATACACATACACATACACACACACACACACGCGCACACACACACATACACACACACAAATATTCCCTGCCAGAGCGCGAGAAGGCCCTGCACCGCGCTGCAGTTTCAGTGAAAAGCTGATTTACTGTCAATGTTTCACTGTGAACACAAAGTTAAAGCAAAACAGACATGCGTTTTGAGTTTGTTATTTTACAGAAAATTAAGCACCAAGCCAAACATGAACAATCCATCTCCACACTGTTGTTTCGACTGTTGTCAAGGTGCGTGTCAGGTTTCAGAATCATAGGAAAATGAGCAATGCTCTCTGCTCTGACTTGTTCGGGGGCACGTCTCCTGGGGATGGGCACCGTCAGGTCTCAGGAGCACCTGAGATGAAGTGCACCAACAAACTGGCAGTTGGTTTCAACTGAATGAGAAATCACAAACACGCGCTGCGATATTCCAGCTGCACATTAAATTCAAAATGTTGTAAAAATGTGTTAAATGCACATAGATTACTGTAACAACCAGGGTTGTTAACAAGCAAAGCTGTTAACTTTAACCTGTCAAGCATTAATCTGATTCTCTTTGCTTCTATGCAGCAACAGTTCACATGGCCTTCGTACGGGACCTACATCGTAGTTGTTTATACTTTATACTTATTCACCGTTATCTGTGTTGCTCTATAATTACACCACCGAACACTAGACGTTGGTGGGGGTTCTTTTCTCCAGCGCTGAGCTTCCTTTACTTTACTTCTATCATTGGAACAGAGAAAATGAAGCAGATATTAGCTGATAAATGTTGAGCAGCAGCTATTTTTATTGACATCACAGCAATCGAGCCGTCTAATGGGCTTGAAAAAAAAAATTAAATATAACAATATATGCCTTTTCAATTAGTATTAAATTTACAGAAGAGATGTTTATTCCTTATTGTGGTTATTTATTGTTGCCTGAATTTCATTTGAAACGTATTTAGAAAGCATTGTAGGTTTTCGATTTAATTTTAAAAAAAAAGGGAAAATGTGGAAAGTCCTGACGTTCCCCCGCGTACCACCAGAGAGCGCCCACGTACCACCAGTGGTATGCGTACCACAGTTTGCACACCACTGGTTTAGAATATAACAGTTTACGTCATGGCTGGCAGTCCTAAATTTAAAACCCACCCTGAAAATCCTGAGCAGTTAACAGCCCGAATTCACTGCAAATCTGAATATGCTCGACTCAGAATTTACAATGTCAGTCAAAAATATATATAATTTTTTTTTACTTTTCATTTGTAAATAGAAAACTGGTATCAGCCAAAGCAGAACATCTACATCAAAACATCACAAAGGTTTGCCATCAGTGCATCTGTCTGATACCATTGACACCTGAAGGCCTGAAAGAAATCCTGTCAGACTGAACGTGCCTCCTGAAGTCCAAAGACAAAGTCTCATTGGGCACGTAAAAGTTATTTTTAAATCCTGAAAGATGCTTAATGGAAGAGTTTCACTCACAAGAAACGATGACCGTCGCAGCTGATGCGATTAAACAGGTTTATAAAAAGTCTAGTTCAGTGGGCCTCGTCTAAGCTGCACCCTAATTATCAATGACTGGTCTTCGAGGAGAAGTTGCTACTAGAAAAACTGGATAATTTCTTTTTTTTTTTTTTTACTGACACATGCACACGCCCTGTGGTTAAGTGGTACGCTACTGTGGGCCAAAACAACATGTTTTGTGAGCTGAGTGCAGCCGAAGACCATTTACAAAGACCGCAAGTCTTCACTCACCAAACAGCCGAAGAGTCTCTGATGCTACGACTGGCTGCTGGCCAAGTGACTGACTGACAGAAAACGCATACGTACGTAGACAGGGGTCAAAAGGAGCCAGCACTCCACATCGCACATCGCTTCCCACTTTAAACAAAGAACAAATTCATGTTATTACATTTACTGGACATTATCTAATCAATAAGTCAACTTATTTCACAGCCAGTCCAAGTGATGTAAGACTTGGAGCGGATTACATCATCACTCTTTATAGGTCACGATTTGCATACAGAGACATTTTTCATCCCACCACCACTGTTACATGTGGCTGAAAACTGCATTTAAACCTTCAGAACGAAGAGAAGCCGTTTTCGAGTACACGTCAAAATAAGTTCTGCCATTTGAAACTCGGCTATCGACAGATTTTATTGATACGCTGACCCTGAGCCTGACTTAACGATTTACACAAAAGTAAATTCACAGTAAGCTCACTGATCAGCTATAACGTCATGAGCACCGACCGGTGACATGTTGCTCATCTTGTTCTAATGTAATGCTCTGCTGGAAAATCCCAGAATCCTAGCGTTTACGTAAATCTCATTTTGATGTTTCCCACATACTATTAAGCTTTTACAGACCAATCACAGCCCCCGGCATGGCAACATCATTACCCTGGCGTAGTTGCCTCCCCGGGCCGGGGGGGAGCAGGCCCACCAACAGTCTCCAGTCTCCCCTGACACCCCACAACCCGCGGGGCCGACAGGATGTATAGCCAACATCCGGTACCGGACGTTCCTGGACACCGTCAGACTGGTCAGAGCTCTTTTGAGAGCACAAGAACCGTTAGCTTACATGCACCTGAAAGATGTGACGTATCCTGAAATGACAGGGCACTCAATTCCCAACGAGACTGTTGACTTTGTTTGAATATCTCAGATTGGGATCAATAAAGTCGTTTTAAAGTAAAACGCTTTAGTTTTCACAGTTATACTTGCAAGTTATACCTGATTTTATAGCTCACTTTTATTTCCCATTTATGTTGTAATTCCTCTAATTTCACTGCTGTTTAGTCAAAGAGGAGCACATAGGAGCATATTTCTTTACGGTACATGCTGGACCAACAGCTGAAAATTGTTTCAAAGGACCTTTAATCAGTTTTTAGCTCACTGGCTCCTCCTATAGACGCTTGAGTGTCACTGTCCAAGATAACACTTGTTTGGCCTCTCTCGTTTTCTCTTTACCGTGTCTAATGCGGTGTCCAGTGTAGCTCCACGAGCTAGTTTCACTGTTGCAGATGTGCGACACGGTGCCCTACACCAGTGGTCCCCAACCGCCGGGCCGCGGACCGGTATCTGGCTGTGGAGTAATTGGTACCAGGCCACGCAAGAAAAAAATGTGTTTTCTAAGTCTTATTTATTATCTGAGTCTGAACGAGCTTTTATTTTGAAAAATGAGCACATTATCTCGATTACATCTCAGTCACTTGAGCGCCAAAATTTAACCCAGCTAGCAAAATGGGTAGGAAATAGATGTCTTTGGCAAGTTTTGTTGTGAAGAGGAAAATGCACAGTGAAGACCCTAACCCTAATCCTAACCTCCTAACCCCACCCCTTTACAAAAAGGTTGGGGACCACTGCCCTACACCATGGGTGCCCAAATCTGGTCCTCAAGAGTTCCTATCCAGCAGGTTTTAGATGTTTCCCTGCTTTAGCACACCGTGATACAAGCGCCTGCGTCGTCAGCAGACTTGTGCAGATGTTGAAGACAACCTGATGATGACCATTAATTAGAATCAGGTGTGTTGAAGCTGGGAAACCTCTAAAACATGTTGGATAGGGGCTCTCGAGGACCAGGATTGGGCACCGCTGCCCTACACGATGCACAGCTGTCGCAAGAGACAACCACGATGTAAAAGTTACTTCGGCTCGTGTTTTTGCCAACAGTTGAAACAGGAAACCTTGAGAGCTTAACGACAGTCCTTTGTGCTACTTTTAACTTCCTGATTTTACTACAAAATGTTCCTGGAGTTTCAGGCTCCACAAATGCGTTGACCTTGGACAAAAGCAGCGGTTCTCAAATCAATAGTATCGACACTAAGGCATATTGATATATTGTCAGTGGAGCAGAAAGACGAGATTAAGTTTACGTCACTATAGTTTAATGTTGCTCAGGTTCATTCTTTCACAAAGCTATGCTGGAAGTAATGTTTTGTTTCATTTTTTTTCTTTTCTTCAAGCAAAGTTGATGCAAACTTTAGGAATACCTCTGAGCCGGTCAGCCAGTTGACGTTACTTATTACGTTTTGTTCATGTAACTGGTTGAAGTTGTGACTTTGTTAGTAATTTTCTGACAGGTGAGCTGAGGTTTTCTTTTTTTTACCTCTGCCAAGGAGGTTATAATTTTGCCTGCATTTATTTGTCTGTGTTCAAGATAACTAAAAAGGTTATGGATGGATTTTGATGAAATTTTCAGGAGTTGTCAGAGTTGTTAAAAGGAAGAACTGATTTCATTTTGGCTGTGATCCAGAAGAAATCCTGGATTCTGGATCACTATCAAATTTTCGATAACATTGCGGTCAATGGGGCCGAAAATTTTGTTCTTCAATATCTCCGATAATCTCTATCAAATTTCAAAGGCTGATCCGGCTCTGATCCAGAAGGCGGATTTTATCACAATCTGTAAATCACTATATGGGGGAATTGTTGTGTTTGGCGGAGGTCTGCGCTCTCCGAGTGCTTTTCTAGTTCAAAAAGTTATGGATGGATTTTGATGAAAATTTCAGGAGTTGTCAGAAATGTGAGAAGGAAGAACTGATTTCATTTTGGCTGTGATCCAGAAGAAATTCTGGATTCTGGATCACTTTCAAATTTTCGATAAATTTGCGGTCAATGGGGCCAAAAATTTTGTTTCTCAATATCTCTGTTAATTATTGCCCAAAACTCATGAAATTTGACTCAGGGATTGACAATGGGAACCTCTATCAAATATCAAAGGCTGATCCGGATCTGATCCAGAATGGGGATGTACGACTAATATTTACGGTGTAAATCGCTATATGGGGGAATTGTTGCGCTTGGCGGTGATCTGCGCTCTCTCGAGTGCTTTTCTAGTTTCTTTTTAATTTTACCATCACCAATTCACATGTAAAAAGCACAGAAAAACAACTGGTATTACTTTTAATGATTGTAAATATATATATTTTTAAGACCATACCGCCTGAATAGAAATTTGAACAGTTTTTGTGAGGCCATCTGCATGTTCTACCATCCTCTTCTATCTGCGTTTCACAACAAAAAGCCACCTTGAGGAATTTTTACCTAAAGGAACTCAGCAATGAAACAATTATCGTGTTTTGCAGACAGTCAAGAGTTTCCCTCGGTTCTACCAAAACAGTCACGGGCTTCTTAAACCTTTACACAGTGAAGTTACACTGATGGAATGAGATAGCAGAAAATCTGATTTTAATCAACAATGAACGGATTCATCAAGCCAATATGAATTCCCCTGTCTGTGACACGCCTCCACACATGAACCCTAACCCACTATCTGCTGTATCGAGACAGCCACTGAAACCTGCGCTTCCCCCTGCAGACTCTGAAGTGAGCCGTGCCGTATTCAAAGCTTTCTTGGCTCCTGTACAAGGAAGCATGCCAACAGTGAGTGGGCTGGACCCACAGACGTGTCTGAGATGAGTGGATTCATCATTCGGATGGGAGGGAAGGGCCGGGGCGAGGTTTGGGGGGGGGGTCACATCTGGGGCTTTCCTCTGACTATACACATGCAATATTAAATGCCGTTTTCTCCTTTTTAAACAATCAATCAAAGCGGAGACGCGCTGATCACAAGAGAGACCCGTCACGCTTCCTGCAGCCAACTTCGGCCGAGTGTCTGTTAAAAGGTTGCTCAATCACACACCTGGCTGGGAAAATAAAAAAGAAAGAAACCAAAAATGCACACGTCAGCATTGACCGCTGCTTACAGGAACATGATGTTTAGGGCTCACTTCCCGCAAGACGGGGGCAGATCCACAAGAACATAAGACTTTTTGGCCATCGTTCGAGAATAATTTGGGAATCCCCTTTTTTTTTTTTTTTTTTTTTTTTTTTTGCTCTTAATTCATGCCACCCCCATTTGTTTTCTGCAAATGGTTTCTGGGTCCCAGAGGGGTCAACACTAATCCTCTGTCAGACATAACAGAGGGGAGAGCTTCTTATTTGATGTGTAGAAGATCACAGAAGTGGAGCACCCCGGATTTTTTGTTTGTTATATGTTCGGGTCCTTTTAAAAAAAAGAAAAAGAAAAAAGAGAAATCTCTGAACTCATGAACAATAGCAACAGCAAACCCCCAAAATGCCGCCGCCCCACACAGTCCCTGAACACACGTCCCTGCCTCTCTAATCCAAACGCCGCTATAATCCCTGGTTATCACCCGACTCATCTCCCATCTGAGGAAGACGTCGAAACAAAACAAACGACTCTACACACCCCCCCTGGAGAAAAAAGAAAAGCAGAGATTTAAAGCCAAAGACATGAAAGACGTCCACGGCAGACAGGGAAGATGTTGAAGACTACCTCTGAGACAAAGATCCAGGATCAAAGAGGAAAGAAAGGAGTCTTAGATCAGGGAAACTACAGACGAGGAAGAAGAAAACAGAAGGAGAATAAGGATATTTCCATCTCCACATAATAGTCACGCAAGCATTTAAGAGAGCCTTAAAATCCAGCAATAAATGCGATACCAATCACAGTAATTCATAACAACTGGTCCTAAATGGATCAGCGCCTGTAAAACTATCCATAACAAGGTAAAAAGAATGTTACTGTTATTGTCCAAAGATGTTAAGTGCTGGCTGGAGCTCAAGCTGCCTGAAACCAAACAAATAACTTACTCAAATCTGGGAAACCATGCCAATGCGCTGAGCAAGGGAGAGTGGGATGGTTCCCTTCTGGTAAAAGATCTTTTTATTATCAAAAAACAAAGTTATATTTAGAATCAGTCAGTGGCTTTTTTTTTTTTTTTTTTTTAATCATGCCAGTTTAAACCAGAGCAGCAAGCAAACCTGCAGACCTGTTTACCACCACAGGGCCCTGCCATTACATCACTGCTAACATATTTTCCAAAACTGCTTGCATGTCATCTGAACCTCGCTCTGGTGCATTCGACACTACGAGACCACAGAGCAGGCAGGCACCATCGATCGCAGAGTTTTTTCTACTTTCACTGCAGCTCACTGCCTTCGATGAGTTTATAAATACAGCTGCAAATAACGGTTCACTTCTGCGAGCTTTCTCTGTATTATACACACTGTGTGAAAGGTATGAAAACCTACACCAACCTGCGGCTCTTTAGCCCCTCTGCAGTCGCTCCCTGTAGCTCAGAAGGTGATTTTTGCTTGGGAGCACAAGTGAACAAGTTGGAAACCCTCCCCGAAACCCGACTAATTTGTCTTTGAAACATGAACGTCATTCCCGACACTTATATGAACATGAGGACTAGGGGTGAGTATTGGCAAGAACCTCACAATACAATATGTATCATGATACTTGGGTCACGATACAATATTATCACGATTATGGTATCACGATATATTGCGATATATCGTGATATATCGCAATATCACGATCGTGATAGTATCGTATTGTGATAATATGATATATTGCGATATTCTACCCAGTTATAAATCAATATCAAAATTAAAAGTAGAGATGAAAAATCAAGTTGCTGTATATGTTCATCAGATGATATTGATCATTCAGAGGACAAATTGAGTCAAAACTATTTCCTTCAAAACAACCTATTTATTGTTTATTATTAGTGTTTTTGCACACACGAGATTTTGCGCACGCAGTCATTGTCTGCGTTATTTGCAACTGTATTTATAAACTCATGGCTGGTTGCCTGTCAGCCATATAATGTGCAATTGATGCTTTCAGTTCAATTAATTCAAACAAAGTCACTGGAACACTCACAAGATGTCACCAAAATCACTTTGTCCCTTTAAAATCTTTCAGAAAATGATGTAAATATATTGTAAGATGAATATCGATATATATCGTATCGTGAGCCGAATATCATGTGTCGTATCGTAAGATTCGTGTATCGCTACTAGGGGTGTGAAAAAAATCGATTTGGCAATATATCGCGATTTTCGGCCACCCAATATAATATCAATTTTTCAGCTCCTAATATCAATTTTTTTATTGGTTACTAATGGTTACTTAAATGTGCAAAAACACTTATAATAAACAATAAATAGATTGTTTTAAAGCAAATAGTTTTGACTCAATTTGTCTGAATGATCAATATCATCTGATGAACATATACAGCAACTTGATTTTTCATCTCTACTTTTAATTTTGATATTAACTGGATAGAATATCGCAATATATCATAATATTGTGATAATATCATATCATGATCCAAGTATCATGATACATATCGTATTGCAAGGTCCTTGCCAAAACTCACCCCTAATCGCTACAGCCCTAATGCCTGTGTTTTTTTCTCCTCTTTTAAACGATTTAATATATTTACTTCCATGTCAACAAGTTGATAGGAATCAGTCTTGGTTCTGCTCCCAAACGCGTACAGTGCAACACCACCCATTATACACTCTTTAAAAGAGTTTAAGGTTTTCCTTTGTTGTAACAGGTGAAAACAGCAATAAAATGTCAACAGTTTTCTGTTTGTTGTTCTAATATTTCATAAATGCAGCAAACTATAGTTATCTTACAGTGGATGTCAAACAAAAAAAAATGTGGAAATAAAAAAATAATTCGTAACTATCATCTTTTGCATTAAAAACTTTAAAAACTGCCAAACATACCAGGAATAAGCTTTTGGTTGGATTCAAATCCCTCTGAAAACAATATAACCATAAATAAAACTTCATACACTGTGTTATCTTCATTTTAAAGGGTCAAACAGGTTTTCTGGCCCAAGATGAATTCTATTAAGGAGAGAGGGGCAAAAAAATGGCTCTTGATAGTAAAGGTTGACGACCCCTGACCTTTACATATAACTTCACACATTTTCATGATAGGATCACTTTTATCTGTGCTTTATTACTCAGCAACACGCTATATTTGCTTTCATCTCAGTTACTCATTTGATGTATCTCTAAAATGCTTTCCCCTGAACTTCTCTGCAGGTGCATTTCCACGAGAAGGGGTCATTTTTCAAGGTCAGATGGTTGACGCGTGTCTCCATTACTGGGGACAACCAGCTAAAAAAGGTTTTCAGGAACCTTTACAGGGCGAAAAATGTAACTGTTGTAGGATAGGAAGAAGTTGTGGGATGTAGAGGGGCCTGATAAACTTCTGGATGGGGAGTGAGGGTTGGTGTTGGGCAGCAGAAAATAACTGAGAGTCACTGCTGTAAGTGAAGACTCGACAGCTGAAAGGACCAAGGAGGTCGGCCATGTTGACATTTCAGCCTCCTAGTTTCATCCTTGAACCCCCGCTGGTGGAAACATACCTTCTTTGTAGCACTTATACGACCTACAGCAGTTCAGAGATGTGGGGAAAATTATGTAGGATTTAAAATTCACCTGCTGATGTGAAAGTGATTGTAAGACACGGGCAATTAGGAATACTATGCAGATGTAAAGAGAGTGAATGTTAGGCAGACGGGTAGGCAGACAGACAGGATGGAGGTGTTAATGACTCTGCCGCCTGGGTGCAGGTGCTTCTCCTGTGGGTCCTCTGTCCTAACACACTATTGTCTCCTTATCTACTTCCTCTCTCCTCCTCTGCAGACGCTGTCTGTTTAGACTGCCGGTTGCCCTCTCTTTATCCCTCTCCTCTCATCTCTTCTTTCATTATCAGCACTTCTCTGCCACAGCTGCAGCTCAAGTGTGCGCCACGGGTCCACAGATCTTATAAGTCGCGTCAAGAATATGCGTCGTTTTACACCACCACACTTTGATATTTTTGAAAATGACCATAAAACTCATTGGCTTGTTGTTCTTGATTGCCCTTGATTGAAAATGAATGCATCCAGCTGAAATCCATTTTACTTTTTTTTTCTTTTAATTGTACAGTAACAATCTATAAAGAGAAATATTCTCTTTGCCACAGTCAATTAATTTGGAGTTTAATTGCTTTTTAGAATGTGAAAATAGTAGAGCTGAGCGATTTTGTCGATTCTGCGATATATATATATATATATATATATATCGATATTTTTTCCTCCAGCGAGTTTTCACCTTTAAAAGCTTGCAAGCAACAATTTGCACTGTTTACAATAAATGAAACTATTTTTCTCAACAAATCTTTTATTCATTTTGTCCAGCATTTGCAAGCTGCCTGTCAGCCATATAATGTGTAATTGATGCTTTCAGTTCAATTAATTCAAACAAAGTCATTGGAACACTCACAAGATGTCACCAAAATCACTTTGTCTCTTTAAAATCTTTCGGAAAATGATGTAAATGTATTGTAAGATGAATATCGATATATATCGTATTGTGAGCCGAATATCATGTATCGTATTGTATCGTATCTCAAGATTTGTGTATCGCTACAGTGATAACAACCTAAGCACTGATTGGTTCCTTGTCTCACTTCTTAACTTTAATTTTTCTTGTGCCCCCCCCCCCTTAGTTTATGTACTGTATATTCCCAGAGTTGGCAGGGTCCTAGGATGCCACGTCCCTTATTTCTTAATTTTTAGTTTGGTTTTAAATGGGAGTCTTTGCAGAAATCTCAAAGCTGTACATCTAAAACCCAGGACAGAAATACCACAATAGAACGACTGGTCTAGATTATCTGTGCTTCACCTGCTGCTTAAACCCTTAAAACACAGTTTTGCTTTTCGGTAAATATCTTTAATTGTGAGGGAAGTGTGGCGATGATTCTGGTTTTGACTTCAAGGGAAGTGGGCTGTTTAGACTGCTGCTCTTTTTACTTTTTCCACCACATTCACTCTTGTATCATGTTGTGCATCTGCACACTACTCTTCTTCCATAGTGACTCCATATCCACCCATCTTTTCCTCTCTTCGTCCCACATCGTCGCTGTTCCCTGTTTATGGCAGCTGCCTCTATTTTTCCTCATCAAACCTCTCCAGTGGTTGTGCTATCTGGGAGGAAGATCTCAAACATGCCTCCTGTCGCAGTGTAAATAAAATGAAAATGAAAAAAAAAAAAGGTTGTTGCTCTCCTCCTCTCACTTCTGGAGGTTAACAGCCTGTTTTCATGAGAAAACCAGTCACTACTGAACTCGGGGCGTCTAGGTTTAAGCTACTGGTAACGCTCTGTTTGACAGATCTGCGTGGAAAACAAATTTTCTGGGAATTTTCTTGAAACCATCAAAAATATTGCTTTGAGTAATGTCATTAATTACGAGAGAGCATGATCTCTCCTCAATGAAAGAAAAGCGTTTTAACATTTGAACATGTTTCCAGTGTGAACTTGTGTTTCTGTGTGCAGGCTTACCCTCATTCGTCAGAGCGTCCGGGTACATCTCCTTCAGCAGATCACAGAGAGTGTGCGTGTTGCCTTCAGGTGAAACGGGGCGAAACAGTTTCTGGATGAATGGCCTGTCACTCAGCGTCTAGAAATAGAGCACAACAAATAAGCAAATGACGCCGAATGGTGAAAATATGCCGCAACGAAAATGATACAATCTGGAGGTGTTTTCCAGCTTAACGCAAGTGTCCACTGTTTGGACCAGCTTCAACAGTATGTAAAAAAAGTGAAACTTTCACGTAAGCAGCGACTTTACACAAAGGCGACCTTGTGTGCGTATGTCACATTCTGTTAACGGTTGAAAGTGGCTTTGTTGTAACAATGTGTGTTATTATGATGGAAACAAGAGAGGAAAAAGAGCAAAAAACTCGATTCAAGAAACTTCTGCCCCCACTGGATACGACCTTTTTAAAATCTAATTAACAGATTTGACCCTGCTGTCGAGGAAAGCTTTTTTTCCAACTTCGACTCCTTGTTAAAGTCGAGCCCTTCCCAGGCTGCAAGGACCTCAAGAAAGCCATCCATGCTTTAATTTAGGGGTGCACGATAATTATCGACCCGATAACTATCGGCACGATAATTATCGACCCGATAACTATCGGGCCGATACTATCGGGCCGATAACAGGAAATTATGACGTCATTCCAATAAGTCCGATATCATGACGAATAGCCCGGATAACATATATATTTTTGTCAACACGGCAGTGCCTCGCTCCCTCTGAGCCTTGAATGACCAACAGTGAATGTTATGTTCAAGTGACATCGGCATAATCAGAAAAACGATTTCTCAGTAAGGAAAACAACTCGTTAATTGTCGTAGTTGCTGACTTTAATTGATATTTGCAGTATTTTCCTACATGTTACACATACAAAATAGAAAAAACAGATAAGGCCGAAAAGAACGACTAGCAAACGAGGGAACAGATGAATTTACCTTACACCTTGAATGCAGCATTGTTGCACAGTGTGCTGATTAAAAAAAAAAAAAAAAACATGGTGGCGATTGTATGGAACTTTGTTAGTTTCAGAAGAAGATAGTTAGCTGGTTATTTGTGACAAATGCTGCAAGCGAAGGAGGGAAAAATAGCACAAGCTTTAATACGTCAAACCTGATCAGCCACCTGAAACATAACCATCGCTTCCATGGAGTTTTGAAATCACGCTAACATGAGCTAACATGAGCCATAGTGAGCAAGCCAGGAGCAACCCTCCCCTCCCCTCTCCTCGCCATCATCTCTTTCATCTAAAGCTTCCATGAGATTAAAAAAAAAAAAACCTACTGAACCTCATTTACTTTAATTTAAGGCATTCATTTGAATGGAACCACAAGCCAAAATCCTTTAAATGTAATTTTTTGTTACTATGGAGAGCACTTTTTCAGTTTATGTACACAGACAAGTCTAACTTGTGTCAGTACATTATGCACTGTGCATTATTTTTTTGTCATTCAGAAATGCATTTTTTTAGTTAGTAATTGTGATGCATGTATTTCCATCAGTTCAAGGAGCCTTTATTTTTTATATCAGTAAGTAATGCAGCTTATTTAAGTTGATGTGAGATATCAAATAGGTTTGTTTGACAGCTTTATGAAAATGTTTGAGAGGCTTGACAATAATTTTTCATTGGAAAAAATAAATATCTGTTCATTTAAAGAGCCAAAACAGTTTTTGGTTTTGTTCATAGTATTGATGTAATGATCTTAGGTATATGTGTGTGTTATCGATTATCGGCATCGGCCTTTAGGAGCTGAAAATGATCGGTTTTAAAAAACAGTTATCGTGCATCCTACTTTTATTAGTTCCTGGCTTAATTACTGCAATGCTCTATATTTAGGAATTAATTAAACTTCTCTGTATTGCTTGCGGCCTGTAAAGAATGCTCCTCACCACCTGCTGACAAGAGACATGATCATGTGACACCTGCTCCCTCCACCGGCTCTGAGCGGAGTTGAGATTGACTTTTAAGCTTTTTGTTGTTTGTTAATAGCCTCACGCCTCCATATTTATGTAAGAATTTAAGTTTCCACTAACTCGGCAAAGCCAATCTGACTGGTCGAGCTTCAAACAGTGGGGGGGGGGGGGGGGGGGGGGGGGGGGGGGGGGGTGGGGGGGGGGTGTCGTTCCGTCGTGGTTGCAATGTGCTCTATAAGTAAAGGCTGGTTGACCGATTGAAAAACCTTGACCTTGTTTCAACTTGTGTCAACGGTCGGCACAGAAAACACTGGAAAGCACTAGAAACTGTGATCTAGTTTCACACATTCACGTCCTGCTTTGCTCCTCTGGGTCGCTACGCATCCGTCCCTGATCCACCAGGCCTGCGTGAAGTGACCATAGCTGGAAGATGACAGAAAATGACGAGCCTCGACATATCAGAAGTGCTCATCGCTGCAGGCTGTGCCTCCAAAACTAACCTCGAGAACACCACCTCCCTAACAGGGCCGTGCTCAAGGTTGAACTTTCTGAAAGCCCCTAGTTTCTGTTTTGAAATGAGTCAAGAAGAAGTCCAAGAAAGGGAGTCCCCAAAAACCCCACCTAACAAACACGTTAAAGTAATCAATAGAAGCACGGAAAAAGAATGTGATATTTAGCAATCTGCAACAGTTTCTAGAGATGTTATGAAGCTGACGTCCACACGGATCAGCATCAGTCTGGAAGCCATTAACCCCCACTTCAGTACGTACTTCTACAGAGACTAAAAGCTTATCGTGCGTCACTTTGGGTTGGGAGAGGGAGAGGAAAGCATATTGAATGTGACAGCCTCCGTTGTTTAATGAAAGGTAAATCCTCGCCTCTGTTGAACTGTCAAACAAACACGTCTGAGGTAATGGATGTGGTGATTCTTCTAGCCTGAACGTTTTCCTAATAACCACATCTGCTGCTCTTCGGCGGAAGAAAAAATTATTGTTTAGAAAGCTAACGGAAAGGATTTTCTGCAGAACTACTGTAAAGAAAATCTGACTAATTGAAGCCATGATCAGAAATGCTTTTTACATTAATTCCACAATTCCTCGTCCCACGCTGTATGAGACACGTTAGTCCCTCAGTTGCTGATCCAGGCAGTGATGCTGCAGCTGAAGCTCCTCCTCCTGCTGTCTGGAGCTCGCGTTGGTCTCAGAGGGACCAACAGGTAAAAAGCTCAGATGCAAACTGAGTAAAGCATGATGGTACAGCTACTTAAAAGTGATGCATGCAGCAGATGCCCTGAGGACCATTCAGCAGCGCTCTAAACTCAGCCACAGCATTCCATGAGTGAGATATGCGGGAAATAACGTGGGAAATCACCAGCAGACCCCAGACAAAAAAAAATCTATTAAACTATGACTAGAGTTGCTAACAGACTTCTTCTCGAGACGTCTCACATAGAAAGTGTTCCACTATGTACATATATTCCACTTGAGACAGCATGTTTATGAGACTCATTTAACTTCAGTCCTCATTCTACAATCAAACTCGTAAAGTGAACCTTTCAGGTTTTTTTTCTTCTGTTGTAATTGCTTCAATGGGATGAAAAGCTAAAACTGAAAGTCGCATTTAAGTCAATTAAAAAAAAAATGTTTCACAAAATATTTTCTTATTAGGAGTAACTAAAGTGGACCATTTAAGTTTGGGCTGTTAAAAGAACGAAAGCTGTACATGAATCTTAAGTCCGAAGTGACGCTCACCTGTCACACTGATGAACTATACAAACAATGCTTTCTTTTCTTTTCAAAGTTCACCAACACCACTATGACTGGCACAAACGTTTGAGTCACCGGCGCCGCGGCAGAAACCTGAGACGAGCGCATGCCGGCGACGCGACCGCACTGCGTTTGGAGCCTGAAGATCGCTCGGGGTTTTAGTTCTTCTATGGGCGCGACTGATCGGAAGTTTAATCATACAGTGTAACATTAATGATCTGCGCATCTCACATCAGTGGGGCTCACGTTAATCTTCCTGAGATACTTATTACTGTTAATATAACTCATACAGGGGGGACCCGGCCCACGCAGGTAAAGGTGTTTCAGTTAACTGTGAGTCAAAGAGGTTCATGTTGGAGCTGGAATCAAATCTGTTATTTGGCTGAACTAACTATGATCAGTCCACCTGTGTTGACACTGATTCTGCTCGCTACTCTGCTTTTTTTCCTCCTTGAGATAATACTGACAGATTAAAAAAAAAAAAAAGTTAATATTTACATAAAATTTTGCCTGAGAGACTCAGACAAATGGGATTTCAGACTGAAAAAACAATCATCATCTGCTATGAGACAGTCTGCAACATATATGCACAATGGACAAAAATATGGGCTTACGTTAGGATGAGACTGGGATCACACTGCAAGCAGCTTCCTCACATCATCTCACGCCACCCGAACAACCGATCAACTGAAAGACGCCCTTCCGTTTAAACAAATCTACCAGAATGCTCTTATTTTGGACCTTAAAATTGGGTCCTAAAATTGCTTCTGGCATATCATCAGGCACGGCCTTTCACTTTAGGGTCAACTTAAAAATGTAATGGTTATTAGTAAGTGCCCCAGGCGCTCAGGGCACAAGAGTAGTGGGAGCTGGACACCACCCAAGCATCGGCCAGCTGGTTATTTACCTTACATTTCTGGCACCACACCAGCAATTTTTAATTATCACAGTGAACTAAACTGAAAATGTTCTAATTAAACTGAAATTGTTCTAATTGTGACGTGCAATGGACTGGCGACCTGTCCAGGGTGTGAGCCCTGCCTCCCGTTCGAAGAGAGCTGGGATGGGCTCCAGCAGATCCCTGTGACCTTAGATAGGGCTGAACGGGTATGGGTGATTGATGGATGATCTAACTATTGGAATAAATCAAAGCAGTATTTCCTCTGGAATAATAACAGTAATACAGTGGTACCTCTACTTACGAACGTCTCTACATACGGAATTTTCAGGCTACAACACGTCTCAACGGGAAAATATTGCCTCTTGTTACGAAAGAAATTTAAGGATACGAAAGGCAAAAATACAGTAGTGCTGCTACTCGCAGCTCCCAGAGTTTACCGAACGTAAACATACTTGTAGCTGCTCTGCTATTGGCTATCGCCTAGCTTCTTCCTGGCATCCCATTGACATTTTAGGAAAATTTCATGAAGTTTCAGAATTCCTTGAAAAGAATTACCCAGAAAAATGTTCACTAGTCAGGCTATCGCTCACTATGATGGTGTTTCCATTGCACATTTTTGAAGGATTGTTAAAAGCCGACAAAAGCAAACGTCCAAATGTCAGGGAAAAACCACTGCTGAGAGAGAAAAGGTGACGACGATAGCAGTTAAAAGGTAAATGAACAAAATTTTTATTCTTTACTTTATTCTTTGTTTTTCAATATGTACAACTCTCATTTTATGTTTATTGTGCAGTAATCTTATGGTAACATGTATTTGTTACATGTTTTGATGCATCTTTATAATTTATAAAAAAAATTATGTCTGAATTTTGGGGGTCTTGGAACAGATTAGAGGATTTACATGGAAAACTCGTCTCTAGTTACGAAATTTTCAGGTTACGAAACTACTTCCAGAACCAAATAATTTTGTAAATAGAGGTACCGCTGTATGTCCTTCCCATTTGTGTAATTATGGCAGGCATTCTGGTTGAAATGAATATCAAAATATCAAAAAGAGGTAAACATGTTACAATTGGTGGTTACATCAATTTATCAAATTCAAAAAACACTTTTAGTCTTTACTCAACAACGGAGCTCCAGCATAAATCTGACTCTGCAGTACATCATACCTTGGCAGCTCTTATATATGAGTCCTTCTTTTAATCTGTAAAATTACTTAAACCTATTATCCTTGCTCTGCACTGAAAGCTGAGAATAGAGTGAATTAGAAGGTTCAGATGGTGTCAAACTCCTACCTTGGTCCATGTATGGAGCATGAATGTACAATGGAAGAACAGCCTTTTCAGAGAGGCACGGTGCCGGCCGATACCCAAGCTGAGGTGTCAAACAGAGAGTCTGACACATTAGAGGGCCTAATCATGGAGCTGTGAAAAGGAAACCAGCAAGGACTTGGATCAAATAACCGAGCGGTAACTACATACCGCACAGCCGGGCGCGAACAAGCAAGATGAAGGTGCCTGGGTAGGTGCGAAGCGGGTACTCAAGTTACGCAGAAAGACTGAGTCACTGACAGGAAGCGCGGCCTTTCGTGCGGGATCATCGCCGAGAGCCAGAGCAGAGAGAGTGCACTAAGTGGCAGCTACTTCATTGCATTTTTAAAGAGGCAAACGTGAATTATTGAAACCGCCGGTATACAAAGGAAGAGTTACTGATCCCTTAAGAAAGAATCATGATACTGTTTGGACGGAGACACTTTCTTTTCAAGCGGCGTGACACCTTAGCTGGCACAGCAGCACATGGTAACGCAATGAGAGTGAGGTATCGCTGGGGCTAATGTGAAAAGATAGGGCCCCTGCTCTCGCACCGGTGAAAAGAGTAGCGGAACTCAAGACAGCTAATTGACGGAGGCAAATCAATCCACCTAATTGAAGGCAAAACAATAGACCGGGGGTGAAGCACTGTTAATCCTGATGCCTTTCCAGAAATTGAGTGAGGTGAGAGAAAGCTTTTCCACTGGACTTTGAGCCCTTCCTTTTGTAAATTGAAATTTCAAACTCATTTCATCTGGTCAGGTAACCAGTCCCTGCGATGGACTGGTTACCTGACCAGGGTGTACCCTTGCCTTTTGCCCAAAGAGAGCTTCAGCAGAACCCTGTGACCCTGCACAGGACTAAGGCAGGTGTAGATAATGGATAGATGGATGGATGGATGGATGGATCATCTCAAGGTCAAACAATACTTTCAGATATACTCATCACCAGAGCTGAGCGATTTTATCGATTCTGCGATATATATCGATATTTTATTTCCCCAGAGAGTATCTCTGGGTATCTCTTTGTCCAGCATTTGCTGGGGAAAGCCCTGGGAGGCTAGGGGTGAGTATTGGCAAGGACCTTGCAATACGATATGTATCATGATACTTGGGTCATGGTACAATATTATAGTGATATCGCGGTATATTATGATATTCTGCCCAGTTAATATCAAAATTAAAAGTAGAGATGAAAAATCAAGTTGTTGTATATGTTCACCAGATGATATTGATCATTTCAGGTTATGACAAATTGAGTCAAAACTATTTGCTTCAAACAAACCTATCTATTGTTTATTATTAGTGATTTTGCACATTCAAGTAACCATTACAACATACTGACAGCATTGTAAGAAAAAAAACGATATTAGGAGCTGAAAAATCGATATTTTATTGGGCGGCCGGAAATTGCAATATATTGCCAAATCGATTTTTTTTCACACCCTTATGGTTGGCTGTAGCTCAGTTGGTAGAGCGGGTCGTCCAATTACTGGAAGATTGGCGGTTCAATCCCGGCTCCAACTGTCCACATGCCAAAGTGTCCTTGGGCAAGACACTGGACCCTAACTTGCCCCCAGTGGGTTGGCAGCACCTTGCATGGCAGCAGCCACCCACTGGTGTATGAATGTGAGTGTTAATGGTTGAATGAGAGGCCATTGTAAAGCGCTTTGAGGGCACTTTGGCGTGAAAAAGCGGTATATACGTGCAGTCCATTTATTGACTTTTCAGCCACGGGTATCAATATTCTAAGCTTCTTTCAAACCCCAGCGTAAATCTTTTATTCATTTTGTCCAGCATTTGCAAGCTGCCTGTCAGCCATATAATGTGTAATTGATGCTTTCAGTTCAATTAATTCAAAGTCATTGGAACACTCACAAGATGTCACCAAAATCACTTTGTGCCTTTAAAATCTTCCAGAAAATGATATAAATGTATTATAAGATGAATATCGATATATATCGTATTGTGAGCCATGTATCGTGTATCGTATCGTAAGATCAGTGTATCGCTACAGCCCTACTCAACACATCCTTGACCACTTGAGTGTTCCACAGGAATCCCAGATATTACACTTACATTCTTTCCAATGAAACTGAGTAAAACCCTTTTTGAGATTGCATTTATGACTTTTAAATGGGATCCAGACTCAAGTAAAGACTGAAGACTGACAGGGAGTTTTAGGACCGGACAGGATATGGCTCAACATGTGGTCAGACATGTTGAGCCATATTCTGTCCGGTCCTAAAACTCCCACAATGCTGAGCTGTTACAACATGTTAGGTTTATCTGCAGTAAGTTACAGTCCTGATCAAGTTTAAGTTTTAGTGCTGATCAAACTCAACAGGACCATTTACACTGCGTACAAAAGCTGAGTTTGCAACCGCCACGGTAAAAAAAAAAAAAAAAAAAAATCTGACTTGTCTTAACCTTTTGAGCTGACGTGGTAGCAGACAAGAATTACAAAAGATGTTTTCCCACCGGCAGTCGTGTTACAACTCAAAACCATTACCATAAATGCAGCAGCGCGTTCTTCCCCGGCAAAAAAAACAAGCATATCACCTGTTGCCTTCGGCACGATTACGTACAACTGTTTCCAGCACTTCCCACATTTTGTAATTGCCTGCAGAGTCACCGCATTACACAGACACCCATTACATGATATCTGGGAGGCGGTGAGCATTCTTCAAAGCTGGCAGCTTCCTAAACACCGTGACAGAGGTGACTGGAGGTTCACTGACACTGCTGTTGCAGCGGGGGCTCGGGTGAGTCACAGAGAAGTACCTGTCCGGCAACAATGTAAGCTGTTTTGAAAAAGGAAGATAGTAATTTTCACTTTCCGTGTAGTGAGACAGCCGGCCCCTCTGGCTCTTAAAAAAAAAAAAAAGGAAAAAAGAAAAATCACAGAGTGGCATCACCACTGGAGCAGGAAGATACACTGACTGCAAAACAAGCAAATGCATGCACATGCACACCCACACAAAACAACACACAAGCCGAGCACTTACGTTGGAAGTAATTTAAATTACTAGGACAAATAAATGGAAATGGCAAGACAAAAACAGGCTTACGGAGACTCTTATGTGTATATGTGAACACCCAAAGACAAAAATGAAGGGGGAAGCATAAGTCTGACAGACTTATATCACTGCATTTACAAAAATAACTGAATAATATTTACAACCATGACATGACAAAAATTACCATTTCGACTTTGGGGCCATAAGGGAGACGTATATAATGCATGAATACGACCCGTCTTTCTTCATCAAAAGCAGACCAGATGGAAATGAGTCCTCGCTTATTTGGACAGAGTGATGTCATTAATTCAGCATGCATCAAACACGTTATTTACACTAAATACCACAGTCTGGCCTGTGTGCGTGAGTGTGTTTGGAGGAGGAAGGGGAGTGGGCGCTCGTCTCTTTTCCATGGGAGAGAGACTAATGAAGTGAGAGTCTTTCATGGAGGAGAGATTCCATGTCTGTTCGTGTGGCAGCTATTGACTTTGATGTTGTTTCGACACTCTCGAGTGTGTCATGTCAAGGAGCAACAATCAATAATGGGGGGAAAAAAAAATCTAAATCCAAAAGAAATCTTAGGAATGCCAGTTCCCCCCCTGAAAGAAAAAAAAAATCTTGTGGTGTTTAAAGGATTTCAAGGTCAGGACAAAAAGCCCAACTTATCACCCGTGCACCACCGTGCTTGACAGTTAACATGAGATATCTGTGTTAACGTTCTGTTTGGTTTTATCTCCACTTTGGTCTCGTTTCTCCAAAAGGTCATTAATCCAGTCGTTCCCTCGTTGGTCAATGGCAACTTTCCAAACCATGCCACCATGTTTTCAGAGAGAAAGGCAATTCTCCTGTAGTTTGTTGTGCTGTTTTGCCCCCCCCTCCCCCCCTTTTTTTCCCTCTCTTTTCTTTCTGTATGTTTGCAGGCCAGAGTTTCCTGAGTTTCATGCTGACCTGCAGTTCCCTCCTCTGTCCATCCCAGCATTTACCTCCACCTGTGACCAGTGATCTAGTCCTCTGACCATCTCACCTCAGTGCTGCTACCTGCATCTGTTTATGTAGTCATTTCATTCAGTCATTTGTGTCTCTCCTCTCTCTGTCCTCCATCCTCTCTCTGTCCTCCATCCTCTCTCTGTCCTGTCTCTCTCCTCTTTTCTTTCTTTACCCAGCTGGTCTTCAAGCAGGAAGGTCCCCCCATATGATCCAGCTCCTGATCAAGGTTTCTTCCTCTTAAAGTGGAGTTTTTCCTTGCCACTGTTTGGCTTAAAGGTTTTTTTTGCCTGCTGTGGGAGTTTTTTTTACTTGCCATTATCCTTGTTTAGTAGGATTGGGCATTGTTTGGATTTTAACGATTCTGATTCTCTGTTTTGATTCCTGTTCAGAACGATTCTCGATTCCGATTCTTTGATGTGTAGGTCAACAGATCGCGACTTATCTACTGGGTCACACACATATGGACTTCAGTCACTGAACGCAGCACGTGTCAATCGCGTTCAATCGCTCACACTCGCCGGGCCACACTGATTACGCTCGTCGTCAAACATCCCCCAATTAATTTCGTTTTGTTTCGTTTCTGGTCCTCGTATCTCAACGGCAGGGTTTCGTTGTAAATAACTCAACTACTGAGACCATTTGTGGTTTTAGGTGGTGTACATGAACAAACACGGCAGGTAAAGCCATAACAGAATTAATAGGTTGAAATATTTAATCGTGATTAATCGCATGATTTCCCTGATTAATCGCGATTAATCGCATTGTATACGGATTGGTCTCTGCATCTTCAATCTGCTTGATCTTCTAAAGCAGGTTTGGGCAAAAGAGAAGAAAAAAATAAGCCATTGGGATGTTTTAATTTCTATGCTTATCTACAGGGTTCCAATATAAAACTGGTTCACATGGTTTTCACATTCAGTGAGGAATCATGTGTGATCGTATTTTTTTAGAAGTAAATCACAAATGACAAAAATATCTGCTTCAGCACGGCTACAACATATTGACTAGTTTTTTTTCTAAGTTGTACATACTCTAAACTTCCGTGCATCCGCACTTGACAAATGAGCAGTGAAAGTCAACGCCAGGAACTGCAGGGAAGCAACATTGCACATATTTTTAAGATCATAATGTTCTAATTAAGTTCACACTGCTCTCCAGACTTCACGGGCCATTTTAAGTTGTAAATAACTTTGCAGTCTGTACGACTAAAACCGAGCTGTCTCCACAACAATCCAAACTTTTGAGGAATTAGCCTTATTTTCTCCAGTGAATTTGGAAATCACATACTGAGGCTGAAACGGGCTTTGATGCTACCGCTGTCATGAAACCGACCCAACTCATAAATGACCATGGAAACTTTCAATTCAGCAATGAAAAACCGCCCAAAACTGGAACGGTCTGGGTTTCTTCTACCCACCAGTCGTTATTTGGCTTTACGGCCAGAACAAGTGCATGTCTGAGAGGGCGGGCAGAGCCGGTTGAACTGCATGTTTCTGTTCGCCACTTTAAAGGCTCGCGTTTTATTACCAAAAAGCAAGAATTCTGTTGTTGGGAGTGAAAAATAGTTTATGTATGTGTCAAAGACGCGAAAGTAAAAAAAAAATGAAAAGCATCGGATTTTTATCGAAAACAGCCAGCGCTGACAATGACTGACAGCTGTTCCTCCGCCCCGCTGTTGTGCGAAATGTAAATGCAGCCATATGTGCGAGTCTCATTAAAACGTAACACGTTTAATAATAAATCATCATGCTGGGAAATTACCAGCAGTCGGCGCAGACATTGTGATGGAAAAATATGCTTAATAGGAAAGTTCATTCTAGTATCTTCTTACTAGAAGTCCTGCTCTTCTCTTCTTTTTATGTTCCATGAGATAACGCTCACCCAGTCATAAGGCTCCATCTATTTTCTGACTGGTTTCTGATGTTATTTTCCCAGCTCGGCCTGACAGGCTCTAAAGCTTTAACCCGATCACAAAAACCTGGTGACAGTGACGGGGGCTTTCTGTTTGCTGCAACCTGATATCAGGCCTGAATGCACTTAAAAGACTCGAAGTTTGAACATGTTTTGCGACTAAAATCCAGATGTTTTCAAACTCCCCATCTGCTTCACTGGTTCTGAAGATATTCTGGAGCAAATAACTGATTTTTTTTTTTTTTTTTTTTTTTGATATTTTAAATACTTATTGTCTTTAATTCTGGATGCGTTACAAACCCTTGGAAGTTGTAAAATGAATGCTCCGCTTTATTCTAGCCATTCCTGATCTGCTCGACATTTGACTCAAAGCACGTTTTCCCGACTGTCTGGGTTGCGGCGGCTCATGTTTTCCAGTCGAGAATCAGCCACTTATTCATCCTGTTGCCATTTCTTTTTTTTTTTCTCTCTCTCTGGAGGGACTTTTTACCTGAGTCAGGATAAAGCCCAGGCACCGGGCCTGAAGCTACGAGCCTGCTTGTGCCTCCTGGCTAAACGTGGGGCAACACACTTGAACGTTTATTACCTGTGACTTAATACTTTGGGAAAGTTATAGGTAATAAATCAAATGTACATGGCTGAACACACTCCTTTATATAAAAACAGAAAAATAGAACACCACACCCTGAAAAACCTGATTTTTTTTGTTTCTGTGCTTTCATCAATATAAAAACGGAGATAATGCAACAAATAAAGAATGATTTGATCTACGAACCCATAAAAGAGGTCGAAACACACTAAAGACTCTTCCCCGTGCTGTCTGAAGGAGTTTCAGCGGGCACCAATGAACTGCGGCTTGTTTCTTTGTCGAATATCAACTCAGACAAAACAAGACTGTTCTTGTTCAGCGGCAGGATGGAAATGTCAGGCAAAGGTCCCGAGAAACGCAGGTGCAAGACACGGAAGAGCTGACAAACAAGTCAACATTTTGATTTTGATCATGTGACACGGTATCAGGCAGAGGCCGCAATTAGTGTCCCTCTCAAGCGATCTAATTTTGATAATTAAAAGGAAATCGGGGGAAAAGGACTGTGCTTGATCACTTATTACTTGCCAAATGCTCCACAGTTATATGTTCCCTTTTTAACTCTGAAATGCAATCGGTAACCTGTACGGTAAATTAGTTTATGGCGAGAAGTGAGTCAGTGAGCGGTCGGGGAGGTGATTGCCCAGCGTGTTAGGCAGCACTCTGGCTCCATCTATAGACAAGCATTGGTACAAACATCAGCAGCACAGCTTTAAAAAAAAAAACAAAAACTGGAGTGTGTTACCTGGTATATCCTGAAGGGAATATACTTGAAACCACCTTCCTCTGTGGGATATTCCATCAGCTTCCTATTCATGGCCCAGAACTGGTCAAACTTATCTGGAGGGAAACAAACGCGCACACAGAAAAAGCAAACGTAAGTCGCTCAGGTGACTGAACGTGTTGAATTTCAAGAGACATTTCCCAGAATGCATCAAGCAATAAACAGGCCAGAGAATCTCTGACAGAGAACTCTTAACGGTGTCTTGTTTTCTGGTACCACCTCCCACACCTGCAGCAGCTGGACACGGACCCCCACCATCCCGCTCAACACTGTCACGTTTACAGCGCTGCTGCTCTGAATACTTAAAGAAAGAAAGCTACCTGCTTGTACGTCTGGGCTCCTGCAACAGCTCTGCCTGTACAACAGGATTTCATCCCACCAAAGATGTTTGTAATATGGATCAGAAAACATTTCTTGCAGAGGCTCAGAAATATCCCCACCAGTGTGACCTCGAACACCAGAACCGTTCCTATTGAGATCAGCGTTCAGATGAAAAATCAAGTTCAATTACTGTGTGTTCACAGTTTTAAACTTATGTCTCAATTATGTCAAACATTTCTGCTGTAAATATCTTATAATAAGACATAATTAAAACAGAGGACAGCATATATAACTTCCCTTCAGATTCAAAATAGCATTAATGAATTTAATTAAATACAGTAAAAGTAATATGTTTGTCATATTTGAAGTTCAGGCTAAATCCCACTAAATGGCACAATGTCGCACCCTGCTGGTGAAAACCTGTAACTGCAGCGCCCCTTTCTATGAGTGGTATAAACTGTAATGCAGGAAGTTTCAGCTGTGTGTAGTGAACGTGGTGGTCTGCTGTGTAGACTGCTCTACTGCTTTCAAGACACATCACTTATCAATATAGTATATATATGTTTTCTTTATGTTATTAAAAAAATAAATAAAACTAAGATAAAGACCAGAATGCTAAAGACACCACTGCCCACCTTTTGTGTGGTCAAATGCATGTTGTAGCACGACACTTCCTTTTAGTTCTCAGGTGGCGCTTCACATGCATGCCACGGCGCCAGTGTGTTTTTGTCTCTCATTCCTGGCAGCATTAACAAAAAGCGCTACAATAAATCAATAAAATGAGATGATGATAATGACAGAACAGTAGGAAGTTTACTTGCACAGACGTAAATAAAATCCTAATTAAAATCGTCAAAAGTGGACACGTTAAGCAGCATCTCAACAAACGGGATGCAGCTGGAAGTTATTTCGTGTGAGCTTCCACATTTTATGGTCTTAGATTATTAACTGCCAGTTATTCTTAGGGCTGTAGCGATTCACTAATCTCGCGATACGATACGTGATATTCGGCTCACGATACAATATATATCGATATTAATTTTACAATACATTTACATCATTTTCCGAAAGATTTTAAAGGGACAAAGTGATTTTGGTGACATCTTGTGAGTGTTCCAATGACTTTGTTTGAATTAATTGAACTGAAAGCATCAATTACACATTATATGGCTGACAGGCAGCTTGCAAATGCTGGACAAAATGAATAAAAGATTTGTTGAGAAAAATAGTTTCATTTATTTAAACAGTGCAAATTGTTGCTTGCGAAGCTTTGTTGTTGCTTGCAAACACGGGGGTTTTGAAAGAAGCTTAGAATATCGACACCAGCGGCTGAAAAATCGATACTCGATAAAATATCGATATTAGGGGTGCACGATAACTATCAGGAAATTATGATGTCATCCCGATAAGTCCGATATCACAACGATTGGCCCCGATAACATATATTTTTTTGTCAACACAGCAGTGCCTCGCTCCCTCTGAGTCTTAAATGACCGGCAGTGAATGTTATGTTCAAGTGACGTCGGCATAATCAGAAAAATGACTTTCTCAATCAGGAAAATCAAGAATACCCCCTCATGCCAGAAAACAACTAGTTAACTCTTTCATAATTTTGGTAGTTGCTGACTTGAATCGATATTCGCAGTATTTCACCTCATGTTACACATAAAAAAGAAAAAAAAATAGAAAAGGCTGAAAGAACGACTAGCTAATAAGGGAAAGTCGGAATTTACGTTACACCTTGAATGCAGCCTGCAGCACAGCGTGCTGATCACAACAAACATGGCGGCGTGGAACTTCGTTAAAGTTTCAGAAGAAGATAGTTTGGTGGTTATTTGTGACGAATCCTCTGAG
Source organism: Hirundichthys speculiger (assembly GCA_018398805.1). NCBI lineage: Eukaryota > Metazoa > Chordata > Actinopteri > Beloniformes > Exocoetidae > Hirundichthys > Hirundichthys speculiger. The sequence continues at coordinate 2,768,443 of JAGFBZ010001678.1, forward strand.
CGAATTCTACGAGGAGGGAAGCACAAGCTTTAATACGTCAAACCCCATCAGCCAGCTACAGTATAACAATCCCTTTCATGGAGTTTTGAAATTGCGCTAACGTGAGCTAATGCTAACGTGTGCAAACCAGCAGCAGTCTCCCCTCCTCTCTCATTCATCTCTCTCATCTAAAGCTTCCATGAGACAAAAAAAAAAAAAAAAAATTACTGAACCTCATTTACTTTAATTAAAGGTATTAATTTAAATGGAACCACAAGTCAAAATCCTTTAAATGTTAATCCTTTTCAGTTTGTAATTTTGATGCATGTATTTCCATCCATTCAAGGAGCCTTTTTTTTAATTTATAAGCAAGTAATGTTGATGTGAGATATCAAATAGGTTTGTTTGATAGCTTTACGAAAATGTTTGAGAGGCTTGACAGTAGTTTTTCAATAGAAAAAATAAATAACTGTTTATTTAAAGAGTCCAAACTATTTTTGATTTTGTAATAATCTTAGGTATATGTGTGTGTTATCGGTTTCAGCCTTTAGGAGCTGAAAGTTATCGGTTATGGGTTTTAAAAAACAGTTATTGTGCATCCCTAATCGATATATATCGCAGAATCGATAAAAACGTTCAGCTCTAGTTATTTTAACGTGATCAGTGTTTCAGGGAGCCCTATTAAGTATAGTTAACTGACTAACTTCTCGCTAATTAGTTTAAGGACAAAAGTACTACAATGAAAAATCTTCAAAGATTTTTCAGCCTAATGTGTTATCAACACTGGTAACAGGATAAAATATGTAGACAGAGTAATTTAAATGCTAAGACAAGCATGACAGATCTTGGTTGCCGTTATCAGACACACCTCTGCGTCATACAGGAGGTCAGACTAAAGGACAGCTGCACCAAGAAGCTGATGGAAATTTAGCATGAAAGTCAGCAGGCGACACAAGAAGTCGAGGCTCAGTCTTTTCATAAAAGGGTCGTTGGCCGTTGTAAAAAAAGAAATGAAAAAAAAAAAAAATCCACCCAGCATGTGCTGGTTTCAAACCCTCCAGTTAGACCCTGCGTTTTTTCTCTCTTTTAGATGAAAGTTTGGGTTCCTTTCTGTTTCTGGTCTGTTTTGGATGTGAAAGTTTGAGCTGAGATAAAGTTTCATCTCTCACTTTCAGGTCTAAGGCCAACTCCTTCTTCTTGGATAAGTTCAAAAGTCTCGGCTGCCTTCTGTTCAGTCAAATTTGAAATAAAAATGCCACAAGCCGCATGTTTAGGCTTTCAAAACACTGTGGATCATTATCTTTTAATCTCACTTACCTCAGTTGACTTCTTTTTCCAATTTTGCATTGAGGTGTGAGCTTTCTCTCTTTTTCTCACTATGAGATTCAGGGGAAAGTGGTAGCGAGATAAGCATCTGAAGTTTTGCCAGATTAGCATCTGATGTTTTGCCAGTTTAAAGCCCTTGGGTTTTTCTGCACATTTGTCCGAAACCTTCTCACCGTCACGCAGTCGGCGAGCAGTTTTGACAGTTACAGACCAACAACGCACCGAGCAAAAACTTTGCAAATCATCTCCAGCCCTTTGGGAATTTTCCCAAACTATCACATAACCTAGAATAATAGTCAAAAATGGGAACAATTAAATAGAAATTATAATCATTACTAAGGATGCTGTGTCGCCAGAAGAGCCTGCAGCACATGCAGACGCGTTAACACTTTTTTATTTGATAGTATGCGTGGTAAAATTGAAGTTAAAGCTGTTAAATTGTTAACTTTTACTTTTCAATAAATGTTTGTTTAAACTTGAGACCTGTAATATTTGTTATCATTGTGTCATTTTTTTTTTAATGTAAATTGAGGGAGCAAAAGCAGTATCGGACACATATATATATATGTAAGCCCAAGAAAATCGGCAGTCCATAATCGATTAAAAAATCCATATCGGTCGATCGCTGAATCATTACATCAGAATATTATTTGTGAATATCAATTGTGCTAAATACACAGATAGATTTTTTTACTTATTTGGGTAATCTGTCACCCAGTGTCAGATTGTGTATTTTAAATACACAAGAATAGGGGTGTGAAAATAAATTGATTTGCCAAGATATTGCGATTTTCGGCCACCCAATATAATATCAATTTTTCAGCTCCTAATATCAATTTTTTTAGGAAATGTATGTATGTTGTAATGGTTACTTAAATGTGTAAAATCACTAATAATAAACACTAAATAGGTTGTTTTGAAGCAAATAGTTTTGACTCAATTTGATATTAACTGAATAGAATATCGCAGTATATCGTGATATTGAGATATCATGATAATATCGTATAGTGACGTCAGTATCATGATATATATCGTATTGTGAGGTACTTGCCAATACTCACCCCTACACAAGAGACACTGCTGCAGCAGAGACAGATTAATTTCCATCAACACCACCTAGCAGTATAAAATGATTCTCCAGTAGCCCTAAAATAAATAACTCAATCAATAAATCAATTATGTATCTGTCTATCTATATATCTACTAGGGTGTGAAAAAAAAATCGATTTGGCAATATATCACGATTATCAGCTGCCCAATATAATATCGATTTTTCAGCTCCTAATATCAATTTTTTTTCGATTTTTTCAAAAACACTAATAATAAATAAATAGCTTGTTTTGAAGCAAATAGTTTTGACTCAATTTGTCCTCTGAATGATCAATATCATCTGATGAACATATACAACAACGTGATTTTTCATCTCTACTTTTAATTTTGATATTAACTGGGTAGAACATCGCAATATATCGTGATAATATCGTATCGTGACCCAAGTATCATGATACATATTGTATTGCGAGGTCCTTGCCAATACTCACCCCTACTATCTACGCACAAATCTGTAACTGGACACCAGCAACACATTCAAAGAAAAGAAAAGGGCTAATTTCTACAAACTCAACATCTGTTGAGCAGCTAGAGTCCTGAGGAGACAAGACTGTGACAACATTCCTCTCCTAAAACCCTAACAACTAGTCTCCTCATGTTCCAGGCCTTTACAGACACTTGTTAACAGAAGAGGAGATGCTACACGATGGTTAACATCATCCTGTTCCATTTTCTTCAAGATGTGCTGCTGCCATCAAAGTCAAAATGAGCTGATATTTTCCATGAAATTGTAAAATGTCTCACTTTCAACATTTGATATGTTCTAATGGGAATAAAATATGGGTTCATGAGATTTCTTTTTTTTTTTTAACACGGTCATCAAACTTTCTTGGAAGTGGGATGGTAGTCTTGATAATCACTTTGACCTGTAGCAATCCTAGGAAACCTATGCTGCTTTTTGGGTTTGACTTTTTAAAGATGATCATAAGTTTTAAAGAAACCCCAAATGTATCCCCTCCATATAAACTGTAAGCATGGATGACTCCTCACAACACGTGTGTGTATATAAACCATGAGTAAATCTGTGTGTGGGTGGGTGAGCTGCAGAGGAAACATGTTTGGATCTGGGTGTTAATTAGCGCATGTACGAGTGCAGGACTGCATGTGTGAGCTTTCTTCTTTAACATGTGCACGCCCTCACCATTCTGCAGGCCCATCCACAGCTGTTTATGGTCTTTCTTCTGCATGTCGTTGACAACTTGACTCTTGTGCTTCAGGGCGTCAGCCTCCTTGATGCTGGACATGAAGTGTGCCTCGATCACGGAGTTGGAGGGGCAGTGGAGCAGGTCGTGATCTGGAAAGTTCTGGCACACATTCACAAGCAGACACTTTATTTCAACCTGGATTAATGCTGGCCACCAAAGAGAGGGAGAAATCTAGAACTAAATGGTGCAAATTTTGTCAAGTAAACCAATGTTTACATTCATTTTGTCTCACGTTTGTGTCCAACTGGTCTGTTTACCTCCCACATAGTCCTTTTCCTTCACTAACTGGTCTTTCTTCTCTATGTCCAGTGCTTTTAACTGGGATTTTTAAGCACTTTCTGTTCTTGCTGGAAATACATTGGACTCAAGCCCAGAGACTGAACCCAATATTATAAATTCGTTATACGTTCGCTAAACTAAATATATTGAGTAACAGCTTGATTCAGAGCTGTTACTGTGGTTTTCTGTATTTCAGTCATCATTGGCTCTTACCTTAAAGTGCACAGTGATGCTCCAGGGTAAGACAGTGTTGGACGCATGGAGGTCAAACAGCACTCCGATTGGATAGTGCCTTGAGCCCAGGAAATGGAAACAGAAGACTGAGTTAATGGGGGAAACGTTTGTGCCATGAGTTCAGCATCACAGTGAACAGTTGGGGTGAGTGACTAGTTTTACTCAGCTGAACATATTTCATCTTATCCACAGCGTTAATTGTTTTATCACAATTAAGATGACAATAAATGTTCCTTCTGTATATCCATCCATTTTCTATACCCGTTTTATCCTTGAAGGGTTCCTTCTGTATAATTAATTAGAATTTATAAAACAGTTAATTGTATTGCAACCAACCTTTTGCATAAAACAAAATTTTATCAGTAACAACTAACAATTTTTCAAAGTGGCACTAAACAGAATTGTTAGTTTTTTTTTTCTGGCATCGTCCAGCCTTCAGTACTTGAGGATGAAGTTTAGATTTTATTCAGAGATATATCTTTTGTCTTTTAGTGGAATTAGAATCTCAGTGTTTCATTTGGCAGAAATTTTGTTAAGGACATTTTGCTTTCCCACAGCCTGTTTGTAAGACATTTGAATCAGACAGATTTAATAAAACACTTCTTCAATTTGCACCAATTAAGAAAAATTGGAAATTCAAACCAGTAAAAGACTGATGTTGGTATTTGTGCATGACACATATTATTTTATTGGTATCACCTGTTGATTTTCTCAAATATGACAGGGAATATTTGCAATTTCTTCATTTTTGATGCCACAGTGACACCTTGTGGCTGAAATGTGTGTGTGCGTTCTGTTAAACATCAGTCAGATGAGAAGAAAAGCCAACTGTGACAAAAATAAACTGTATATTCTCTGGTTTCTGACAGTGAATTCCGTTATGAACACGCCACCACCTAAATTCTACAACCAACAATGAGCAATTTTCCTGATCTGAGTCAGAATAAAATTATCTTATTTGACGATTCTTTAGCTTTAATCGGAAAAAAGAGAATGATGATTCTAGTATGAAAAACGCACTGAGTCACTCTCCTCATTTGTTTATGAGCTACATAGTACAGTCACAGGATAAGAAACACATCAACTGACAGATTTGTGAACTCACTGAGCCCTAACTTGTACTCAACCCCATTTCCCCCGACAACATCAGCAGAATAAGTTCATCCTGCAGTCACTCTCTCACCATTTGAGGGGTGTTCCTTCGTACTCAAACCACATCTCCTCCACTTCCTCTGGCCTCATCACTTTGAGGAAATGTTTTTTCACCTTGTCGGTAACCAGAGGCAGGTAGCTCACTCTGGGCAGCAGCAGCTGGTGAAGTCAACAGGATAGAGAGAGACAAGACTTCAATCAAAACATCTGAGCTCCAGGGACACTTCAGGCAAAAGTCTGTGTTCTTCTATTACTGCCTGGAAATGAACAAATATGCTGATATGCTTCCAGTGTGTGTCTTCATTTCTGCTTGCATATTCACATCCTAATTCCACAATTTTGTGAAATACCCTGTGAAGTACAACACAGGGGTAAAGCCTGGAAAAGGGGCTGCGAAAACATTTACCAACTTCTTCTATAGTCTAGTTATCAGTTTAGGACGCCCAATCTGCATTAGTAGAATAATCCTTAAAAAAATGAGCACAGGAGAGGCAGGGTCAACTCCCAGTAAAGTATATAAATACAGTGCATGTAAACTTCTGGTTTCTACTGTATATAAACTGAAATAGACAGTTTCAAAACAGAAATAGGAAGAGGAAAAAGGTAAAAGCACATTGCCTGACAAGCTGCATTGTCTCCCAACCACTAGTTAGCAAAAGCAATTCTCACACTGGTGAAAAATGTACATAATAGGGGGATACAATATTACACCGATTAACTGGGTGACAATTCTGTTTGCCGATATCAGTCTTCCACAATTTGATTCAGAAGCTACATATCAATTAGAGATGATATCCATGTCATAATGTTAACTGAATACAACCACTTCCATTTATATAAAAATTGCAGTAAGTAATTAAAATATAATTTTATGTTTTGTTTTTTCTTGGTTCTACTAGACAGTAAAATGGCAAGCAATCAAGACCACATGACATCATGCGTTAAAGAGGATATATGATTGACATTTTCATTTTGTATTGATGCTACTGGGTTGTTCATCATTAAATCGACATTATAGATGCAGATTGATGGATCGTTGTAACCTGAGCACATAGCCAAATATATATATATATATATATATATATATATATATTATATATCATATATATATACATACAAATATAGATAGATATATATATAAATATATATATACAGTCATGGAAAAACTTATTAGACCACCCTTGTTTTCTTCAGTTTCTTGTTCATTTTAATGCCTGGTACAACTAAAGGTACATTTGTTTGGACAAACATAACGATAACCACAAAGATTGCTCATAAGAGTTTTATTTAAGAGCTGATATCTTACCATTTCCATGGTTTTCTTGATTATAACCTAAACCACTTAAGTTTTTACATCAATAGCTATGGCGTTGTACTGCCAAAAACACTGCTTTTTATGCATTCAGTGTTTTCTTTTCTGTCTGTTTTAGTCACATGATGACGTTTAGTGGTACCAGGTATTAAAATGAACAAGAAAGTGAAGAAAAAATGGTGGTCTAATAATTTTTTCCATGACTGTATATATTAATGACCATTTCTTAGAGTATTGCTGTTTTCTTAACATATTCTGTGACAACCTTTTCCCTTGCAAGATGAGCTGTAGGTTAAGCAGAGTTTCCGATGTGCACAGAGGCGAATATCAAAATCGAAAGGTTAGAAAGGATGTGAGATTAGAGAATAACCGTTGTACCTACATAGTAGGGCTCTGCCTCTCTCTCGGTGACCTCATCCGGGTTCAGCGTGAAGCAGGTGGGGATGCGGCCGAACCAAACGTCTCGCAGTACGTCCTTGTCATCTGCCATGCTGCCGGCTTTCCCAGAGGCACATAAAGAATAAATTAAAGAATAAAGAATAAAGGCCTGAGTCCAAAGGCTGACAGCTCCCTGAGGTCAGAAACAGACAGACAGACAGACAAGTTATGTTAAAACTTTCAGCATCACAATCACAATTAAGCCTCATTCAGGTGAGCAGAGCGAGGTAAGACAGCAGCACCCCGACTCAAGTTACCCAGCTTTAGGTATCTGAGGCATACCCATCGCAGGCTGTGAGCTGAGTTATTACTAAGTCATAGAGGAAGGGACTTTAAACTATAAAACTACGCAACTGTGGAGCCTAAACTGACGTTAGCCTGGGAGCTAGGTATGCTAACGTTGCTAGTGGAAATTTAAGAAAATAGTGAGTTTTAGTTGAGTAATGTTTCACTTATTAGTGTTTCAGTTACTGTGCATTTATTGTACCCGAGTAGAGGGTTATTTTAAAAATCAGAAAGCCTTACTTGTTCTCGATGTTTTGTGGTCAGCTTGAATGGAGGAAGGGCCCTCTGTGTTGTTGGTGTGCTGTCATTCCCTCTGCTGTGCCTGTCACCGCCAGCGTTCCCAACTCTCGCGAGAAGAATGGGCAATCCCGGTTATGAACGAGCTAAAAAAAAAAAGTATTATATTTTAATAATATACATGCAATTATTGTGGCATGTTACGGGCGAAAAGTTAACTTCGACGTGTTACCAACTTATCAAACTCAAAATACTAAGAATTTTGAAATATTTTTTAATTAAATTTTTTTGCTTTTACAGAAAATTCAATCGCAATAAGATTTTTATTTCTTTTTTGGTCAAAGAACAGGCACACTCATCTACCACAAGCAAACACATGTGGCAACATAATTATAATCATGATAATGTAAAATACTATTAAATTATGAGTAAACTATGTGTGTTATAAGTTATAGTACGTGTTGAAGAAACCTTGCAGGTTGCTATATTTACATGTTGTTAATTTATAGAAAATACCGTTTCACAGCACTGTCAACCCAAGCTTGTATTTAAAAACGTATTATAACTATACAGCACAGTCTATTGTGAACGCATTCTGACTGAAGGCACAAGAAACTGAAACAGGCTTTTTCATATGTATTTATTTTCTTTTTTTTTAGTATGTAAAAAATTATAACTAACATATTTCATTTTCTTTAATATGTTATTTATCCTTTTTCTGTTTTCTTGCATAAAAATTGGAGGTGTGATTTTTTTTCTCTCTCTCTTACAAACGGATAAAATGTTGTATGTCACTGTTCTTCATACTCTTTAACTTTGTATTGTTATACATTGGAAATAAAAAACACACACAAAAAAAAACAGGATTGGTTCACATGGAGGATTTTAGGAGGAAGTTACAGTGCTGATTCGTAAGAGACTGAGCAGACAGTAGGGGTGACCGTTTCCAGTTATTTCTATTTGAAATGAAATGAAATGAAATGAATGAAATAAAAATGAAAAATATTTCAGTGCAATGCCAACCACTAGTGTCCCGATATCAATATACCGGGATACATCAATACCGATATTTTTAAAGGTCGTGTTGTTTACACAACTCAAGAATACACATAGAATTCTCATTATCAAATCATTATTATTTACCCAATAAATAATAACTCCATACTATGCAATGTTTAATAATCTGCCACTGAGATTATCTGACACTTTAGTGTCAGTTAATTTGGGTGAATGTAAAAAGAAAAAGTCTTTTATCATATGCTGTCTATCAAGCAGACATATTTTCTTAAAAATAAAAATACAAAATAAAAACAAACCGTATTATAAGCGGAACTCGCGACTCCGTCACCGGAAAACAGCTACATGAAAACAGCGACTCCTGGTGGCGACGCCGGGATGCGTCATCAGTTTACCTTGTAGGATATTGTTGGGCACCTCTTCAGCTCACTTGCTTCGAGAATGGAGAAAAAACAGGAAACGGACAGCCTTGAAATGCGTCTTCAGGCGCTGGAGAACCGCGTATACGGCGAGAGAAGGAACAAAAGTGGGAAACCCACCAAGGTTTGTTCGTGATATCCGCTGCCTGGAGGGCTAGCTGTTAGCCTAGCACAGCATAGCGATGATGGTTCTGTCACCGGCTTCCAAATCAACGCCCTTCTTGTTTCACACACAGCAGCTCCACAAAACCATATACGCCAGGCGTTCACTTCAGTCTGACTTTAAAGCCCAGATTGTCTCTTTTTTCAGGTTAATTCCGGCAGTCGTTCGCTAAGTAATTATCTTGGATTAGCATTTAAAAATACAGTCAGTTGGTAAACTATAAATCTGTGCATCAATGAAGGAGCTTTTATTTTTATATTCCGTTCAGTTAGTTTAGTGTTTACATTTAGTGTACTTATTTTCCTATTTCTAAATTGTATTTTTCATATTGCTGTAGAATTGCTTTGAATTATGTTTGCATTTAATGTTTAGTTTATGATAGTTTGTTCAGGGTTTGGCTCTATTTATTTGTTTAGTATTTGTTTCCTATTTGGGTTGGATATTTATTACTATTTCTTTTCTATAAAGGTTCGTCTCATTTTCAAGAGAGACCTGCTTTACACACACACACTAAAAAAAAACTACATTTAGTTAAAAAAAAATGACATTGGCATCAAAGTATAGAAATAAGAAGTCCAAGTAGACCAGATTCACCTGGGTAAGAGAGGCAACATATCGGGCTAATGTTGGATTTCTTGTTTGCCTGGAATAAATAATCACAGCTATGCCTTTTTTTCAAGCACAATGATTTTGTAGGCCTCATAAACCAGAACCCAATTATCATTCATAATTATTTGAGTTTTGTTTGAGCTAAATTTAGTCACGTTTGAGTTGTTTTTTTCCTTAAACAAATGCTAAACTTTATGATTAATATGAAAGTCTCACCCAAATGAACAGTAGTTGGTACTTTTTTTTATAATGCTTCTTGCCAGAAGGGGATGTTTTGTCAGCACATGTGATATGAATAAGCACTTTTCACATGGACAGAGGCTCTGAAGTCGGGTGGTTTCCTGGTGGATGGTTTAATCCCAGGATCCTGAAACTGTGACACATCCATGCTTATGCTTTTTCTTTCTTTTTTTTTTTAACCTGTTGCCTGATATTTACACGGATCAAATCACAAAAGATTACTTAATTTCCCTTTGAGAATTGATCAAGTAATATTGAATTGAATTGAATTGAATCAAGCATAGAAGCTGAAGGGTTTTAAGTACTCGGGGTCAACGGTCCAGTGCAACCGAGAGTGTGGAAAAGCAGGTTAGACCAGCCAGACTGAGATGGTTTGGACATGTACAGAGGAGGGATTGTGAATGTATCCAGTAGAAGATGATGAGGTTGGGACTGGCAGGCAGGAGGCTCTAGAGCAGGGGTGTCCAAACTCGGTCCTGGAGGGCCGCTGTCCTGCATGTTTTAGATGTTTCCGGAGCACAACACTCCTGATTCAGTTGAATAAATCACCATCAGCTTGTCATCCAGCTCTGCACAAGTCTGTAACGGTCCGTTCATTTGGAATCAGGTGTGCTGAAGCAGGGAAACATCTAAGACATGCAGGACAGCGGCCCTCCAGGACCGAGTTTGGACACCCCTGGCCCAGAGGAAGACCAGAGAGGAGATTTATGGCAAAGAATCTGAGGTCCACAGACAGTAATCTGATGGGACCCGTCCTGCATCTGTGGGAACCAGTCCCCTTCTGCAAAGACCCAACCACACAACCCAGGCTGCCCAAAAGATCTATTGATAACATCCCAGTACCAGACACTCCAGTATAGCCCTCAGATGTTCTTTCTCCTCACTGGTCAGAGCTCTTTTGAGAGCACAAGGACGATTAGCTCATAACTACGTGGGTAGTCATTAGTGCTGGGCAATATGACGATACATATCATGGGGACGATAGAAAAGTGTGTATCGTGCCATTTCTCTTCTATCGTTTCTATCGTTTCTAACCTAATTTTATCAATTATTACAGCAAATATGTAATTAAATAACCTGCAACGATAAATTTGATAGAATCATATCTACTTCTACAAAGTAGCCTTTTATGTTTGCACTTTTATTCATGGTTAATGCCTTAAACAGAGTTCTCTTCAACCCTGGTGTTTACTTTAGGACACTTTATATTGGTTTGCAAACTTTGCACTACAAGGTTACAGATTTCAGAAAGTTGAAAAATAATTTGTGTTTATTTTTTATAGCTGAACTTCAGTGCAAAAATGTGTTTTTCCTCTCAGAAACTGTTGTGCACTTTAAAAAAATGTGAAAGCTACTGTACCTCTGTACCTACCTGTTTTTCCTGCACTAAAATGTATGTTTGTGACAGTTCAGCTAAATGTCCTTTCAAAATAAAGTTGAAAAGTAAGCAATGAAATTTTTGTCAAACTTTTCAGAGAATAACTGAAAACATACTTTATTATGGTATATCGTGATATATATCGTTATCGTGATATAAAATAGTCCATATCGTGATATATGATTTTTTCCATATCGCCCAGCACTAGTAGTCATAATGTTACGCTTGACTGGTGCAAATGTGTTACATCTAACCGCTGGTAAAATATCGTCATTTTCTTCTCAGAAAGGCCCCTCAAGTACTTGAAAGAGCGAAATGCCGTGTGTGGTCTGCCTACTCCTTGTTTTTCATGTTTCTTTTAGGGGCCTAAACTTACAGTCTTTGAAAAGCATGGCCCAGTGCAGACATGTGCACTGATTGGACTGCCATTTATTTCTATTGTGTTGTTTCCTTCAGTAGCTGAACATGTCCACTTGTGAGATTTGTTTTTTACACTTTAGGTTAAACATGGTAATATAGGACAAAAAGGCTGCTCTGATACTAATGCATTCATATTTGACTTTCCTGTACCTTTTCTAGTCCCAGACATTTACCTAAACAATGTCTTTTATTCTGTAGTGTACAGACTCTGTGACCAGGATTCAAGCCGGTCTGACCAACACGGCCAACAAAAGAGAGCGAGTAAAGATCCTGCACAAAAAGAGTAAGTCTTGTCAGTCCTGTTTATTGTATCTATATGTGGAATTGCGGAAATTACTTCAGATGTTTTTATGTGCTATGTTTTGAATTGAATCATTTTATTTCCTGTTACTTTGATGGAAAGATGAGCAGAACCACAGCCCAATGAGGAGGCAGAAAAGAAACTGTGCAATGATGTTGCAGTTAAAAAAATGCAGTCATCGTTTATGCATGTTGATAATTATGTAGCAACAATATAATTTAAATCATTGTCATTTAAGTGACAGGTAAACATTAAAAGCACAAACATTTTCAGGTGAGATGCACAAAGAGCAGTGGTGAGGTCTCAAATTGAGGAACTATTTTCAGGAGTTGTTCTTGTTACATTTAGTCTTTATTTGTCAAAGTTCTGATCATTTTTTTTCGATGTGTGTGTTGCAGTTGAGGACCTGATGAAGTACCTGGACCCCCAGTTCACTGACCACATCGCTGTCCCCGATGCTATGAAGCTGGAGTTCATCCTTGCTGGTGAGGGCCAGCAAGTCAAATTAAAGCAACACAAAGGAACTTGTGTAATTTTTAACCCAGAGACACCAATTATCAATTGTCAATCAAAAATTATAAAAAAAAAATTAAAAAGTAACATTTTATTCTTGTTTTTTGTTTTTAAAACTAACACAAAAAAAAAAAAAAAAAATCAAAAATGCCAGTTTATTTTTTTTAGATTTCAAATTTAGACTTGGATCAAAAATACTAAATGAAAAAATGGGCCACAGGACTGAATTTGTTTTATAATGGAGGACTGGACTTTCTGTTGTCGTTACACATCTGTGCCACTAGATGGAGCCGCACTGCAGTAACCAGCTAGAGAACAGCAGGACAGTGAACACATGGAGCAGATCTGATGGAACATGGAGGAATGACGCAAAAGTTTTGTTGCAGTCCAGAATTTTTTTTTCAGACAGATTTGTTAATATTGCTACCTGAATTGCTACCCGAACCGTAAAGTTCACTGATTTTTAGCCGTTCTCCATGTCTGTTTTAGCTTTTTTGCATGTTTACCTGCTAATTGTCTTCCGGTTCCGCAGCAGCCAGTAACAGACTTTTCAAAACAAAAGCATGTGAGCAACATGTGTTAACGCGCGATAAGATAATGAGTTAACGCGATAATAATGCGTTAACTTGGCCAGCCCTAATATAAAGATAAGATAAAGTAATATACTTAATAATATAGTATAAGTTTTTATTTTTGAAAAATTTGTTCAACATTTGTCAGCCATCAGCGATGTTGGTGAGCGTCCTTGACGAGTCTTTGAGTTGTTCAGACATGAGGATCTAGTGCTGTTGGCTTCCCACTGATGTGCTGCCAAACTCTGTGACTGGAAAATAGGGTCAACAATTGTCTTGTCTGAAAGACCCCTAAGTAAATTAGTTCAGTTCATTCACGCAAAAGAATGATTCTAACAAATCGTTCTGGACAGACACATTACATTTTTTTTATGCAAACCCTTTTGTGAGATAAAATAATGCAGGAAGCCGACTGTGTTATTCTTATATTTAATGTTATGCGTGTGCAGTGTATTTATTCAGTTTCTTTCTGTGCAGAGGAGGACTTCTTGCTTTCTCAAGCTGCTTTGCTTGAGGAAGTCCACACCATGCAGCCGCTGCTGGACAGCACCTATATCAGAGGTTTGATCTTGAAGTATCAGTCATTGATAACTTCCTGAATGAATATTTCTGAATGTACTGTATGTATAGATGTGCAACATACTGTGTCTTTTCTCCGTCTGTCTTGTCAGCTGTCTGTTTTTGTTGTTTGCAGACGTACCTGAACATGCGACCAAGCTGCAGCGACTGTCACAAATTCACATGAAAGAGCAGGTATCCCACTCTCTTAATCACCTCATCTGCCTCTTTTGATCTGCCTTTGCAGGTTTTATTTATTCAGTGTGTTTATCTCTCAGGATCAAACTGAGACTCAGTCACAGGAAGTAAAGAAGCTCTTTGAAGAATACAACAAAATGGTACCGTTACATTTCTCTATGTGCAACATTAACTTCTTCTAATTTTGATAACAAAATTAATAAAGAGACAAATCATGATTTCATACTATGTCATTTCTAAAGATAAAAACTAATTTTGTCCTAATGACAATAACTACTACTGGAACTGACATCTGATATCTGATTGCCAGATGTTGCTGCTGTCCAAGCAGTTCACCCAGTGGGACGAGACCCTGAGAAAGATGGAGGAGGCCAAAGGAATCCGACCTGTGGAGTAGTTACTGTCGTCATAGAGATGAGGAAAGAGATGAAGAAGACGACTCAACTGTAACGGAAACGTCTGAATCCAACATGTCTCATCATTATTATTATTATTATGTCGTGTATTGACTGCAGTTAAAGTTAAAAGAAAAATGTTGCAATATTTTCCTTTTTTTCATTAGTGTGTGTGTGTGGGGGGGAGAATCAACCTCAACTGAGACGTTAAAGAGGATTTGTTGTAAATTTAGCCGTGGGCTTGTATTTGGTGTCTTACCTGCAGTAGACGGTGTAAATCACAGCGTTCTCAGTTTGGAGAAGCAGGAAGGAGGGCTGACGGGTGAGCCGAGGTAGTTGCTGCTTGGAGCAGATGCACCAGAAGAGTGAATGTGGTTTCAGTGAATGCTATCTTGTGGATTTTACTTTACAGACGTTTTGTTTTGCATTTCTTCAGTAAAGAAAATATAATGACAGTGTTAACAGCCGCCTGATGCCAAAGATTGGTTCTTCTGTTGTTAATGAGTTAAATCTGTCCCAATTCTCCAAACAAACATTGCACTGAGTCCTGTCTACTGCAGCTAAGGCATTTAACACTTATATTTCAGTAACCCCCCCCAACACACACACACACAGGACACTCACAGAAACACAGTCACATAATTGAATCTGTATCTGTGGGGGAAAAATGCAGAACTGGTGGAAATGAATCATTTGAGCTTTGATCCATCATCTTGAAAACTACATTCCCTTCAAATGATCTGTAGCTCAGTTCTTTGTCATCACATAATAAAAGCTTTATGTCAATTTATAGTAACCTGTAATGCATTCCAACGTTGCAAATAACTCAAATGACTTATCCTGCAGTTTGCTTGTTTACATACACACTACACTTTTGTTTTAAGCTTAATTTTTATTTAAATGCCTCTTGACATAACATGCAAAACTTTGACTTATATAGTTTTAGGTGTTTCCGGATGTTTAATTTGAAAAGCAGCAAGAAAACAGTTGATTCAGTGATTATTCCTTTCATTAAATATTTCTCTGTTAATTGTTCTAACGTGCTGCATCCTTTTATTATAAAAACAGTTTAGAATAACACAAATTTCCGAGGATCTGTGCTTTAATGCGGATGATCTCCAGGTGGCTACAGGTTGATGTTGCACAGTCCAGCAGGGTTTACTGGGAGCGACGCAAGTCTTTGGCGCTGGGATGTGGAAGGCACTCCAGTCTGTTCTTGAGGTACTTCCGCAAATGCTTTTTGTCCAGTTTTTCAAAGGTAAATACAAGCCTCTCAGCAGACATGTTGAGCTGTGAACCAAACAGAAGTCATTAGGTGTCCTCTGACCTGACTGGGGAGTATATATGAAACAAAACTTAAAGGTGGGGTAGGTGTTGTTTGAAAAACGGTTCCACCAATCCAACTCAAGTGAGATTTTGAAAATATACACTCCCTCCCTCCTCCCAAAGGCTCCGCCTCCTCGTCAGCTCACCCCTCGAAACCACGCCTTCACACGATTCACGACTACATGAACCGCAGGGAGGGAGGGAGGGGTGGGTGGGAGTGCATTGATATTTGATGGACATATTAGGCAGCCAATAAAAGTAATGATGATCACTATTAGAGTTTTTCTCTGATTATACCCTCTAGACCGGACCAAAACGTTTCGTTTTTTTTTTGCAAACATTTTATTTCAGTGGGTGCAATGGGAATGTGAAAAGGTTTTCAGGCAATATTGTAAAAAAGTGCTGCAAAAAAAGAACACCTACCCCACCTTTAACTGGTGGTAACAGTAGCTAACAGTAGTGTTGTGTTTGGTGTAGCCAACACCATACAGGGATGCAGAACTTTAGGGCAGTGATTCCCAAAGTGTGGGCTGCGAGAGCCCCTGGTGGACTGTTGTGGTACTGCAGGTGGACCGTGAAAGGTCATCAAAATGAAATATGTTTTTAAATCCTCTATCTTTTTTTTTTTTTTAATGTTTTTAATTACTTTAAAATTTCCTGACATGATTTTAAAAGAAAAACATTAAGAAGTAATAAAACAAACCAGTTAAGTGTTATTCTACTGTTAGTTTAACTTCATATGACAAGTGTTATTTGTTGACCCCTTACATTAATATCGGAACAAATCTTCTGGTCCTGTATGTTGATCACAGTTCAAATTAAAGGTTTCGGTGGGCTGCAGAGATTATTCAAATTTCAAATTGGGCCTTAGTATTCTGAAGTTTGGGAATGGCTGCTTTAGGGGTTTGTTTCAGAAGTTAGAACATACAGAGCAAGATCATGTAGGATTTTATTTTTTTAATATGCATGGACAGGAATACAGTGATCCCTTTCCAATTGGCAAATAGTTATTCGCGGATTTTTCAGAAATAATATAATAAAAAAATCAAGAAAAAAATTGCAGAAACATCACAGGATGTTGTGCGTGTTCTCTCACAGCGAAGAAATGTGAGCCAGCCTGGCCCTTTTAAGAAGATAGCCTTATGGGTAATGTAGTGTGTGTGTCGTGGGACGGCAGAATGAAAACGTGGTTAGATGAAAAGTGTAGTGAGCATCAACAGCAGCCCAGCGTCTATAGATTTACATTCTCTGTTAACCGACAGGAGCCCAACAATACAACCTGTGTGATGTTACAAGTTCCTGCAGTGACAGAATAAAGTTCTCGTTCCATGCAGAGAAAACTGGACTGTTTCTTTTGTTGTTGTTAGCGTGTTAGCTGCTAATTATGAGCCAAAAATAGCACAATACCAGCGGTTTGTTTACTACGGTTCAGAGACCAGAGGCTGTGAAGGTAACAGAAAGACCACAGTTGAGCCTTTGTCTTGTTTCGCTGCAGTGCCTCGCCACTTTTTTGCAGTTTTTAAACATATTTTAAACACATTATTGAGGCTCGAGGGGCTCCAGCTCCAGCTGTATGTTGATCACAGTTGTGATTAAAGGTTTCGGCGGAGATTTTTCACATTTCAAATTGGGCCTTGGTATTGTGAAGTTTGGGAATGGCTGCTGTAGAGAGAAGCTGAAACGGAAATTACAGTTTTACATGGGCTGTCCCTTCAATGCTAATGTGAACCCTGGTTGGTTAAAGATTCAGAATTGGACTAATAGTTTTCGACAGTTAAAATGGATAAAATAATTGCTGTTTGTGGTGAGGTAGTATATGGGCAGTGACAATCATTTTGACAAATAATTGCTCGCAGCAACATTAAAAAAGAATTTAAAAAAGGAACTAAAATGAACTATTTAGTTCATTTTTTGAAATGGTGAACTGAAGTAGTTCATTTTAATTTCTGTGAAATATGAACTTAACTAGTTTGTGTAGAAAGTGAACTTGCCCAACACTAGCAGGGGGTCCCATCCAGATGACCTCCCACCAGTGTCCAGGAACCAAACATCACGCATATATGTTGAGTTACGGAACAAAAACAGCGACGTACCTGCAGAGCCACCCTCACTCCGTATCGCAAATACGTAGCGAAGTGTTCGCAGTTGTTGAGGAGCGAATTGTAAATCTCTCGTTTCCGGTACGTTTTGATGATGCGTCTGATGATGTCACCGTCGTCCGCTTTGCGGTACGTTTTTCCCGTCGAGGGATCTGTGTAGTCGTCCAGGTAGTTTTTCACCTCGACCTCGTGATGCTTTTTAAGTTTCGAAAACGTGTATGCGGGAATCCGCGCTGAAACGAAGTAAAAGCAGCAGGAGACGTCACAAGTTTAAATATCTATTTCATTTTTTTTATTGTTAATTTTCTTCAGTTTGTGTTTTTTTTTAATAACTTTATTAGCAAATCTTGCTATACAACAAACAACAAGGTATATAATGGTATGGCACAGCACATACAATAATGGAGTAAATTATAAAAATATATAGTATGAATAAGAAGTCCTAATATAGATAATCAAGGTAACAGTCATAATAATAATAATAATAATAATAAAGATGAGTAAGTAAATAAATAGAGAATAAAATAAATAAATAAACAATAACAATAAGGAAAGGTCAAGACAGTTATAAATAAAAGGTTAGTCAGAGGATACAGGGGAAAACTTTTCATAGTTGCTTAAAAAATATTGCTTTTTTTGTTGTTTATCAAATAAAGAGATTTAATGAGAGAATTTAATTCTAGTAGAAAAGGGCAAATTTAGGAGTAGCACCAGCAAATTTTTGTTTGTGAATAAAGAATTTAGCGCAAATAATGATAAAATTCATTAGGTGTTCAAGAGCACAATCTTTAGGATAATCAAAGTAACAAATAATATCTTTAATGTTAAGTAAATAGTTCTTCAGTTTGTGGGTTCACTCACCGACTCTGTGATATATGACCTCATCTGGCTTTTTACCACAAATGTCTAAGTCGCCCACGTAAATACCAAAGTGCTGAATGCGAAATCCTAGTGTGGACCTCGGTTTATAAGCAATTATGTCTCCAAATTGCAACTGTGAACAGAAGAAACTGAAAATGCATTAAAATGCAACTAACAGAACATTTGGAGAAAAATATGAGAATACTTTGAACATTATTATAACTGTAAATCTTTTTTTTAAGACTTATAAGCTATAATTATAATAAAGTGGTAGTATTTAGAACTGAATGAAGAACTCACTTCACTCATTTTGCGTCTTCACCTCCACCAAGATCACACTCTTCATTTTTTTTCAGCAGTCAGTGTTTGAGATGAACATCTCAGATGTGTGAAGATTCACATTTTTCCAGATAAAGCTGTTGCTCAAAATTCTGCAAAACTTAAATATCATCCATCAGACGTCATTAACGCCGCGGCCAAGACTCTAAACAGTTTAATCAAAGGATAAGGCAGTCTGGGGAGTTGGTCTTACCTTCATCAGTGAAACATCAGAGTCTTGCCTGAGACAAAGGAAATCAACTCCTTATATACACTGATGAACAATCCGGACTTGACCAGCCCTGGTGTCCGTGACTGTTCTTCTCCGTACCACAAAGGGATAAGCCTTATCAGAGCTGATGCTCTCAGCATCTGTGCTCGGCTCTGAACAGATTTTACTGTGACCTGTACAGTTTCTCTCTGACAGTTCCTTATGCTCACAGCTTAATGTTACAAACTTCTATGAGCAACATTTGAAGCTGTTAAATTAAAGTATATACTCATTTTAGTCACAGAGATAGCCAACTATTCATAGCTGCTTCAGGTTGCTCAACTTGGATAGAAGTAGTTTTAAAAAAAAAATGCTTTTAAAAAGTTTAGTGAGTAGATACTGTCAAGGAAAACAACAGGGAATACAATAGAAGGGGAGCTGTGGTATTATTACTGGTGTTTTGATCCATTTTTGGCCATAGCCTGTGTATAAAAGTGCACTGTCCAGGGTCAGTGCCTAAAGTGCCTTGAAATGCAGTACCTAGAACAGCCACTAGGCTACAAAATATCTGGTTTAATTAGTGCTCTGTTTAAAAATGCATAAACGTCTTTGGTGAAGTGCTATCCTTTCATAATGAAATACATCTGCCTTCCTCTCACAGTCCAAAAATGTGCACGTCAGGCTGACTGCTGATTGTAAATGAACCACAGGAGGATGTGTTTGTGTGGATGGTTGTGGCCCTGTGATGGACTGTTGCTGACCTGACAGCTCGGTAGAAGATAGGGGGATGGATGCATCTTCGGCCTGAACATGTATTTTTGTCCACTTGGGTTTGAAGTGCACATTCCTGGTCCAACCTCTGGTCTTGTAATGTCCTTCTATAGGCACCAAAGGACAGATGTGACTGCCAGGGTTGCAAGTTCAGTTCTCAAAGCAGCGATTGATGTCAAAGACTTATGTCCATTTCTGCAAACCATTTCTTTTTTGTAAGTCACCTTTAGAACATGCAGCAGTTAAAGGCAACAAAATCAACTGTTTTAATGGTGTGATTTATAGTGGAGCTACTTTTGTTTATTCTATTTGAAGTGGAAAGACACACTTGAGACAGTGACTTTGAGGTCTGAGCTTTATATGTAGTTTTTCTGTGACTGTATATATACAGTGGAGGACTGTAAACAACCAATTTATTGTTTATTATTAGTGTTTTTGCACATTTAAGTGAATGAATGAATTTTTCTAAAGAATCAATATTATATCGGGCAGCCAAAAATCACGAATATATCGCCAGATCGATTTTTTCACACCCCTAATATTTATGTATATATATATAATATATATATATCTATATATATATATATATATGTAAAAAAAAAAAAAAAAAAATATATATATATATAAATATATATATATATATATATTATATATATATATATATATATATATATATATATAATGAACAGTCTCAGATTTTTTTTTATGGCAGCTTTATTTTAACAGTTATAGAAAGAATATTGAAAAAAAAATTGGAGAAAATTACACAAAATGAAAAATAAAAATTAATTTGCAAGTCATTGTGGGAAATAAGTATTTGATCCCTGACCAACCTTGACCAGTTTTGGTTCCCACAGACCACCGGCATACTCCTAATCTCACTGAACTAATTACCTGCATGAGAGACACCTGTTCCAAATAGACACCTGTATAAAAAGCCATCTGCCCACAGACTCAGTAATACTCCACCATCTCCACCATGGGCAAGACTAAAGAGCTGTCAAAAGATGTCAGGGACAAAGTTGTTGAACTCCACAAGGCTGGAATGGGCTACAAAACCATAAGTAAGAAGCTGAATGAGAAGGTGACAACTGATGGAGCAATTATTCAGAAGTGGAAGAAGTACAACATGACTGTTAATCAACCTAGGCTGGGGGCTCCATGGAAAATATCACCTGGTGGGGTCTCAATGATCATGAGAAAAGGTTAGAGATCAGCCAGAACTACACGGGAGGAGCTGGTTAATGATCTCAAGGCAGCTGGGACCACAGTCACCAAGAAAACTATTGGTAATACACTGAGACGCAATGGTTTAAAATCCTGCAGTGGTCCAAGGTCCCTCTGCTCAAGAAGGCTCACGTCCAGGCCCGACTCAGGTTTGATAGCGAACATATTAATGACTCAGAAAGAGACTGGGAGAAGGTGCTGTGGTCAGATGAGACTAAAATTGAGCTCTTTGGCCTAAACTCAACTTGACGTGTTTGGAGGAAGAGAAATGCTGAATATGACCCCAAAAACACCATCCCTACTGTCAAGCATGGCGGTGGAAGCCTTATGCTTTGGGGGTGTTACTCTTCTAAGGGGACAGGTCGACTTCACCTGTCCCCTTAGACATGTGTATGTGTATATATATATATATATATATATATATATATATATATATATATATATATATATATATATATATATATATATATATATAGGGGTGTGAAAAAATCGATTTGGCGATATATCGCGATTTTCATTCACTTAAATGTGCAAAAACACTAATAATAAACAATAAATAGGTTGTTTTGAAGCAAATAGTTTTGACTCAATTTGTCCTCTGAATGATCAATATCATCTGAAGAACATATACAGCAGCTTGATTTTTCATCTCTACTTTTAATTTTGATATCAACTGGGTAGAATATCGCAATATATCGCGATCAAATCGTATCGTGACCCAAGTATCATGATACATATTGTATTGCGAGGTCCTTGCCGATACTCAACCCTAATATATATATATATGTATATTTGTATATGTTAACTTATAATATCATAATATCACATCATTTATTAAAGTTGTTTTGTTTCTGCAGTTTGGCCAAACTGTTCCACACTGAAGATTTGCTGCATCTGCATTTATAACTGATGAAATGCAGACTCACCGTCCTTTCCACCAGTCTCCATGTACCCTTCAACTTATCCACAGTATGCTGACTTTGGACTTTATAGGGTCTCTGCTTTGTCTTGTCCAACTTGGTCTTAATTCTTTTGTGCCACAAGAAGATCTGTTATCAAAATACTTGCAATATCAGTCCGTGAGACGAAGCTCAGCTGCTTTTGATATATCATGACTTTTTTTTCTGCTGAAGCATAAAAATTGGATAACAGTTCATCCATTAGGCAGTCACAGACTTTCACAATAATTCTGTAGGACGTCAAACTTTGAATTTAACAAGCGAGCAAACCCATCAGACCTGAATGCTTCTTTTCTGGAGTTAACTGCATGTATAATTTTAGATTATCTGTATGAGGAAACACATGTGAGACAGTAGGAGGCAGTTCACTACCGGGTAATTATGCAAAAGTGCTTTAACACTCAGGTGATCTGAGGTGCACAACATGCATTTAGTTGACAATTCGTATTCATTACCATTCATTCTCTTAAATGCATCTACATGTGTATGTTTTTTATATATATAAGAATCGTATATATATATATATATATATATATATATATATATATATATATATATATATATATATATATATATATATATATATATATATATATATATATATATATATATCATATATAAATATATATATGATATATATATGATCAGCATTTATTTATGTGTCATAACATTAATTGCCTTATAAGCAAGACATTAGTGAATAATAAGATTATACAGTTGGACAAAGCAGCGTCTCTGGCTGCTTTTTCTCCAAATCCCCTCAGACTTTAGACCACGTGTCAAACACAAGGCCCGTGGGGCAAATGTGGCCCGCCACATCATTTTATGTGGCCCTCGAGAGCTTGTGCATTATTGGCTTAAATTTTAAAGCAATATTTTAAGACTTAAAATAAGCCTTACACAGCTTTAAAGCACACATTGACAATAAACTGCATCTCCCACAATGCATTTTGTTGTTACCTACAACGATAACAGTATATCACCCTGAGCAAGACATCAAGACGATTTCCAGAAATGAGGGACTTGAGAAAGACCTTTACAAACTAGCACCAACATGTCTAAAAAAAGAAAAATTGATGCACAAGGAGGGCAATTTCATGAACGATGGGAAAACGAATAAAAGTTTGTACCTACTGTAAAAACAGTATGTCTTTCATGTTATGAGGCAGTTTCAGTCGTGAAAGAGTACAATCTACGTCGGCATATTGACATAAAATACGGAGCTAAGTATGCTAAATTTGCTAAATTAGCCCACAAGAAAAACCAAGAATCGCTACTGCTTCTGAAACCAAGGTAACGGATACTCTCAGTGATGTGCTCTCGCACATCACCTGTATGAAAGCGGGGTGACAACCACAAACCCCGAGTTTAATATAATAATTATTTAAATTTTTGGAAACTTGTATACATAATAAATACAAAAACAGTAATTTACAATATAATAAGGAGTAGTTTAATTTATTTGGGTTAACATTCCATTTTGTTACACTCATGTTGTCAATCTGGCCCTTCCAGGGCAACCATAATGCTGATGTGGCCCTCAGTGAAAATGAGTCTGACAGCCCTGCTTTAGACGATAAAACCTTAGACAAAGATTTCAGCATTCAGAGGACCTTCAAACAATTTCTGAAAAGAAATTTCAATTGTACATTTGACAAAAAGTTTAAAACAAAAAATGCGTCTTTGTACAGGACTGCAGTTTGGATGAAAAAACAAAATCTAACAATAAAAAGAACACATTTAGTTGGGTGCTGAAAAAAAGAAAACATAAAGAAGAAAGAAGCTTTACGTTAAGATGTGTTGCCTTGGTTTTTCTGGTACGAACTGATTTGATTTCGTTTTATTTTGAAATTTGTTTTGGAATGAAAATAACGCAGCAGAAGACGTTGATGTCTGCTTCAGAGGGCTCGCGAGGACCCGTTTCCAAGAGCCCCCAAAACTCAAATTCAGCTTTTAGAAAAGAGCTTCTACATCACAAACCAAACGTACACGTGTTTAGAAACAAGTATGTATATATTTATTTATTTAACGTCAAACTGGCTAGCTTGAATGTTGCTGCTAAGTTGGTACAAATGTTTCTGATTTTGTCCGTCAGAGTGACTGGTCCGACCAGAAACACACGATCTTCGGCTGCGTGTTTTGGCCGTTAGCAACCAGTAGCGAGGCGCCTTCTGCGGGACTTTTCGGCCGGCGGGCGGCGGGGCAGGCTGGTCGGTGGCGGAGCAGCGGACCGTCATGGACAGGACGGCCGTGGTGAAGGTCGGAGCCGCGGCCAGCGCCAGCGTCTGCGCGCTGTTCGGCGGCGTGGCGCTGGCCCAGTACATCGTAGCCAAGAAGAAGCGGGCCGGCAAGAAAACCAAGATCATAGAGATGGTGAGTAGAACTGCGGTTCGCCTCCGCTGTTGGAAATGACGGCAGGAGATAAGAAATAGGAAGTGGTGCTGATGGGGCTTCAAAATTAAGGTGTGGTCGCACCTGATCACATTTATTTTGAATTTTACACCAGGAAATTGTCGCCTCAGTGGCTTTTCTTTCTTTCTTCTCTCTCTCTCTCTTTTTTTTTTTTTTAACTTGACGGCTGTCAACTTGCTCCAACGCCGCGCGCATGCGCATTAGTTAATTTAAGTCGCGACTGTTTTTAGAGGTCACGAGTCAAAACTTCTTCATCAGCGTCTCTGTTGTTGGTCTCCTTCATCTACGTGTCAGTGATGCCCTCATGATCTAAACGCAGGCTTGTGTTTTAATGTTGTCCCCACTTGAACGTGCTGCGCGCAGGTTATGTAATCCTCTGCAGCAACTACAGGACTGTCACATTCATGCCCAAAGATATAACCTTCAACAATGACTCTTTAAAGTGACTCTACATTGCTTAACGGCTGACTGATTCACTCACTCAGAGGTTTAATAAGGTATTATTGATCTGAGCTGGGCCCTGTGATGGACCGGGGACCCGTCCAGGTGGACCCCTGTCTTTGTTCTGAAGAGATCTGGGATGGACTCCAGCTGATTCCCGTGACCCCAGATAGGACTGAACGGGTCTGGATGATGGATGGATGATCTGAGCTGAACTGACTGGGAGACCAGTGGGAATGAGGATGAACATTTCACACAAACCACTCATAAAATTCAACACAAACAGTCTTCTGTAATCTTTAAATAAGGAGAACACGTTTCATTTATTATTCATCATGCATAGCAAAAAACTCCTTCAGGTTTATATAAAGCTGTATACATTTTTTTTGTTAATTTACACGCATTTATGTCCTCTGCTGCAACATCTGTAAACCTTTTTCTTTTCCCACGGGCATCCCAGATGCTTCATCTTTGACTTGGTCTCAGAGCCATTTAAACTAAGCTGCCCATCTGATATACCCTTTCCTCGCCCAGTCCATGCAAATCTTAGCATCATTAACTCACTTGCCCATGTCTGCCACCTAGGGGTGTAAAAAAAAAATTGATTTGGCGATATATCGAGATATTTGGCTGCCCGATATAATATCGATTTTTCAGCTCCTGATTTAGATGTTTTTTTATGAAAATTCATTCATTCACTTAAATGTGCAAAAACACTAATAATAAACAATAAATAGGTTTTTTTGCAAATCTTAGCATCTTTAACTCACTTGCCTCATGTCTGCCACCTAGGGGTGTAAAAAAAAAAATCGATATGGCGAATATATCGAGATATTTGGCCGCCCGATATATCGATTTTTCAGCTCCTGATATCGATTTTTTTTTAATGAAAAGTTCATTCATTCACTTAAATGTGCAAAAACACTAATAATAAACAATAGATAGGTTGTTTTGAAGCAAATAGTTGTGACTCAATTTGTCACCTCTGAATGATCAATATCATCTGATGAACATATACAGCAACTTGATTTTTCATCTCTGCTTTTGATTTTGATATTAAGTGTGTAGAATATTGCAATATATCACAATATCATGATAATATCGTATCGTGACTCTGCCACCTACGTTTTTTTTTTTTTTTGGTCATCAGCTTGTATCCAGCCTATATATTAGACAACTGCTTATACCATAATCTTAAACACCTATTTTTTCTGCACTTGCTGGTACCATTCTGCCCCAGTACGTAACTGGTATTCTTATACACCCGACCCCGCCCCATCCTGCTGGCGATCTCTTCTTCGTCTCTTTCCCACAACTTATTTAAACGGACCGTTTGTCCACACACGTTCATACAAGCATGCTATGACAAAAACCCTCCAATTCAGCTATTTCGTTTCACTTTTTCTGCGTTTGAAGAAGAAACCAGATAGAAATACAGCCTGAAGTGTGTTGGCAGCAGTTGTGAAATGTTTTGACCTTGAAATCCTAATTAACAATGCACCGTCATAGAATTGGTTATTGACAATTAACAAGCATTTTTCTGTTCATTTTATACTTAGTTTTCAATAAATATTGGCAGTTTTTGTTGCAGTTCCAACAAGTTGTTGGCTTGAAAGTAAAATCTGCTCAGAGTGAGGTGTTCGTGTGTGGCTTTACAACTAAATCTGTGACATTGGTCTCAATGGATCTGACGCTTGAATGAGATCATGTGATTTGATTTAAAAACTGCGACAGGCCTCGAAGCTTTTTGTGATTTTCCCGGTCGGCGCTCTCCTCTCATTATTCCGTCATTAGGGATTATCTTCTGGATTCATTCATCAGCTTCACAGAAAAGCTCCTGTCCGAAGAACTCTGCTCTTTTCTTATATCACGGCCTGAAATCGAAGTTCTGAAATTTATAAAGGTAATTTGATGAGACTTTTTAATTTGGGAGATTGGTTCTTAGAGGGCACAGGGTGTGTCAGGTGAGGAACTCAGCCATCAGCTGACTTTCATAAATCTGCAAGAGAGTGAACAGGACGGAGCATCTAGAGATGTTTATCACATGACCGTATTTTTCTCATTCCTTGCTGATATGATTTAGCTTCGCTGACAGAGCAGAAAAGTTAAAAAGAAGTATATTTATTCCCTTCAGAACTTCCCAGTTACAATTTATTGAGCTTGTTATGATTATTTACAGGTGACACCACCAGTTTGCACTGTTTAAATAAATGAAACTATTTTTCTCAACAAATCTTTTATTCATTTTGTCCAGCATTTGTAAGCTGCCTGTCAGCCATATTAATGTGTAATTGATGCTTTCAGTTCAATTAATTCAAACAAACTCATTGGAACACCTCACAAGATGTCACCAAAATCACTTTGTCCTTTTAAAATCTTGTAAATGTAAATGTGTTGTAAAATGAATATCTAATATACAGTCATGGAAAAAATTATTAGACCACCATTTTTTCTTCACTTTCTTGTTCATTTTAATACCTGGTACCCCTAAACGTCATCATGTGACTAAAACAGACAGAAAACACTGAATGCATAAAAGCAGTGTTTTTGGCAGTAAAACGCCATAGCTATTGATGTAAAAACTTAAGTGATTTAGGTTATAATCAAGAAAACCATGGAAAATGGTAAGATATCAGCTCTTAAATAAAACTCTTATGAGCAATCTTTGTGGTTATCGTTATGTTTGTCCAAACAAATGTACCTTTAGTTGTACCAGGCATTAAAATGAACAAGAAACTGAAGAAAACAAGGGTGGTCTAATAATTTTTTCCATGACTGTATATCGTATCGTGAACCGAAAATATTGTGTATCGTATCGCGAGATTAGTGCAGTGCTTCTCAATTATTTTCTGCTGCGCCCCCCCTAGGAAGAAGAAAACATTTCGCGCCCCCCCCACCACCGCCGACTATAAATAGTATAATTTGTCTATAAAATTATTGTAAGTACACCTCTGCATAACAGCGTATCCTTATTAACATTAAAGGAAACAAAAAAAAAAAAGAAATATAAATCAACTTATAACAAAGATGAAAATATTTTTATGAAAATAGTTTTTTAGTCTGTAAAGATTTTAAAGTGCATCAATCCTACCATAGTTACAGTGAAGCCAGCGCTACATCAGCATCGTCATATTTCCTCGTCTTAACTTTCTGGTGACTTTCGTTTGTCTCATTATCTCCGTCTCTCTCCGTCTTTCTTTTATTCCCTGTTAAATATTTTTCCCTGGTGTCTCTTGAGTGGTGTCACTTCATATCTCCTGCTCTGTGCTGCGTGCACACATGTCCGTGCAAAAAACCCGACAAAATATAGCTAAAACTCCCTGAACCCACTGGGACAATGAGAGCGCCACTGCCCCCTACTGGAGTATGTGTGCAATTACACTTTATTCCAGTACGCCAAGAAAAAAAAACATGTTCCCTGGGGTCACACACGCCCCCCCTGGCATCACACAGCGCCCCCCCAAGGGGTCCCGCCCCACTATTTGAGAAGGACTGGATTAGTGTATCACTACAGCCCTAGTTATTACACACTTAAACTGAGAAGATCAGAAATAATCCATCAAAAAAAAAAAAAAAGAAAAATGAAAATTCCAAGCTTCAAGGCTTTAATTTAAAAAAGTGGTTGTAGTAGCGACTGTGGCTGCTGAACAGAGAGTTTCATGCTGTGTTATTTTGCAAGGACGTGTGGACGCTGGGGAACATCTGTTTCTGATGAGGCCTCGTGCTGTGAAGAAGCTCCAACATCCGCTCTGAAATGCAGAAGTTCAAAATCTGCTATTCTTTTGGGATTTCAGTTTTTTTTTTTTTCTTTTTTTTGTGGCTCTTCTAACCGCAACCTGGGTCATTTCAGAAACCTCAGAATTCCAGAAGTGCAAACCGCCGCGGTTACTTTTCAGAAGTTTTTTTTTCCCCTTTGCCTCTGAGCATGACTGTAATATTCAGCGTTATCGCTGCGTGTGTGTCTGTTTGCAATTTTAGCTTTTAATTGAGGTGTAACTATGCAAATATCTTAATCACAGATGTTAAAAAACAATAAGTTTGACCGAATATTAATGTATACTGCGAGTAGCAAGAAAGGAATGGGGGTTAACGTACAGCCATCCAGACACTTGAACGCAACACTCCGTTTTACGCGCAGCCAACAAACTGAAAGGAAAACATTTCACTTGGCATGTGTTTGTGTTTTCATGGTTTGAAAAGTGCCAATTAAAAGGCCAATAAGGAACAGCATCCCAGGAAACGTTTAGACGTGGACTGCTGACAGCTTCAGCTTTAAAATGGAACTTTATAAACTTATTTCCTCTCGGTTCATTGCCTCTGTGTTGCTGTCACCCTTTATTATTTAATATTGGTGTCACTCAGTTTTTCTCCTCTGTTCTGCTCATCTGCATTCAGATTGTTAGAAAGCAGATGAGCAACGGATGAAGTGAAGATAATGTTACTGGAGTTGGTGATGATATGTGATGTTTTTCTGCAGGCCATGTAAGCTCCACCTGTATCCAAATGTGTGGCTCATTCAATTCAATGCAATTCATATGTATGATTTCTGAAGGGAATGATTTAAGTCTCTTCAGTGACTCATTGTAGACAGTTTTTTCTGTAGCGTCTGTGTTGCAGCAGATCTGAAGGAGCCTCTGACTGAAGACTCTGTTGCTGAATCACTGTTGTTTAGATCAGTGGTTCTTAAACTTTTAATACTGCGTACCACCTGAGAAACTGTTCAGCTCTCCGAGTACCACCATGATGATCAGTTTTAAAATATAGCCATATATGCCTTCTCAGTTAGCTTTAAATTCACAGGAGAGATTTTAATTTCTTATTGTAGTTATTTGTTACCTGAATTTTGTTTGAAATGTATTTATAATGCATTGTATGTTTCCTATTTAATAATGAAAAAAAAAAAAAAGTGAAAATGTGGAAAGTCCTGACATTCCACCGCGTACCACCAGAGGTACGTGTACCACAGTTTGCGCACCACTGGTTTAGAGGATGCTCAAGGTTTACCATCAGCTCCAGAACAGAGGCATACTTCATGATCAGTTTGTTTAGTTCCGTTAAGTCTCTGCCTCTGAAGCTGCTCCACCAGCAGATGAAAAACAGATGGGTGTGGAACGCACCCAACACGGGTTGAAGTTCCAGAACAGTCTTTATTTACAGACACAACAGCCAAAGCAAAGAACTGGATCCAAGGGGGGGGAATGGAAGGCAGGGAGCAGGGGGGGAATGTTCGCGGCAGGTGCCAGTCCAAGAGTCTCCCGGCAGGTTCAACGAGGGTGTCAGAGGGGAGGTGAAGCAAACTCACTGGTCAGGGGGGTCCAGCCGTGATGAGGCTCCAGGCTAGAGATGTGGTTGGTGGAGCTGGTGTCACCAGAGAACGTGAGCAGGACAGGTGGAGCAGGCCAGGTGAGTCTTTGGTGAAACAGGGATGGCCAAAGCCCCTACCAGCCACAGGCAGGCGATGAACGGAGAACATGATAGGCAATACTCGTGGTCGGGGACAGAAGGGTAGAGGATCCACCGGGGCTGGGACAGAATGGTCAAAGGCAAGTCGGGTTGATACCAAGTAAGAAATCCGGTAGTAGGTGCTGGAAAGTCAGGCATGAGAGCAAAGACAATCTGGCAGAGAGTGAGTGCAGTGAGGCTGCATATATCCTGGCTTGATTGTGGATGGAGAGCAGGTGAGAGCAGCAGGTGAAAGCTGTAGGCTGACGAGGGTCGTGGCTGAGCAGCAGAGCAGACTGTGACAGGTGGGATTGGACACTTTGAAACGGACTCGTAGAAGATGTGCAACATCTAGCTGCAAACACTGAAGGACTTAGCCATCCTTAAGAATTATAAACGGCACCAGTGTTGCGTCTCCAGTAGGGGTGTGAAAAAAAAATCGATTTGGCGATATATCACGATTTTTGGCCGCTCGATATAATATTGATTTTTATAATATTGATTATAATATTGATCAATATTGATTGATCTGGGTAGAATATCGCAATATATCGTGATATTGCGGCAACATTGTATCGCTTCCGAAGTATCACGATACATATCGTGTTCTTGCCAATACTCACCCCTAGTCTCCAGTCCATTCTGTTGTCCAGATGAACGCTGGGGTATTTATATATATATATATATATATATATATATATATATATATATATATATATATATATATATATGTATCTTCTCCACTTCTTCCCCCGTGACGGAAATACTGTTTGACTTGTTCCTGATCCATCCTAAAATCCACAATCATCTTCTCTATTTTGTTCACATTTAAGATGAGATGATTGTTTCCTCACCACGTCACAAAGCAGTCCATGAGTTCTCTGTACTCAACCTCTTGTCCACCACTGATTAACCCCCACAACCGCAGAGTCATCTGAGTGTTTCCTGCAGATGTCAGGACTCCGACTGGTACCGGAAGTCTCAGGTGTCCGGACTGAACAGGAGTGGTGAGAGTACAGTTCCCTGTGGTGCTCCTTTGCTGCTGACCACCTGCTTAGAACACGCAACCATTCGGTCTCACCAACTGTGGTCTGCTGACTCCTTTTATCACGCTTGGTTTCAGCTGCTCTTGGACAGACAGACATAATGATAGCTTTTTGTTTTAAATATTAATTTTATGGAAATTGTATAACAAAAGAATTGTATAACATGGTTCTGAAATATACAGTACCATGTGAATATTGCATGTACTGTTCACAGATTGGCCCATTTCTTGAAACATTATCCAGCCGCTGTTTTTTTACTGGATACATTCTCTTTGGCTTTGTATTCGATTATTATTCAGTAGGACTGTAGCGATACACTAATCTCGCGATACGATACGATACATTACGATTCACGATATTCGGCTCGCAATATGATATATATCGATATTCATCTTACAATACATTTACATCATTTTCTGAAAGGAACAAAGTGATTTTGGTGACATTTTGTGAGTGTTCCAATGACCTTGTTTGAATTAATTTGAACTGAAGGCATCAATTACACATTATATGGCTGACAGGCAGCTTACAAATGCTGGACAAAATGAATAAAAGATTTGTTGAGAATAATAGTTTCATTTATTTAAACAGTGCAAATTGTTGCTTGCAAGCTTTTAAAGGTGGGACACGGGGGTTTTGAAAGAAGTTTAGAATATCGATACCCATGGCTGAAAAATCGATACTCTCTGGGGAAAAAATATTGATATATATTGCAGATAGGGGTGTGAAAAAAATCGATTGGGTGATATATCGCGATATTCGGCCATCTGATATAATATTGATTTTTCAGCTCCTAATATCGACTTTTTTAGGAAAATTCATTCATTCACTTAAATGTGAAAAAACACTAATAATAAACAATAAATAGGTTGTTTTGAAGCAAATAGTTTTGACTCAATTTGAATGATCAATATCATCTGAAGTACATATACATATACAACTTGATTTTTCATCTCTACTTTTAATTTTGATATTAACTGGGTAGAATATCGCAATATATCGTGATATTGTAATAATATCATATCGTGACCCAAGTATCACGATACATATCGTATTGCGAGGTCCTTGCCAATACTCACCCCAAATTGCAGAATCGATAAAATCGCTCAGCTCTATTATTCAGGTACTTTGACTGTGTTTAATTGGATCGCAATCCTTTTATTAAATTTTAATTCTCGATAAAGTGCCCTAGTATGGCTTTTGTTGTGAATTGATGCTGTACAAATAAATTGAACTGACCTGAATCTATACAGTCATATGGACACATAGTGACTCTATGACTAACTGCGACTTTTGTGGTGCTTTTTGTCTTTGCAAGCACCTTTGGTCAGCAAGTGCCAGTTCATAACAGCAGCAAAGAAACGTCTCATGGAGATCAGCGTGTACAGTTTGTGCGATCACTGTGTCATTCTTACGGGAGGTTCAGACCAGATACATGTACATGTGTAGTCATTGTGATTAGATTACAGACAAATAACTGCAATGTCCAACATGTATGTCAGTCTTATTATATTATGGTCATCCTTGTGTAGTAGTGGTAATAACGTCAGTCCTTAAGGAAGATTTTTGATGATTAGGATGTTACATGTTTTTGCATATGTGTAAAACTTAAAATATTGTCATTAAATGTAGTGGCATTACTTGTTTTTTTTTTTTGAAGTTGAAAAGTTCTAATTTTCAATAGATATTAATTTTATGGGTTAAATGTTAACTTGGCATGAACCTGCAACAATTTTCCTAAACCCTTTCCCCCGTGTTTCTATGTTATCCTGCAGCTTCAGTGGTTTTTGTTCTTGCAGGTTTAGAGGTTTAGTTAAGGGTCCTTCTCTATTGTGTTTCTGCCTGTTGGCCTCTAGAGGGCAGAGCAGAGTGACTTTTACCTGCAGAGTTTCTCCAGAAACTGACTTCAGCAACACTCAGGGCTCCACTTACACTGCATGCCCAGATATTTTAACACCATTAATCTCTGAGGAAAAAAAATACTGTATTAAATTCAACTGAATAATGCTTTAGTAATCCTCAAAGGGGAGTTATGCAACACCGGTTTATTTGGCTTTAGATAATACCACGTGAGGACCGCATGTCTGTTGATCAGACAAAAAGCTAAATGTCCCACTGTGAACATTTTTTTTTAAACCTGAGAGAGAATAGTTAACATTTCTTAAGGCAGATCCATAGTTTATTTCAGATTTTTGGATTAAAAAAAAAATCTCCTTGATGATTTTTTTTCTCCCTTTTTGGTGGTAACAATCAGAGTTTGGATTTTGAACTTGGGTGGGTCCAGCCTGGTACCAGGTTCACCGACACCTCCTCTGGCAACCGTGCTTTGTTGTTATGAGAAAGAGACGTCCATCACTATGACAACCATAGACGCTCCCGATGTGCATTGAGTAACTGGACTCTGAAAGACGGCCTGTTGTAAAAGCAGGCCTATTAGCTTTGCGCCTGGTTTGCTGTAAAAGCATATTAACAGGCTTTATTGTTTTCTTGAGCTATTGCAAAGGCATTGAGAGTTCCTGTTTGACATGATAAGATTTTCTATTTGTTCAAACCTGGGTGGGACACTTTTCATATCACTAGTAGGAAAGGTTATTCCTGTTCCATTTTTCCTATCAAATGATGGTATTTGGTACAAGTCTTTAGGATGATCACTGCTTTGTCTCTATAATCTGAAACGCTCTGCAGTCGGTGTAGTTGGTGTTTGGATAAACAGATAAATGCAGATGTTTCATCTTCTTAGGGCTGAAGGAGTGTAAGATGGAAAATTAGAGAGTCATAAGTTTGTTTGGCCAGAAAAAAACATTAATAGGAGGAAGAGCATGAGGAGCTTAAATGCCACCACATGAGTAGAAGTGCAGGTTGCAGAATTTTTATGAAATGTGGAACTATCAACAGAATATATTTGATCTTGTAGTAACACTAGTAATTGCAGAAGTATTGGTAGTTTCAATAGTAGTAATTAGATATGCACTGTTAACAGTTGTAAGAGACTGTAGATTTAGAAAGAAAGTTGCAGGAGCATTATTATATGAGGTGGTATTAGTTAGGAGGAAGCGTTGGCAGCGGTAGTCCCAGTTTATCAGCAGTTGTTTTTTGGAGTTTTACCTGATTTAAAACAACATTTGTGGGATTTTTCATGACTTGGATTGTATCCACAGCAGTCTGGACCTTTTGTTGTGACTCATGTACTGTATGTGAATGCTGACATACAGCTTTTTGAAGAGTCACGTGAAGAAATTTCATTATTTTTTAAGATTTCTTGACATAACACTAAAATCAATGTTCAAACAAGCTGTTTTGAGAATTGCAAGTTGCATTCGGCTTAGGTAAATATGATATAGTACAACCTTTTGGCCTCATTCCTCACTTATTTTTCATCCATTTTTACAGCTCAATTCTAATCTTGAAGCCACATGAGTGTTGGCATCCACACTGTCTTTATCAAAGCAGAGTCATCCTTTGGTGGGCAATGATAGGACTCTATGAGTCCTTACCACTGATCTTTTTTTTTTTTTTATAACTGGAGTTACACATTGCAGACAAATGTTGTCTCCAAGTTTGGCTGGTGATGTGGTCGTTCAGGGACTGGGTTTGTGAGGTTCGCCATGTTGGTTCATTTGCTGCAGACTGAGAAAAGATCGAGCATGCTCGATGTTTTGGAGGGCTTGTCTGAGAAGGAGATGATGCCCGCTGGTTTACAAGGAGCTCTTCTATGAGGTTTCCACTAGGCATTTGCCGATTGTGCTAGTAAAAGTGGCATATTATGCTAGTGGCAGTGCTAGTTTTTTGCCCAAATTATGTTCAAATTATGCTCGCTTTTCAAAATTATGCTACTTTAAAAAAAAATTATTCTGTGCACAAACTTCTCAACTCACAAGAAAAGTTTGAAAATGTATTTTATTACCCTGGCCGGACGTTCTGGGGCCGGTTGTTCAAAACCTGGGTAACTTTATCCGGTGATTAGGCCTATACGGCGGATAAATCTGCTATCCAGCGGATAGTTATCCAGCGAACAAAAATAGGTTGCACAAAGCCTGGATAGTGTGGTGGATAACTATCCGCTGATAGCTTGCTAACCATCGCGTGTAGCAGAGCGTGACACAGTTTGCGCAAGGTTTTGCACTCAAATGGCCTCCAGTTACCATGGTAAAGTATACAAATTTCGAGTAAATAACGAACTCTGGGTTTCAAGACAAATAAAAACAAATACAGTGAAAAATAACCATGCAGTTTCTGACAAAGAAAGACTAAGGAGTCTGGGACCGAGACACAGACTTCTGGTTCTGTTTCATCGAATTCCCGCGGTATCTCAACACAACTAAAAAGCAATCGCAAAAAAGGAGTGGAACCAACTGTTAATAGTAATCTATCTTGTTTTCTTGAATTATTCTAAAATTGTGCTATTAGAGAAAAGCTACTTGTTATGCTCACCTCATAATTCTTCCAGGACAGTTGGATTATTAGAGAGCAAAGTTTGGACAAAGTTGGACAAAGACCAGACCACAAACCTGCATTTAATCTTCTTATTTTCATGGTCCATGGAGACTGATCTCCTGCTCATTAAAGAAATCTGGCTTTAAAACATTATTACCTCTGTTACATCTGAAGTTACCCTCCCTGCAACTCCTACCGATTGGAGGTTGATGCTTGCTCAGGGGACTGGTTAGATTGGTCTATAGAGTTGGTCAAAAAGGTCAAGCTCCATTAGCCGATACTAAGATGCATATAAGTATCGGCTTTGTAGAATGTCCACGTTCATCTTGGCTCTGTTGTGTTGACTTTGACCATAATCCTCTTAGACTTTTGAAGTCATTACAAAACCCTAATCAGAGACTAATAGGATGAGCATAATTTCTTCAACTGTAGTATCATGATTGTCATCATGTAAAGGGGTTTGTTATTGACTGCGTAGTGACCTGCACACCTGCCAATCAATCACTTTGTTGTCGGTAGGGATGCACATTTTGGATTTTTTTTTATGACCGTTAACCGACGCCCTTTAACGATTAATAACCGTTAACCGATAAGTCCGAGGGGGTTGGCTGCTGCGATGTTGCGCACGTTGTCGTGGACGCATGTGGACACTTCCCCGTGTATACTCTCGCGGCAGTGTGTCGCTGTCAGCTTGTCGCAGAGATGCCGCCGTCACTTGATTTTTACTAGCGCGGTCTCCGCTATGTTATTCCACGCCACAACGCAAGAGCTACAATCACAAACTAGCTAAACTTATCTCTTGCGTTTTTCCACTTCCTCACCGTCTCGGCCGTATCCAGACCCACATTCATCGCTATCTCCCTCCATGAATTACTAGAATATGTGCTGTCTTTGTAGTGTGGAGAACCAGAATCGTACAGATGTGGGTACTTCCTCATTTTTTTGATGATGCGCTCTTTTCTAAGCGGATGTAGAATTTACCAATCAGAGGCCTGTTGCACCTGTTGACACGCCCCCGTGAGTTGATTGAATTACGTAGCTTAAAAACAAAATTGACCGTTAGTATTAATTGGTTAGAGTTACTGTTATCGGTTAACGGTTAAATGGTTAACCATGTGCATCCCTAGTTGTCGCTTCTCCTCTGTACATCTTGATGAACTTCACCCTCTTAAGTCGCTCCTTTGGTACCAAGTTGACTGATTTGGTGGGAGATGTCCAAACTGTGGGATGCAAAAGGTTCAAATTAAAAAAAAAGCTGTAGCCATTTGGATGATGGCAAAAGGGCTTTTTGTTGTGTTTACGTCAAGGTTCTTAGTAGAACCTGGTTTTTAAGGAAGTGAGTGTTTCGCTCTTTCTGTTTCTGTTCTGCATCCCGACTCATCACGTCCTCGTTCTTCATGAATGTCAGAGCCGGATGAGAAGACTAACGCAGGTGAACTCTTGGTAAATATCACGGACTGAAACTCACAGCCAGCAGTTCAGTGTCCAGATGCAGAGATGCTCCTTTACAGCATCCAGGATTATCACCATCTGTTGTTAACAAAGACTGAAATCCCTGCTCCTTTTGAGTCTTTTTTGCATTGTTTTCATTCTCTGCATCACAGCATAGTTTGACAGCTGGATAGAGAGGTGTTTGAGTCAATGTCCTGGTGAAAACAACTAGTATTTAATTCCCAACAGTCCAGATTAGTCTTCATCAGTTTTACGTCTCAGTGATGCTGCATTCTCTGTGACAATTGAGAGAATAGTTTAAATTTCCTCCTGCTTGTCCTTTTAATTTACTTGTGCTCTACTTCTCCTCTGCAACCCATTTGGGGCATTGTTTTTTTTTTTTATTCTAGGCAGTATTTGGGCTTTGGAAAGCTCAGGTTCTCCCATATGAAAACAACTCAAGAGACATTGTCATAATGACAAATGTTGAAAAAATGCCAGAATAATAAATATAAATCTTTTAGGCCTCTTTCAGAAATGCAAAGATGATACAAAGAAGGACACAGCTGAACCAGAACTGCTGGAAGAGGCTGCCAATAGTGTGGCACCATTCTAGAGCATATTGAAGATGCAAGTTGAGCCAAAGCAAAATAAACAGGAATAATTTTGAGGGTGAGGAACACATGGAAAAACAATGACTTTACAGAAGTTCCTCTGTGGCTCTCGTCCCAACTCCAAACACTGGAACCGGTATGTGAATGCCAGCGATGCACTGCAGAGACCTATAATTGTTCTTAGGTGTAATTTGAGACAGTTGACCTAATTTTTGTGACTCTTGGTATGCAGGACAACAGAGGTCAGTGAAGAAGAGGAGGTTGTCTCATGTTCCAGGCTTTGAGGACTAAAGCCATGTTTTATATTACAGTCAGTTAGTTGACCAGAATACAAAACTCTATTTTTGAATACAGTTAACAGTTTGCGGTTAATGTCCCCCATTTTGTTCCTCCATAATCAGCAATAGAATGCGCTGGGGGGGGATTGGTGGTGTACGGACGGCGGCTTTATGGATAGTGGCGATGCTGCCATCTGGAGGATCGGAACACTAACTACGATGTTCATTTTGTTCATTTTACCATATTCATTTTGACACTCTCCGTAGTAGGGGTGAGTATTGGCAAGGACCTCGCAATGCGATATGTTTCGTGATATTTGGGTCAAGATATGATATTTTCACGATATCGCGATATATTGCGATATTCTACATCAGAACCAGGAAGAGGATAAGATGCTTAAACTGACAAAATAAGACAAACAAATGACCTTACTGGGTTTCCTTACTGGGTCATGATATAATATTATCGCAATATCACGATATATTGCGATATTCTACCCAGTTAATATCAAAATTAAAAGTAGAGATGAAAAATCAAGTTGCTGTATATGTTCATCAGATGATATTGATCATTCAGAGGACAAATTGAGTCAAAACTATTTGCTTCAAAACAACCTATTTATTCTTTATTAGTGTTTTTGAAAAAATCGAAAAAAATTGTTATTAGGAAATGAAAAATCGATATTATATCAGGCGGCCGAAAATCGCGATATATCGCCAAATCAATTTTTTTTCACAGCTCTACTGCCTAGCAACCTCAGTGACACATATTAGACCCAATTGACATCTATAGACGTGAGTTAACTTTAAAACGGCACTAAATCACTGAAATAAGCAAGCGATATTCAGAACTGACGAACGGAAACACCAAGTGTATCAGCATTAAACTCGGCTTTGTCTCACGAGAGCAAGAGATGGGAGATGCTGGGACGCGTGTCAGCCAATCAGCGTACAGACAACCGACAGCACAGTAATGCCCGTCGTAGCAGCCAATCACAGGCCTCGAGTTTCGTTGATGGGGCATTCTGTGTAGGCTCTTGTTGCTTCCTGAGACCCGTTCTTGATGTGACATGTTTCGCTTCAGCCTCGTGCACTTCGTTTGGATTTTTTTCTATTTTTTTTTTCGAAATATTATGTAGTATAAATAATATTTTTGAAACCTCCGCGATGTACTGAGACCACGATTGCTGAGACCGCGAACTGTGAGGGTTTACTGTACAGTGGTACCTCTACTTATGAAGTTAATTGGTTCTGGAAGTAGTTTCGTAACCTGAAAATTTCATAAGTAGACATGCGTTTTCTATGTAAATAGCCTAATTCATTCCAAGCCCCCCAAAATTGGAGCATAACTTTTTTATAAATTATAAATAATTCATTAAATGACATAAAACCTGTAAGAAATACATGTTAGAACTAGAAAAGCACTCGGAGAGCGCAGACCTTCACCAAGCGTGAAAATTTGAAAGTGATCCAGAATCCAGGATTTCTTCTGGATCACACCCAAAATGAAATCAGTTCTTTTTCACATTTCTGACAACTCCTGGAAATTTCACCAAAATCCGTCCATAACTTTTTGAGTTATCTTGAACACAGACAGACAGACAGATAAACGCAGGCAAAAAAAAGGTAAGGTAAAAATTGTTTGTTTACCTGGGTTGCTGGGTTACGCTCATAGAGACAAGGGGCCCTCCTAGCCAGTGGGATGTCAGGAAGATGCTAAGTGATACGCAATGGCAGAGCAGCTCGGACGCACCGCTTTCAAACCGAGATACAGAGTCGACAGCTATGTTTACGTTCAGTAAACTCTGGGAGCTGCGAGTAGCAGCGCTACTGTATTTTTGCCTTTCATATCCTGAAATTTCTTTTGTAACAAGAGGCAATAAATGTCCCCTTGAGACATTTCGTAACCTGAAAATTTGTAGAGACAATTTAGAGAAAATTTGTATGTAGAGACATTCATAAGTAGAGGTACCACTGTACTTGTTTCAGTTTTTTTTTTTTTTCTTATTAATTGAGTCTTGTTGGACAGTATTTGAGGTCATATCATTTACTGGCGGCTCACAGATTGAACAATTTGTGCTCTGGATGATATGATTTATAATCCTGTATTACACTTGATAATGGGATAAATGTAAGAGTGCATCTTACACACACTGTGTTTGTTCTGAATGATAAGTTTGAATATTGGAGATATTTGCCTTAATGCAGCAAATATAACCAAGAATGCTTCTCAAAGGCTTGAATCAAGGCAACCGGACTTCCTGTTCTTGGTTCTTGAAGACGTTTCTCCTTCCATCCTGAGGGCTTTCTCAATCCTGAGGATGACTGACCTGGATGACCAAGAGTCGCGGCCACCTTTTAATTATATTATTCTTTGTGTTTTCACACCTACAGGAATTTCAGGTAGGATCAGATATTCCATGAATGCTCACATGGATGCAGTTGGCAGTTATCAAAGCGAGATGGGGGGGAGGGGAGGGGGGACAGAATATGAGAATCCTCATCCAGATACTTGAGATCTTTCCTGTCCAATAAAGTGTTCAAGTCTGAGTCTTCTAATGAGTCAAGTCTTTTAATGAGTAAAAATTGGAAGAGGAGAAAAAAGGGACTCACTCACATGAAAAAGAGACTCATGGATTTGACATGAGACATTTCACTTGTAGTTTGATAATGTATTTCAGCATAGATAACTCTATTTATCGCATATAAAAGACTCAGATATTATAAAGGTACTTCTACTCATAATCTGAGTTATCGTTGTGGAAGTAGTGACTCGTAACTTGGAGTCCTCTTTGCTTTGAGCAGATAAAAAAAAAAGGCAAGGGGAAGTATTGATGAAACAACTTTGATAGGAATGTTGCTGACCCATAACAAAATGCAGCGACGCCAGCATCCATGAAGTTAATTAATGTCAGTTAGAGTCTGAAGTCTGCAGAAATAAGCAGCTGCTCATACATGATGCATCGTATTGATCAGCTGGAGATCAGAATCGGACACTTATCAAGCTTCAGGTATGCATTGATTATATCACTGAAGGTGGTACTAGTTCACAGAAAGGAAACTAGGATCTGCAAAAAGGGAACTGGCACGTCAGACCCCTAAAGGAGATAATTTACATGCTTTTTTTCTCTCAAAGCTTGACAGTTTTCTGAAGTCATGATTTTAGTTACACTACCTCAGAGATGGAGTACAAAAGCACCTTTTTCAACCATGTCTGTTCAGTTCGGTTCACAGCAGCCGGTTGGGTTTAAGAGGCTGGGGGTCGGCATCTCAACTCCCTCTTCTGCAGGTTGTACCTCTTTGGAAAATCAGTGTTACAGCTTTGTGCTGTTCACCTAGTAGATGCAACAAAGTAGGGGGATGTGACATTCTCTCTTTATCTCTCTGGCAGGAGATAAAGATGGAGAAACTGAATGATTTTACTCTGATCTAGGTCACAGTACTCTAGAAAGTTGGTCAGCTCACCAGATGGCACATTTTCACATCCCAGATAAGGTTGCAAGTCTGAGTTACCTCAAACGTTTTTGTCTTGGTGGTCACTTTATCCACCCAAATATATACTTTCACTCATTGTTTTTTTCTTTTGATAATATGAGAAAATCAGAAGTTGAAATCAACCCAGAAAATTGCAATAGTTTCATCTCTAGAGTAAACCTTCTCTGAGCTCACCGTTTGTAATTGACCACAGAACTTTCCTTCTTGATCTGAAAAGAAATAATGAGATAAATAAGAAGATATCACCGTCCTGCAGTGTCTTGTTGGGTTAAAGTGGTCATGTTAGATTTTTCCGTGTTTTTTTGACTCATAAACGATGTTACAAGACAGAGTTATTCTCATATATATGACTGGAGGCTCAAAAAATAAGGTGTCCATACGTTATAGCAGAGCCTGTCAACAGAAGACACAAGAAAAGGGATTTGTGAAGTCTCACAGACTCGAGGCCAAGCCAGCTTTGTGAGATTATATTATGAAAGCCGGAGCAGGAGTTCCTCACGCAACTGTCAGTTGTTGCATGTTCCTACAGGGATCTGACCAATCAGAAGACGCTTGAACACATTGGAAGCCGATGGTTATGTTTCAGGTGGTTGATCGGGTTTGACGTATTAAAGCTTGTGCTATTTTTCCCTCCTCGTGGAATTAGCTTGGAGCATTTGACCCAAATAACCAGCGAACTATCTTCTTCTGAAACTTTAACGAAGTTCCATACAATCGCCGCCATGTTTTTTTTTGTTTTTTTTTAATTAGCCCACTGTGCCGCAAGGCTGCATTCAAGGTGTAACGTAAATTCCTCCGTTCCCTCTCGTTTGCTAGTCATTCTTTCGGCCTTATCTATTTTTTCTATTTTGTATGTGTAACATGTTGGAAAATACTGCGAATATCAATTAAAGTCAGCAACAACCAAAATTATGACCGAGTTAACTAAGTTGTTTTCTGGTATTCTTGATTTTCCTGATTGAGAAATCATTTTTCTGATTATGCCGACGTAACTTGAACATAACACTCACTGACGGTCATTCAAGGCTTGGAGGGAGCGAGGCACTGCCGTGTTGACAAAATTATATATGTTATTGGGGCTTTTCGTCATGATATCGGACTTATCGGGATGATGTCGTAATTTCCTGTTATCAGCCCTATAGTTATCGTGCATCCCCTAATAGTGATACATTTCATTTTTGTGATATTTGTTTTCCATCCTTTTAAATAACCTACAGTGGTACCTCTACATTACGAACGTCTCTACATACAAAATTTTCAAGTTACGAAAAGCATCAACGGGAAAATATTGCCTCCTGTTACGAAAGAAATTTCAGGATACGAAAGGCAAAAATACAGTAGCGGTGCTACTCGCAGCTCCCAGAGTTTACCGAACGTAAATATACTTGTCGGCTCTGTATCTCGGTTTGAAAGCGGTGAGTCCGAGCTGCTCTGCCATTGGGTATCACTTAGCATCTTCCTGGCATCCCATTGGCTAGGAGGGCCCCTTGTCTGTATGAGCGTAACCCAGCAACCAGGTAAATGAACAATTTTTACCTCCACCAAGGACGTTATGTTTTTGCCGGCGTTTATCTGTCTGTTTGTTTGTCTGTGTTCAAGAAAACTCAAAAAGTTATGGATGGATGTTGATGAAATGTTCAGGAGTTGTCAAAAATGCAAAAAGGAAGAACTGAATCCATTTTGGGTGTGATCCAGAAGAAATCCTGGATTCTGGATCACTTTCAAATTTTCGATAATTGTTGCGTTTAGTGGAGGTCTGCGCTCTCTGACTGCTTTTCTAGTTCTAACATGTATTTCTTACAGGTTTTTATGTCATTTCATGTATTCATTCATAATTTATTTTTAAAAAAAGTTTGAATTTTGGGGGGGCTTGGAACGGATTAGAGCATTTACATGGAAAACACGTCACTACTTATGAAACTACTTCCAGGACCAATTAATTTCGTAAGTAGAGGTACCACTGTATATTATATCCTGTTATTCTACTGTGATCCACAGTGAAACAACATTATAAGGCTGCAGCGACTAAAGTACCAGCTGTTCGTTTTTGTTGAAATTTTTTTTAAACTGGTTTAGATTTGCCACAGCTTAACGTTTGTGAGGACGTATTAGTGTCTCATTCATTAAAAAAAAGCTACAAAAATAAATGATACCCAGACTGATGTGATGTTGAGCTGAGTTTGAAGATACACAGTCAGCTGATATGATACGTCTCTCAGCCTCTGGGCCTCACAGACGTGTTCAGACTCCATCAGAAATGTTCAGACGCTGCAGTTCTACGTAACCTAGATATTAAAGCTGCCATATAAAGATAAGCATAAGACGCTATAAGTCATCCGTACGTGTGTGTGGGTATTCGCGTTTGAACGAACGCCAGCGAGACGCGTCTATTACCTGACGCGCGTTGCCCGAGCGACGGCCCGACGCTCACTCTGACCCTTAACCCCTGTGACCTTTCGTGCAGCTTCAGGCCTTTTACACGTGAGTGTGTGTTTGCACGGGGAGGTCGTGTGTTTGAAAAATGTGTGT
Organism: Hirundichthys speculiger; assembly: GCA_018398805.1. NCBI lineage: Eukaryota > Metazoa > Chordata > Actinopteri > Beloniformes > Exocoetidae > Hirundichthys > Hirundichthys speculiger. The sequence continues at coordinate 2,812,677 of JAGFBZ010001678.1, forward strand.
GCTCAGCAGTAGTAGTCCTGAAGAGAGACACCCCCCCCCCCCCCACCCCACACACCACACACACACGCTAATTGATTTAAAACAAACAACAAAAAAAAAACATCTTTTCTTTACCAGGGGTCAGAGGTCACGTTACTGGAACAAGTCCAGATTACAAACGCGCCTTCAGCTCCATAATATTTTGTGTTTGTGCGTCTCTGGTGACGCGCGTCAGCTGGAATTGTCACTGTATTTGTGTTCGAGCCTGTGATGGGGAGGGGTCATGTTTTCTAATCTGTTTTAGTCGATGCCCCCACCCCCCCCCACCCCTCCTCCCCGCCTGTTTCTGTAGATATAAAAACCCTGCGCGGCCAAGCAATCTTTTCCTCATTCTTGTTTTTGCTGAGACAACAGAGCCGGAGGTAAGTCGTGCGTGTGTTTCTGTGCAGCTGGTACAAACTAATCTGCCTCCCAGCGTGTTAACTGTTTACTGCTTCTGACTCTGAAATGGAAAATTATTCCAAAAACTTCTCATTTTTGCTGGATTTAAATCTTGCAGCCTGCTTCTAAGAAGACGATGCCTGTTAAACTGCGTGGAATGATATGATATAAAAGTGTTGCTTTTAATTTTGTGCTCACAAGAAAAGCAGGTTTGAGTTTAGTTATACGGGTTCTGTGAGCATCTTAACCTCGTTCAAAACCTCAAGAATGAGTTTCTCTTCATTTTTGGACGCATGAACGGTCCTCTGTCAGCGTAAATGCAATCTGAGAAGTTGTTTTGGAGAGGAGAGTAAGTAAAGAAAAAAAAGGATTTATTTTTAACCTGTGTCCCGAGTGTTGTGTGTCTGCGTGACACATGAGGTGCTGCTAAGTCAACCTCTGATTATATAAGCGGAAAGCGTTGGGTCCATCAGCTTTAACGTAAATCTGTCACGGTCTCGTCTTCGCCCGCTTCTTCTGCGCTGCCTTTGTAATTTTCCTTTTGTCAAAACTCGCTGCGCACTGAGGATTGTCTTTTAAACCCAAAATGATTACCAAAGTACTAAAGTCTCCCCTGAAATTGACTAACGTGATATTGGCACACAGCCGTGTCACAAGCACCTTATTGTAGTCGGTGTGATGTAACCCCGGATCTTGTAGTTGGTTTCCATACTGAGCAGTTAAACATCTGAACACGTTTCCCGTGCACAGTTGGACAGACTGTCTCAAATCGAGACAGGTTGCAGTTTCCATTCTGAGCCGGTCCAGGAGGGAAGAAAGCGAACGAAGCCTGGACTTGCAGCAGCTCGAGTCTTCGGGGAAAGCCTTACTTGAATTCCCTTCTTCTTTTCTGTTATCCATCTGTCATCAGTCCTCCTGTCCTGGGTGCCTCTTCCCTGGTGCAGAGAAACAAATCCAAGCGTCGGAGCCAGATCCGATGCTTAATCAGGCAGCGGCCCAGCTGAGCTGAAGCTGACGAGTTAAACATACAGGAAAGGCTGAAGTTCACATCCTCTCTGGGGGGTGTGAGTGTTGCTGTTTGTGTGTCCAGTCAGCCGGTTATATAACACCAGCAGAGTCCAAACATCAGCTGTTCAGGGGCCCTTAAATCTCTTCCAGCAGTGTGCACGTGCATGTGCGTGCATGTGTGGTGTCTCAGCTGGGGAACGAAATGTTCTGCTGCTGAAGAAAAAAAAAACTTGATGTGTGACTTTGGCAGGTATGATCAAGACAGAACTTGTCCCGTCAGAAACACACCTTTAATGTATATGTAGGTCAACATGAATGTAATGCACGACATTCCGCAGCGTTCAGCTGTTTTACCTGTGTTTTTATGATACTCTGAACCTCTAGATGCCTCAGTTTGAGAAGCCAACAGTCCACATGAGGGACCCTGAGAGGGTGGAGCAGATCATCTGTGGCCTCATCAAAGGAGGAGCTTCCAAACTGCAGGTACAGTAGAACTTTCGGTCTTTATTTTTGCTTAATATTTGTTTAGGGGTCATGCTTCAAGTCTTGCCTAAAGACTGTTTGTCGCAATAGATGCGATATAAATGAATAGCTAAAGTTCCTGACAGCTCACCCAGTGTGTTAATTAGTAAAACAGCACGACCCGGTGGAAAGAAATCTCACCAGCTGACTGGTTAAATAGGGGTGGGAAAAAAAATCGATTTGGCAATATATCGCAATTTTCGGACGCCCAATATAATATCAATTTTTTTTTCAGCTCCTAATATCGATTTTTTTTAGGAAAATTGTTTAATTTTCACTAGGGCTGGGCAAGTTAACGCGTTATTATCGCGTTAACGCATTGAATTTATTAACGCCAACATTTATTTTATCGCGCGTTAATGCATGTTGCTCACATGCTTTTGTTTTGAAAAGTCTGTTTCTGGCTGCTGCAGAACCGGAAAACAATTGGCAGGTAAACATACAGAAAAAATTTAAAACAGACGTGGAGAACAGTAAAAATCTGTGAACTTACAGTTCAGGTAGCAACTCAGGTAGCAATATTAACAATTCTGTCTGAAAAAAAAATTCTGGACTGCAACAAAACTTTAGGTGTCATTCCTCCATGTTCCATCAGATCTGCTCCATGTGTTCACTGTCCTGCTGTTCTCTAGCTGGTTACTGCAGTGCGGCTCCATCTAGTGGCACAGATGTGTAATGACAACAGAAAGTCCAGTCCTCCATTATAAAACTAATTCAGTTCTGTGGCCCGTTTTTTCATTTTGTATTTTTGATCCAAGTCTAAAATTGAAATATTAAAAAACAGGCATTTTTTTTGTTTTTATGTGTTAGATTAAAAAATGAAAAACATAATAAAATGTCACTTTTTAATTTTTTTTATTTTTGATTAATACATGGATTGGTAAAGTTACTGAACTTTAACACGGACATTTTCATTTTAAAGTTCTCCCAGATGGAGGATTCAACAGAAACAAGGTTATTTGTAACAACTGACAAGTTAAACTCCCTGTTAAAAGTTTCTGCTGTTAATCATTTTGTTGGATTTTGTTTGTAATCATTTTTTTTGTTTTTTTGATTTTTTTATAAAAACAGGGTGACATTAATGCCCTGGCAGTGGCAATAAGCTTTATTTTCATTTTACATTTTTTAAGATGAGATTTACACTAAATATGTGTTACTGACAAGTGCTGATGTTAAAAGTGTTTGAACAACAAATGTTATGACACTTTAGTTCATATGGCAGCAGAACATTTAAATAAAAGTGCATTTTACACTACTTTTGAATTCATTATTTGATTTTGCGTATACAATACGATTAATCGTGATTAATCAGGAAAATAACCTGTGATATCTCACTTGATTCACCATTGTGGAGATATACTGGTTTTAATGGCTGTCAACTGGAGTTAGCGCTCGGACCACAGGACCGGGACATGAAAAAGGAGCGCTGGACGCTGGCAGCTCCTCAAGTACACCAGACTGCAGCGTCTGGTGTACTTGAAACTTGAATTTCCCCCTCGGGGGATCAATAATGTATATTTGTATTGTATTTGTATTTGTATAGTAAAATAATGTGATTAATCGCAATTAAAATTTTAATCGTTTCCCAGCCCTAATTTTCACATTTAAATTGTTTAAATTTTAAATGTGCAAAAACACTAATAATAAACAATAAATAGGTTGTTTTGAAGCAAATAGTTTTGACTCAATTTGTCCTCTGAATGATCAATATCATCTGATGAACATATACAGCAACTTGATTTTTCATCTTTACTTTTAATTTTGATATTAACTGGGTAGAATATCGCAATATATCGCAATATCGCGATATTGTGATAATTTTGTATCATGACCCAGTAAGGTCATTTGTTTGTCTTATTTTGTCTGTTTTAGCATCTTATCCTCTTCCTGGTTCTGATGTATAAAATGTTCTTGATTGTTTCAGATCATCACAGACTTCGACATGACAATAAGCAAATTCTCTGTCAATGGAAAACGCTGTCCTACATGTCACAGTAAGCAGAACGAGGAGACGTTACCAGACATTTCTTTATCTTCTGCAACAATGTGCAGATACTTTAGTTAAAGACTTCCTTTTTAAAGAGACATTACGTTTTATATTACTTAGATGTCATCGATAACTGCAAACTCGTAACGGAAGAGTGCCGGCAGAAGCTGCTGCAGCTGAAGAACACGTATTATCCGATCGAGATCGACCCTCACCTCACCATGGAGGAGAAATATCCGTTCATGGTGGAATGGTGAGTCACAAACGCCCGCAAATCCACGCTGATAATACTCACCGATGCACGGAGCCGTCGGCGTCATGCTGCTGCTCTCGTGGACAAACGGATGAGCGCCATCACTTCTCTAAAGACGAGCATGTCTGCAGGTATTTTAAATCCCACTCGCTACTCGTGGAGCAGCGGTTAGAGAAGGACAAACTGCCAGAGGTGGTGAGGGAGTCTGACGTGGCACTCAGGTATTTATCGAAGCTGGGGGGGATGAGGGACACCTGCGCAAGAAAAAATGACTGACCGGTTTGTCTTTGCCTGCAGAGACGGCTTTGAGCAGTTCTTCGACCGCCTGCATCAGCACGATGTGCCTGTCTTCATCTTCTCCGCCGGCCTGGGAGATGTCCTCGAGGAAGTCATCCGTCAGGCCGGAGTCTACCACCCCAACATCAAAGTCGTCTCAAACTTCATGGACTTTGATGAAAATGTAAGTCCTGCGTGAAGGGCAGATGGGTGTTTTATTTTCTGTTCGGACGCATGCTGAAAGCAGACTGGTAGACCTCCGCTGCTCATTTTGTGTCTCGCAGGGCGTCGTGAAGGGATTCAAAGGCGAGCTGATCCATGTGTACAACAAACACGACGGCGCCCTAAGAAACACTGAGTACTTCAAACAGCTGAAGGAGAACTGCAACATCATCCTGCTGGGCGACTCCATGGGAGACCTCAGCATGGCCGACGGCGTCCCCAACGTGGAGAACGTCCTCAAGATAGGATTCCTCAATGACAAGGTGCGATCGTTTTTCTGGTCCACAGCCAGTAAATGCGTTGACTCGGTTTATGTAGATGTTTTCTGTAAGGGGTTAGAATTTAAAATTAAAAATTGAATTGAACTTGATTTATAGATGAAGGTGTAATTTTAATTTCTATAGTAATAATGGGTGAGCAGGTTGTCCTCCAAATGGAAGGTCAACAATTCGATCCTCGGCCCTTCCATGTATGCAGATGTTCTTGGGCAAGATATGGAACCCCACGTCACTCCCCCACGTAACCCCACCCCACCCAATGTGATCTTTCACCCATCGTGGCTGTTATTGTGATTGGCCTGGACCTTTTTCCTCTTAAATGGCCTCTGGACTCGGCCAAAGTCCAACACCGCTGCCATTGTTTTCGGGCTCTGAATTTTTCTCTTCAAAATTGGAAGTATTGCAGTTTAGTTAACCATTCATAAGGTGTATATGATACACAGTAATTTCACAAAATCACATCAGCTTGTCCAGCACAAGGTTCTCCCATTCTCAGTTCCAGATTCTTTTTTTGGATGATCCACTTAGAAGTTGCACAATGATTTCAAAGAAAGGCTAAAATATCAACATAAACCTTCATGTTAGTTAATGAACTGGAACTCTAAAATACAGTGATCCCTTATCCCCCCCTGCAAAAATCAAAATCCGCAAACTGGAGCCGGAGCCCCCCGAGCCTAAATAATGTGTTTAAAATATGTTTAAAAACTACAAAAAAAGTAGCGAGACACTGCAGCAAAAACGAGACAAAGGCTCAACTGTGGTCTTTCTGTTACCTTCACAGCCTCTGGTCTCTGAACCGTAGTAAACAAACCGCTGGTATTGTGCTATTTTTGGCTCGTAATTAGCGGCTAACACGCTAACAACAATAAAAGAAACAGTCCGGTTTTCTTTGCATGGAACGAGCACTTTATTCTGGCACTGCAGGAACTTGTAACATCACACAGGTTGTATTGTTCGTTCTGCCGTCCCACGACACACACACTACATTACCCATAAGGCCACCTTCTTAAAGGGGCCAGGCTGGCTCACAACATTTCTTCGCTGTGAGAGAACGCACACAATATCCTGTGATGTTTCCACGATTTTTTCTTGATTTTTTTGATATTATATATTTCTGAAAAATCCACGAATAACTAAAACCGCGGGAACTTAAAACACGAATTGGCGAGGGATCACTGTAGAGAAAATGAAGATTGAAAATGGATCTAATGAGAGAGTTGTTTAATGTTGGATTTTCAGAATAAGAGCTGAGACTTACATGAAGCAGGTGAGATGAGGCTCCAAAGTATAGTTGACTATCAAAAAAAAAGGCTCTAATATTTTAAGATGTAAAAACACAAAAAAAGAGTTGCAAAAAACATTTTTCAAGTAATTCCAGCCAGAAGCCGTCGTATTTTTCTGAAAATGTATAGTGCTAATTTTTTTGTTTTTTGTATTTTATTTTATTTCAATACTTATTTTGTATTGGTCAAATTTGGAAAAATGGATGCAAAAGAGGAAACCTTTTGATTCCAAAGCACTCACAACAAGCTAATTTAATTTAAAGCTAATTTTAAAAAACTCTTTGTGAAGATTGGCAGTCAGTGACTCAGTGCTGTTACTGTCAGAGAGTCCTGGCTTGGTCCGTACAGTATTCTCTAACAAATCTTCTTGCGATATCCGCAGGTGGAGGAGAGTCTGGACAAATATCTGGACTCTTATGACATTGTCCTTGTGAGGGACGAGACTCTGGAAGTGCCCAACAGCATTCTGCAGAAGGTTCTATAACTCCAGCGCCCAAAACACCTCCCACCCACATCACACGCTGCTGTTCTCCCCAGCAGCTGAATTGAAGCCACTCCTTTCTCTTTGGATCTAACCAGCATTTACTCTCCTTCTCTGTCCCACACACACACACACTCTCTCTCTCACACACACACACACACACACCTTCTGTCTGCCTTTTTAAAAAGACGTTTTGCGTCTCCTGAATGAACTGTTTTTAAAGTTCTCACAGCAGCAACAGCCTGTCTCTTGTGTGTTTTGTCAGTTTGAATTGTTTCTCATGTTTTCTCTCTTAAATAATTTTATGATAAAAGAATAGAGAGATGTTTAAAAAAAAACACTTTATAATTTGCACCTAGATGTTATAATTTTTTCTGGTCAAAAAAAGTGTTTTTTTTTTGATACTGCAATATTTGTACAAGGTAAAACGGGTGCTCAAAAAAAGCCCTCTGTTTCGCTTTTGTAGATTAATTGACTGGTTTGTTGCATGTCCACTCAGTTGGTGTTTGAAAGTGAGCTATTATTGTTTTATTTAACGTATATCCTCTGAAGGCAGTAGCCCAAAAAAGAAAAACAGTACAAGGAACTAATTCAGTATATAAAGGATCTTGGGAAATGTAGTTCCCAAGAAAAAAAAAACAAACTTGAATGTCTTGGCTCTGTGGCAGCAGCAGCTTAATGGAAACCAACAGTATTAGTTTAAGTCAAAATTTTAAAGAAAAATGATTCAGGTTATCAACATGAAACTCTAAGTATCAGCTCCCCTATCGAAGAGGTTTATGTGGCTGCTTTGATTTGTGGATGTAGGAACAATCGTTTGCACACAAAAAAGCCATGTTTACGTGAACTTCTTTTTTTTTTTTTTTAATACTTCTAATTTTTTTTTTTTTTTTTTATTTGACACAATTTCAACACTCAGAAAAGCTCTTCATTCTACGACTGAAACATCTAAGGGAAATACCACTCATCATCATCATTCTGGCTGTGAATGATGCTGGATGCGTTAATTCCCTCTGAGGTTGACCTCTAGTGGTCACGCGCAGGAACTACAAGTAAAAAAAAAAAGCTCATGTGTTACATGGAAGGTGTTTCACTGTTGCAGAAAACAGAGGAAGACACACTGATGTCTGTGGCTCAGTAAAACCCAGAATACGACCTGATAAAAGTCTCTTCATAATTTTATTTTATTTTTTAATTCTGTGGTTACATTGAGCACTACCTCTAAAATATGTTTTTCAGGAGCTTTAAAAGCTGAAATGTCACAGTTTTTGTCTCAGCATATTGTGTTAAAAGTTCCCCATTGAGAGCGTATGTATTTTAAATGTGCTGCTATCACCTGCATGTTGCCTTTTCCTGTTATGTTGATGTCAAAGAAATGGGAGATTGAAAATATATGTATCAGTAAAACGGGGAATTATATCATACTGTGTATGTGTGGAAATGTATGTTGTTTTTCCTGCATTTGAGATATTTCCAGAGGTTTTGACTCGTGTGTTTTATTTTTTATAAGCAGGTGGCTTCTTTTGTTGGTGTGAATATAACATGCAATAAAAAAATAAAAAATAAAAAGATCATTTTGAGAGACCACGATTGGCTCAGAGAAATGTTCCAGTTTTATTGGTATTTAATTGTGAATGTTTTGTTTGGGGGGGAAATGAAAAACGTTGAAAAAAAAGTTGAATCTTTCAATTCATTGTATGTATCAGGACATAATAAAAATCAATTTGGTCCTTACATGGTATTAAATTAGGCTGACAAAGCACACAAATCCTTAACAAATCCTAAAAAGCTCCTTTGTGCTGCTTTAAGTGTCATAGTTGATTTGATTAAGCTCAAAGACCCATGAAGGCCCACGCAGCAGCTCTGACTACGGCAACCAAGAACTGGCATGCTAGAATGTAACATTTTGACAGAACGATCATGAGCCCACGACATGATCTTTTGCTAACCCAAATCAAGTAGTTGTGGTGCCTAACTTTAACAGAAAAATGTGTTGCCTCATTCTAGTAGAAGTGCTTGGAGAAGGAAACTATGGGGTGCCGAATGTAAAAACTTGATTACAGTTTTCAAATATTTCAAATAATTTCAATATTTAGCTCATTTTCTTCACATTTAGCTCATTTTACACACATTTGAGACATAAATTATTTAAAAATTTGGTTATATGTGAACGAAAATGAAATGTTAAATCTAAATGTTAAATCTAAATATTAAATCTAAATGTTAAATGTTAAATCTAAATCTAAATCTTAAATCTAAATCTAAATGTAAATGTCAAATGTTAAATCTAAATGTCAAATGTTAAATCTAAATCTAAATGTCAAATATTAAATCTAAATCTAAATGTTAAATATAAATGCTAAATTTAAATGTTAAATCTAAATTTAAAGGCTAAATCTAAATGTTAAATCTATATCTAAAAGTTAAATCTAAATATTAAATCTAAATCTAAATGTTAAATCTAAATATTAAATCTAAATCTAAATGTTAAATGCTAAACCTAAATATAAATGTGTCGCCGAGTGTAAAGCTAAATTTTTTGAATTTGCAAATGTCCCATGTCCCGTAAAGTCTCACAGCCGCACAACCACGCCCACACCACTGATCAGGATCAATGGGAAGAAGACTTGAGGGAGAGTCGGGACTCAGACATGGCCGCCTCCTTGCCTGTGGAATCTCAGGGCTGTTCTGTGTGAATATTTGTGTGAGTTATATTTCAAAGTTGGAACAAATATCCCCTCAGTTTGTCCAGATATGATATGATAAATATCTCCTGCCACCTGTAAGGGTGCATGTGTAGAGGTTAGTCCCATGGATTGTATTTAGCAATATGAGCAAAGAACCCACAATTTTGTGGTATGGGCTGTAGGACTTACTGTTGATAAAAACCAGTGAAACCAGAGAGAAGTAACAAAAACATTAAAATGACTACAAAATGAACCATTTGCTTCAAAGGTGTCATGATTAAGATGATTTTAACCTCTTAAGAAGCTCACCATTTGACTATGGTTAAATAATTTAGTTGATAATAGAATAGAATAGAGCCAGGCGCTCTCGAAAAACTCAGTTTCCCGTCTGCCACCTCTCCATTTCCGCACCTGCGCACAAACTCTCGTTTTCTCTGATGAGCGTCAGTGTCATGACAACAGAGCGATGGCTCCAGACCGGAGGGTGAGAAATGTGATGTTTATGTGAACGGGGAGTAACAGTCGAGGAGTAACGTTTCTGTGAAGGTAAGAACAAAGTCAGCAACGTTGACTGTGTTTAGTCATCCGCGGAGAAGAGAGGGAGGTTGTTGCGACGGAGATACTGACCCATAAGCTCGTATCCAGGAAACTTGGACAGCTAGCCAATTAGCCTCGGCTAAGATAAATTTAAATCAGCTGGCTTGACGTTAATAGCACCGTAATTCACCGGCGCAGGCTGCCTCGAGTAATAACGCACCTAAAACAGGACCTGAATGTGTGTCACTAATCGGTTTCAGTGTTCCACCACGGAGGGGGAGAAAGTTTTAGTACATTTCCTTCTGTTTATTGAAATATACATCAGGTGTGTGGCATCAAGAGAATTCAGAGTAATTTCTGCTGTAGCTTTTGACTGAAAAGACTAAAAAAAAAAGACATGTATTATGTGTTGTGGAGAGTTAAACAGATAAAAGGCACTACAAAACACTTATTTCTTTAAAGAAATTGAGATCCCATGCTGAAATCTTAAAGTATGTTCTTATGTTATCCATTGTAACCGACCTCTAGAAAGTTGCCTAATATTGTCTATAAGGATTTTGGGGATGTTTTAGATGTTATTTTTCTTTTCATGCTACCACACCGTGATAATAAGGGTGCAAATAAGTTGTTTTTTGATGGCAACGCGGTTTGTGTGAACTCTGGTTTTCTGTTTGACATGATGAAACCTTTTTTTTTTTTGTATTGTGTGCATCATCAAGGCAGTGTTTTTTCACCCTTGTTATGAAATAGTCAAAATTCAAAGGATGTTCTCAGTTAATTTACTCTAACATTTGCTCAGGCTCACAGGGCAGTTCCCTGCAGATCGGAGGATCCTCTCTCTGGATTAACTGCCTGTTCCACCTGCTCAGCATTTAGCGAGTAGAAAAGCTGCTTGCCCCCCCCTCCCCTTCTCCTCCTCTCTTACACACAATCCTGAGGTCATGTGACTTGTCATCTTCTCTCCATTTAGCTGCAGTTGGCAGCTTGATGTAGGGAGCACTAAGGCTTACTGATCTCGGTGATAGTGTGGGCAGGGGTCCAAGTGGGCAGCAATGGTTCAAGCGCTACCTGTCTGGGAGGACTGAGTCCACAGTATTTTTTTTATAGTGGGAATACAGCAAATGAGCCACTACAAAGGCAGCAGCTCTCCAGTTAACAATCCAGTGCTAGATGGTAGAGGAGCCTAACTGGATCTTTGCCTTTTTTTTTTTTAAAGTAAAAGTAAAAGACTTGAACACAAGGATTCCACTTAGCACCGACTCCTAATATGCTCACTGTTCAGGAATGTTAGAGAAGTGCTTTGATCGCTGAATTTAAGGAAGGCTCTGACGAACCCTGATGAACTATGTGGGGAAACTACTCAAAGCTTGTGCTAACCAGCTATTCTTAGTGTGAATACAGGTAAAAACAGCTCCACACAAGATGCCACCACTCTACACAAACTGCTGACTCACCTGAGTATGAACTTCATTCATTCATTACACTGTCCAACAATGAGTGTATTCATTACTAAACTGTTTTACCTGACCCTCCCAAGTCTCACCTGAGCTTACAAACAGCCACAAGTTGTCTCAGTCCTCCTCTCTCCCACCTTCAATCAGAACTCATCACCGGCTTCGTGCAAGATTGTCTGCCGACTCTAATTTTCTGATCACTGTACACTTATGACTATAATCTATCTCAGTGGTTCTCAAACTTTCAAGTACTGCGTACCACCTGAGAAACTGTTCAGCTCTCTGAGTACCACCATGATGACCAGTTTTAAAATATACTCATTTATGCCTTCTCAGTTAGCTTTAAACACACAGGAGAGATGTTTATTTCCTTATTGTGGTTATTTATTGTTACATGAATTGTTACTTTACTGAATCAGACATTTACAACTGTTGCACTACAACTGAATATGCAACAAATATTTGTTTTAAAGACACAGTTTTGATTATCTCAAGCTACACATTGATTTGAAATGTATTTATAATGTATTGTATGTTTCGGAAGTGAAAATGTGGAAAGTCATGACTAGGGATGCACATGGTGAACCGTTTAACCGTTAACCGATAACAATAGCTCTAACCGATTAATACTAACGGTCAATTTTGTTTTTAAGCTACGTAATTCAATCAACTCATGGGGGCGTGTCGACAGGTGCAACACATGCCATCACGTGCGTCCCATCACAGCCCACTTTACAGCGAAGATGAAGAGGAGCAAAAGGGAGTTCTGTGCAGCGTTGTACCTGAACGTGTTCATTGAACGAAAGTTCACGAACTAGTTCATATTTTTCGCGAACGTGAACTGAGCGCATTCAGTTTCTCCTTTACGAGCGTGAACGAGTTCATTTAGGCAGTTGTGAACGACGCTCTTTCAAAGTTCACGCACGGTCAAAACCGTTCCAGGTTTCCAGCGAACCCCTTTTAAAATCCACCACAAACGAGCCTGAAATGTATCTGAGGAAATCAATCAAACATGGCAACACGGGCTGTCGCTGCTGTCGATTACAAAAAAATTAACTATTTAGTTCATTTTTTGAAATGGTGAACTGAATTAGTTAATTTTAATTTCTGTGAACTATGAACGAAACTAGTTCGTTTAGAAAGTGAACTTGCTCAATTTCGACCAGAAAGGGGAGGAGGTCATTTAAAAATTATGCGGTACAGCACTGAAATACTCCAGCAGTACGAGTACAATGCAGTACTGAAATACTCCAGCAGTACGAGTACAATGCAGTACTAAAATACTCCAGCAGTACGGGTACAATGCAGTACCACTTAAGAAACAAGAACAAGCATCCAGCATCAGACGATGGAGGACCATCGCAGCGAACTTTGCCCCCCATGATGGCCGGGAGAAAGTGTGACGTGTGGCGGTCCTGAAGAGTTAAAGGAAAAAATCTCTTCAATGGTGGAAAAAGACATTTTGTCCATCGGTGTGATCAGTGGTGAAGGGTTCCAGGAGCTAATGGGCTATATCGAGCCTAATTACCAAATTCCATCAACACTGACCATTACCTGACGACTAGAGGCTCGTTTTCAGGAGAGGAAAAAAAATAAGTGAAAACGCGACTTGCAAGTACTGAGTTCGTGGCTATTACAACTACTGGACCACGCTCACAACAGAGCTACGTGACAATTACATGTCACTATATCGATGAGTACTGGAAAGCTAATTCTACCGTTCCTGTTAACGCAGAGCATGCTGGGTAGACACACAGCTAATAAGTGTCCGCATGCATCCATGACAACGCCCGCAACATCGTTGCAGCCAACTGTCCCAGGCGGGTCAGGTGAGTCGGAATGGTGGGACGTTTGTGTGTCGGAATAGCTGTATTTCAGGATGGTGATGTGTCTAAATGGTGGTATGTCGGAATGGCAGCATGGAAGGGCATTTAAATCTTATCGGTTAACGGTTATTAATCGTTAAAGGGCGTCGGTTAACGGTTATAAAAAAAATCCTAAAATGTGCATCCCTAGTCATGACGTTCCCTGTGTACCGCCAAAGAGCGCTCGCGTACCACTGGTGGTTCACGTACCACAGTTTGTGCACCACTGATCTATCTTATTACACTAACTCAGATGGTACAACTGTAGTTGGACTCATTTCATGAAGGGACGACATCCTGAAACGGTCAGATTTGTGTTTGGCAAACAACCAAACATTAAATTGTCAGAAACTTATTCGTCAACAGATCCTGTGTGTTCAAAGTTGAGTAGTTTTAGATTATTGGGAGTCCACATCTCTCAGCCTCTCGTGGTCTGCCAACACCACAGCTGCCATTTTTCTTTTATAGAAAACATCCTGGAATACAGCATCACTGTGTGGTAGACTGGTTGCTCAGCAGCAGGTAGAAAAGCTCCCCAGAGAGTGATCAATACAGCAGAAAAACATAATTGCATGCTCCTCTACCTCCTTGGACGACATCGTAAATGGCTGCTCTTTCTCCCGAGTTTAACAGTCTGAGACTGTCTACACACTGTGCATCCTTTGTTTGAGCGAATCCCTTTTTGTAAGTGCTCCAGTCGAAGCACAGACTGTCACAATCATGAACAGTTTCTTCCTTATGGCCATTAAGTGCAATCTGTTCATGCGAAATGTCATGAGCTTCTTTTGTTACACATACACATGTAAATTAAAATGTTTTGAGAGGCAGATATTAAAGGACATCACAGTCAGTTTCCATACATTCTGCCTCAACTCTAGAGATTAAATGCCTTTTGTTCATTTTGCTCCATATATTATTTCAATCATCCACAAAATTCAACTGCTCTCTTTTTCTGTTTCTCTTACCAGTTTGAGGCACCATGTCTCTGTTCAAGGCCCGTGACTGGTGGTCAGCAGCTCTCGGCGAGGGGGAGGAGTTTGACCAAGGATGCCTCTGTGTTGGAGATGTGGACAACAGCGGCACAGGACACGGTCAGGGCATCATGACAAACGGATCTCCACACCAACATCCACACAGATTAGCTAAGATATTAGCCTTTTCCTTGAATGTCTTGTATCTTACTAACAACTGTTTTCTTGTGTGCCTGAAACTTTGCAGACAAAATAGTGGTGGGTAGTTACATGGGGATGCTGCGGATCTTCTCCCCACATGCCATTAGGTCGAGTGAAGGCCCAGCTGACGCCCAGCTCCTTGAAGTCCAGCTTCACAACGCCATAATCCAGGTTGAAGTGGGCAAGTTTGTGTCGTAAGTGTATTACACAAACCTGGGACCAAGTCTTTCAAACAGGCAGAAAGCACATATACTGGAGTCAGTCTGTATCTGAGATGTACAGAGACTGAGTTCTTCCTGCAACGGGCTTGCGTCAGAGCAAGACTTAAGGCAATTTACAGCATGCCAGCGTGAGATTCTTACTTCTAGCGCCACAGCTACTTGCTACTGTGTGCTTTAGCATCACTCTAATATCTTAGATGGCCTCGTTGTGGCTGCATGAGAGCCTCCTGGAAAGCAAAGTGTCTGTGAAATGATGTGGTTTATCTTGAAGGCCTCTCACATCATCATACAGTCCAACTAAATGAGCCCGTTTGGAAGAGTTTGTTGGCACAGCATTCTTCAGTAACTGGTGGGCATTTTGGAAGTTGCCCGTGAGAATGAAGCATGTTGTCGAGGCAGACCAAGGCGGCCAGACTTGGCCGCACTCGCCAACGCTGACAAGTGTGGTTTTTCAAGGAAGAAAGAAAACATCTGCTCCTCTGTTGTTGTTTTTTTTTTTTTTGTTGCAAAAATACAAAAATGGTGGCTTGGATTTAGCAAGTAGGCTTTTTTTTTTTCTGTATCCTGAAAGTGAGCCGAGTCTTTCTCAGTGGTTTTGTGGTAGTACATAAGTAACAAATGTAAGATCAACATCACTGGAACATCACCTACCCCTCATTCATAACCAGTGTTTAAAATGAAAACGGGGCAGCTGTCACAGTAATTATTTTCATAGCGCGAGTTAAAATAAGAGTGGATTCCACCCCATCAGCTAAGAACATGGATTCAACCACGCTGGCAGGAAGCATCTGCCCTGCTGGAATGTCTGAGGACAAAACCTCTCCAGCTGCAGGCCCGAAGCTCTGCGCTCACTGTTGTTATCCAACTTTACACTTGCAGCTTCTTCTCAGAGATTCTTGGCAGATTTTCAGATGTCTGTATCCATTCAGCCTTTCTTAAAAAAATAATTTTATTGATGTTAATACAGATTGTGACTGTAAAAACCGCTGCCTATCTTCTGATATCCTCTCAGGTGTTCAGAGCTCCTTCACCTTGCCGTTCTTCACCCCAGAAAACTGTCAGTGTACTCTGTTTCAGGTAACAAATGTGCAGTATAGATAAAAAAAAAAAAAGTCTTGAATTGTTTTCTTAATTCATATATTATGAGTACTTTCACTCTCAAAAGCATGACAGCATGTATTTTGTCATGTGTGTACGCAGGTACAGCGGGGAACGTTGATCATGGAGACCAGTATCAGCTAAAGTTGGTTTATGAGCACAACCTGCAAAGAACAGCCTGCAACATGACGCACGGCACATTCGGAGGAGTCACAGGTAGTTTCTGAAATTCCTTACTTTATGAATAGTGTCGTATCGGTTTTCTTTCATTTAGATTTATAAGGACTAATTTGAATTTTGAGTACAGTAATCCCTTATTTTCGCGGTTAATAGGGACCGGTGCCCCCCCCCGCGAAGATCAAAATCCGCAAACTGGAGCCGGAGCCCCCCGAGCCTAAATAATGTGTTTAAAATATGTTTAAAAACCGTAAAAAAGTAGCGATGCACTGCAGCAAAACAAGACAAAGGCTCAACTGTGGTCTTTCTGTTACCTTCACAGCCTCTGGTCTCTGAACCGTAGTAAACAAACCGCTGGTATTGTGCTATTTTTGGCTCGTAATTAGCGGCTAACACGCTAACAACAAAAGAAACAGTCCGGTTTTCTCTGCATGGAACGAGCACTTTATTCTGGCACTGCAGGAACTTGTAACATCACACAGGTTGTATTGTTGGGCTCCTGTTGGTTAACAGAGAATGTAAATCTATACACGCTGGGCTGCTGTTGATGCTCACTACACTTTTCATCTAACCCCGTTTTCATTCTGCCGTCCATCGACACACACACTCTATTACCCATAAGGCCACACCATTACCCATAAGGCCACCTTCTTAAAGGGGCCAGGCTGGCTCACAACATTTCTTCGCAGTGAGAGAACGCGCACAACATCCTGTGATGTTTCCGCAATTTTTTCTTGATTTTTTTTTATTATGTTATATATTTCTGAAAACTCCACGAATAACTATTCGCCAATTGGCAAGGGATCACTGTAATGGATTTTTTTGAGTTTAGTTGGTCTTCGTGTCCAGGAGTCATGTCGCTACTCTCTCTTTAGTCAACTTGGCTCTTGGAAAAATCAAGTAGGGAAAAGCCCTTGAAATTAATCTTTATTTGAAGATTAAGCTTAGAATTAAGTTTAGGCAGGGGGAAGGCAGGCGCGCAGCTGCGATGTGTTCGGACGTTTGGAATGCCTTATGGTCGCGAGGCTCCTCGCAAATGTGTGCGTTTGCGTGACCAAACATCTGGGCATGTGTGTCCTGGCAAAAGTGGTGATTGGCAGCACCGGAAAATACATAAAAGCCCCGCAAGAGGAGCAAGGTAGGAAAAAAGAGAGGGGTCATGTCACTACTCTCTCTTTAGTCAACTGGGCTCTTGGAAAAACCAAGTAGGGGAAAGCCCTTGAGTAGACAGAGTCCAAGAAAAATACACACACACAGACACAGGCTAGTGCACAGACACGCGGGGAACCCCCTTTAAAAAGAGAAAATGGCCTTTTCAAATAAAGACTGTATTGTCAAGGTGTGTATGTGAAGAGAGCACTTGCCAGACTGGCCTGGCGTGATGAATCCATCATTCAGTCCATGTTTGGAGAATCTGTGCGTGTGTGTGTGCGCTTGATTAATAGAACAGTTTAGGCCTGTTAAGAGCAGCGCTTCGCCCCGTACTTGATGCATGTGGATAGCACATACCTCGGACCAATAAGAGTGACTTTGTTTCCATGTGTTTTTCGCTCATACTTGGACTATAATCGGTCTTGGAGATCAGAAGAGCTGTCAAACAAACTTCCGCTCGTATGAATGCACATGGCCCCTCTCGGTTTATCTAGCTGAACTGGCCTAACGCTAACCTAAACAGCCTAAAACCAAGTCTCAAATCTCTAACCAGCCTTTTTTAATTTTTTTAAACGGAAAGTTAAAAAAAAGAGAAATCTCTTCACTTGCTTTGGTGTAAAGCGCAATTATCCTCACAAACATATCCATTCAGATACTAGGGCTGGACAAGTTAATGCGTTATTATCGCGTTTACTCATTAATTTATTAAAGCCGACATTTATTTTATCGTGCGTTAACGCATGTTGGTCACATGCTTTTGTTTTGAAAAGTCTGTTACTGGCTGCTGCGGAACCGGAAGAGAATTGGTGGAAAAACATGCAGAAAAGCTAAAACAGACATGGAGAACGGTAAAAATCTGTAAACTTTACAGTTCGGGTAGCAACTTAGGTAGCAATATTAACAAATACTGTCTGAAAAAGACAATTCTGGACTGCAACAAAACTTTCCCGTCATTCCTCCATGTTCCATCAGATCTGCTCCATGTGTTCACTGTCCTGCTGTTCTCTAGCTGGTTACTTCAGTGCAGCTCCATCTAGTAGCACAGATGTGTAATGACAACAGAAAGTCCAGTCCTCGATTATAAAGCAAATTCAGTCCTGTGGCCCATTTTTTAATTTCGTATTTTTGATCTGAGTCTAAAATTAAAATATAAAAAAAAAAAAGTCTTTTTTTTTTTTTTCATTTTTTTGTTTTAGATTTAAAAACATAATAAAATGTCACTTTTTGATCTTTTTTTTATTTTTGATTGACAATTGAAAATTGAATGAATGATTGATACACGGATTGGTAAAGTTACTGAACTTTAACATGGACATTTTCATTTTAAAGTTCTCCCAGACGGAGGATTCAACAGAAACAAGGTTATTTGTAACAACTGACAAGTTAAACTCCCCGTTAAAAGTTTCTGCTGTTACCTCAGAAATTACCTGTTTTAATGTTCTGATTGTGCTGAGACACAATCATTTTGTTGGATGTTGTCTGTAGACTTTTTTTTATTTTTCATAAAAGCAGGATGACTTTAATGCCCTGGCAGTGGCAATGAGCTTTATTTTATTTTACATTTTTTAAGCTGAGATTTACACTAAATATGTGACAAGTGCTGATGTTAAAAGTGTTTGAACAACAAATGTTATGACACTTTAGTTCATATGGTAGCAGAACATTTAAATAAAAGTGCATTTTACACTACTTTTGAATTCATTATTTGATTTTCCATATACAATGTGATTAATCGTGATTAATCAGGGAAATCATGCGATTAATCGCGGCCCAGCCCTAGCAAATACGCAAGTCACACACTTTGATAATTGTAGTTAAAGAGGAGATGAAGTTAGATGATATGAGAGAACAGGATGCAGAGGAGTTAGATGGAGGCGGGTGATTCGCTGTGGCGACTCCTGAAGGGAAAAGCCGAAAGGAAAAGAAGACTCACTTTGATTATCAGTTATTATACACACACACACACACACACAAAGACACCAACACAAGTCCTCTCCTTCATGGTTATCTGCTGTTCCCTGTTCCTCCTCTAGATGGCAGTGCTGGCTCTGGAATCGCGCTCATTACAGCCTCCATATGTCTTGAATGAATGGGATCTTGTGCTACTTCTTTAGGGGGAATTCCCTTTTATTTCACCTCCTGGTCACAGCTCAGCTACCATGTAGAGCATCTGAAAATGTCAAACTAGTCTTGTTTAGAAACATCCATCCATTTTTATCCCATTCAGGGTCTGCTGCAGCGTATCCCAGCAGCCACTGGCAAAAAGGTGTTATCGCAGGGCTGCCTAAGAGCAACGTCTGTAGTGTCCAAGTTACAGACTTTGCAGGTTTTTCCTGTGATTATGTGTTTTTCTTCTGACTTCCTGCATTTTGTTCTTCAAGCTATCTATGATATTGAGATGTTCTTTTATGGTTGATAGAATTTGAAAGGCACGATATGCAGTTTATTTAGATGGGGACACTGTTGAAACTGACAGATAATATGACACGAGAGTGGAGGGATGTATACAGATGAGGTTCTGCAGCTGTAATCAACCCAAAGATGTGATGACACGGCACCGGTGTGAAGCCACTCGCCCCCCAGGCCGGTCCTGTGTGTCATGAACACGGCTACTTCTGTTTCATCTTTTACCTTGTGTTGCCCTGATCCCAATTAGCCGTTACCGTGTTTCATTGAAGAAAAAAGCGAGAACTGCAGACGTGTGCGTTGTGATGCAGCGTGTCGGGGTCGGGGGGGTCGTGCGTAGTTTACAAGAAAATGTGGTGATGCACACACACACCCTGGAGGGTATTTCCTTTTGTTTTTCTGGATCTATGCAGATGTTCACGGCTGAACGGTCAGAGCAGCTGAGTGTCACACAACTTACATTTTCACTCCACTTTGTGTGTGTGTGTGTGTGCGTGTGTGTGTGTGTGTGTGTGTGTGTGTGGGGGGGGGGGGGGCGAGTGTTTTTACAAGTCTGCTCCTGCACGTGAGTGTGCATGTGTGTGTGCATGTGGTGGTCTATAATAGCAGCCATTTAGCAGTGCTGTAGGCAACGTAATAGCAGCTCTGTACTAATACTGCTCTAATAGCCGGGCTGCCTCCAGGTTTGGGTCACATTCAGGCCACACACACTCACACCCAAAGTATGGACTGGTCTTTCCAAGCCTGGGCCAGACACATGTACATGCACACACACAGAGAGACACATGCACTTAAAAAAATATCAGAAATGGTCTCGTATTCACATGCATGGCCGGTCTTTCTTCCACATGGCGGTGAGGCGCTGCCCACTGCGGTGTGCAGCCAGGCTCTGTGCTTTGTTGGCTGCTGCATGTGCTTGTTCAACACATCTTCTTAATGACACTAATGCGGGTCTGTTTCCTCCACTGTCTCTCAGCACTCTCATACTGGCCTCTTTTACACGTTGTGGACCTGGGCTCGTGAACGTGCATGTGCACAGCTGCTATTATGGCACAGCCTGGCTCTCATTTTGTTTTACTTTCCTTATTATTGAAACATGGCTGCATGTGCTTTTTTGACCCTTACAATTCCTTTTCAGGGTGGTAAATTACCACCCTGAAAAGGGTGCCACAGTTTATGATGGCACCCAAAACACATGATTAGGGCTTAAAAAGGGCTTAAAAATGCTGAGTCTTGATTCTCTTCATGTACTGTGGCTCCTGGTGTACATCAGAGAACAATCTAGGGATATGTTGCAATGCTTTGGTTTCACGATATATAACAATAAACTGTTACACGACTATGTTTTGGACACGTGGATGAACGCCCCCCCCCTTGCATGTTTTTGAGTATTCACAAGACATGGTTATCGTACTTAAGACTTCGTCCCCGTGTGTGCGTGAGCTAACGGCTGCTCTGAATGACCGCTTGTCTCTTTAATACAAACACACTTGTGTGTTAGCGCAGAATAGGTGTGTAAGAGTGTGCAGCTTTTCTGTCTACATCCTTGGTGATAGATTTTAAGTGTGTGTGTGTGCGCCTGTTGCATTGTAGGTGGCTGTCTTCCTGACCTCGAGTTGATGGCAGTGTGAGTTTTAATAGCGCTTTGAGGCCTAATTATAGTTCTCTGGTCACACTAGTCTCACTGCTTTATGGCCATATGTGTAAAAGTGTGTTTGGCGTGTTAGGGCTTAGTATGTCTTACATTATGCCTTTCCTAATAAACAGACTTGTGTGCGTATTCATATTTGGCCTCAGTTGTGTGTGTGTGTGTGTGTGTTCATTTGTGTGGAGGTGTTAATGGAGATATCAGATCCAGCCAGAGAGGAGAAACGCACCTAATAGCACAACACGACATCATGGCTGAAATAAAACAGAAGCCAGAGTCATCTGGTTATGTTGGTGCCAGCGTTACAGGATCAAACTGTGAAACAGAATGAGAACACGCAACTTAAAATTAAAATTTCTGCCTTCTTGTTCTGTTGGATCTTATTTATCTTGCATATATTTAGTTTTTGAGTAGGTCAAAGTGCTTGGGTGTTGGGAAAGTTACGTAAGGATCCCTCAGTGTGTATATATTTATATAAAATTATAGTTTACGGCGCTGTCGGACTCATCCTTGGACTCGTTAAGTCGTCACAGGTTTTCTAATTCTGGGTTTATGCACTTTTATGTCAAAGGGGAGCTGTTGAGACAAGATGACAAATCACAAAAATGGATCTAGAGCTTCATATTTCTTACCACAGTAACTGTAAACATGTATGAGGGTTTTAGATTCAGAGTAAAGCACGCTGTAAATGTGCATAGTGTCTAACACATTATATGTGTCAGACAAGAGTTGCTCTGAACAAGATGCCAAAACCTATGTTGTATTTAATTATAGAGTTAGACAGTTTTTTTGCCACATAGAATTTATTGAGCCGTCTAAAATTCAGACTCCATAAAAACAGGGGCGTGTGCATATAAGATGAACAAAAGTCGAGCCCGCTGGTATCACTGTAATGTTATAAACGGGATTACTTTAAGTCTGTTATTTATAAGCTCGCTGTAAGTCTTGGACCAGCTAACAATGCTGATCCAAGACCGCTGTGATCGCTGTGCATTTGGCATCTAGTTGGCTAACTACTCTGCCTTCATAATAAACGGATTATGACTAAATGAATTTAATTGGAATATTTTTGGATTCTAATTTGATTGAACATAACCGTATTGAAGTGGATCTTTGTTGAACTTCTTTGCTTTCTCTTGCAAGACACAATTAAACAGAGCTGAACTGAATTTAAATGAATCTTCCTTGGATGCCAGATTTTACAGAGTTTAGGCAGCTAACTGAAACTGCAGAGGAATAACAATAATACTAATAATAATGATGATATTAACAATAATGATGGTGATGATAAGGAGAAGAAGGAGATGTTTCACCGCCTTTGTTAGAGAAGTCTTTGCCCACAGTAGCGGCTTGCAGGGCCAATTTAATGATATCATTTTACAGTTGTTTATGAACAATATCTGTACTTAACCTGTGAGTTACACTAAGGACGTGCTGATCAGTCAACATTCAGAGAGCTGAGGTTTGGGAAGCGAACTCGGTGGATGCTGATTGAGTTCATTTTGTGGACAGTCAAGTTGAGTTGATGGGCGTTTAAAGATCACCTCCCT
Source organism: Hirundichthys speculiger (assembly GCA_018398805.1). Taxonomy (NCBI): domain Eukaryota; kingdom Metazoa; phylum Chordata; class Actinopteri; order Beloniformes; family Exocoetidae; genus Hirundichthys; species Hirundichthys speculiger. The sequence continues at coordinate 2,835,374 of JAGFBZ010001678.1, forward strand.
ACCTTTTTCCACCTGGCGGTTTTACAGTCTTTCACCAGAGATAGCTGAGATTATCCGCCACGGTTCATGACGGCTACGTTGACTAACCACTTCCATGCACACATCGGCCAGCGTCCCGGCTGCATCTTGGCAGGATGCGCCTGCATGTGAATCCAATTTGCACAATTTAACAATGTTTTTTAGCGTAATCCAGAGGTGGAAGGTGACCAAAACAGTGTGTGTTTGTGATTTAACATGAAAGCAGTTTGTTGACAACATAATTTAGTTCAGTTTTTTTTCTTCTGTTCCAAATCTGCTTCTCCAGTGGACGCGCTCGCATCATCTCAGCGTAACACTTGCAATCAGCGTTCAATTTCTCTTGATACTGAAGTGAATTTGTAATCATACATGGTTGACTGGGTGGCTAATAACATTAGAAGATAGTGAAAATGAATGGGCAGATCAATAGCACCGCCTCATCTAGAAATCATCAGTAGTAGAGGTTTTCTTGTAGGGATGTAGCGATACACTAATCTCGTGATACGATACGATACACGATATTTGGCTCACAATACAGTACATATCGATATTCATCTTACACTACATTTATATCATTTCCCAAAAGATTTTAAAGGGACAAATGAAATGAAATGAAATGAAAAATACTTTATTTATCCCATAAAGGGAAATTCAATGGAGTAAGGGCTCTCTCTCTTTTTTTTTTTTTTTTTTTTTTTTTTTTTTATAAAAAAAAAACAGACAGAAATAATAATATAATAACAGGTGTTAGGTCTTGTTGTGGAGGCTGATGGCTGCTGGCAGGAATGATCTTCTGTATCTTTCCGTCTTGCAACGGACCTGAAGAAGCCTCTCACTGAACACACTCTGTTGTTTGATCACTGTGTCGTGGAGAGGGTGTGAAGAGTCCTTCCTCATCTTCATCAGCTTGTGCAGCATTCTTTTTTGTACAATCAGTTCCAGCGGCTCCAGAGTTACACCCAGCACAGATCCAGCTTTCCTGATCAGTTTGTTGATTCTCTTCAGGTCTCTGGTTCTGATGCTGCTGCCCCAGCAGATGGCTGCAAAGCTGATTGCACTTTCAACAACAGACCTATAGAAGATGTGCAACATCTTGGTGCAGACATTAAAAGATCTCAGCTTTCTTAAAAAGTAGAGTCTGCTCTGATCTTTCTTGTAGATGTATTCTGTGTTGCATTTCCACTCCAGTCTGTTGTCAAGCTGAACTCCAAGATACTTGTATTCCTCCACCACCTCCACCTCCTTTCCCAGGATGGAAACACTGCTGTGTTGATTCTTGCTCCTCCTGAAGTCGACAATCATCTCCTTAGTTTTGCTGGTATTTAATACGAGATGATTGTTACTACACCATTTCACAAACTGACAGATCAGTTCTCTGTACTCTGCTTCCTGTCCGTTGCTGATACACCCAACAACTGCAGAGTCATCAGAGTATTTCTGCAGATGACAGGACTCAGAGTTGTACTGGAAGTCAGAGGTGTAGAGCGTGAAGAGAAATGGTGAGAGAACAGTTCCTTGTGGTGCTCCAATGCTGCTGAAACAAAGTGATTTTGGTGACATCTTGTGAGTGTTTCAATGACTTTGTTTGAATTAATTGAACTGAAAGCATCAATTACACATAATATGGCTGACAGGCAGCTTGCAAATGCTGGACAAAATGAATAAAAGATGTGTTGAGAAAAATAGTTTCATTTATTTAAACAGTGCAAATTGTTGCTTGCAAGCTTTTAAAGGTGGGACACGGGGGTTTTGACAAAGCTTAGAATATCGATACCCGCGGCTGAAAAATCGATACCCGATGCCCGATAAAATATCGATATATATCGCAGTATCGATAAAATCGCTCAGCTCTACTTTCTTGCAGTGGTGTAAATGCAGGACCCTTTACATCAATAAAAGACGATCACAAAAACTATTCAGACAACTAAGTGCACTTACTGGGAAGGTCCTAGTTGTTTTATATATTTATTGCCCATTTAGGCGACAATATAGAAATTGTTTTTAATTTAATTGCATTTTTCATGAGCTGAATATCTTTGAAAAGGAACTTGCACAGGCAATTTTGCAAGTGTAATAAACTGCTCTCACTTTTTGTACAAGAAAAAAAACCTTTTATGGCTCATCAATTTCTAATAAAGGGAAAAACAATATCACGTCTAAAGCTTGTAAAGTTAAGAAGAACCATTTTGAGAGTAAACCCTCTCAGTTTAAGATGAAATCTTTCTTTTATTGAGTTATCTCTAATGAAGAAAGTTGAAATGATCTGTAATGCTCAAAGAATTACCCCCCCTCATTTTCCAAGACAGCTGATCAGTTAGGAGCTGGTGCTTTTTATGTGGATGTTTTATATTGAATATGACCTACTCTTGGACAGTTAAGATTTAAAGCAGAAGCTGCTGACGTGATATCATCTGGAAACAAGTTAACTGCATGTTAAAGCCAAAGGTTGAACCTGCAGTTACCTTACTAAGCTTCTGATTCTGCTTCATAGTACAGGGCAGAGAATACAACCCTCTTTTGGCACTAAAAACTTCTGCTGATGCAGAAGATAATCAGGTGTTGATGAATAATGGAGATACCTGAAGTGGTGAACACTCTTCAGAGACATTTGTCGTGCTGAACTTTGCAGTTCATGCAGAAAGTAATGAAGGAAGATTTGGGTAACATAGATTGAAAGAGGAGGTCAAACCTTGTTCATGTTCAGCTTCCACATACCTGGTTAGAGTATGAAGTTGATGTGAGTGGCATCCATTGCAGGTTCGTGGAATATCATTGTTTTTTTGTGCATTTTATTTTTTTTTTCTTTTTAAAATGACTGATTATTGTGATATAAGCAACCAAAAAACAGAGTTTAAGGTAAGTTCTTGACATTGCATTTGAAAATAATGGATTGGATTATTCACTGTAGGATGTACCTACCTTAGTAGCCATTACTCAAAGAACTGTTGCTTTTTGTTTAAATAGACCTGAACTAACAAACTTCAGTACGTGTGTGAGTCCTGCTTCATGAAATATGAGGTTGAAGCATCTTTTCTGTTCCGACTCTCTCCATCAGGTCACCATTCTCTGTGTATCCAGTCTATGGACGGGATGCTGATGTTCTTCGAGCAGGACAGCTACTCCTTTGGTCGGTTCCTCCCTGGTTTCCTGTTGCCCGGCCCCCTCGCCTACAACTCCAGGACAGACAGCTTTCTCACCGTCAGCTCTGCCCGTCAGCTCGAGAGCTACAAGTAAGTTTGTTTTACGTATACGAGCAGCAAAGGAAGTGAAAGGGCGAAATGCATCTTGCACTATTTTCTGGACATTTTTCAGATAAGTAAAAAGGTCAAAAAATGACTTCAGCATATATGAATCAGTAATTAAAATAACAGCTTAACGTACCTGGAAGGATCGTTGAAGCAAACAAACTTTTATGTTGCCCTCCTAAACGTTAAGGTAAATTGAAGAGTTGAAAATTCTTGGCTGAAAAAACAACAGCGTATAATTTAAAGGTATTAAGGGTTGAATCTGCAGACTTTAGCAGTATGAGGTTTTATCATCCCCAAAGGCATCTGTTTCCTCCAGCAGAGCTCGTCTGAATGGACCAGAAACAGACTCACTTAAACTCATGCACATTAGGTTTTGGTCGGAAAACAGCGCACCTTAAAACAAGCACATGCACGCTTTACGTGTCCCTCCGGTGGAGCAAATCTTTCAGATGTCTTTTAGACTGAGAGCGTCGGTTATGCACTTCTCTCCCAGCTGTTTGCTATCTGTGCGGCCCCCCCACTGCTCCCCCCCAGAGAGCCTCTTCAGACCAGATACACCAGTGAAAACGCTGACTTCCCTGGCAAACAAGCACAAGTGCTGCAATGCAGAGTTTTGTAATAAATGAGAAGAGCTTTGAGAGCCTTTACACAAATAATAAAAAAAAAAAAAAAAAAACTGCTTTACTGAAAATGAGCGATGAGCTTGTAGTTTCCCTTTCAGAGTTTAGCTTTTACATCCTGGACCAACACTTTGTCTCGTTTTCACATCTAGATTCACTCTTTCCTGCCTTCTCACTTTTACTTTTCAAATGAGGAGTTTCTTTGGTGATATTGACAAATGTTATGTCTCCCAATAAATATAAACTAATTCAATAAATGTGAGTTGAACAATGGAACCAAACCAGAATGAGAGTAATAGTTTTGTTGGTTTCCTCTTTCTCATAACATAAATATTTTAATTGAATGTATGATTGACCACATATTGCAAAGGTCATCAACATTTCACACTCTTCATCAGTCTTCTACAAGCATGAATTTATTTCCCTCATAATAACAGGCTTAAAAGGAGTGGTTGTGTACATTAAATAATATAAAACAGCAGCAATCGTGCATGATGGAGAATAAAAGCTGCAGATGCAGCCGTGGTGCAGCAGGTCAAGCACAGCGTGATCAAATCATATTTCAGCTAAAGTTACTCATAATAATGAATCAGATTGAGCTGACTGACGGTAGACCAGACTCTGGTTTCCTGCGTCGACACACAAAAAGGTTTTTGTCATTCTTAAATATGAAATTCTTTTAAAAACTGGTTCAGTGTCTATTCTGACTCGGATGACGGGGCCAGCCAGGACTTCAGTGCTTCACATTTAATATCACATGACTGATAAAGCTGTTCTGCCTCGCTTGGTTTATTTAACTTGTTCCACCCTCTCCTGCCCTGATGGCTAAGAACACACACACACTGTGTTTGTGTGTGTGTGTAAAAGCTGGCGTCAGGTTCCAGATTTGATACTTTGTTTATCCACATCACTGAGAAATCACATGCAAGTAGTGTATCTTTATGTAGTTTGTGTGTGTGTGTGTTCATGTTGGCAAACAGTATGTATATGTTTGTAAGACATAATTTATGTCGGGAATAAATGAGTGTGCATGTTGGTGTTTTCAGAAATCCTCTTTCAAATAAATGAAACGGCTGTTTCCTCAACACTGTGTCCTAAACACTGCATGATGATAGATACAGCCTACAAACACACACACATATATATGGGTGTGTGTGTAACCCTTATTCTTGAACAAAGTCAACCCCATGGAAGCTGTCCATGGCCATTCGAATGACCACCGTAAATCTGCATCATATCAAAGATATTTGTCCGTGTTTTTCCAAGCTTTTTCCTTTCATAACACTTGAATTAGCATGTATTGAAATATTAATGATTGGAGAAGCATGTACAGCGTTATTTCATTCTTGCAGCCTCGTATCCCATCAACAGTAAAAGCTCTAATTGACGGCCTGCTAGCAGTATGACGCTGAATTGAACTCTTTCACTCATGCAGGAGACTATGCCACTCCGCTCAGCGTTTCTTTAAAAGCTTAAAACCCCTTGACACGTTTAATATATTTTTTAGTCCATTTTCTTTCCCAGGAAATGGTCACGCATGATGAAAAGTTTTCTTTACTGGCAGTCATCCATAAAGCTTGTTAGTCTGCTCAGCGGTTCTTGTGGAGCTGGTGGTGCTACTGTCGGGATCAGCTCAAAACTAGATATACAGTGTTGCATCGCAAAGGTTTTAAAGCATGTACCATCTTATGACATGTTCTGAGAAGTTGATCAGCTTTACACAGACGGAAACACAGTTTATAATTTCTGTCCTATACAACATGTTAAATAGAAGGAAAATTAGATGAGGAAGTATGTAGTTGCATCCTCTTTCAATTCAAAGGCTTTATCTTCAACTAATAGGCTGTTTAAATCAGATTGATATCCAACATTGCTTCCATTCCTCCACTGGAGCTTTCTTTCTACTTCGTACTCACTCTTCCATAAGTGTCTGTCCCGTAATGAAGCTGATGTGCTCTGTCACCACTGTGGTTGGTTGATCTGAAAACCGACCAACTCTGGTCTCAAGCTGAATGTGTATCTGGAGTAGCAACTTTACTTTTCATTTAAATGTCCTGCTGAAGTAGTGAATAAAAAAAAAAAATACTCCAAGTCCATTGTAATATTAAAACTGCATTTTGGGGCCTTATTGTGTAATGCTGGATTCATATTTCCATGACAGTTCCCCTAGATTCTGGTCTGTTGAGGGCGCATGGCTTTATTTAATCATTCTGGCTTCCATCAAATCTCTAAGTTTTGACACTTAGCCGTCTAGACAGCTTATCTCAAGGACTCCTGTTTTCCATGTGATGCTTAAGACAAACTGTTTCCTACTGGCAACTTGTCATTTCTGAACCATCCTGCATTCTGTGATGTGAGTTAATGACCTCTCTGAATTGTATACGACTTGGAGAATAAATCCACTTTGCACCTCTGTCGTAGTCCAGCGCATTGTTTAACAGCCGATTGACTCCCTCACCAGAGCACAATTAGAGCATATACAGTGATCCCTTTCCAATTCGCGCTTTAAGTTCCACGGTTTTAGTTATTTGCTGATTTTTCAGAAAGATATATATATATATATATATATATATATATATATATATATATATATATATATATAGATATATATATATGTTATATGTATATATATGTATATATATATATATGTATGTATATATATGTATATATATATATGTATATATGTATATATATATGATATATATGTATATATATATATATATATATATATATGTATGTATATATATATATATGTATATATATCTATATATATATGTATATATATATATATATATATGTATATATATATGTATATATGTATATATGTATATATGTATCTATGTATATATATATGTATATCATATGTCTATATATAATATATAAAATAAAAAAAATCAAGAAAAAATTGCGGAAACATCACAGGATGTTGTGCGCGTTCTCTCACTGCGAAGAAATGCTGTGAGCCAACCTGGCCCCTTTAAGAAGGTAGCCTTATGGGTAATGGTGTGGCCTTATGGGTAATGTAGTGTGTGTGACGGCCGAACGTAAACGGGGTTAGATGAAAAGTGTAGTGAACATCAACAGCAGCCCAGCGTGTATAGATTTACATTCTCTGTTAACCGACAGGAGCCCAACAATACAACCTGTGTGATGTTACAAGTTCCTGCAGTGCCAGAATAAAGTGCTTGTTTCATGCAGAGAAAACCAGACTGTTTCTTTTGTTGTTGTTAGTGTGTTAGCTGCTAATTACGAGCCAAAAATAGCACAATACCAGTGGTTTCTTTACTACGGTTCAGAGACCAGAGGCTGCAGTGCCGTGCCGTGCAGTGTCTCGCTACTTTTTTGCGGTTTTTAAACATATTTTAAACACATTATTTAGGCTCGGGGGGGCTCCGGCTCCAGTTCACGGATTTTGATCTTCGCTGGGGGCGTGCCGGTCCCCATTAACTGCAAAAAATAAGGGATCACTATACTTGTAAATAAGATGTACCCAAATTTACAAACAACATCCATAATGTGGCAGACACACTGGATTCTAGTTTTTAATGGTTTAAGGAGGATTTCAGACTTGCCTGCTTCAATAAACAGTTTTGTGGTCCAAATATGCGTGATGGAGAGAGAAAACCGAGCGGATAAATCCAGTTTTTTAGCGTTTGGTTTGCGGTCCAGAGTCGAGGCTGGGCTGGACTCGGAGCTCTCCGTTCATCCAGGTGTTGGTGAAGAAAGATAGATTACCGCCAAGCTGCCTCGTCTGCCAGGCTCTTACTGGAAAAGTTGCTAACGCTGTGGATGCCAAAATCAACTGACCGCAGATCAGTCTGACCACTTTATTCTTTCCAGTTGCCAAAGGCTCGCTGATTAAAACCGATAGAGCACAGTTCCGGGGAAAGGCTGGTCAGTCAAGTGTTGAATGATGTGACCGAAGCTAAAAAAAAGAGAAGGGGAATTTCAGATGCTTTGTTCTGTTGTACAGTGTTTAACATTGGTATTTAAACACGAATAAACTGTAATGCACTTTGATTTGGGCTCAGGCTTTATAGATAGATTTTCCTTGAGGAAAATGACAAAGCTTGTTGATGTTTTTTGGGTTGATGTTTACGTCTGTAACTTGATCTTTTTGTCTGGAGGGAAACACTTGATGGGAATAAAAGGCTGGGAAGCAGTAATAAATGTCATGAAAGAAAGAAGCAAATATGAAAAAACAAGTTCTTTTTTTTTTCTCCCAATGGAACAAATTTTTAAATCTTTGTTGGTTGATTTGTGACCATGTGTAAATGAGAACACCTCTGCAAACAGCATTGAACAGTGAACGACACAGCGCTCTAGATCTGCTTTAGCAGAATTTAAAACCTGCTCCCAAAGAGTGTGTTTGTATGAGCAACTGTTTACGTCTCTCCACTTCTCAGGTATGAAACTCTGGCCGTGGCTACAGACGCAGAGAGTCGCCAGGATTCTAACCAGCCACTCAAAACCGGGGGCAAGAGGCTGACGGTCAGTGTTGTGTTCAGATACAGATGCACGTGTTCAGGTACTTAAGGCCGTTGAAAGATCTGGAGCTGATATCTAGAGCTCTGGGGCTGATATCTAGAGCTCTGGAGCTGATATCTAGAGCTCTGGAGCTGATATCTAGAGCTCTGGAGCTGATATCAGGTATTGAGTTTGGCACCTGTTTGCCTGGAGCTACCAAAATGAAACCCAAGGAGACATCAATGCAAGTAAAGGAGGCTGGGGAATAAAAAAAAAACAAAAAAACAATACAAATCTGTAAAGCCGATAGTAAAAACTGTAAGTGTGGCCAATTTAATTGTTTGCATCAGTGACATCAACAGCTGGAAGACCATGGAAGACATCTGAAGTGAATCCTTCCCTTGGTGAAGAAAGACTCCTTCACTACATCAGCAGCGGTCAGGAATAGTCAGGAGAAGGTTTTTGTATCAATGCCAACATTTACAGTCAGGAAACCGCTGGTAACTTTCATAAACAGGAAAACCAGTTTAAGATAAGGCATAAAACAACTAAAAGAAGCCATACTTTTGTGAAACGTCTTAAAGTCTCAATTTTGATCACATCTTAATAGTAGGGCTGGGCAAGTTAATTATCACGTTAACTCATTCATTTATTAACACCGACATTTATTTTATCGTGCATTAACGCATGTTGCTCACATGCTTTTGTTTTGAAAAGTCTGTTACTGGCTGCTGCGGAACCGGGAGAGAATTGGCAGGTAAACATAAGGAAAAGCTAAAACAGACATGGAGAACGGTAAAAATCTGTGTACTTTACAGTTCAGGTAGCAATTCAGGTAGAAATATTAACAATTCTGTTTGAAAACAAAAATTCTGGACTTTAACAAAACTTTCGCGTCATTCCTCCATGTTCCATCAGATCTGCTCCATGTGTTCACTGTCCTGCTGTTCTCTAGCTGGTTACTGCAGTGCGGCTCCATCTAGTGGCACAGATGTGTAATGACAACGGAAAGTCCAGTCCTCGATTATAAAACAAATTCAGTTCTGTGGTCTGTTTTTTAATTTTTAATTTTTGATCCAAGTCTAAAATTAAAATAATTTTTAATTTATTTTTTTTTTGTGGGTTTTTGATCAAAGTCTGAAATGAAAATATATATATAAAAAAAACAAGCATTTTTTTGTTACTTTTGTGTTAGTTTTAAAAATGAAAAATTTAATAAAATGTTACTTTTTAATTTTTTTTAATTTTTGATTGACAATTGAATATGGAAAGGATGAATGATACAAAGATTGGTAAAGTTACTGAACTTTAACATGGACATTTTCATTTTAAAGTTCTCCCAGACGGAGGATTCAACAGAAACAAGGTTATTTGTAACAACTGACAAGTTGAACTCCCCGTTAAAAGTTTCTGCTGTTACCTCAGAATTTACCTGTTTTAATGTTATGATTGTGCTGAGCCACAATCATTTTGTTGGATTTTGTTTGTAGACTTTTTTATTTTTCATAAAAACAGGATGACATTAATGCTCTGGCAGTGGCAATAAACTTTAATTTATTTTACATTTTTTAAGATGAGATTTACACGAAATATGTGTTACTGACAAGTGCTGATGTTAAAAGTGTTTGAACAACAAATGTTATGACACTTTAGTTCATATGGCAGCAGAACATTTAAATAAAAGGGCATTTTACACTACTTTTGAGTTCATTATTTGATTTTTCGTATACAATGCGATTAATCGTGATTAATCAGGGAAAAAATGGGATTAATCGCAATTAAAAATTTTAATTGTTGCCCAGCCCTACTAAATCATTTATTTCAAATCAATTGTATTTGCGTATCAAGGCACGATCTTTAAAACGCCGTCATTGTCCAAATACCTCTGGACCTTTACTGTAAATGATTCGAGCTCTCCCACAGCAGCGCAGAGTAAAGGAGCAGAAGTGTGCCGGTGTTTATCTGCGTCTCCCGTAATGTGTGAAGATGTAACAAAGAGAGATTTTCTGAAGGTTCTTCATAGTTTACATCCTGTTTTGAGATTAAAGAAATGATGGCAGCGTGCTCTAACTTTGCTCCCCATGTTCTTTCCTTCAGCCCGACTGGACATTTATCCTGGGAGAACAAGCCCTGGATCTGTGCGTCCCCTCCTTCTCCCACTCCTCCTCCTCCATCCTGGTGCTGGGTGAGAGAAACCTCTTCTGCCTCCGTGACAACGGACAGATCCGCTTCATGAAGAAGCTGGAATTCAACCCAAGCTGTTTCCTGCCTTACGCCTCAGGTACAGAGGACAACAGGTTTTTGGCATGGAGCATAATTACCCGACGAGATGTTTTCATCATTCGTACTGCTGCGCGCCTTGGTTTATTAACTTAAGGACTTGGCTGAGTTGCAGGAAAGGATCTATTGAGAAAAGGGATTTCATTAAAGAGAGTCACCCTTAATTGGGTCAAACCTGTCGGTGGTGATTTTTCCTGTTCAAAGTTCAGCGTGTGAGAATACAACGTTTAATTACTCATCAGGATGTGGCTAAGTCCTCGTAGCTCAGAGCATTTGTCCACGAATCAGAAGTCACCAGAAATAGGAAGAGAAAAAAAAAACATTCTTTTAAAAAGGTTTCCCATTATAGCATTATTGCACTGTTAAAGCTCAGATGCGTTCAGCATGGACTGAAATACTGGCCACAACTGCAAAAGTCTCTGTGCATCGCTGCACCTGCCATGACCAAACTTCCGAAAACAACCAATTCAAATACATAAAAGTTAATAACTTTGCAGCGGTATGCTGCTCTTTTTAATTTATTTTTTTTTTACTGCACCTGCAAAGCTGCTTTTGGCAGAGCTCGATGGAATGAACTGAGCAGCTCATTCACGTGCAATAAAACAAAAACAGAAACTAAGGACGACCCAACGCTCTGCCGTCCACAAACATGTGATAGAACATGTATGGTTTAAATAACACGCGCTCACACAAATATGTTATAAATGAAACCATATTGTGAGTTGAATACTCACAGCGTAGGCATATTGTTATTGAGCAATGTTATAGAGACTATTAGAGAGTCACTTTGGTCTCGACCACCTGATTTAGGCTGTTAAATCCTGCTGTATGTACCAGGTCATCTCTGTCTGCTGCTTCTTAGAGATTTTTCTTTTCCTTAAAAAGTGTGGATGTTTTCTGTGGCTGAAAAATAACTTGAGGCAGTTAAAATCGCAGGCTGCTCACTGAGCTTAAATGCTCTGTGGTGATGTATAAATCTTGGTGAAACAATGTCATTTGAGCAGTCAGCCAGTTTTAAAAATGGAGATTTCTTGTTTGTCGGGAAGTGACTTTTATTGATGTATAAAAAGTAGGGCTGGGCAACGATTGAAATTTTTAATCGTGAGTAGTCGCATAATTTACTGATTAATCACGATTAATCGCATTGTATTTGACAAATCAAATAATGAATTCAAAAGTAGTGTGAAATGCACTTTCATTTAAATGTTCAGCTGCTATATGAACTAGTGTCATAACATTTGTTCAAACACTTTTAACAACATCACTTGTCAGTAACACATATTTAGTCTAAATCTCATCTTAAAAAATGTAAAAAAAAAAAAAAAAAAAAAAAAAAAAGCTTATTGCCACTGCCAAGGCATTAAAGTAATCCTGTTTTTTATGAAAAATAAAAAAAAAAAGTCTACAAACAAAATCCAACAAAATGATTGTGGCTCAGCACAATCAGAACATTAAAACAGGTCATTTCTGAGGTAACAGCAGAAACTTTTAACGGGGAGTTCAACTTGTTGATGGTTACAAATTTCCATCAAATCCTCCGTCTGGAAGAACTTTAAAATGAAAATGTCCATGTTAAAGTTCAGTAACTTTACCAATCTGTGTATCAATCATTCTTTCCATTTTCAATTGTCAATCAAAAAAAAAAAATTAAAAAGTGACATTTTGTTACGTTTTTCATAAAAAAACACACACGAAAAAAAAAAGAACAATGAAAAAATGCCTGTTTTTTTAATATTTCAATTTTGGACTTGGATCAAAAATACAAAATTAAAAAACGGGCCACAGAACCTAATTTCTTTTATAATTGAGGACTGGACTTTCTGTTGTCATTACACATCTGTGCCACTAGATGGAGCTGCACTGCAGTAACCAGCTAGAGAACAGCAGGACAGTGAACACATGGAGCAGATCTGATGGAACATGGAGGAATGACGGAAAGTTTTGTTGCAGTCCAGAATTTTACGGAATTTTTTTTTTACAGAGTCTAACAGAATTGTTAATATTGCTACCTGAGTTGCTACCCGAACTGTAAAGTTCACAGATTTTTACAGTTTTCCATGTCTGTTTTAACTTTTCCTTATGTTTACCTGCCAATTATCTTCCGGTTCCGCAGCAGCCAGTAACAGACTTTTCAAAGCAAAAGCATGTGAGTAACATGCGTTAATGCGCGATAAAATAAATGTCGGCGTTAATAAATAATTGCGTTAATGCGATAATAACGCGTTGACTTGCCCAGCCCTAATAAAAAGCATAACATGATTCAGCCTTATTGTTACTACCATTTGCATACAGTTACTTCCACTGTGGCCCTTTAAACAGTGGAAGTAGTGATCTTTTGTGTGGCCATAATGATGAACCATATTTTTATAAGCATCCAATAGAGAAACAAATTTGTTTCGGTCTGGTTCACTTTACACATTAGAGAACTTGAAACCCATTTGAGTTGTCCTTCTGATCTCAAACTGTGCAGATTGAAAAGAGGAGAAAAAAAGATTTACAAAGGAAACTTGATGGAGATACAAAGACTGGCTTTCCATTTTCTGTTCCGAACAATACTGGGATCATTTAAATTGCTCTTGGAAATCGTCGAAGAGTTCAATTGATGAAGTGCGAGTGCAATAAAAACAGCTTTTATTGGGACATGACTTCTGTCAACAGTCAGTTGTCAACGGTTGGTGGCTCTAAGACGACTCTCAGGAACGTACTCCAGCTGCAGTTTGAGCTGTCAACAATAACCTGAGTCCACTCCTGGTTTTATCGCTAACAGTTTCATTTCTGTTTTTGTACAAGGCCTTTTAGTTTATCCTCTCGTAGCTGAGGGTGTCGTGCAGAGGAGCGTAGACGAGGCTTCTTAATGCTTTCCTGCTGGCCTTCCTCCTCACAGCTGCCTCAGCTGGACCAGCGCCCTCATCCACAGGCTACTCCCCTCCATCTCTCCTATTTTATTTGTTGTGCTACCACCCCTATATATCCTTTCATAAAAATGCTACGATTATGATTCTGACCTCTGGAAGGTTTGATACACAGATAGCAGATAAATTCAGGGAATGACATCATTCATTTACAGCTGTTAATGTAACAACTGTGCGAGTCAGTGGCCTTCATCATCATCGTTTCTTCACCAAACTGAGCCCATCAGGCAGTTTTTGAAGTGATGCTTGACAAAATTTACACCGTCTCCACGATGGGTCTGGTTCCGGAGACCTTTTTTGACAGCATGTAGTAAACAAACTGTCGTTATAAAGGTTTGTGTATTTTAATCACCGCTCTCCCTTGGGTAGTGTAAATATTAGGGGTGAGTATTGGCAAGGATCTTGCAATACGATATGTATCATGATACTTGGGTCACGATATGTTATTTCAGTGATCCCTTATTTTTTGCGGTTAATGGGGACCGGCGCCCCCCCGCGAAACTCAAAATCCGCGAACGGGAGCCGGAGCCCCCTGAGCCTAAATAATGTATATGTATGTATATAATGTATATTATATAATGTATATAAATAATAAATAATGTTTCCGCGATTTTTTTCTTGATTTTTAAAAATATATATATTTCTAAAAAAATCCGCGAATAACTAAAACCGCGGAACTTAAAGCACGAATTGGCGAGGGATCACGGTATCAGGATATCGTGATATCACGATATATTGCGATATTCTACCCAGTTAATATCAAAACTAAAACTATTTGCTTCAAAACAACTTATTTATTGTTTATTTTTAGTGTTTTTGCACATTTAAGTAACCATTACAACATACATACATTTTCTAAAAAAAATCGATATTAGGAGCTGAAAAATCGATATCATATTGGGCGGCCGAAAATCACGATATATATTGCCAAATCGATTTTTTTTTTTTTTCACACCCCTAGTAAATATGAGAATAATTCTAAGGAAGGGACTGGGGGAGGCAGAAAGAAGAGTAGAGAGGGATGAAAAGGGCCGATTGTCAGAAAAAAAAAGAAGTGAGAGTTAAACATAAGACTGGTAGAAAGAGACAAGATTGTCGGCTAATTGAAGGTGCAGAGGAAGAAAAGAACGGAGGGCCTGAAGAAGAGAGAAAAGATGCTCGGCCGGAAAATGATGGAGGAAGATAAATTGGACCTTTTTTTTTTTTTTTATGATTGGTTTGTAATTATAAAGCTGATGCTGGGATACAAGGTGTGTATTTGCTTTGATGTGGCGCTAACATCCAGTCTGTCATTTTGACCCCTGTGCTGCCCCCCCCCCCCCCCACCACCACCACTACCACCACTGACCACTGTTACTATATTATAACTTGTTGACTCAACTGTGAGTGAGGTGTGTTACTGCTGCGTGTGGCCCTTACCTCAGATCTCTCTTGGTGGTAACTGCACCAGTGGTGGGTTGACTGAACATTAGTGTGTGTGTGTGTGTGTGTGTGTAGGAGAGAGAAAGAGAGAGCCAAAAGTAGTATTTATATTTTACGTTTCTGTTTTATTCTGTTCTGTCCTCTTATATTTTCTGTTTTCCTCCTTTTTTTTTGCTGTGCTGCATATGTAATATATCTTAATAGCAGGCCTGTCTTGAAATGAAAGATTGAGATGACAAAATCCTTCATACGAACCAGATGTCAAACGCGAAGACAAGATTTTTTTCCTTACAGGAGAGCACGAGTTGCGCTCATCTGCAGCTCTGCAGTGCCACCCACCACAGGAATTTGTTATTTCTGTGCTACACGGTTGTTATTTTTGTGAATATGCACCACTGTTTTCTATACCTAAAAATGAGAGACAGAAAACCTCAAATTTGTGCTGCTACGATACCGAGGCCGACTCTCGAAGCCACAAGACACTTACGTTACCGAACACGGTAATGTGAAACTGTTGGAAAATTACTGGGAAAGTCAAAACGTTGTAATACCTTCCCCGTTCGGTCCAAAAACGTCTCTCTGTTCTCCGTAATATAAGCCAAACGTTTATCACAAAGGCAGAGTGCTTTTATTTATTTATTCGGCTCCATTCGGTGTACGTTGCTTTGTGTCACAAATGTGCAAAAATGATTTTATCACAAATCTTTCTAACTCCTTTTTTTTTTTTTTTTCCTGGTCTTATTTAGTGACAGATGGCACCACAAACCTGCTGCTAGGTAACCACAACAACATGCTGCTGGTTTACCAGGATGTGACTCTGAAGTGGGCCGCCCAGCTCTCCTTTGTGCCCGTGGCTGTTCGTGTTGCCAATTTACAGTGAGTTCAAAATCTCAGCCGAAAAGACATTGGGGACGTGGATGTAGAAACTGGAATGTTTGTGCATATGAAGCCTTCTTCCACATAAACCTTTGTCACCTGGTAGACAAACCTGTCGCTTGTAGATTTAAAATATGCATGAAAACACTTGTGCGCCTGTAGAAGGTACTATGTGAGACATTTGACAGGAAATGACCCGACGATGTCTTCCAGCTGGCCAATGGGAGCAGAGGGGGGGCGGGGCCTGCTGAAGCCAGGCCGTCTTTCTCCAAATGGCTACAATCAAACTGCAATTTGATACAATTTCAACGCAAAACACAAACAAACTTGAAAAATGATGTGGTCTCTGATGCTGTGTGTGCGTGCATGTGTGGTTTAGATGCTGGAGATACTGTGTGTCTGGGTAGCTGTTTGGTTTAGTTTCAGGCTGTGTTGTTTTTCTTTTCTCAAGCGTTTGATAGTCATCGGGTTGTTCGGCGTGTAGGGGGTACCCTTCAGAGTGTGGGAGAGGAACACGTATGCACACCAGTAAAAACAAAAAAAACCCACGCAACTGCTCCACCAGCTTGCTGTGGATATCTGTCATTTTCCGGGAGTTTTTTTTTTTTTTTTTTGAGGCAGTATCAAATTTTATCAGTTATTTCTGCCTGTCCTGGATTACATGGTCAGGCTCAGCTTGACTTTCTAAACTGCCCTCAGAAGCCCTGACGAATCCAAATACGAACGCAGTCTAAATCAGGCCCATGGAAAATAAGAGCTCAACACACGTATGTTAACATTAACACATGAGGCATCTTCCTGTCTACGGTTTGGTTGAAGTTCTCATTTCCCATTAATTGTTTTATCTCCTCCAGCATGTTCACAGAAGTTCTGTTGGTGAGCTAAAGCTATAAGATGAAGGAGGAAAAGTGCTCTGAAGTGAGAAAACACCGGCAATCTGGTGTCGGCGAAACAAAAAAGCACGCAAGTGCTTTTCAGGGAGAGAAAAGTGCTTTGTGTGCATGCATCCATAAAGGTTTTATAGTGAAATCTGTGAACATTTCTGTATTTTCACATCATTAAACGTGTTCTGTCTGAAAATGATCCCCTGCATTATGCTTATGCATAATTGCATAATTTGCATAACTATTGAGTAGGGGTGAGTATTGGCAAGGACCTCGCAATACGATATGTATTATGATACTTGGGTCACAATACGATATTATTACGATATCACAATATATTGCGATATTCTACCCAGTTAATATCAAAATTAAAATCAGAGATGAAAAATCAAGTTGCTGTATATGTTCATCAGATGATATTGATCATTCAGAGGACAAACTGAGTCAAAACTACTTGCTTCAAAACAACCTATTTATTGTTTATTATTCGTGTTTTTGCACATTTAAGTAACCATTACAACATACTGACAGCATTGTAACCATTATACATTTTTTCCTAAAAAAAATCAATAATAGGAGCTGAAAAATCAATATTATATTGAGCAGCCGAAAATCGCGATATATTGCATAAAACAATTTTTTTTCACACCCCTACTATTGAGCAAGAGCAAGGTTAAAGTAAAGTCTGAGCAAACATTTTTTGCCCCATCAAACACCCTGCTGTGCAGGTGTGGAGTTTGCTGCTGCTCTTGACCCGAATCATATCTTGAGTGTGTCCATCTCGGATGTTTACGACCGACTCACTGGACTGGAAGAGAAATTACACGCACACAAACGTACATCTGCAGCCGGTTATCGCACAGTTACATTGCTGCCTCGTTCTGCACGTCTTCACGCCCTCCCTCTTATCATTTATTTCCATATTAAAAGCAAGCACTTCATAATCTCTTTTCCGCTTGTAATAGCGCTGAAGGACAGAGAAAATTTTTAGCACAAGTCCCTAACAGACAAAATGTTGTCCAGTTAACTCTCTCCTCTCGTGTCCTTAGGGAGCTGAAGGGAGTCGTGGTCAGTCTGAGCTCAGACGGTCATCTCCTGTGCTCGTACATGGGCACAGACCCGTCCTTCTTCTCAACTCCCAAAGTCGACGCCAGGGAGGCTGATTATGAGCAGGTGGATGCTGAGATGAAGAAACTGCAAAGGTTCATAAGAGAGGCCACCAGGACGCAAGGTAGAACGCCCGTGGAAGTCTGAAGGAAACGTAATATTTTATGTGAAAACATGTATTTGATGCAAAATGAAAATGTAATTTCTGCCCATATGTTGTTGGAAGTAGAATTACATTGCCTTGCTCCTGGCTTTGTCACGTTAGCTCATATTAGCTCACGTTAGCTCAGCGCGATTTTAAAACTTTTAAAAGCAATGGTTATGTTTCAGGTGGCTGGTCGGGTTTGACGTATTAAAGCTTGTGCTATTTTTCCCTCCTTCGCTTGGAGCATTTGTTCCAAATAACCAGCGAACTATCTTCTTCTGAAACTTTAACCAAGTTCCATACAATCGCTCCCATGTTTTCTTTTTTTCAGCGCACTGCGCAATGCTGCATTCAATGTGTAATGTAAATTCCTCCCTTCCCTCGTTTGCTCGTCGTTCTTTCGGCCTTATCTATTTTTTTCTGTGTATGTGTAACATGTGGGAAAATGCTGCGAATATCAATTAAAGTCAGCAACTTCCAAAATTATGGCCTATGTCATAAGTCATAAGGACCTATGGGGATGACGTCATAATTTCCTGTTATCGGCCTGATAGTTATCGGGTCGATAATTATCGTGCACCCCTAGTAATGTTCTGGTTCTGCCGATTAAATGGCTGTAAAGTGATAATCAGTGTGACAGTGGTCATTGATTTGTCCTCTAGACTGGTTCATGTTGAAATTATCGAAATCAACTTTTTTTTTTTTCAAATTTTTCTTGAAAGGCATTTGTTAATCTAATAACTTAAATTCTTTTTTAAAACACCTGTACCCGTTGTTTCAGACATTGTGCCCAGAACTGAATCTGTGGAGGACTTGTCTGTCACAGTGACCGTGTCGTCCAGCCTGGACAAACCATCGGTAAACAAACGTGAAGCAAACCCTGAAGAAATCCTGTACAAAACAAGCGCATACACACTCACCATTCTCTTATTCCTTCTCCACAGCAAGCTTTGATCCAAGATATCGATGGTCTGCCTGTCCCTTCAGTGACTGTCCAGGTCAGTTGTTATTTCTAATTTTTTTTAATCTTCTCTCTTTCTATCAGGTCTTTTCACCTCCTTTCACTTTTGCGTTTCCAGGTGAAAGTGAAGGCCGCTTCTGTTCTCCAGTCCTTTAAGCTGTCCGTTTGTGTCCAGCCGCCTCTGGCTGTTACTCAGGACCAGTTTGTCCTGGAGCCCATGGGTCAGTCCAAAACCATCTTTCATTCTCTGTGTGTTTTATATGTTTGTTGTTTGTTGTTCCATCTGACTTTAGCCTCCAAAATTCAATTGATTTAGAGTTTGTGTAACACATTTCCTTTCTGACCTTATCGTTATACCCGTGTAATGCTGAGGCTTTATGCCTCTGCCCAAGATTTTCTGATACCACGTAGGCACAGTGAATGATAAGAACTTTGATTTCAAAATGTTTAAAATGGGGTTGGGCAAGTTAATGCGTTATCGCGTTAACACATTAACCTGAATCAGAATCAGAATCAACTTTATTGCCAGGTATGATTTTACACATATGAGGAATTTGTTGTGGCATGATGGTGCATGCAATTAAAGGAAATATATAACAAACAATGTGAACTAAAAATATTGCAATATAAATATATATACACAAACTGTTTTTTGCATTAAGGGCAGAGTGACCAAGAGTGATGTGCCATGAAAATGTGCAATGAACAATTATTTAATTAATTGTTTAATTTAATTTACTAACACCGACATTTATTTTATTGCGCGTTAACGCATGTTGCTCACATGCTTTTGTTTTGAAAAGTCTGTTACTGGCTGCTGCGTCACCGAAAGAGAATTAGCGGAAAAACATGCAGAAAAGCTAAAACAGACATGGAGAACGGTAAAAATCTGTGTACTTTACAGTTCGGGTAGCAACTCAGGTAGCAGAGTTCGGGCAGAGTGCGAATTATATAATGACAATTGAGAGGGGTCAACATTTTCTAGAGATGACAAAAATGACAATTTGTCCCTTCTTTAGGGGCGTCGAAGTTGTAATTGGGGGGGTCAAACCCCCCCGTAATTCGCACTATGAGTTCGGGTAGCAACTCAGGTAGCAATATTAACAATTATATCTAAAAAAGAAAATTCTAGACTACAACAAAACTTTCACGTCATTCCTCCATGTTCCATCAGATCTGCTCCATGTGTTCACTGTCCTGCTGTTCTCTAGCTGGTTACTGCAGTGCGGCTCCATCTAGTGGCACAGATGTGTAATGACAACAGAAAGTCCAGTCCTCGATTATAAAACAAAATTTTGTTCTGTGGCCCTTTTTTTAATTTCGTATTTTTGATCCAAGTCTAAAATTGAAATATATATAAAAAAATGCATTTTTTTTTTCATTTTTCTGTGTTAGATTAAAAAAATTAAAAAACGTAATAAAATGTCATTTTAAAATTTTTTTTTAAAGAGTTTTTTTGATTGACAGTTGAATTTTGAATTTTGATTGAAAAAGGAAAGAATGAATGATACACGGATTGGTAAAGTTACTGAACTTTAACATGGACATTTTCATTTTAAAGTTCTCCCTGACGGAGGATTCAACAGAAACAAGGTTATTTGTAACAACTGACAAGTTTAACTCCCCGTTAAAAGTTTCTGCTGTTACCTCAGAAATTACCTGTTTTAATGTTCAGATTGTGCTGAGACACAATCATTTTGTTGGATTTTGTTTGTAGACTTTTTTTTATTTTTCATAAAAACAGGGTGACATTAATGTCCTGGCAGTGGTGATAAGCTTTATTTTATTTTACATTTTTTAAGATGAGATTTACACTAAATATGTGTCACTGACAAGTGCTGATGTTAAAAGTGTTTGAACAACAAATGTTATGACACTTTAGTTCATGTGGCAGCAGAACATTTAAATAAAAGTGCATTTTACACTACTTTTTAATTCATTATTTGATTTTTCATATACAATGCGATTAATCGTGATAAATCAGGGAAATCATGCGATAAATCGCGATTAAAAATTTTAATCGTTGCCCAGCCGTAGTTTAAAAGCAAATCGGACACCAAAATGTCAACAGCATTCAAGATCTCTAGAAATGGGAACTGCTTGAGAGTAACAGTCACATGTATGAAATGATATAAACATCAAAGAATACAGAGGGTATATCTTATGGAATACTGTAACTGCGTTTTAAGGAAAAAAGTGCACGGTTCTGTGCATCTGGTTTTTAGTAAGTTCATTCATCACCTGCCATAAATCACCTCACTCATGCTTGAAATCACACGTCCACGCACCCACACACATTTTTGCTCATCGAATGTCTCCTCTGACTTTCACACCGTCCTTCACCGTCTGAGCGGATGCATACGTGCACGCGCACACTGTGGCAGCGGCTGGCTGAGAGAGCACGGGTTGTGTCCCGAGGTTTATTTGCTCGGCTCTTATCGGTCTTTATATGTAGGTTTGTTTGGCCGCTGAGACCAGACGGCAGAAACTTTGAACCGAGTCACCCAGACGTCTCACACACACAACCTTCTAACCCCAAACACTCATTATAACAACATCAGCCATCTTTTAACGGGGTTTGCCGTCAGCTTTGAGCTATAATGCTGTGTTCTTCTTCTTCTTTTTTTTTTACTTTTCTTTTTGTGGGAGCTTATATTTAGAGTCTGTGTAATGTAAACCGGTTGGGGGGGGACTTTAATCAGACGCTGCTCATAGTACAATGAGAACATGCATTCTTAAAATATGTGTGGCCCCATAGGGAGTTAAACCTTGAACCCGAGCGGTGTCGGTGCCCTGCTTTGCCTTATAGTCTATATGTAGAGGGGACTCCTGCTACTGCTGTTATTAGAACAAGCTTATAAGTTGTTTTTTTGTGGCCTGAAGGAGATTGGAAAACTTTCATTTGTTGGTGGTTCTGTATTTGGCAAATTTTTCCCCAAAGTTTTTTTTCCCCCAAAGCAAACCAAGACTTGGACAGTTACTGGCGGATTTCTTACATGTAACTGGAAGTCTGGAAGATATCCCGCCTGGTTCCATTTCCTAAGAAGACACATTTAGCTGACCTCAGAGGCTATAGAGCAGTTGTGCGTACATCCCACATCATTAAAGTCCTGCAGAGGCTGTTGTTGGCCCGCGTGAGCGATCGGGCACGCACCTTTCAGGACCGACCGCAGTGTGCTTCCCATCCTAATATCTGACTGCTTCAGTGAGGCCACTCCCATCTGGACGAAGCAGGCAGCAATCTGAGGAGCGTGCTCTCTGATTTTTTTTCCTGAAAGTTAATATGATCCAGCCTGTATGTGAGAGTCTCTAGAAGATGAAGGATATACACCTTTACAGACAGACGAGCAACCCCCCCGTAGGTGGGCTGTGTAACAGAGGGGTGTTGTGTGCAGTCCTTACTGATAAGAGCTGATATAATCTTTGTTGTTTTTAAACCCGTGTCAGCTTTATTTACAATTTACATTTGTTTCCAGAAAAGTTAGAGCCTTTCTGCTGAATACATGACCATTTCTGCTCTACAGACTAAGTTTAGGTGTCTATTTTTTTCCTTATTGCACTTGGACTTGGTATTATTTTCTGAGTAATTAGTGTAACATTAAAAAAAAATGGATAAAAATTATTAAAATAAATATCAAATTTTAATTATACCCACGGCTTGCCAGTAACTACACCCTGTCTATAGGAAAAAAAACCCAACCACCTCACTACTGCAGGATCAGCATGTCCAAACTCCTCAAAAACTCCTGCGACATGTGCTTTTTAGGGCCTGCTGCGTTGAACCGGTCAACTTAGTTTTTGGGGAAAAGTCATCTTTGATTGAAATTTAATACGATGTCAAAAAAAGTTGAGGAATAAAAACCACTATTCTTGACTGGAAAAGGGTTCATTTAGAAAATTTGTTGTGGAAACAAACAAACAAAAAAAAAGCATTAATGATTCTTTGATAGAAGTCACAGTCCAATTGTAACACCCCTAAAATGAGGAAAACACAGACAAGTAGGGCTGAACAATCTATTGTTTCAGACCGAAAATCGCAGTCTCTGACAACGCGATTTTTGGATCGTCAAAACGCATGATTTTTCGTGCGGGGGGGAGGGTGTTGTCAATTAAAAACCCACATATGCGTTGCATGCTCCTGTATGCTCATAGAAAGGCTCTGTGCTGCCAGGTACCAATCACAAATGTTTCTTGTTAATAAATATTCCTAACGTTGGAAATCTATTCTTGACTTCAGTTTTCACTCTTGCGTTGGCTTTATGGAATTAACTGTTTGAATGGTATGATGTAGGGTTCTGTGATGTTCACAAATGTTAATTTTCACTGGAACTTGATTTGAAAGGGGAAAAATCATAAATTAAATCAAAATTGTAATATCTGCCAGAAAAATCGCAATACAAATTTTTTTTTTCAAAATCGTTCAGCCCTACAGACAAGCATGAATAATCTGCTTAGTTTAATAGCAGTTTCATCCCAACCGAGACAGGGAGTGCTGTCTTCTTATCTGAAGACTGGTCATAAGAGGGTGTAAATCTCTTAAGATTTTATTTCATATAAAGTCGCATGTCAGATGAAAGACTAAAAAGCCTTTCATTTGAACACAGTGTGGATAGTGTTAGTCACTTTTGGAGTCGTGCATTGAGACAAAGAAGCTGAAATGATACTACTAAAATGATAAATAAATAAAAGCCCTTTTTATTCTGCTTCCAAAACTGCTCCTGACATTTGCTGAAACCTCCATCCATCACCGAGGAGCAGACACCAAGTATTTTGAGAAGGACCAGATTGTGGACTGTGAATTTATGATTTCAAGATGTGAGTGGCTTTCTCCCAGGGGCTGGAGCAGCATCCATTTATTCTGAGCCTCGGTTCAAGCTGACCACCGCTCTCCTGTGATTCATGACCTGCCTATGCTGAAATGTAATGCATTTTACCGCAGCGCATACGTATCTGAACATATACTGCAGGTGACCTCTACAGCTCATAATGCGGGAAAAGTCTGTACGTTGCACAACGAAGTATATTTCCTTTAAATTCTTGTCGGCCGTCACCGACGAGGTTCTGCTAGAAACACGAAGAAGAAATCAGACATCAAAGAGCTTTATTGCAGTCATTCACAGTCAGTGTCTTTAACAGTGGTTCTTAACCTGGGTTTGATCGAACCCTAGGGGTTCGGCGGAGGTCAAGACACGCACCTGACTCACATGATTCATGATGACACGCCTCGCTTGGCCATCACTGGCTACAGGTGATCGTGTTACATTGCTTGGCCAGTCTGTGGTGCAGGGAATTTAGTTCGCTCTGTAGTCGACTTATAACTGTCGTGATGGTACGTTGTGTGATTTCTTTAATATTTTATTTTTAATATTTTAATCCATTCTAACGGCTATGTACAATATGGATTCACATGTATCACGGAACATGATGGGAGTCGGCAAATCTGCATGATTTGCAATGCCAAGATAAGCAATTCTAGTATAGTACTGGCAAAACTAAAGGACCACTTCCTGAAACTGGATGGAGATGGGGAATAAAATAAAACACAAGGCTTGCTGAATTCAAAGCGAAGAGTCAGAATCGATGAAAAGGCTACTCTGCCGACTCTCGGCTTTGCAGCCATCAACAAACCGACCCTCGTGACCCTAGCGAGGATAAAGTGGGTTCAGAAAATGAATGATAAATAGAATAAATAATAAGTAAGGGATGTCATTCATGCAGTTCATGCATTGTACTGGTTTTGTTCTTTGAACACAGTGATGTTAATGCACAATTCATTTTCTACATCAGTAAGATATATACCTATGTCTTGAATTTTGAAAAAAAAAAGTGAATGTGCATATGAGACTGGTAGGGTTCAGTACCTCCAACAAGGTCAAGAACCACTGGTCTTTTGTTTAGTTTGCAGTCCCATAATCCATCCCAGGATGTCATCATACAAAGAAAATGTGGACACAAGTGTCTCGGGGTGTGAAAAAAATATCGATTTGGCAATATATCGCGATTTTCCGCCGCCCAATATAATATCGATTTTTCAGCTCCTAATATCGATTTTTTTCATATGATCTGTTCAGATCAACTGACACGATAGGAGAAATTATTTTTCCATATTTTTGTGCATTGTCAGTAACTCAGGGTACTTTATCCTTCATGTTCTCACTGACAGTGATTACAGTGCTGTCAGTATGTTGTAATGGTTACTTAAATATGCAAAAACACTAATAAACAATAAATAGGTTGTTTTGAAGCAAATAGTTTTGTCCTCTGAATGATCAATATCATCTGATGAGCATATACAGCAACTTGATTTTTCATCTCTACTTTTAATTTTGATATTAACTGGGTAGAATATCATAATATATCGTGATAACATCATATCGCGACCCAAGTATCATGATACATATTGTATTGTGAGGTCCTTGCCAATACTCACCCCTACAAGTGTCCCAGACTGGGCTCGGAAATTGGTTGAAAATTACTTTTAACTGATGTAATCCTGCCCATGTCGGTTAGTTCAATGTCTCTTTTATTGTTTTATTACTTTCCCCACTGTGTGTATTTATGTGCTGATCCCTTAAAAACATACTACTGCATGTGTAGTCAAATGCGATACTATGTCTCTCACTTTTAATAGTCTGGGATATTTACAACAAAAAAAAACCAGTTGAGGGCAAAAGATAAAACAAAACTAAAAGAACTGCTCATTGACTCATTAGTCAAGCCAAATGTCCAGTAATCGTGATATTGATTTGAGGTCATATTGCTCAGACCTCGTCCTGGACCACCTTTGAATGTGTCATGAATGATTTTAATCTGAATTCATACTGTAATTTGTTCAGACCGTGCATTAGCACTGGCCACTTCTGATCAGATATCGTTGGATTCATTCTAATGCCAAGACTGAACAGGTTCTCTTATACACTCACCGGCTACTTTATTAGGTCCACCTCGCTAGTACCAGGTTGGACCCCCTTTCTCCTTCAGAACTGCCTTAATCCTTCGTGGCATAGACTCAACAAGGTTCTGGGAAACATTCCTCAGAGAGTTTGGTCCATATTGACATGACACCATCACCAGCTGCTGCAGATTTGTCGGCTCTATTGGACTGAGATCTGGCGACTGTGGAGGACATCTGAGTCCAAAGAACTCATTGTCATGTTCAAGAAACCAGTCTGAGATGATTGGAGCTTTATGACTTGGAGCGGTATCCAGCTGGAAGTATCCATCAGAAGATGGTCCACTGTGGTCATAAAGGGATTGAGATGGTCAGCAACAATACTCAGGGAGGCTGTGGCGTTGACACGATGCTCAGTTGGTACTAATGGACCCAAAGTGTGCCAGGAAAATATAGCCCACACCATTACACCACCAGCCTGAACTGTTGATACCAGGCAGGATGGATCCATGCTTTCATGTTGGTTCCTCCAAGTTCTGACCATCTGAATGTTGCAGCAGAAATCCAGACTCATCAGACCAGACAACGTTTTTCCATCTTCTATGGTCCAGTTCTGGTGAGTCTGTGTGAATTGTAGCCTCAGTTTCCTGTTCTTAGCTGGCAGCAGTGACACCTGCTGTGGTCTTCTGCTGCTGTAGTCCATCCACCTGAAGGTTGGACGTGATGTGTGTTCAGAGATGCTCTTCTGCAAACCTCGGTTGTAACGAGTGGAGTTACAGTTGTCTTTCTATCAGCTCCAACCAGTCTGGTCATTCTCCTCTGACCTCTGGCATCAACAAAGCATTTGTTACCACAAAACTGCAGCTCACTGGATATTTTCTCTTTTTGGACCATTCTCTGAGAGATGGTTGTGGTGAAAATCCCAGTAGATCAGCAGTTTCTGAAATACTCAGACCAACAAGCATGACATGTTCAAAGTCACTTAAATCACCTTTCTCCTCCATTCTGATGCTGGTTTGAACTGCAGCAGATCATCTTGACCATGTCTACATGAATAAATGCATTGACTTGCTGCCATGTGATTGGCTGATTAGAAATTTGTGTTAACGAGCAGTTGGACAGGTGGACCTAATGAAGTGGCCAGTGAGTGTTTATCCCGTACAGAAGTAAGACTTGGAGACACGAGTGTCGGTCATTCAGGCTTGGGATAATAGGACTCCAGCTTCTGGTGATGTCACACAGGAAGTTCTCCCTCATGTAAGACATGAAATAAACAAAAACACATCATGCATCAGCTTTAAACAAGTCTTTAGTACGTATGTATGCAAAAGAATCATCACAATGTCCCAGTGGTACATTTTCAAGACTGTGGTGTGTGAAGCCTGTTTTGATTATCGTCAGATATTGTAGTTAAGTACCACTACGGGATCTTACTGTACAAAGCAAGCGAGCAAGTTCAGAGGTCACGAATGACTTATTTCTGATTTACAACCTCCTATGTCAGGATAAACATAAACTGTAATCTGAAGAAAAACTGAGTTTGGGAAATATGTCTTGAGCAGTAATAGCTTCCATGGCTGAGCAAACAATGAAATGTGTGCTTTAAAAAAAAAAAAAAAGAAAATTAATTCAGGATGATGCCATAAAAAAAATAAAAAGAAAGCTTCTGGTTTTGCCCAGTTGGTTGGCAGCAACTCTTGACTTTTCACTGTTTATGTGAAAGATCAGAGGCTGTGAGTCACTGCACTGTCACATTTACACCACTAAAGAGATGCTTTGCTTATATGAGTTTAGGTAGCGGTCAAATGGGTCATATTCAGGAGCGCCTGTCAATCGCATGAGCATGCAGGAACAGTTGCAAGCATAGACGCTCAGGTCATTTAAATACGTGCACATGCATATCCATGGATGCAAAAACACATAAACATGTCACCACAGTATGCTGTTAAAATATAGAGACATTAACTCAGATTAAAGTAGATTTGTATGTTTATGCCATGCTCTTTTGTCTTCCTGCTCACAGAAATCTGGTGTTGGTTTTCAGGAGTTATTGAAACGCTCTTTGCTGCAGAGCCTGAAAGCTTGTTGTGAATACAGATATATACAGATGTGTTTCCATCCTTACCTCATCCTTCACTATTGCTTACCCTTACACTAAGCCAAACTTAAAATGAACTAGTCCTCAAACTTTTTACCCCAGAAGCAACCTATTAATGTCACCAAGTAAATAAATATATATTTACTTAAAGTGATAGTTAGGAAACTTTAACATGGACATTTTCATTTTAAAGTTTTCCCAGACAGAGGATTTGACAAAAACAAGGTTATTTGTAACAACTGCCAAGTTGAACTCCCCGTTAAAGGTTTATGCAGTTACCTCAGAAATTGCCTGTTTTAATGTTATGATTGTGACTCAGAATTTTGTTGGTAGACTTTTTTTTTTTTAATTTTTCATAAAAACAGGATAACAGATAATCCTGTTTTTATGAAAAATAAAAATTAAAAATGAAAAAAAGCACAAAAAAAAAAAAAAAATGCCTGTTTTTTTATATTTTAATTTTAGACTTGGATCAAAAATATGAAATTAAAAAATGCCACAGAACTGAATTTGTTTTTATAATTGAGGACTGGACTTTGTCATTACACATCTGTGCCACTAGATGGAGCCACATTGCAGTAACCAGCTAGAGAACAGCAGGACAGTGAACACATGGAGCAGATCTGATGGAACATGGAGGAATGACGCCAAAGTTTTGTTGCAGTCCAGAATATTTTTTTTAGACAG
Source organism: Hirundichthys speculiger (assembly GCA_018398805.1). Lineage (NCBI taxonomy): Eukaryota > Metazoa > Chordata > Actinopteri > Beloniformes > Exocoetidae > Hirundichthys > Hirundichthys speculiger. Next base: position 2,863,991 of record JAGFBZ010001678.1, read on the forward strand.
AATTGTTAATATTGCTACCTGAGTTGTTACCCAAACTGTGAAGTACACAGACTTTTTACCGTTCTCTATGTCTGTCTTAGCTTTTCCTTATGTTTACTGTTTTCCGGTTCCGCAGCAGCCAGTAACAGACTTTTCAAAACAAAAGCACGTGAGCAACATCCGTTAATGCGCGATGAACTAAATGTTGGCATGCCTACATATATGTGTGTGTGTGTGTGTGTGTGTGTGTGTGTGTGTGTATATATATATATATATATATATATATATATATATATATATATATATATATATATATATATATATGTATATATATATATATATATATATATACACACACACATATGCAGCTCCACACACACACAAGAAGAGCTTGATGTGGACCAAGCATGCTTGCACCTTAGTGGCTTTCTTCTGCTCTCTTTTTCATTTTTTCATCTTTCTCTTCTATTGCATTGGCCTCTTCACAGGCCTGCTTTGGCCCAGAACAGAGGGAGGGGGGACTCAGCAGCGCAGGAACCTGACCGCTGGTGCTGACCCTTAGTGGTCAGATTTGGACCGAGTCTGAATGTCTCACATCTGCTACAGTCCTGGAAATGAGAAAGCATAGATTAATGGGGGCTTGTTGAGTTTTAATGAATACCGGGATGTGACTGAGAAGAACTGGAGAGCAGTCAGACAGCCAGAGTTGACTCTGTGATTTTGTCCAGAAAAATTGCACCCCGCTTTATGAATTGCAGGGGAAGTGGCTGCTGAGCTGTAGATGGAACACTGCCTCGTGTAAACGGTACAGCATGTTGACTATCACCAAGGAAAACACAATACTGTAAGAATTTACTATCAGGAAATGAATAACAGAAAACATCTGATTATTTTCATGCTTCATTGTGAAGGTATAAATAGGGAGCTTGGATTCAGATTCTGAGATTTGATGGTCACTTTCAGTCGTTCTGATGTTTTTAATGGCTCTTACGAGTAGGAAAAATAACTGACCATCAGACGAAGCTAAGTAGGTCGGATTTAAAATGGGCGCTCAGGATAATAAGGTTATTTTATAGAATAATGTCTCTTAAATCAACGTTCTGTTGACATACAGTCTAAGTCCTAGTAAATGTTGACAACTTCTGTTGACTGGAAAAAAAACTTTTGCTGACAGATGTGTGATCTGCTTTTGATTAATAAGAACTTAAATTGTAGAAAAAAATGTTGGCAATACTATAACAGTAAATGTTATGTTACTAATTATACTAATAATAATAATCACTAATTATGGAATCTTAATAAAATGACTCATTTGAAAAGGTTCTTTCAATTTAAAACACTTAAAATATACAAGAGCCAGGAAAACAAACAAATACAAGTAGCAGTGACGAAGCAGCGCGTGTTCAGGGAAAATGTGGCTCCAATTTAGAGAAACACCAGTAACGATAATCTCGCTGGCGTGACACCTACCCTGTTCTCTTATTTATTTACTTATTTATTTTACTTTTTGCATGCTCTCATTCCGTCTCACTTTATCGTACTTTTTGTTTCCAATGTCGCACGCTCTCGACGTGATTTTTCCAGAAACTTGCACAGATGTAAATGCATAAACTGCACCAAGGAACACGTATTGTGAACACACATTTAACAAGAGTCAACAAAACAATGTGTTTTTGTCCTCCTGCTCCAGCTTGTGTGTGTGTGTGTGCGTGTGTGTGTCGCCCCATGTGTCTTTGATTCTGTGGCTCAGTGTGTGTCCACACTTGTTTGTGAATGAATGTTCATTAAAGGTGCAAACGTCAACTCCAGTTTTTTTTTTTTTCCCCAACCGTTTGGCAGATTTGTCACACTGAACAAAAACTCGGTAAAGCCTGTGTGTGTGCACAAACATACATGCACACGGGGGGAATGGTTGTGTAAAGAGGAGGGGAGGTAGCGCCTTCTGACTTTTATTGTTATTCCAGTTTTTATTCGTCTCAGATGGCGACTCAATCCCCTGTTCACCATACACTACCTCCTTTGTTCTGTCTCACGTTCCCACTCATGAGTTTTGCTCCCTCCCTTTTTTTTTTTACCCATTTACTCTCCATCTCTTCCCTTCTTTTCCTTTTCTGCCTCCTTTCATGTGTCATTCTGTCACATAATGTCTCCATTTGTTCCTGCTCTCCCTTTTTCCATTTTTGTTTTTTTTTGTGTGTGTGTTTTTTTCACTACACTGAGAGTGCAGTTAGATTTAAACATGTTTAAAGTTGAAACATGTTAATTCTTACACTTATACAAAATGTACAAACGCATCTGCACTTTAGCCGCACGCTTTAATGCAGCCTTAAAAGCAAAAATGACCAAATTGAAAAAAAAGTATGCTTTGAGACAGCTTGTGCCAGCTGGAAGTGAATTATTGTATGTTCATGTTAAACCGTTGTGTACATACATAGACATTAGCACAGAACTGCAGGCCTACATGTGTAGTTGATTGTTTTAAGTGTAATGAATGTGGATTTTACATTTGTATTTGTATGCACGTTTGGACTCAGTGAAACATTAATGTTTCTATTTTCCGTTAATATTTCCACCATAACTGTGGCCTTGTCTGTGCTCAGTCCTCACCGTGACATATATCTTAAGGAACTCTAACCAAATTCCCAAAAGTGGAGGAGAGAAACTTTAATTATTAGCAGTGGTTTGAAATGGGTAATTAGTGATGGATCTACCCAGCATCCCCAGCCCTGCATGTGGGATCGAGTCCTCAGGGAGGACCCTGAACCCCCCCGTGGTCCCCGTCGTGCTCATCGGTGTGTTAGTGTCTGTATAATGCAGAAAAAGAGCGACATGTATCAAGCAAGAGGCCCTGTCAGACTGCCTGTACACGTGGATTATGTAACATAGCCAAGCAGAAAAGGTGATTTTAAATGCAGAACATTTAGTTTGTGTTTGGGGGTGATGAGGACGGACCCTACACGGCGATCCGACCGAATACTGACCTGCAAAAGGTCAAAGGTCAAAGGTCAGTGACACTGATTGCCACTGACGTTGTTTGCCACTGGATGTGACGACATCTGAGCCGAGTCACCTACATTTGCACGTGTGCACTGTTAGGCCAGTGGCAAACCAGTTTTTTTTTTATTATTTATTTATTTATTTATTTTTTTTGTTCACTGTATTATTTGCTCGTGGTGAGAAAAAGAGACAGTTTTCTGCTTGTGTGGTATTGATCCCCATCTCAAGCCCTCTTGACTTCTGATCTCCTCAGTAAGTCATCAGTTTAACCTGAGCTGTCAAGTACTAGAACCTGAGACACACACACACACACACACACACACACACACACACACACACACACAAACATGCTGTGTGACCTCCTGAACAGTACCAGACTGCATGCGACTGCTTTAGAGTGAACCTCTAAGCTTTTATTTTGCAAAGTCTACAAACAAAGCAAAATTTATGCTGTATTTTACATAAATGCAGCAAAATACAGTGAAGAAACAGGTGAGGTGCATCAGAAGGTAGATGTTAGGATTATTTTTTAGTGTTGCTGTAGATATTCCTACAGGTTGTTGTGAAAGTTGCTCCCTTCTGCTACTTTCTGTATGTAATTTTTAAATAAATAAATCTTAAAATCAGTTAATCTGGACACTTTAGGAGGTTTATGCTGTTTATTCTGAAATGTGAGAGCTTAAAAAATGGATGTGCACAGGAGCAAAGTAGTTTGAATAGGAAGTCTCAACGTAGTTTTTAAACATGCATTAGCTCATATTTGTTGTGATGCCGCAGTTATACTTTCCTCCTTAGATGTCACAGTTAACCATCTCTCTGCATACACACCCTGTTATTCTCAATGCCCCAGATGCACGCAAACATATCAGAACTGGGACGGATAAATAGTTGATAAAAGTGAAAGAATTTAGGTTAAATCAAGGGATCGCAGTAGAATCAGGTGCTGAAGCAGTGAATATGTGGCCAAAGCAAAGAGATGGTTGAATGTGGAAAAAACAAAAGGAGAAATGTCTAGAAAGGAGGGAGGAAGTGAAGGGAAAGTCGCTGATTCTACTCTACTTCATGGAGTTTCTTTTTGTTGGAAGTCACGCTAACTGTTTATTGATTCTGAGAAAACTAGGACCAGTCTGAACAGTCTCTCTGGTTGGGCATTGACGTCCCTTAAACATATTAGCTGGTGCCCCGAGGTTTGATGTCCACTTAACCGCTCTGACCCGTCCGAATGTACCTGAAAGTTAGGGTGAAAAGCTGAAGTGGAAAAAAGAGAGAGAGAGGAAAGGAGAGATTACTTTATATCTGCTTTGGTTTTGTTTGTTGGTCTTTATGGGAATGGGAACACTTAAGCACTTAAACCAGCCTGACCAGCGTGACCTCCAGGGCACAGAGGTTAAAAGCCTTCTGCTGACAGACGGTGACAGGAAGAGAGGTAGCAAGGGAGGCAAAAAAGAAAGCTGGAGAGAGTGAGAGCCATGAAAAATACAGAAAGAGGATGGAGTGGAAGATCATTAGAATATTATTACTCCTCACAAATCCTTACAGTTGCCAGTATTGTCACAGTTTCTGTTAATGTTCAGTCTGTTTGTTTATTGCTCAAATAAATATTGCTCAAATTATTTTTTTCCCCCATCTCTCTGTTGGTTTTGGGGTATTTAAAAGGAAGCTCAAGTCATCGCCCGTCTCTCCCGCTGCATATAATTTCAGTTTTCTCTTCTCCCCGCGCAAATGCGCACGTTACACTTCTGGTCGAAGTTGTAGTTTTCTGTCCTCACTCTGCACGGTGATGTTTAATGTAGTTTGTGTGACCGTGTGTGTGTGTGATCAGTGATCTTTTCAACAAAATATCAGGAAACTGTTTTAAAAGTAGGCTATTGAGTTATTCTCTTTCTGGATGGGATTATGTTGCTGGTTACTTCTACTGATAGAGATTTATTTGTAGCAATTTCCGTTTTCTGAAAAATTAATTCTCTTTCAGTGGAGATGGTTCAGGGATTTTATTTTTTTATTTTTTGGGGGGGGGAGAGAGTTTGCAGCAATTACATTATGTCAAATGTCATTTTTAAAGGCTCAGAGTTGGATTAACTCCAGATAGAGAAGAGAATGAAAGGTACGAGGTAAAATCGGAGCATTTGAGAGAGTACGGCGAAAGTCTCTACAGATTGTCTTTTCCTCCATTAGTTTGGGATGGGCTGTCTCTCTTTTCATCACTCTCTATCCATCTCTCCTCCTCCCGCTGCTCCGTCCATCCTCACCTTCAAGGCCCGGTCCCGGTTTAACCTCTGTGTGTGCGCTCGAGCGCATGCCTGAGAAGGTCACGTCAGTTTTCTGTCTTACGCTCAGAAATATGGAGCGACACACACACAGAAACCGTCTGCTCACTTCCAGAAATGACACACACACACGTCCATGCGCTTCCATTAGCACACATACGCACACATACTTGGGATTCAGTCACCTGTAACAGACCGGGCTCAGAAACATCACGGCCCATTACACCGCCGCCCCACCCCGCCCCATGTGCGAGTATTGTGTGTGTGTGTGCGTGTCTGCATGGAGCCATTAGCTGTAATATATCCTTTCCTCTCTGTCTGTATTTGATCCCCGCTCTTTCTCCCGACTTCTCTATTTCTCGTTCTCTCTGTTGGTTTTGGGGTATTTAAAAGGAAGCTCAAGTCATCGCCCGTCTCTCCCGCTGCATATAATTTCAGTTTTCTCTTCTCGCCGCGCAAATGCGCACGTTACACTTCTGGTCGAAGTTGTAGTTTTCTGTCCTCACTCTGCACGGTGATGTTTAACGTAGTTGATGTGTGACCGTGTGTGTGTGTGTGTGAATGGGCGTGGGTGTACGTTAAGGGATCTGGTTAATATCGAGCTTACTGTATCCTGCTCTGTCAACAGCTTGAAAATGCTGACTCTCCCAGGTTATGTGTGCATGCCGATACCGTTCAGTTTATTTTGTTGAAAAACCACTTTCCTTATTTATCGTGAAATTTCTGTCCTTAAAAACAGCTGGACTAAAAGGAGTGAGTATTGATTATAATAAATGAGTGAAGGCTGGGAAGGAAGTTGGTCCTGATGATAAACCCGCTGGGGGTATGGAAGTATCTAGGGGTGCACGATAATTATGGACCCGATAATTATAGACCCGATAACTATCGGGCCAATAACAGGAAATTATGACATCATCCCAATAAGTCCGATATCATGACGAATAGCCCCGATAACATATATATTTTTGTCAACAGGGCAGTGCCTCGCTCCCTCTGAGCCTTGAATGACCGGCAGTGAATGTTATGTTCAAGTGACGTTGACATAATCAGAAAAACGATTACTCAATAAGGAAAATCAAGAATACCCCCTCATGCCAGAAAACAACTTGTTGAACATAATTTTAGTAGTTGCTAACTTGAATTGCTATTCTCATTATTTTACCACATGTTACACATAAAAATAGAAAAAATTGAAAAGGCCGAAAGAACGACTAGCAAACTAAGGAACGGAGGAATTTACGTTACACCTTGAATGCAGCATGCAGCACAGTGTGCTGATAAAAAAAACATGGCTGCGATTGTATGGAACTTGGTTAAAGTTTCAGAAGAAGTTAGTTTGTTGGTTATTTGTGACAAATGCTCCAAGAGAAGGAGGGAAAAATAGCACAAGCTTTAATACGTCAAACCTGATCAGCCACCTGAAACATAACCATCACGTCCATAGAGTTTTGAAATCCCGCTGTGAGCTAACGTGAACTAACACGTGAGCAAGCCAGCAGCAATTCAGCAGCAAGTATCAAAAGAGATGGAGTATTTTACTCGATTTGTTCAACAGCATCTTGTAGAGTGAAAGGATGGCTGAGGAATTGAGGAAAAGTGTATTTGTGCCAGTTCTCAAGGGTGATGAGAGTAGTGGAAGCCAGGGTAAGAAAAGTGGTTACAGTCAGTGAGCAGCAGTCTGGTTTCATGCCAAGAAAGAGCAGGACAGATGCCTTGTTTGCCTTGAGTATGCTGAGAGAGAAATACAGGGAAAGTCACGGGCAGTTACTCTGTGACAGTGTGCCAAAGGAAGAAAGCTGCAGAGGTGGAGATGTGTGCTAGAGAGAAGAAGAAGAATGAAGGTCAGTTTTCCCTTCGTGGGTCAACACAGTGGATCATCTGTTTCCATCTGAGCTCTAGTTCTGCGTCCTTGTCTGTCACATCAGTCAACCGCATATCCTCTTTTTTTACAAGTGGAAATCTTATCTCAACCCTTCATTTGTTTCTCAAATCTGATCTGACATGATTCAGTAGACTACGAAATATTATACAGCTGTTTTTATGAGGATAGTCATATTACATGTTCCACTACAAATAACTTTTTAGATGATCTTGGTCTGCTCAGCTACGTGTCAGCTAGTTCACTCTATTTTTTGATTTCTTGTTCTTTTTGAAATAATTTATTTATAGAGTATAAGTCTTTATTGTTTTTATTAGATTGCACGGTCACCGTGTTGACCGACTGTGTGTGATTTCTGAACTGCAGGTGATTAGATTGTACAATAGTAATTAGACTTATTGTTGCCAGAAGATGTTACTATTGACCTGGCAGTAGTAACTGGCTGTCAAAATTAATGCTTCTCATTAACACGATGTTGGTCTCTGCCTCCAGATGTCGGTTCCACCAAAGCTGTGACGTTTTCGGCTTTTCTCAATGGCCGGTACCCCCCAGCTGACCTGACTGGAGACATCATTGTGTCCTACAGCTCGCCAACAGGTAAAAAAAAAAAAAAGGAATCTCAATTAACGCTTATTCAACACTTATTTAACTTTCTGACGAGAGTACGTATATCAGTGTGCCAAGTGTCAGGGAAACGTTTCCATGATCTTGATCTTTCTTTGAATTATGTCTTCAAATCTCATTTTGCTTTAAATCATAACAGTAGTCTTCACACATTTTTGCCACATCTCTGAAAATATTAAAACTAACGTGTGACGCTCTTCACCGTGACGTTGGTTCAGACTGTCTGCAACTTTCCCTGACTAACTTGTGAATTCCTGACATCATCTATTCACAGCTCTTATAGAGTCTTAAAATTATAATCCTCCTCTTATTTTAAGTGCTCATTGTGTGCTGCAGTTACATCAGTGGCGGAGCTTCAGGGGGGGCTGGGGGGCAGTACTCCCCTGGCCCGGGCCCAGGAGGTCCCGGTAAAAGACAAAGAAACAGGCCTCTCCTCAGGCATCAGTCACACCTTGCGCACTACTGCATACAACAACTTCTGCGAAAAGTGTATGGGATACGTATGAGGTTATATATATGTTGCTCCAGCCAGAATGAGTCATGGTTGGTCAAAAAAATGTAGACTAACTTTGGTCATGTAGGTTTCTACACAGTGAATTAAATGTTGTGCTGCATGGCTGGCTTCATGTTCACTCTCACAGTTAACTTTACAATGTGCAAAGTTACAAGTGGATCGCCGGTAAGATCTCCAAATATATTTTGGGTAAAATCGTCATCAACATCCGTCCATCAGCGTCATCATCAGTCACTAGTCAACAGAGTCTATGCGGTGCAGGGTAGGTGGATCACGGAATAATTAAATCATTAGTGGCAGTTCATTCAAGCATAAAAGTGGAGCAACAAAACACAAAGAAAAGGAAAAAAAGAGCGCAGGAAAAGACTAAACTGAAAATGCTGGATACATATCCTCCTGGAGATGAACCTGACATTGTTGGCAGCGAGTCAAGCCCACCAGAACTGGCACCACGGTCAGGGAACCAGATTTACAGCTACAATTACTCACAATCACTGACACTGAAAACAATATGTGAGTTAGTAGTAAACTGTTGATGTGGTTGTTATCAGAGTAGCCCGACCGCCTAACGTTATTATCAGGGCCCAGGTAGCCTCATGTTATTATTAGGGACCAGGTAGCCTAACGTTATTATTAGGGCCCAGGTAGCCTCATGTTATTATCAGGGACCAGGTAGCCTCATGTTTTTGTTGTTCTCATGGTTTGTTAGACTCCATGTCGGTTTTGTCGGGTTACTCTTGCAAAAAGGCTCGTACAACGACGTGCTCGGAGTTGGTATTTATTAACAGCAATGGAAACACATCAGGCGAAATTAGTACTTGGTACCGAGCAGAATGAATGAATGAATGAATGAATGAATGAATGAATGAATGCTGGTAGCTTCTACAACAATAACAGTGGTGCGTCTTCCGTGTGATGTCACAACCGCATACTGCCAAATACATTTTGGACAATATATTATTCCATAATACTACAGGTTTGATTGATTTCAAAATGACATGGTCGCTCTTCGTGGTGTTGAACTCTTACTATCAAATGCTTTGAGCTCTGTGTCAAAAATGTAGTAATGCTTGTAAGCCCCGCTGTTGCAGGCATGTGTATGTTGTAAAACGATGTAATCACAAGATTTATTGGGTTTAAAGGGCCCGGTCATGTGCCCCGCCCCCGGCCCGGTAGTGACATGATCCGCTGATGTCAATTTGTTGACATACAGCCAGTTCATGCGTGATGAATTTAGGTGAGTTATGGCTGGAGCCTGACGCAGTCTAAATGGACTCGTTGCGTTGTCCTGGTACAGGTGCACCAAAGGGAAATCGGTTTACCAACCAAAGCGTGTCAGAGTACGGCGCGACAGGTGCCGATGGTGCTCATGTTCAGCTTGTCAACTGCGTTCTTCTGTTGATCCATTAAGCCACAAACTAAAACAGTAGATAAATCTGTTTGGGGTGCAGCGGTGGAAGATTGAAACGAATCTCAAAGGGCGAGCTGGACAGACGTCGTACATCCTGTACTCTTAAATTTATCCATCCATTATTTTAACTTCCTTGTATCGACTTCTTCCAGTACTTCTGGGTCAGAGCCTGGGCCCAGAGCTGTGCAGCACGTAGGCCAGTTTCAGTCCAGTTGAACGTTTGCGTGCAGGGATGAGCCCAACCTCAACCATATCATCAGGGTGTTTGTCCAGCTTCGAGAAGTTTGATTTAGTTTAATTTCAGCTGCACCAAGATATTTATATGCATTGAAAACCAGGATCCAGTTAGGTCCATTACACTAATTTATGAATTTTCTAATGTCATGTAAAATGTGCTGAGTGTAATCCTGCTGATCAGTACACAGAAAAAGCTCATCTCAAAACTGAACATCAATTTCTGTGCTAGCAAAACCTTTTTTTTTTTTTTTTATGAAGTTAGCAGCTGTTTGGTCTCTAAGATATCAAATCCAATGTTGTGTGACAGCGCTGAACACCATCTGCTAACAGAGCACTGAATTGGCGTAAAGATATCTGGGCTTTTTCCAGACAAACCCAATTCATCCCATTGCTGCCTCCAGGCATCTGTTTCCAGGCTCTCCAATATTCCTGGAAGATATTACCTTCCAAAGCAACAAAACCACCCTTTATTTCAAATGTCACAGACCTCCCTTTTTTTTTTCTTAAAAGAAAAAAAAAGAGATTTGTTCGGAAATCAGGTCATCAAGAAAAAAAAGAGGCTGTTTTCATGCTATTGTTTCCCTTGGATTGCATTTGCTTTGGCAGGTTTCCGCTGGTGGAACAGTTTTTCCTCCCCAGAAGCACATTTAATGTGAAATGTCTGGAAATGTTGGGAAGCGTTTCTTTCTTGTCGGACGTTATTGTGATTCTAAAAATAGCTGAACATAAGGAGTCTGAAGTATTTCAATGAGCCTTAAAAGCCAATCAGCTTGTGGGGAAAAAGTAGGAGGGACCTGCTGGACAGCAAGCAGAGTTATAAAGGTTCATTATAGAAGCGAAGAAGGAGATACAAGATAGAAAGCAATGGGGTTAGAGGTTGAGGAGCAGGAATAGGGGCTCAGGTGGGGTTCACTCAGACAGATGTATGTAGTTTGGACTTGAAAAAGCATTTTTGACTGAAGTCAGGATATCAGGCAGAATGAGAGGCATACCACAACTATCCATGCGTTTACATGGGAAGTTTAATTCCTCTTTAATTCAGAATTAAAGTTAAATCCGAATTAAAATGGTTAAAAATTACCATGTAAACACCTAATTCCGAATGAAAATGTCCATTCCAAATTAAACTTAATTCCGAAGTAAGTGGCTGGTTTATTCTGATTTTAATTCCGAATAGAATAATTCCGCGGTCATGTATACACTCATTCCGCTTTAAATTAATTCCCGTCTTTCTGCACATGCTCGTTCCCTTGCCCGTCTGTCGCGATGAGGCTTATATTCTGCGTTGGGCTTGTTTTCAAAACAAAGTTTCAAGATGGCAGCACGCAGTAAGCGGTGTTCAAAAGCAGAGATGATTTATTTAATAAATAGCTTGGAGGAACTGGAAATAATTAAAAGAACAGGTGGCAGGAAACATAAAAATTGTGAGCTTTTCAAAGTTGTAGCGGCCAGGTTAAATGAAGGAGGTTTCACAGATAGAGACGCCATCCAGGTCAAAAATAAGTGGAATGTTGTTGCTAATCGAGTAAGTTTGTTTTCTTCCGGTAGACGTAAAGACGTCAGCCCCCTCCTATCCAATCAGAACCCTTCCCAACCCCCAGACCTTATGCAGAATTGGATAAAGCCGAACAAACGTGTTTTCCATGTAAACCTCAATTCGGAATTACTATTTCCATGTAAACCCGAAGGAAAATAGTTTAATTCGGAATTATTTAATTCGGAATAATTAATTCTGAATTAAAAAACATCATACAACCGTGACCTATGATGAGAGAATATGTAAACCAAGATGTAGAAAAGAAGGAAAAGTAAAGAGGAAGAGGATGAGTACATGTGACTGAATCTGTGTTTGAGTGGAGAAAGAAAACTGGGAATAAGTTCAAGGACTCTTAAATGTAGTCATTACTGCTTACTGGTAGAGCATTCCAGAGTATTCCAGTATTATCAAATATATTTGTGTATTTTAGAGGGAGATGTATAAATGAGAATATATTGTCATATACAGGGGTTGGATAATGAAACTGAAACACCTGGTTTTAGAGCACAATCATTTATTAGTATGGTATAGAGCCTTCTTTTGCGGCCAATACAGCATCAATTCGTCTTGGGAATGACATATACAAGTCCTGAACAGCCTTTCTTCCTGCAGGACAGTGGTCCAGGTCACTACGTGATGCTGGTGGAGGAAAACGTTCCCTGACTCGCTCCTCCAAAACACCCCAAAGGGGCTCAATAACATTCAGATCTGGTGACTGCAGGCCAAGAAGATGTTCAACTTCACTTTCATGTTCCTCAAACCAATCTTTCACCAGTCTTGCTGAGTGTATTGGTGCATCGTCATCCTGATATCATCATCCTGCACCAACAATTTGTCCTCTTTTAAACTCTGATATGTCACCCATGGTGTTGTGTGCATTGCAATATTTTGAGCAAAACTGTGCTCTTACCCTGATAACTAAAGCTTCACACTCTGCTCTTACTGGTGCTGTGTGGAATTAATGAAGACTGGACACCAGGCTGGTCCAATCTAGCCATGAAACCTCCTACACTAAAATGAGTTTCATTGTACAACCCATGTAGATATGAACATAATGTTGCTTCCTAGATGTTTGCTCTACTCTTGTCTGCAGAGAAAGTGCTTCATCTCCCCCCTCTTCACATCTGCTCCCAGATCTCTTTGTTATAAAAATCGATTTCTCCTGACTAATTTAAGAAATAACAATAAACAATTCTGCTGGAGCTGTAATATGTCCGTGTTTAATATAGGCTGATTATTTTCTTTTTTCAAGTGTATGTTCATAAATACAGATTAGATTGCTAAAGACATTAAATTTCACATTTCCATCTTCCACATTTCTGTACCAATTTGTATTGTATCACCTAAAAATACTGGCATATGAATTTTTGTCCATATTGTCCAGCCTTACCTCCTGGACTGCAGGGACAGACAAAATCATTACTCCACTGACAAATCAGAATTCGTCATCAAAGTGGGGTTAAAGCACATCTGTCATTTGAATCAGTGGCTCTCCAACTGAACGGAGCAACTCCAACTGTTTTAGCCACTATCTACCGTCCACTCAAACCTAACAAGCATTTCATTAATGACTTCTCTGCTTTTCTCACTCATATCTGCTCACTCTCCTCCAAATATAATCCTTCTTGGTGATTTTAATATACATATGGACAACGTCAATCATGCTTTTACTAAGGATTTTACATCTTGCCTGGACAGCTTTGGACTACAACAGCATATTGATTTCCCTACCCACTCTAAAGGGCATATACTGGATCTGGTCTGCTGCTCTGATGTCACTCCTTTTAACTGTTCTGCTGCCGATCTCCCCATTTCTGATCACAAGTTAATTTCATTCAATGTAAGCATAACACTATCCAAAACTAAACAGTCACGTCTTATTTCAGTTCGCAATATCAAAAACATTGATTTGGCAGCGCTCACAATAGGTATTGACAATCTCCCCAGCATCAGCCACTCTTGCACTCCTGATCAACTGGTTTCACACTACAATGATGGTCTCCACACTCTGCTGAACTCAATTGCTCCTGTAAAAACTCGGACTGTGTCATTCACCCACTCTGCTCCCTGGTTTTCACCTCAACTACATCAACTCAAGGCCAAAGGACGTCAACTGGAGAGGCTTTACAGAAAAACTGGACTTACTGTCCACAAGCAAATGTATCATGCTCACATACTTCATTATAAAGACACCCTCTCCTCAGCCAAATCTAACTACTTTACTGGACTAATCAGTGCTGGTGATGGTAACACTAGGGCCCTGTTCTCTGTGGTCAACAACTCTCTACGTCCTCCTGACTCTCTTCCCCCTCATTTCTATTCCACTGATCACTGTAATTCTCTGATGTCGTTTTTCTATGCAAAAATAGTCAAGATTCACCAGCAACTGACCCCTCATACCTCCTGCTGCAGCCCATCTCCTCCGATTCTCCATGCTCCTCCTTCCAACCACTCTCAAGCTTCCAACTTCCTTCTGCTGCTGACGTGTCTGACCTCATTCAGAAATCCAAATCATCGACTTGCCAGCTTGACCCCCTGCCGACTCCTCTGGTCATGACCTGCCTCCCCTCTCTGCTGCCCCTGATCACTGCCATCATACATTCCTCCCTCACCTCTGGTACTGTTCCTTCATCTCTTAAATCTGCTGCAGTAACACCAATACTTAAGAAACCAGGTCCAGACCCCAACAACTTCAATAACCTTCGTCCGATTTCTAACTTGCCATTTCTTGCAAAAATCCTGGAAAAAGCAGTGGCATCACAGGTTCATACTCATCTCTCTACCAATAACCTCTATGAACAGTTCCAGTCTGGTTTCCGCCCACGTCATAGTACAGAGACAGCCCTCATAAAAATCACTAATGACCTCCTGATGGCAGCTGATTCCAATCTACTTAGCATCCTCATCCTCCTCGACCTGACAGCAGCCTTTGATACAATTTCCCATACCATCCTCCTCGACAGACTAGCAACTATTGGTATATCTGACACACCCTTGGACTGGTTCAAATCATATCTCTCTGGCCGTACTCAGTTTCATTCAGTTGAAAACTTTTACATCCCAACCATCTCCCCTCTCCTCTGGTGTTTCCCCAGGGCTCTGTCCTTGGTCCCATCCTGTTCATAATCTATCTCCTCCCTCTTGGTCATCTGTTCCGTAAATATAATATCCATTCCACTGTTATGCAGACGATACCCAGCTCTACCTTTCCACCAAACCCTCCTTCACCTCCTGCCCCTCCTCCCTCTGTGACTGTTTACATGAAATCCAATCCTGGTTCTCTTCAAATTTTCTCAAACTCAACAGCGATAAAACTGAGGTCCTCCTAATTGGCTCCAAATCCACCCTCACTAACCCTCCCAGTTTCACCATCCCCATCGACACCGCCTCTGTTTCCCCCCCTCCCCTCAGGTTAAGAGTCTGGGTGTCATCCTCGACAGCACTCTATCATTCCAATCCCACATCAATAATATTACCCGGTCTGCCTACTTCCATCTACGTAACATTAATCGCCTACGTCCATCCCTCACTCCTAACACCACCGCCATCCTGGTCCACACTCTGATTACATCCCGCCTGGACTACTGCAACTCCCTTCTCTTTGGTCTCCCCACAAATCCATCCATAAGCTCCAACTGGTCCAGAACGCTGCCGCCCGTATCATCACCAGGACACCATCGATCAGCCACATCACACCTGTTCTCCAGCAACTCCACTGGCTCCCAATCACACATCGCATCGACTTTAAAATTCTGCTCTACACATTCAAGGCCATCCATAACATCGCTCCCCCGTACCTCTCTGACCTCCTCCACATCAACACTCCCATCCGAACTCTCAGGTCTGCCTCATCCCTCAGCCTCATCGTGCCACCAGCCCGTCTGTCCACTATAGGGTCCAGAGCCTTCAGCCGCTCTGCCCCCCGCCTTTGGAACTCCCTCCCTCCTGACATCAGAAACATTAATTCACTATCCATCTTCAAATCCCGCTTGAAAACCCACCTTTTAAACAAGCTTACTCACTCTAACCAACATTGTGCTGCTGCAAATTTTAATTTAATATTTTAACTGTTTTTAAATTTTTAACTGTTTTTTAAAATGTTTGTACGGTGACCTTGAGGGTCTTGAAAGGCGCCTTTAAATAAAATGTATTATTATTATTATTATTATTATTAAAGGAGTCATCACTGCAGGGGAGCTAATGGTTGTCAAGCTCAGCATTACCTCACAGAAAATGCTGAAGTTTACACAACATTGACCAATTATGTACAGTAGACGTAAAACATTTTTACACAGTAAAGCATAGAATAATTAACAGAGGGAAGAGACTTGCTGCTTTTGCTGCCCTTTTAATGAAATTTAAGAGATTATTTAAGCCGAACAGCCAGGGCCACCTGAACTCTTATTTAATCCAAATTTATGTCCCACCTAAATCTTACCAAGATGCTTTGACGCCTAAACCTAAACAGTTGATGTGCCTTTTCACGCCATGAAGGTTTAACCTACAGCTGTTATTTTAAAAGGTTTATCTGTGGCATGTTTTACGCTGCAGGACGCAGTGGCCTGCAGCATAAAACAGACTGGTACCAGATCAGGATCCGGCCATTGAGAGTTAATTTCTTAATCCGTTCAGACCTGATGAAACATGTATAGTATAAGCTTTTACCTTTCAAGCGTGGAGCACCTCACACGTTGCATCAACATTTTTTAGGACATTTAAAAGAGTCTGTAATTTGTAATAAAATCAGAAGATTCAACCTCTCAAGTGGCTTTTATTTCAAGTGACTGGTGTCTTCAGAGGCGGGTAAATGGAAGTGTATAACTTTTTCCAGAAGTCCCACAGATTTTAGTGGGCTTTTTAAAATGAGGCCTTAGGCCTGAGTCGGTTAAACAACCCACCTACACAGCTGCAACTGCTACGCTGTGTTAATGAAGAGCTGTTTTGATCTGAAACACGAGGACCCGTCGAGTTTTCATCTTGAGAAGTACAAGCGTAAATATTTGGAAGCGTGGTTAATAATTCGTTGGTTCTGTGTTCTCCAAGCGTTAATCTCAGGTAATGCCTCATAAGCCGTCTTCCCTTAAATGCTGTCCCATCTCGGGAGGAATGCATCACTTTGTATCCACTGCCACCCAGGGGTGATGATTATCTCTTTACACCACCCACCCCACATAACACCATCCACCCCCGAGGCTACTGGGTCCTTCTTAAAGCCCTACAAAGACTTTGACATTTAAGAAGACTATTGACTTCTTAAACCCTTCAAAGGAGACTTGACGATGGTAAGAAGCAGTTACAATCTAGAAAGAATTTCATTAGTACCCCTCTGTGATTTTCCTAATACCCCGAGCGTGGGTTTTTGCACAAACACACTTGAGAGGGATCAAGTGGTCAAGTTGGCATGCGTTGTTAGATCGCACACACAACGGGCATTTTCATGTGACCAGTCAACAGCCAGTTATGTCTGCGCCGATACTTTCCAGTAAACATGGCCAGCCGTGATTCATTGCTCACGAAGCCAGCTCATGTGGAAACGGAGGAAGCAAGCTGGCAGTCTTTATTGTTTTCTCCTGTTTAATCGAGCTCGCCAAAGTGACCGACATCTCCGCACGTCGATGTCTTCAGGAGTCGCAGCGTGCCGTTGGACCCTTTCTCTTTCGACCAGGAGGTCCAAAACCCGTTTGTGAAGAATTTTTGTAGGCCTTCCCCACTGCATCTGCCAAGGAGATCATGTTCTTAGCTCTCTTTGTCAGTGTGCACTGTACGACAACAGCTTAGTAACAGATTTGGAGGAATGTCAGGCCACAGGCCAGGGAACTAATTCAGTTCTTGTGAATTACAAGATTGCATTAGATTGTGAGATAAGGAACTTGGAACTTATTTCCCATTTTCTCATGACCTGCTCTAGTTACTTTATAAACCCCCCTCTACATAAAAATAATTTATCAAACTCAAAATGAGGGCAGCACGGTGGCTTGGTGGTCAGCACTGTTGCCTCACAGCTAGAAGGTTCCTGGTTCGAACCTCAGCAGGGACCTTTCTGTGTGGAGTTTCCATGTTCTCCCCGTGCTTCCATGGGTTTCGTACTAGGCTTCCTTGTTACATTGTGCCAATAACATAACATGAGTATAACATCAAAGTCTCTGGTAACATCCTCTGTACCTGTTTCTTACTCTTTTGCCAGCTGGGATGCTCATTCTGGTGGTCTTTATTCAAAATAAAAGATTTCTTTCAAAATAAAAGCTCGTTCAGACTTATATCCATCCATCCATCCATTTTCTATACCCGTTTTATCCTTGAAGGGTCACGGGAATCTGCTGGAGTCTATCCCAGCCGTCTACGGGCGAAAGGCAGGGGTACACCCTGGACAGGTCGCCAGTTCAGACTTATATAATGCATTAAATTAAAAACTAATTATTTCTTGTGTGGCCCGTTACCGGTCTGCAGCCCGGGGGTTGGGGACCACCGTCCTAGATAGGGCTGTAGTGATACACTAATCTCCAATTCGATACGATACACGATATTTGGCTCATAATACGATATATATCGATATTCATCTTACAATACATTTACATCATTTTCCGAAAGAATTTAAAGGTGATTTAGGTGACATCTTGTGAGTGTTCCAATGACTTTGTTTGAATTTATTGAACTGAAAGCATCAATTACACATTATATGGCTGACAGGCAGCTTGCAAATGCTGGACAAAATGAATAAAAGATTTGTTAAGAAAAATAGTTTCATTTATTTAAACAGTGCAAATTGTTGCTTGCAAGCTTTTAAAGGTGGGACACGGGGGTTTTGAAAGAAGCTTAGAATATCGATACCCGCAGCTGAAAAATCGATACTCGATAAAATATCGATATATATCACAGAATCAATACAATCGCTCAGCTCTAGTCCTAGATCATCCCTTGAGAGGTTCCTAGAGACCAACCTGCTTCTACCCCGCTGGTCGTTCCCGGTCCAGGTCCATCTCTCTGCTCTGTCCTCTTAGTTCTCTCAGTGATGCATGGACCTATTGAGTCCACAAAAATCTTGTGATAAAATGCGGATAAATCAAGTCATTTGATTTCTGATTTTATGAAGAGCTAGCCTCCTGCAGCGGTGATTGTTCATTCCGCTCCCTCGCTCGTGGACACTTCAGAGCTGCCTCACAAGCACACTTGTTATGTAATGCATATTACAACCAAAATGTGGGCTTGAAGGGAAGCCATTAAGTTGTCGACTGATGGAGGAAAATATAATTCCAATAGTTAAGTTGTGTTGTGTGTTTTTGTTTTGTTTTCCCAGGGTTTTTCAGGCCTTATGGTGGCCTTAATTATTAACAGTGGACAGGGGGGGTAAATCACTCTTGACGTTCAAGGCAAGGATGTTCAGTTTCTTTACGTGAACAGTTTACTAAACCAGTTGAGCTACCATGCACGCCAAGGTGGGTTTATGTTTGAAGCCAACGTATTTCATCCCTTAAGACTCGGAAGAAAGAGAAGTGAATCTGCAGTAAATCATTATAAGACTTTTTGAACCTCCTCAGTTATCAGTGATGTAATAAAGGTTCACCGCGAAGAACCTTTTGGACCACGTCAGCTACTGGATCGAGAGTTTTACTCATTTCAATCTAATTTTCAGCTGTAACAGGAGATTTGAGGACGAGAGCAGCCAGTTGAGCGCCGGCTGGCTGCTGGCCACGAGCAGCTACTGTAGTGAAGCACATTTGCTTCACTTGACATCCAATTAATGTTTATCTAGTTTTCACTCAACAATGATTCTGTTCGTCCCGTCATACTTTGCTATTTTCTTCCCTCTTTTCCTCTGTGTTGTTTCAGCCTTTTTTTCTTCAACTTCTTCAGTTCTGCTTCGTGTCTTTTCTTTGGCAGTGGACAGCTTTAATTTGAGCCGCAGACAACAGAGTGACGGGAGTGAACATTTCAGGATTGGATGATGCATCTCAGTATGAATATGTTCACCACTAGGATTTGTGGGTTCGTGATTGATCGTGTGTTTGAGACTGATGTTTATCGCCCATCGGGGGGGAGGCGTCAGTCTGCAACGTGACAGACGTGGACTCACGTACACACGCCGTGTTTATTTGAGGTTTCTCACAGGGCAGATTTTTTTTTTTTTGCATATAATATATAAGAAGAGCTTAAAACATTTTTAAACTTGTGATTTAATTGGTTTGTAGAAAGAATGCAACATACAGGAATTATTGAGACTGGCAGTAACTAATTTTAGTAATAAATTGCTAAATTACTTTTTATTTTGCATTTAACATGACATTTTTGACAATGCAAATATATTGAATTTTTAAAGAAAATAAATTTCACAGAATTAATCTGTCGTGAAAGCGAGTGAACGGGAGTTTTTACGGGAAAGAGAGGCAGGCCATAAAGGAGCGTGACTTTCATTGAGACGTGAACTTTTTGATTCTCGGTTCCTCGGTACCTTTTGCTTGGCCCGAAACCTGCCATCTGCTTCTCATTCACCTTCGCAGGAAATCCTCTCCGACCAATCAAATCAGAGCTTAATCTCCCAGAGTTCTGGTGCGGTCGGCCTAAAGGTTAGAGAAGCAGCAGCCCGACCGGTCAAATCCCAGAGCAGCTGGGAAAATACGGCACCGAGGGACGGGGATAAGAGATGTCAGGGTCTCGTCGTTACTTTCTTTCATGCTGATTGCTTACAGTTAACGGTTGGGCAGAAGAAGCGGTTTTTATTTTTTTGCTGCAAAATTACAACAAATTTAGTGTCATAAAAAGCATTCATTCAGTTTTTGGAACAATTGAAGAAGGGAAAACGAGTGAAAAGAGACTGACAGGACAAAACGTACATTATTTTGGGTTCATAAAGCTAAAATCAGACTCAGTGGAGAAATGTAGAATTTGAAAACGCACTGCTACTACTAGAGCGTCAAATAAGCTTTAAAAAAAAAAAGAAGAATCTCAATGGAACCCACGGCTCTGTTCCTCATCGCTGATGTCATCCTCAGCTTTTTATACAAGTGTGACAAAAGTTTCAGTTTGTGGTCATCTTTGACTGTTCAGAGGAGTTGTTCACTCCTTTTATGAGTGAAGGGTTGATGTTAGGACTGTTTTTTTTTTTTTTTTTTAACTGCAAGCCAGTGAAGCAGAATGAGTTTCTTGGAGCCTCAGCAAACATTAGTGTTTCATTTAAATCAATTTAAATATTCAGGTGGTGCATTTTTTTAAATTTAGAGTTTAACCACTATAGATTAATCAGTTGATATTTCTATCAAAAAACCAAAAAACCCTGACATTTGTGTCTAACATTTACACTGAGGTACCAGAGTAAAACTCGTGCTACTGGTCAGTTTATAATCAGAACCTTTCTTTCTGCCCGTCAGACCAGTTTTCAGACCAACCTTGACGAGGGTGCTATTTATTTTTTTTAGATGTAGACATTTTATTTGATTTCAGGATCCACTTGGCTTGATTTTGAGTTTGCAATTTCCTCTCGCTGCGCGACCCAAGTGTGTGGGACGTGGAAAAAAGCAGCACTAACAGATTGTGTTTGATATTCAGGATTCGTGCAGGAAAGTCCACTTCCTGTCTACTTCTTGTGCCATTTCTGTCTTTCTGTATTTTCTTTAACATTTACTTCACCTATTTCTTCTCTTCTTACTTTCTGCAGAGCTTAATCCTCGAGGTAAGTGTGTGTTTTCTTTTTGTTTGTTTTTTTTAAAGCAGACATGGATAGACTAGAAACATATTCTGTACTTACTGAAAAGGCCAAATAAACCTGCAGTGTTTGCTGTATGTTCAGTTACTCGTATTCTAACGGATCGGCTACCTCGTGCACACAGAAGTGCACAGATGCTCAAAACTACTTTGCACACACACACGAGCACACACACACACACACACATGGAGGCACACACTACAGTATATACAGGAAGAGACTGCAGCCGAGTGTTTATGTTCCGGTTATGTGATACTTGGCAAGAGTCTGTGCACACACACACACTCTCATTGACGTTTCCTTGTTTTATGAAAAATGTAAATATGCATTCAGATCCATCCATCCTTTTATACTCCATGCAGTTTACATAGAAATATCATCTGTCTAACATGCACTGTCAAACATAATCGCACAGAGTCTCACGTTTCAGAGCACCTCTGTAAACACTCGTTTGTGTGGCTAACTTTGTGAGAAAGCTCACAGACCCATCCAGCCCTTATCTTAACCCACAAACCCACAACCTACCAAAGTTCCTCGCCGCGTCGGTATTAAAACTAGTCCTCCCGAGGATGACTGGACACGTAGAAAAAGACGCACACGTATTCCAGCAGCCTGCTAGATGTCTTGCAAGTGTTTGTTTTAGTCTGTGTGTGTGTGCTTTGATACTGAAGAGGATGTCCTGTAATCTTCCTGTAACACACACACAAACACACACCTGCACACATGTGAAACAAGACCACACTCATTCAGTCCCACATTTTTACTTAAGTTGTGCCTTTTGAACCTTGAAGTGCTTTACGTTCACCGTTCACTCATGCACTTCTCATGAAACGTGTGGACAATATTTGAGCCCGAGTTAAATGCCAAGGATCATATCAGCGGAAATGTGGGGGTTTAGCATTTTGCCCGAAGACAGTTTGACAGGTGGCAGGGTCTGAAATCTAACCGACGGTCTTTGTTTGGAGGGTTGTATTGTGGTGTCTATTTTACTTATTTCTTAATGAAGTACGTTGAAGGTAATAAACCTGAAGAAATGTTAGTGTGATGAGGGTAACAGGCTGAACGAAGGATTAGACGTGCCCCGAGGCTGAACACTCCTATAATCAGCAGGTATGAAATACGATGCACATGTTAGAAAATTCACTTGTTCTGCAGAAAAACTCGGCAAAAAAACTTTAGGACTTGTGTACTATAGAATAAAGCTCTCTGTGCTTGATTCGGCCTGAAACTCCACATCAGCAGCTCTTAAAACTAACTAAATACAACGACAGATTAATAACACAAGACATATTACGTTGTGCCACTATTTAGAAAAAACTAAATACAGATAAAGCATTTATAAAGCAAAGTACACCCAGTGATTCAGTAGCTCGTAGAACCACCTTTATCAGACCTGAACTCATTCTTTTGGGGTCCAGTGTTCTTTAAAATATTACTTCAGTTTGTTTCAGTTTAGATGCCAGCTCTCTTCACATCCTGCCAGAAGATTGACTCCTGGTCTTTGACGGGGCCCTTAATCCTTGCAGATTTGAAGATGAACCTGGAATTATTAGCTGCTATGGTTTAATATAGTACAAATTATAGCTGTCAGTTGGGCAGTTTTGGCAAATCTTTGAGCATTGAGAGGAGTTTGTAGTGACTCAGTGCATGCAAGGTACACACTCTTAACTGCAAAACAACCCCAAATCACCACCCCTCCATTACCTTCCTTCACTTTCTTTTTTTCTGAAAAGCAACTGTTTTTCTGCAAATTAATGAGTGATTTGGTGATTTAAAAACAGCAGTACATGTTCTGTGTAGAATACCTTCACTTACAAGTTTTTGCTGACTCCTTGATATATGAACTATTCTGTGATGTCTCAGTTACTGCAGGTGCTTTCAGTTCTCGATAGTAAACTAAAAATTGGGAAAGTGCATTAGGTTTCCACCACCTCTGGCAGCATAATGCATAATAGAAAAGTGAGATCAATACATTTTAAGACAGGTGGAAGTTATTGTCAAATCAAACTGCAGCGTGCACAATTTTACATTCAGACTTTTACTCATTTAAGTGCTGCATGTAATACGTCACATAGGTGTAGCGATTTTGAGGACTGAAGTTGGTTTCCTCTTATTTTTTATCTTTTTATGTTTCCCCTTTGATTTGCACACGCATGAAGAGCAAGAGTGTTACCTGCAATATCCACACGTATCTCTGATACCCATGCAGGCGCACACAGACGGGTCATCACTGCAGCTGTGGTCAGAACCTGATCCTGCACAGCGGTCGCAATTAAAAACGCTCTTTCTTCCCATTTTTATCCGTCTCACCACAAACACACACCACACAGATGTTTGAATCAGTCCTCTGAGGGAAAAAAATCCAGTGGAGGTAGAAAAGCAGTGGTGGTCGGTTGTGATTTCAGGTTGATAAAGCTTCGTTTCCCATATCAACATTATTGCAAGCGGCTCTCAGGAGCCACGGTGTCATGGTGATGGTGCCTGAAGTATCTGTGGAGTTAAAATAAATATTTCATGGCAGTGCCAACAACTGGAGACGCTTAAAGTTCAGTTCCTGACTGGGTGACAGCACAGCTTCCTGTTTGTCAGTAAAGCCTGATTCTGTTTAGTGAAGAGAAAACAGAGAGGGATTCACAGGTGTGGCATTTTCCCAACAGTGTTCTGGCATAAATTTAGGGAAAAAAAAAAAAAGTAGTGACCTCATTCATTTCAACACGATCATTGGCTGCCTGTCACTGAGTCATGTTAAACTCCTAAAAACCCACCACTGATTGTCAAAGTTTAGAAGGGAGGAGAGAAAATACGGCCATCCAGACACACTTATAAATACCATTAAAGTGATGTTGGCCGACGTGGTGCTTTCCCCCGATGATCACGGCCTTCATGAGTCAGCAGTGTTGACTGACCGGCTGCAGTGCAGTGCACGTCTCACGGCTTCAGCAGGTGCTGAACTTTGCAAAGTTCAGCACATATTTTTCTCAGCGGTTTCAGTCCTCGATCGCTTTGTGCTTTGTTTCTGTGCATGCCTCTTTTGTGAAGCGGGTTTGACAGTTTTATCATAGACAACCACATCAGCCTCGAATCTCCATCGATGCAGAGCAACCAGCGCTTCCTTGATTCTGATGTCATTTCAGTGTCCTGCCTTTAATTATTTCCCTCAAATTTGTAGCATTCCTGAATGAATGCTCTGATGGACCGTATGGCTGTAGCGATACACTAATCTCATGATACGATACACGATATTCAGCTCGCGATGCGATATATATCGATATTTATCTTACAGTTGACCTTTCGGTAAGCACCGCCCCCTCCCTAGTTACTGTTGCTAGGTCGGACATACTTGCTGCTCCTGCGTTAAGGACTGTGTTAATTTGCTATTTTTCCCGATGTGTATCATCAGTGTTAATATTATACTATAATAACTCCATGGTGAAATATTGCTGCTGGGGACCTGCAACAGTGACTCGAGGTGTCCAGAACGTTTGGAGGGACATTTTTATTCTCTTCCCGAGCCAAAAGTTTCTGCTGTTACCTCAGAAGTTACCTGTTTTAATGTTATGATTGTGTCCTCTAGATTGTTAGGATTTTGTTGGTAGACTTTTTTTTTATTTTTCAGGAAAAAAAACAGGATGACATTAATGCCCTGGCAGTGGCAATAAGCTTTACTTTGACATTTTTTAAGATGAGATTTACACTAAATATGTGTTACTGACAAGTGCTGATGTTAAAAGTGTTTGAACAACAAATGTTATGGGACTTTAGCTCATATGGCAGCGGAACATTTAAATAAAAGTGACCTTTACACTACTTTTGAATTCATTATTTGATTTTCCGTTTACAATGCGATTAATTGTGATTAATCAGGGAAATCATGCGATTAATCGCGATTGAAAATTGTAATCGTCGCACAGCCCTAATCGATATATATCGCAGAATCGATAAAATCGCTCAGCTTTAGTGGACCGTGACCGTGTGATGTGACTTTCGTTATACATTTATGCTACAGCTCCATCTGGCACTCAGCACGCTGCTTTGCTTCTGGCTCAGCACTCTTTAAAGGACGACTGTTAATCACATCAGGTGGGCTGCCTGCTCGTGAGCCTTGTCTGTCTGAAAGAAGCTTCTGAAAGGAGCAGAAGTGTCTTCGGGCAAGTCGCTGAACCCCCACCCTGGTGTAAGACAGTGAAACAGTTCCAGCTTGAATCAGAAACACTTAAGACACATTGCTTTGCAGAGTGTAGCCAAGGTTAAAAGGTTCCGTATAAATGAGGCCGTTTACCATAAATCTAAAACATGTACTGCAATAACCACGTTGACAACATGTGTACATAACCCTGTGTTGTGTGTTGGATGTGATTTGTTGTTTAGCTATTCAGTCACCCAGAATGAAAGGTCAATGAGAAATTAGGCTCGTGAGGAGTGAAGAAAGCGGACCACAGTCCGTCTTCCTATTTGAAACCTCAATCCATTTTCTTTCACCGCCCATGCCTTTACTGCATTCTAGTGTTTTCCTTGGCTTTTCCCCTCTCCGTCTTTTCTCCCCGCTTCAGTTCACGTATTCAAAGTGAATTGAATTATTCACATAATCGCACAGTAATTGCTTGTCTGGAATGAAAGGTGCACAGTAGTTGCGGGTAATTATTAATATCTGTAATAACCTGGAATTTTCCGTAATTAAACCGTCCCTTCCTCCCGTCCCAGCTGTCAATTCTCGTATTATTTCTCTTTCAGTCTTCCTCATGCTGGTTTATTTCCACTGGTCTTCCTGCTCAACGCAGGTTTTCTCCCCCTCCTGTCGTTAGCTCACCTCCTCTCCCCTGGTTACCTCGCTCCATCTCCTCTTAACAACTGTTTTCCTCCATCCCTCTTTTTCCTCACTCTGTTATTCTAGCTTAAGTGTAGATTTCTTCCAAGCTCAGCACTGTTGAAACTCAGAACATACAGTAGTTGTCATTGGCCATAGCTGTCGCTCTCCCTTTTTTTTTCCTTCCTTATTTCCTCTTGAAATTCCCTCCACTTTTCACAAAACTTCCCTTTCGGATCTCTGACAAACACACCTCCACACATGTTGTTGATGTTGAGTCTCTTGGTGTCAAGGCTCTCGGGTACTCGTGTAATCTGAACATCTGCGGTGCCGACTGTGTTAACAAATGTTAATTTGACTGCTGTTTGGAGAGAGAGAGCCCGAAAAGCAATGTGGCGAGCTCATTTGAGTCCCAGCGTGCAACCTATAAGGAGAGTTGTGTCTCAAATTAAAGGTTGTTTGTCAGGAAGAGAAGCATCAGGGCAGGAAAACTTGAGAAATGCAGAAAATATCATACATGCATGTATTTTTTTTCCTCTCTAACTCTGAAATATTTGCTTTTCCTCAGGAGTTCCCAGGGTTCTTCAGTCCCGGTTCACTCTTCCCCTGGCGTTGGTGTGTGTACCTTCATCTCCAGCCAAAACCACCAATTTTAAGATCACCATCGATACCAATCAACCCCCAGTTGACCTCGGCTCCATCTTCCGAGGTAGCGCGCCGCCGTCGTAACCAAACACACACATCTTGATCTCCGCTCTCAGGTTCACAAACCAACAAGGCTCCGCATTTAAATCAAACATTAAAACTGCCTGGGGACGAGAGTTATGGCTGCATTGTAAATGTTGGGTAGGTGAAACCCGAGGATGTCTCCTTTGTTTAATGTAGGAAACATTTTCAAGAACTTAAAGAAGCTCTATTTGAGCTTTTAAGGAAAACAGTACTTTGTGTGGGACTTGGTTGACATGCTTCCAGTTAGGTCTAGAAATATTTAGTTACAGTTTCGTGTTAGATATTTTAATTTATGGGAATCGGCATCCAAATTTGAGGGCGGGTCTGTGAATTACAACTTTTTACAATGTTAAGTCCTCTTTTTTACTTTTTGTAATGGCACAGAAGAAGAGCGAGCACAACGTGTGAACCATTTATAGGCCTCAAGAAGAGAAAGGCAAGGCAAGTTTATTTGTATAGCACATTTCATGTACGAAACAATTCAAAGTGCTTTACATAAAACATTAAAAGCATCGCAGAAAAAGAGAGAATTAAAAAGTAAAAGAATAAAAGCATAAAAACAAAGAAAACAGTACAAAGAGTTTTAAAAAGGCTGTGCAGATTTGAGCTCCTGAATAAAATTTTATTTAAAGGCAGCTGAGAACAGGTGAGTCTTCAGCCTGGATTTAAATAAACTGAGTGTTTCAGCTGATCTGAGGCTTTCTGGGAGTTTGTTCCAGACATGTGAATCATAGAAACTGAACGCAGCTTCTCCATGTCTGGTTCTGACTCTGGGGACTGATAATAAACCGGATCCAGATGACCTGAGGGGTCTGGTGGGTTCATACTGGGTCAGGAGGTCACTGATGTATTCTGGTCCTAAACCATTCAAAGCTTTATAGACCAGCAACAGAACTTTAAAGTCTATCCTTTGACTGACAGGCAGCCAGTGTGAGGACCTCAGAACTGGACTGAAGTGGTCCACTCTTCTGGTCTTAATGAGAACTCAGGCAGCAGAGTTCTGAATGAGCTGCAGCTGTCTAACTGATTTTTTTTTAGACAAACCTGTAAAAACGCTGTTACAGTAATCAAACCCACTGAAAATGAACACCATTGACTAGTTTTTCCAGATGTTGCTGAGACATCAGATCTTTTATCCTTGACATGTTCTTCAGGTGATAGTAGGCTGATTTAGTGATTGCCATAATGTGTTTTTCAAAGTTTAGATATGAGTCCATCACTACACCCAGATTTCTGGCCTGATTGATGGTTTTTAGATCTATAGATTCAAGCTCTGTGGAGACCTGCAGTCGTTTCTCTTTGGTTCCAAAAACAATCACCTCAGTTTTGTTTTTGTTCAGCTGTAGGAAGTTAAGGCACATCCAGTCATTCATCTCCTCAATGCATTTACTGAGAGTCTGTACAGGGCCTCGGTCTCCTGGTGACATAGTAATATATATCTGTGTGTCATCAGCGTAGCTATGGTAACTAATATTGTTGTTCTTTATAGCCTGGGCTAGTGGGAGCATGTAGATGTTAAGCTGAAGAGGCCCCAGGATGCAACCCTGGGGAACGCCACATGTAATTTTTTTCTGGTCAGATGTAAAGCTGCTTACTGACACAAAGTACTTCCTGTACTTTGTACTTTGCTACACATTATGATCCAAACCGTACAGTAAGTTGTGAAACGCATGGATGCAGTGTGATGGTATAGGCAGGATATCAAAGACACCAAAAAAACAAAACAAAACATTTAAGGGTTAAAAAACATGGAAATGATCTCCTGTAACTGACCTGGAGATAATCGAGGTGCATTTCACCTGCTGGAAATAAAACGACAACCAAAAGCAGATTCACAAAGGAACAAGTCTTTGATGGTGAGTTGGAAATTTAAATGAAAGCTGAAAGTCCACTCTTTAAATCTATCTTATCATATTTTAAGACCCAAATATGAAGCCCTTTTCATAAAAGGGGCCCAAAATATGGCTAATGATTCTGAATAATTTGGTTCATAATTAGCAGCGTGGCCACATGAGGGCATGGCACCAACAAAAACAGGAACGGCAGTGAAGAGGAAGGAATGAGCGGACCTGTGACAGCGTGTTTACATTTATATGAATGATCAGCAGTTATGAGACTGGCTGCACGTTTGTAGAAATGTGTTTATGCATGTTTGTTTATTTGTGATTCTTGCATTTCGGGTCAGGAAACGCAAGAATCACAATTTTTCCCGCTTATCTTGGCAATCAGCCGCAGTGAGCAGCTGCGACATCCAAACACACACTTGGTGTTTGTGCTCATTTTGCGCTTTTCTTTTTTGTAATGATGGATTTGTGTGAGCCTACATTCTGTTCCTTTGTAAATAGTGTGACTGCATCTTTGTTGGCGTCCTGTATCATGATAGACGGTGCTATCTGTCTTATCACACTGTTTTATTTCTTTCTGTCTCCCCCTGCAGAGTTTTCAGCGTCATCAGGAGATAAGGATGCGAATAGTTTGGCTTTCCAGTTTCTGTCGGGAGCCAAAGTTACTGTGCTGGCCTCCAAGACCTCCCGTGAGTCTGACAACAGCAGTACATAACATGGGGCTGCTCTGCTTGTATTAAGGCTGCTTTAAATCTGGGATTGAACATTTTTTTTCTAACTCATTCTTATTTCCAAATCACATCTGCAGCTGCTGGTGAGTCCGGATAATTGTTGATCAATTTAGGTGTCTTTTGTAAGCCTTCTATAACCAAAAAAGGCTCATCTCATACCCTCGGTGCTCTCCTGCATTTCATTACCTGACGGGCTGTGATGGTTCATAGTTTTTATTACACGTAACTTTCTGACAGGAAAAGTGTATTATTTTTGTTTGAACTTGCTTTGGAGCTCCATTCAGTCTTGCAGCTGGTGGCGCAGCATGCTCAGCAAAAATGATTCATGCCCACCCAGATGTTGTGTTTCCATCACTCCCAAAAGAAGCTGGAGCCAAAGAAATATCCATAAACACTGCAGATATTTAACTTGAGACTGAATTGTAATCTGTGAAAACAAAAGTCAGATTTCAGTGTTCACTGGCAAAATGGGCTTTAATGTCTCCTAGGATCTATGTATTTCTGCCTTTCATTCATGAGTTCATTCATTTTAATTTGAAAATCTTTCTGAGTCCTCGTGTGTATGTTAATAATTTTGCAACTGGCGTGCTTAGCTTGTGCCTGCCGTGTCTTTCAGAGCGCTATCGCATTCAGAGTGACAGTTTTGAGGGGATGTGGCTGGTGGTAAAAGAATTGGTTCAGCGCTTCGATCAGCATTTCTCCAAACTGGGTATCAAAGACTTCAAGAAAAGCTTCAGCGGTCCACTTCCACTGCAGGACTACTTCTTGTCCGTCGACCACCACTTCCAGGTAAGAACACACCTGTGCGCGTTTAGAGGCCAGGCACAAAGATATGAGCCCCGTTTGGGTCATAATTTAATGAATAAATGAGTCTTATTATTATGAAATACAGGCGTTTATTTTTATTATGAAATATTTCCCATTATTAAGAAATTCATGTTTATTATTATGAAATATTTCCCATTATTATGATAATGGTTTTGTTTTTCATAAGAATGAGCTTTTACATGACAATGGATTCGTTTTTCATCAAGAATGAGCTTTTTTTTTTACATAATAATGGCTTTGTTTTTCATAAGAATGATTTGTGTGTCAATCACAGCAGAGAGGGCGGAGCCTTTTATGTGATTGGCTGCTTTTTCATTCAGGCATAATCACCAGAACAGTGAATATCGATAGTGGGCGAGAGGTGCAATGTATATACTCCAGGCCAGTAGGTGGCAGAATGCACCTCAGTTTACGGTTAAAAGTTGACATCGACTAAGAAACGTCAAGGTTTCCCGTAGCTCAGTCCAAGCTGCCATAGCTACAGTCGGACTAGGAGCGCACCTTGATGACGCCGCGGCCCGCTGCTAATGGGACCTCACGGCCAAAACTAGTCGATGTCAGAGTGTAGAATGGAGAAGGATCAGCCAATGAGCGTGCAGGTCAACCACTGGCCCCGCCCACTGGCAAAATATCATTATTATGTAAAAGCTCATTCTTATGAAAAACGAAGCCATTATGTAAAAACTCATTCTTAGATAAAAAAGCCATTCTGAAATAAACTATTATGCATTAAAAAATAATAAAAAATATTACAAATATAATATTATAAATATATTATAATTAAAAATAATATAAAATAATTTTACAATAAATTTTTTTTTCATAATAATTACTTTTTTTTCAAAATAATGGGAAATATTTCATAATAATACACATATATTTCATAATAATGGGAAATATTTTATAATAATGGATACGTATTTCATAATAATAAACGCCTGTATTTCATAATAAAAGACTCAATTATTCATTGAATTATGATCTAATCACGGGCTCCATACAAAGAAAATAACCGATCTGTCGGAAGGTAAAGCCACTTACCGTGTCTTTGTGTGCGCTAGCTGCGTGTCAGTGCCCAGCAGTACCAGGACCTGCTGTCAGGAGCGAGCTGTCCAGTTCAGAGCCATCCAGCGCCGCCTTCTCACTCGATTCAAGGACAAAACGCCGGCACCCCTGCAGAACCTGGACACGCTGCTGGATGCTACTTACACCCAGGTCAGTGAGGTTTATTCAGGGGCTTGAGTCCACAGACAGATAGAAGCATCTCTGCGGGGATTTAGGAAGTAAAGTCAGATCATATGACTCATCTTCTGATTAGGATGAACGTGCAGGATGGGTTGGTAACGCCAGAGAAAATATTTACTGCACTGCCACCATGACTTTTGGTGTTCTTCCTCTACTTCTTCCTCCTCTCAAAAATAAACGCAGTCGCACACAAACTCACACTGTTTATGTATGGGAGGGTGTGAGAAACAAAGAGCGTGCCAACACAAGCGCATCAGTAACAGGCCAAATCTGTTTAAATATATGACTTTTTATGCGAGTGCTGAGCCAGTGTCAGCTGGGTGTGTGCTCACAGCTAATCACCTCAACAGAGGAAGTCCGTAAATCACCAGAACACAAACTTCACACTGTAAATCCAGGCTAGCATGTCATCACTGCGCGTCTGAGCAGATATATATACATATTTATATTCCAGAGGTCTAATTTGAGTTTTAGGTCTTCGGAGAGTGAATATATGTGAAACATGAAGACATCTTGAAAGGTCCTTTCTGACACCTTCAAGGGGCTAAGAGGCCTTTTAGTGTTGAGGTAAAGGTTTTATGTCTTTATTGGCTGTAGTTTTTTAATTGTAGTGGTTAAGGCTGGGGCCTTGATGGTTGTAAAATGGATAGAAAGAAACTCTCCCTTTTTTTTTTTCCTCTATGTACAGTGCAACAGGATGGAACTGTTATAGCGTTACTGTGATGGCGCGTGCACGTGCGTGAAACAAAGTGATGGTTGCTTGCTCCTGCTGTTTACTTTAGAGGCTGGCTTGGCGGCCATCACTTCCACCGTTTGTTAACTTCTCGTTAACGGAACAAGACTGGGTGACATCATCTTTTCATTAGCCGTTAGAGCTGTCGGTACGTCACTGTTTGGCTCCGTGTGATCTGTCCAGCCCAGTGCTCTAAAGTTGCATCCATTCAATGCAAATATACCTTGTGAGGTTCTGAAACTTTTATTGGAGCTTAATGAGAGGTAATGAATGAGCTTGTTGAAGTTCTTAATGCCATTTAAATCCAAATAAACAGCGTTCACCTTGGGTTGGCTTGGTTTTTGCCAGGATAAACAATCAGGGAGCCTGATCTAAACACGTCTGCCCTAAATGTTAATATACTTTCCCGGTTTAACGTCTTCAGCCTAAACCATTTAATCAACAGCACTTATTGCAATCATCCTTCAACAGCAATATTTTTGTAGGAACGCAACTGAGAGATTAAGAAAGAACCACTAGCAGGTAGGTTCTGTGCCGTTTTAATAAAATTCTCTTTGCGGGGTTGTTTTATTGAAGTCCAGAACATCTGGTGGGGAGTGCAGTTTTATTTGCAGTTATCTGCTGGAGCATCAGAGCCAGCGACTTAAGACATTAAACTGATAATGGACAAGACTGCACAGTCTGAGCACGACAGAGTGATTAAAGAAAAGCAAAAATCTTCAGGGCTGAGTACCAGCAGATACCCTGAGCTCGAAAACACAAAATAGAGCTGCCAAAAGTTTCTCCGACCGTTCACGTTGCAGGGTGCCCTGTCCATGGAGCCTTCCACCATCCAAACCAGAAGAGAGAAAAAAAAAGATATCACTCCAACTTGATGCAGATCTCCCTGTAGCGCAGCACAGCATGAATGTACCGATACATACACCTTACTTTTATTTAGCTTCACGTGTAGGATGGTATATTTGCAGGATGGTATGGTTGCGCTGTCACCTTCCAAGCGGGAGGTCCGTGTTCAAATCCTGGTAGAGTCAGGAAGGGCGTCTGGTGTAAAACATTTGCCAGGTCAGTCATGTGGATCGCTCCGCTTTGCCGACCCCAAACAGGAAGCAGCCGAAAAGGAAGTTTAGTCGCACCAAGAGTTGAGCATACGCTGTCACGTTAGCTGTGAACAGAACGAGGCGTCCTCTGTGTGACAGAGGCTGCTGCTGCCTCAGTTACAGATGAGTATCTAGACCAGGGCTGGGCAAATCCAGTCCTCGAGGGCCGCAGTCCTGCATGACTTAGATGTTTCCCTGCTTCAGAACACCTGGTTCAAATGAATGGCTCGTTAACGATCCTGTGCAGACCTTGATGACAAGCTGATGGCGATCCATTCATGTGTATCAGGTGTGTTGTGGCAGGAAAACATCTAAGACGGTGGTTCTCAACCTGGGTTCAATCAAACCCTAGCGGTTTGGTGAGTTGGTCTCAGGGGTTCAGCGGAGGTCAAGACACGCACCTGACTCACATGATTCATGACACGCCCCGCTTGGCCATCATTGGCTACAGTTGTCGAGTTATGACTGTTGTGATGGTGCATCATGTGACTTCTTAAATATTTTAATTAGGGCTGGGCAAGTTAACGTGCTATTATTGCGTTAATGCATTAATTTATTAATGCCAACATTTATTTTATTGCGCGTTAACGCATGTTGCTCACATGCTTTTATTTTGAAAAGTCTGTTACTGCTGCTGCAGAACCGGAAAACAGTAAACATAAGGAAAAGCTAAAACAGACATGGAGAACAGTAAAAATCCGTAAACTTTACAGTTCGTGTAGCAACTCAGGTAGCAATATTAACAATTCTGTTAGAATCTGTAAAAAAAATTCTGTAAAATTCTGGACTGCAACAAAACTTTCTCGTCATTCCTCCATGTTCCATCAGATCTGCTCCATGTGTTCACTGTCCTGCTGTTCTCTAGCTGGTTACTGCAGTGCAGCTCCATCTAGTGGCACAGATGTGTAATGACAACAGAAAGTCCAGTCCTCCATTATAAAACAAATTCACTTCTGTGGCCTGTTTTTTCATTTCGTATTTTTGATCCAAGTCTAAAATTGAAATATAAAAAAACAGGCATTTTTTTGTGTTAGATTAAAAAACAAAAAATGTATTAAAATGTCACTGTTTAATTTTTTTTATTATTTTTGATGGATAATTGAAAATGAAAAGAATGAATGATACACGGATTGATAAAGTTACTGAACTTTAACATGGACATTTTCATTTTAAAGTTCTCCCAGACGGAGGATTCAACAGAAACAAGGTTATTTGTAACAACTGACAAGTTGAACTCCCCGTTAAAAGTTTCTGCTGTTACCTCAGAAATTACCTGTTTTAATGTTCTGATTGTGCTGAGCCACAATCATTTTGGTGGATTTTGTTTGTAGACTTTTTTAAAAAATTTTTATAAAAACAGGATGACATTAATGCCCCGGCAGTGGTAATAAGCTTTATTTTATTTTACATTTTTTAAGATGAGAATTAAACTAAATATGTGTTACTGACAAGTGCTGATGTTAAAAGTGTTTGAACAACAAATGTTATGGCACTTTAGTTCATATGGCAACAGAACATTTAAATAAAAGTGCATTTTACACTACTTTTGAATTCATTATTTGATTTTGCATATACAATGCGATTAAGCGTGATTAATCAGGGAAATAATGCTTCACGATTAAAAATTTTATTCGTTGCCCAGCCCTAATTTTAATCCATATTAAATATGTCAAGGCAAAAAAAGACAGTGATCGGCCGACTAAGTAAAATATGGGGTAATAAGTAAGGTATGCAGTTCATGCATTGTACTGGTTTTGTTTTTTGAATACAGTGATGTTACTGGATGGTTCATTTTGTGCACTAGTAAGACACACCTATGTCTTGAATTTGAAAAAAAAAACAATTGTTTAATTTTTTTTAATAATGAAAGGTTCGGTGAATGTGCATGTGAAACTGTTGGGGTTCAGCACCTCCAACAAGGTTAAGAACCACTGATCTAAGATGTGAAGATGTGGAGGACTGGAGTTTGACACCTCTGATCTAAACAAATACTTATTTTAATCACACAATCATATAGGACAAAATAAAAAAAACAAACTCGAACATTCCTATTTTTCTTTATTAAGAGTTCAACACATCATTATCCACTTAAAAATAGTGTTAATGCCTGTTTTAATGGTCTTAGTGCCTCACTAACGTCATATGACTTGTATGCAAAAGTTTACTAGAAGTCACTGGATTGTCTTTTGCAGCAGACGCATGTCTGTAAAAGTTTGTGTAACCTTGTAACCAACACTGCCAGCTTCCGATCTGTAGGTTGTATCACCTGTCGAAACGTCTTCGCTTCATGTCATTCTAGCTGTTTGCAGCAGCGACATCACGATTCTGCCTCCAGCAGCTAATGCTTTCCACTGTCACTCCTGTCCATCACCCATTCTTTCCCTCTGTCTTTCTCACATCTCTCTTTCTGCTCTTCCCGCTATCCAGCGGCTCATATGCGGGAAGTTTCTGACACTCTATCCACTCTGTAATGTATCCACGCTCACCGTAATGGAGGCTATCGATGGCCGGTCAGGAGAGCGATGAATCCGTCAAATTAATAATTCATGTTAATATTGCGGGTCGTCCTTCCGCAGACACGGACAGCTCAGCAGTTTGTTGGATTTGAAAGATTCGCCGTTGCTTTTTTCGTGTTTGAAAAGGTGCTCATTTTATTTAGTTCCTCTTCATTTTTTTCATCTGAGCGGTTTTTATTTTTTTAGTTGTTTACTTAATTTCTCACAGTTTGTATTGTTTCAATTCACTTTTTTTCAGTTTTTTTCTGAAGCATTTTTAGAGGGGAGGTGAGAGCAAAAGTTCACCTTTCACTTTCTAGATTCATCACCGGCGCACTCGAGACACTTTTGTGGTGATGATGTCAGAAGTGAGACGTTGCTCAGTGGCTTTTCTGCGTATGACCTCCTCCAGTTCCTGGGTACAGGAGTTCCTCGGTAAGTTCCTCGACCAGGTGAAGCCCCGTTTGATGATTCAGAAGGCGTGACATTTCTGGAAGTTTACCTCATGGAGGCGTGCCTCCGTGCCTGCAATCACACTGTTGTTAGGATGGCGAAGGAATGCGTGGCCAATCAGGAATGTCGGCGAGCCAAGCACCTCTTTCATTTGGGCTCTCAGAAATGTCCGCTGGGTACATTTTCAGCATCAATCTTGGGGGATGTGGAGGGGATGTGGGGGGGATTTCCCCCTTGTTAGCAGCGTGTTTGTCTCCACATGCAGCCGCCGGCCATCGCGGGACAAGCCGTCACAGATAAGAGAAACAAGTTCCCTGTGAGAATGTTCTGTGGTCGGCCGTTCATTTATGCAGCGGAGGATAATATTTCCATTGTTCATGCTGCGTATCTGAGCCCATATTTTATTCATGATAGCCAGCAAACCACCTCTGAGTTGGTGCGTGGAAGTACAAGAAGAGTATCAAAATGACAAAAAAAAACTCCCAAACATAAACAGTTGCTTAAGACCGATGAGTTTCTGAACAGAGTCAAACGCATGAATG
This sequence comes from Hirundichthys speculiger, assembly GCA_018398805.1. NCBI lineage: Eukaryota > Metazoa > Chordata > Actinopteri > Beloniformes > Exocoetidae > Hirundichthys > Hirundichthys speculiger. Next base: position 2,900,634 of record JAGFBZ010001678.1, read on the forward strand.
ATTTGGTTTATTTGTCATTTCAGCTGGTGTACAACTCAAACCTGCTCACATCTAAACTCACTGCTTTGTTTGGTGGCTGGAAGTCATTTCCAGCTCTGTGCGCCTCCGTCTCCTCTAGATGGAGGTGAGTTTTTCCTCCGCCTCCCTCCCCTGTCACTGCTTAAAAAGTCATCAGTCATCACGGCCCCTGTATTTTACGCTTCCCCCCCTTTAACTCGTGTTTGATTAATTTCCGCTGGCAGAGGTTAGCCTGGGATTAGTGCCCAGCACTCAAACTAACCTGCTAACCTCTTAAACTTGAGGGAGAACCCAGGACTGCCTCCTAATGGAGTTAAAACAAAAAAAAAAGACTAAGAACTAAACAACATTTTGTGAGGAAAAGGCCAGAAGGATCTGTAAAAAAGGGAAATAAACATCTTCCACAGTGTCGTTTCCTCTGGAGGCCACAACTCTTGTCGTTTATTAGCATTAGTATTAATATTAACGCCGGCCTCACGAGCACCGCTGTCTGGGGGGTGGCGGGGGACTCTAGAGACAGACCGAGCCAAACCACGCCACGTCTCCCTGTAATTATGAGTTCAAACGCTGGAAGAGGGCGGTTCGCTGACTGACGGGGTGACTGACAGGCTGTCCAGGGGCTTCGCTGGGCCCCTAATGGAGGCTTCTGGTAGACAGCAGCTTGATTTATCAGGCCCCAAATGGAGCTCTAAACATGGCTGAACACAGATCCCACTGTAGGGAGAAGGACCACCGCCATTAACAGGCTGCTTTCTCACGTCCAGTGTCCATGTCTGCATACCCAAGAGTGCAAAAGGAAGTGTACATCTAAAGCAGGTATATGCGTATTGGCAATAAATATATTTTCACATATGTTCCTTTGATGTTGTAGAGTAAGGCGGGAAAACGGTTGCTTGACTCTCATTGATGATTATCATGCACATGATGAGAAATCTGTATTGGATGTCCACCGACACTGAAACATAGACCTGCAGAGATGCAGCAACACCCTGGTGCATCCCGAGGTAAGGGTTAGGTCGTCGTGAACTTTGTAGTCGTAGAGCAGTCCTGCATTTACATCCATTTAGCAGCGGTACCATGAAGTAGCTGTTGTCTGTATGATGTTATCAGTCTTTCATATTGCTGTGGATGCAGTTAGGGTTAGGGTTAGGGGTTATTCACAATATTGATGGAGTAGATTAAGGTTTATCTGTATTTGTTAATGCAAAGTTATCTTAAGCTCTGACCTCATCATTTAAATCGGTAAGACTGTCACATCCACAACCAGTAACTCTTAAACTGTTTCCACTTTCTTACTTCAGAGCGGTGGACTCTGCATCTCAGTGTAATGTGTTAACCCACATCTGAAATTCCAGAGCAGCACACTGCCAAGACTTGTAACTTCTAATTATTATATTAATTTAATTAGCAGCACCTGGCTGCTGCTTATCCTCTTACAACTATGAAAGCAATAAAACTGTTCTTTTTTTATTCACACCTTTTATACATTATTGATTTATTTTTAGTCACAGCTTCACCTGTGAATTTCTGACCATGGATCCTGAACACCTGGCTTCTGTCTGTGTGTTGTTGTGTACTCGTGTCAGCTGACTGTCGGTGTGTTTGGGCATTAACAAGCATGTGTTTAAGTACATGTGTTAATCTTATATGTAGGGCTGGGCAAGTTAACGAGTTATTATCGCGTTAACGCATTCATTCATTAACGCTGACATTTATTTTATCGCGCGTTACCGCATGTTGCTCACATGCTTTTGTTTTGAAAAGTCTGTTACTGGCTGGTGTGGAACCGGAAGAAAATTTGCAGGTAAACTTAAGGAAAAACTAAAATAGACATGAAGAACGGTAAAAATCCGTGAACTTTACAGTTCGGGTAGCAACTCAGGTAGCAATATTAACAATTCTGTCTAAAAAAAAAATTCTGGACTGCAACAAAACTTTCACGTCATTCCTCCATGTTCCATCAGATCTGCTCCATGTGTTCACTGTCCTGCTGTTCTCTAGCTGGTTACTGCAGTGCAGCTCCATCTAGTGGCACAGATGTGTAAAGACAACAGAAAGTCCAGTCCTTAATTATAAAACAAATTTAGTTCTGTGGGCCGTTTTTTTAATTTCATATTTTTGATCCAAGTCTAAAATTGAAATATAAAAAAAAAACAGGCATTTTTATCATTTTTTTGTGTTAGATTAAAAAACAAAAAACGTAATAAAATGTCACTTTTTATTTTTTTTTTTATTTTTGATTGACGATTGAAAATGGAAAGAATGAATGATACACTGATTGGTAAAGTTACTGAACTTTAACATGGACATTTTCATTTTAAAGTTCTCACAGACGGAGGATTCAATAGAAACAAGGTTATTTTTAACAACTGACAAGTTGAACTCCCCGTTAAAAGTTTCTGCTGTTACCTCAGAAATGACCTGTTTTAATGTTGTGATTGTGCTGAGCCACAATCATTTTGTTGGATTTTGTTTGTAGACTTTTTTAAAATGTTTTTTATAAAAACAGGATGACATTAATGCCCTGGCAGTGGCAATAAGCTTTATTTTATTTTACATTTTTTAAGATGAGATTTTCACTAAATATGTGTTACTGACAAGTGCTGATGTTAAAAGTGTTTGAACAACAAATGTTATGACACTTTAGTTCATATGGCAGCAGAACATTTAAATAAAAGTGCATTTTACACTACTTTTGAATTCATTATTTGATTTCGCGTATACAATGCGATTAATCGTGATTAACCAGGGAAATAATGTGATTAATTGCGATTAAAAATTTTAATCGTTGCCCAGTCCTACTTCTATGACTAGCAGTCCTGAGGAGCCCTGTGAGATTAAAGAACAGGCAGGAGTTATAAACTTCCTCTCACATCCTCTCCATCTAAATACATTTCACCCCCCCACAAACATTTACACCCACACTTTCTGCTGCTGTAATACACACTGAGATCAGCACAGAGGAGCAGCGGTCGTCTGGTTCGTTTTCCGTCAGACGGTCCGTTTATGCGACCGTCTGTCTTATCAATGAATGGCCGTCTTTCATTCAGCTGAGAGACACTCAATATTCTGTGTGAGCGTCATTTGGGGGCCGACTGTCTCCAGGAATAGAGATTTTTGTCTTTAATGTCGGATGAGGTGCAAAATCGACCCCGCAGACAAACGTACAAATACTCTACATACACTGGTAATAAAAGAATATGTTTTCTCTTCCCATAATTTAAATTCTTCTGGTGTCACAGGTCCTGTTTCTTCTTTTCTTCAGTGGTATAAATCCTTAAAAGCGAAACATCAAAATGAATCAGTCAGTGGACTTAAATGCAGGACCTCGATTCCAAATGAAAGATTCTTTGTCGTCTGTCTGGTATGTCGTTTGGGGTTTTTTCCCACTCATTTTGTTGTGGCCATTAAATCACCAGAGCAATCTGAAACCGTAATCGGATTTAATGTGTTTGTTGATCTGTATCAGAATTTTTCCTTTCAATCTCTTTATCAGCTTTCCAACTTTGACTTCCTGTGAATAAATGCGATTATTTTGTTGGCCTTTTTCGGTTATTTTGGCTTTGAATAGCCTTCTGTTTGACTTCCAAATAGCATTAGGTCATTTAAAAAAGCGTGGTTACACTAAAAATGCTTTAGGTTTGGCCTTTTCCAGCTTCAAAATATCAGCAGGATCTAAATAATGTTTGCGATGAAAATTTGTTTCTCAACACAAACCAGATCTCCATTTCTCTGACCACTAAATAGGCTCTGGGCTCAGGCTGACCCCCCCCCCCCCCCCCCCCCCCCCCCCCCCCCCCCCCCGCCCCCCCCCCCCCCCCCCCCCCCCCCCCCCCCCCCCCCCCCCGGCTTGATGGGGTTAAGCTAAATGTTATTTATCTCCCCTAGATTTCAATCAGGCTCGGGCTCATTGAATTCTGCAGTGGTTATGGGTGAGATAAGTCATGATCCATGTTGGTACCACAAGGGTCACATGTACTATTGGAGGAAATCCATGATAAAAACCTGGAAGGACGAGGAGAGACGTGAGGAAACATCTGTGCTGCTCTCTATCAGAGAGGCATAGATGACCTGCCAGAGGATTTCCTCATAGATGTGGTGGAGCTGGAGGAGCCTTTATTATTAACATATGGATGTGGTCAGGAGCAGGCGGAGCAGGAGACTGCTAAGGAGGGGTCCAACGGGGGAAATTCAGAGATGGATAGAAGAGATGGAGAGATGAAAAGGCAAAGGCTGGAGAGACAGAAATGCAAAGATTGAGGATTGTGTGTACAGAACGAATGCAAAGACATAGAAAAGCAGAGGTGGATTGAGGGAGTTCAAAAGGACACCGAAGCTAAAGCTTGAAATATGAAGAGATTAAAGCTGTTTTTACAGATAAACTGCAGTTGTGAAACTTCCCAGAAGTATTTCAGAGGGGCCTCGCATGAGAACGCAAATGTCCTCAGCATTCCCACCAGACGCCTTGCATTGATTTTCTATCTTTTTATATCTTTTCTATCTAGCTACCTTAAGCTACCCGAGAATCAGTGAGCGGGCCCGTGCTCTGATAGTCTGGAAAATACAGGGGAACATTTTCAGCTGGAGTTTGTTGATAAGGACCGCTGCTTCGTGCAGTTACGCGTGTAAAAAACAAATACAAAAGCTTATAGGGTCATGTTTAGGAGGAAGAACTTGAATCGGTCCTCTTTTTTCTTTTTTTGCATGAACAGAAACAATGTTTCAAAAGACAATTTCTTCTTTAAAAAAAAACTTTGTTGAAAAGTTCATGCTGTCCTGATACGTGACTGTGCATTATTTTCTATTCGTCACAGTTGTGGACAAATCCAAATGCATGTGGTATTGATGAACCATCATCGGGGTGCATCATCCATCATTTCTGACGTGCTGTTAACAGAATACAGTGGTACCTCTTCTCACGAAATTAATTGGTTCTGGAAGTAGTTTCATAACCTGAAAAATTCGTAAGTAGAGACGTGTTTTCCATGTAAATGCCCCAATCCGTTCCAAGCACCCCAAAATTTGAACATACATTCTTTATAAATTATGAATAATACATGAAATTACATAAAAACCTGTAAGAAATACATGTTAGAACTAGAAAAGCACTCGGAGCGCAGATTTCCAACAAGCGCAACAATTTTGAAATTTTGAAAGTGATCCAGAATCCAGGATTTCTTCTGGATCACACCCAAAATGAAATCAGTTCTTCCTTTTCACATTTCTGACTACTCCTGAAAATTTCATCAAAAATCCATCCATAACTTTTTGAGTTATCTTGTACACAGACAAACAGATAAACGCTGGCAAGAACATTACCTCCTTGGTGGAGGTAAAAATTGTTTGTTTACCTGGTTGCTGGGTTACGCTCATACAGACAAGGGGCCCTCCTAGCCAATGGGATGCCAGGGAGATGCTAAGTGATAGCCAATGGCAGAGCAGCTCGGAGGCACCGCTTTCAAACCGAGATACAGAGCCGACAGCTATGTTTACGTTCAGTAAACTCTGGGAGCTGCGAGTAGCAGCGTTACTGGATTTTTGTCTTTCGTATCCTGAAATTTCTTTTGTAACAAGAGGCAATATTTTTCCATTGAGGTGTTTCGTAACCTGAAAATTTCGTATGTAGAGACATTCGTTAGTAGAGGTACCACTGTACAGTGATTTCAAAGAGCTTACGTGTCCTCTGCACTTTACCCAGATGCCACTTCACTTCACTTCGCTGCAGAATCTCCTGCTGCAGTCGGCAGGACTGAACGAAAACTGCAACGAGACTGAATGAGACGTCCAGGCCCAGTTCTCTAGAAATAGTCCAGTGTTCACGCCTGAAAATGGCTTCAGAGATGGAGGGACAAACTAGACAGAGGAGATAAAGAAAGATAGGATTACAGCACAAGACAAATGTGTTGTGCATTCATTAGCGCAAAGGAAAGGCTCATAAAGTGACTGAAAAGTTGTATAAAATTGATGGAGGGAGAGTCATGAATCGTTCTCACCTGTCTGATCTCTCAGCTGAAAGAATCGAGAACAGATCTCTCTTTTATTGTTTTTCCCTGCTCATCTGCTTTTATCTGTCTGCACTAAAGAGAAAAGGAGGAGAGAGGAAGGGAATGAAAAGATGGAAGAATGTAGAAATGAACCACCAAAAACAGTGATCACAGTGTAAAATGTGATATGAACACGATGTAAGAACGTGGTCTTCGTTTGTGGAAAAGGTCATTGTCTGCTTTCCAACTCAGATTTGAAGTTTGGACTGTTAATGAAAAGTTTCCCTCCGCTGACCACGTCGTTTTTTTCACTTTGTCCTGTTGCTGAGCAGCAAGTGGAGATTTAATAAGTCATCCATGTTGGAAGGCTGTCAAGCTGGTTGGAGATTAGAGCAGCAGAGATTATAGGCTTTTTTCCCCCTTTGGCTTTAATTAAACAGTTTGAGGGGTCAGTGCCAACAACCCCGATGTGATTTCACACCGTTCCTTCGTGGACTCACAGTTAAACAGCCGAGTCAAAGCTGCAGTGATGGTGAGATCCGAATCAAAGCTCACTGCGCTAAGACTCAAAGGTTGATTTTTTTTTTTTTTTTTTACCCTGCGGTGTCAAGACCTTCCCGTTTTTCTGGTCCAGAAGCTTTGACTGTAGCGTGCAAAACCACAGCGGGGTGCTGTTTACATTCTGGTTTGGTCGTGGAAAGCCTTTGTTTAGCCGTAGTGTAAATGAAATCAGCTTTGCAGCTCACAAGACGATATGTGTCGTTTCTATGCTGCCGACCACAAACTGTAAACGTGTACGCGCTCAGCGACGCCACGAGTCACAAGACCAAAGTGACGGGATTGAAAAGTTCCAGCTGTGTCCTTTACTGACAGCTGTCACTGTTGTCTTTAGAGAGGAGAGATTTGATTTTAACTGGACTTTTCAGAGAGAAAACTGTTACTGTAAACAGTGATGTATGTCTATTATTATATTTAATATGTATATTAAAAGATACAGCAAGTTAGAAACATTAAAATAAAAAAAAACTTCAAACAAGATAAAATGCCGTCTCATAGTCATGTGATTAAGAGACTGAAGTGAAGCGTTACAGCAAAATAAAGGGAAAATGGTAAATGAAAACTAAATGTGAATAAACTCAAACGTGAGAGAAAAAAAGAACGAAAACAAAGGAAACTCCAGAAAGAGTCCTGTGACATGATCCAACGTCAGCATGACTGTTTCTCAGCGTCGCCGTCGGCACACGTTTATCCTCCAGACCTTCATGAAAATCTAATACAACGCTGCAGGTTTATACATGAAACAGTCAAAGAGGTCAGGAGGTCTAGAGGCTCCAAAACTGCTCTGAAAATAAAAACCCCAGAACAGTTGGGAATTTCATATTACAGTTATTTATCAAGTTTTAAATTCTAAGTCACACTATTTACAGTTACACTATTAATTACACTATTTATTTATTGCTTGATGCTTGTGTCCTGGTGTCATCATTTTTTTTCTTTTTTTCACTCTGAAGACTGTGAATTAGTTCTTTTTCCTCACACAAACAAAGTTTTTGTTGCATTTTAGGAAACTTTTCACCTTTTATTCTCCTATAAAGCAGTGGTCCCCAACCTTTTTGTAACTGCGGACCGGTCAAGGCTTAACAACATAATGTAATGTGCACTTTATACAGAGTCTATTTCCGCATGAAATGAGGAAGCAGATCCCAGTAGAATTTGATACAACAATCTTTTTTCAATAAATTTCATAAGGCAGCCAGCATCAGACCTGTGGGGAAGCCAGCAGGGTCACCACTCTAACACCACTCACTCAGGTCAGCCCTGAACACTGCAGGAGGAACACTCAGACACAGCAGTCCATCCCTGGGTGTCACCTTTACAGCAAGCGTAGGACCACACCTACGTATAAATCTGGACCCCGTACTTGGGGCCAATTCCAATTCCTCTCTTAACCCTCAATCTCAACCCTCGCCCTTAACCCTCAATTTTTGGCCCTCAATCTTAACCTTTGAAAGTAAGTGTCAGGGTTATCTTGTGACTTAGAAATGGGACACCCCTCGAGTGCAGTTACATCTCCAGACTGAAATGTATCAGAGCCGTGTTGTCTCTGTATTTCCTGAAATGACACAGGGATAACATTGAAAAGAGCGCTGTATATTCTCTAAATAATATTAGCAAATAACACAATAGAGGATACATTATTCAGTCCTCCGTTGCTGCACAACAAGGTATACAAGTAACGTGAAGACGACCGGGACCGGCGGCCGCTGCCGACCGGGACCCCTGGCCGGGGCCGACCGGGACCGGCAGCAAACATCGTAAAGTAAAAAAATAAATGTTACGCAACAACGATGTTAAGCCATGGAAAAAGTCTCAAACAAAGACAATAAGATGGTCTCGTAACATTTATATCTTTAAGATATACGAAGATACTTACGTTTGTAGCTAGCTTTTTTTGTCACCATCGTTTTCAAAGATGTCTTGGCTAAATTACCCAGTGCCTTCTGGGTAGCCCTTACTTCCAAGGGTGGTGTCGGAAAATCTCAATTTCGAGGGCGATACAGCCCTCAAACTCGTCCCTCAACTTGACTTGCTAAGAATTGAGACAGCACTTGCCCTTAGCGGGAGCGCGCATTTTTGAGACTGAGGGTTGAGATTGAGGGTTAAGGGAGGAATTGGAATTAACCCTTACTCCCCTTTCCAGGACCCAATACTTCCCGCAGTTTAAAACCTAAAATTCAATCACACTGTTAATAAACTTTAAAACGTGGACTTAAACTTTCCCCACGATCGAGACCCTCCCCTGTCGAGACCACAGTGGAGGGTCTGAGGGGGGGTCAGAACTAACTAAAAACATAACGGCAATAATAGTGATGACAGACAAACGTGGACCATCTTCCCTTTCAGTAACGCAGAGATGTTCCTGATGCAGCCTGTACGAGCTCCCTGCCTCTCTTTTATTTGGCTGTTCAACCCCGTAGAACATACGTGAGTAAGACGCCGCCCCCAGACCATCTCAATCTCTGCTTTATATTTCTATTTAACTCCAGCTTTAACTGTGAGAAGAATAATGCTGCATACAATAGAAGAAGAAGTCATAGAAGAACTCTGGCTGCTAAATCTGCACAACAACATGAAGGCCTGTAATGATGAAGGACAGGATATTAACCCAGTAGGACCATTAACAGCATCAGTAATTAGCTGAGATTAAAGACCTTGTTCTGATCAGCACATCTCTGCAGCTCTGTCTGGTTCTAGACTGCTAAACAAAAGGTTTACATACTCTAAAATACATTCACAGAGATACCGTGATCTCATGACAGAAATGTTTCCACATGCATCGGATTTCTGATTAAATAAGCTGCTGTTTATTAAGAAAATGCAGCTGCAGCAGCGAACCCAGCTCGTTCCATTATTTAACTGGCTGTAATTACGGTTCGGCTGCACACAGAACAAGTCATGTGGTGGGATGAGTGGAAACCATGCAGGGTGGACTTATTCTGGAATCATGTGTGGATTTGCATTCAGAGCTGTAACTAAAGGAAATTGAATTAATTACTAAAAATATTTGGGCTCATGTCCCTGTTACAAATAACATAAAGAGACTTGTATGACATGACTGACATTTCATTTCTCATGTGTGACCACAGGGTTCATGTGACATCAAAGTGCTTCTTATCTGTTAAACCCGACTAGTTTTATTTCTGTATTTCAGAATACTTCATGACTAATGAATTCTCAGAAACTCAGACGGTTTGAAGTGTTTCTCAGAAAACCACGTTCGTTGAAAACATTCAGCTAATCAAGCAAACTGGTCTTGAGATGAATTTCTGAGGAAGATTTTCCTTTTACAGAAAAGACTGACGATGGGAAGGGGGATTTGAAAACATTATTTAATAATGATCCCTCGGGATGGAATCACAGTGTTATTTTCAGGAGTTTCTATTTATTTTTTATTGAACACATTCAGTCAAATCGCAGCTGGAGCTCATTTCGAGACCGAAGGTCTCATAAACCTTTGCATCCTGCTCTTTCTTTGAATATATTCTGAAAGTTCTGACTGGAGGTCATCATTGGTCGCTGTATCTGCTCCATGTCTTCCTTTGGAGGCAGAAAAAATCATCCAGCTCAGCCCCTCAGACCTACAACAAAACATGTCGAGTATAACATTACATGTGTTTTTACTGAATTACAGCTTCTGCAAAAGGAAAAATAGTATAGATATTAACTGAATATCAAGTTCAATTCAAAAATACTTTATTAATCAATTGTTGCAGTGGCTGTCTTGATGTAAGTCTCTCCAGTGATTCATTATAAAAGTTTCCAGCTGTGTTCAGGAAGGACCTGCTGCTGAAGGAGTTTCTGACTGAAGACGCTCTGTTGCTGGATCACTGTGTTGTTTAGTGGATGTTCAAGGTTGTCCATGATGTTCTTCATTTCATGAAGTATCCTCCTGTGCACCATCAGTTTCATCATCTCCAGAACAGAGCCAGCCTTCTTCATCGGTTTCTTTAATTTTTAAAAAAAAATTTATTTAGCTTTCGTTTATACAGGTAAAAACACATTGAGATCGAGATCTCATTTTCAAGTGTGACCTGTTCAATAGTACATCACAATGACATACATATAAAACAATCAATATAGTTATAAAAAATAAATACATAAAATAATAAAAATGTTAAATACAGTTAAAAGTTGGAGAGACTGAGCATGAACACAACATAGAAGCTCTCTCTAAGACTCTTAACAGTACCTTAAAGCTAGCAAGGGGAATCAAACTGGACAGTTTCAGACGCTGCTGAAGCTTGTTCCAGGTTGAAGGGGGTTAAGTAAGAGAAGGCCTTTTTGCTACACTCAGTACGGACTGAAGGGATGGAAAAGGTGATGAAGTCCTGGGACCGTAGATTGTAAGTGGACTGATTTTGAGCTAGATAAGATGTTAAGTAAGAGGGCAGCAGACATAGGATGGATTTGTAAATGACTAAGTACCAGGGTATGGTTCTATGCATTGACAAAAATGACCAGCTGACCAAGGCGTACAGAGTACAATGATGTGTCGTGGGTTTACAACCAGTTATAAATCTCAGTGCACCATGATAAACAGCGTCGCGCAGATGGACATGATTTGCAGATGCATTCATATACAGGACATCACCATAGTCCAAGAGAGGCAAAAAGGTGGCAGAAACCAGCTGTTTCCTGACTTTTAAAGAAAAACAATGTTTGTTCCTGTAAAAAAAACCCTAGTTTTAGTTTAAATTTCTTAACCAAATTGTTAATATGACATTTAAAAGACAGGCCATCATCTAATATGATACCTAAGTATTTGTAGGAGGATACAAGCTCGATAGGTGCACCCTGAACAGAGGTAATACAGGGAAGAACGGCTGGAACCTTGTTATTTGAGAAGAGCATTGCTTTGGTTTTGTCTGCATTTAGCACCAGTCTGAGATGGAACAGGTGGGACTGAAACATGTCAAAAGCAGACTGCAGACGTTCAAAAGCAAGAGCAACAGCGCTCACACAACAATATAAAATAGTATCGTCCGCATAAAGGTGAACAGAAGCATTAATATTTTGACCTACATCATTTATATAAATGGTGAAAAGAGTTGGCCCTAGTACTGAACCTTGTGGCACACCTTTAGAGACATTAAGACAGTCAGAGGACAAGTTGATGAACTGGACATGTTGTTTTCGATTTGAGAGATAATTTTCAAACCAACCAACAGGTTTGGTTAGACAAATCAATAAAAAGAGCAGTACAATAGTTCATCTAGTTCTAGTTCTAGTTCTTGTTCTAGTTCTTCTTTAAGTCGCTGGCTCTGATGCTGCTCCTCCAACAGCAGATGTATAAAAGATGTACGGCCTCTCCTAAAATCCACAATCATCTGCTTTGTCTTGTTCACGTTCAAGATGAGATGATTGTTTAAACATCTTCATTTGTTAGGTCTCTAAATCACTATGTTAAATTATCAGTGGCTGCATAAGCTCCACGTCTTTTCAAAACGGCAGCTAAACACACAAATCCTGGACCTCAGGTCCCTGTACTCAAAACAATAACGAATACTTTAAAAAGAAAATTGCAACAAAATATTGCAGGTATTTAGCCAGAAACGTGTTTTTCTGAGTAGGCTCATTCAGCGACTGATACCTCCGAGTGAGAATAAAACCCCCACTGGTAACTTGAATCGTTGATATTTAACTCACGGAGAGAAATTGAAGCGACGTCTGTTTTGAGTCGAATTCTTCGTGACATTGAAATATACGTGTTTGACCGTAGATGACTGATCACCTTCACCAGTTCACTTCCTCCAAAGTGAACCTGTCTGTCTCTGCATGTTGTGTGTGTTTATTATTTCTCTCTCACAAACAATGACTGATTTATAAGATTACACATATTTACTCTGTAATCAGTGTGTGTGTTTGTGTGTGTGTGTGTGGTGTGAGTGTGGCAGCCGTGCGACGCCAAGCCGAGGATATTTATCTTGTTGCACTGAATTCCCAGAGTTCCCCTCATTTTTTTCTCCCTCGCTCACATCTCTCTCTTCCTCCCCTCCTTCCTTCAAAGGGGACCATTGAGAGAAATGCAAACATGGAGAGGGACACACACTCACACACACTCACACACACACAAAGGACTCACATATGCTGCCAGCGGTATGTTTGTTGGTAAAACGTATTTAGTGTGTCTTCAGGAGTTTGAGCTGTCCGTGCACATGTGAGTGTTCATGCTGAAGTGAGTGTGTGAGGAGTTCAGGTTACAGAGCTACCAGTGTGTTTGATCAGATAGCAGCCCATGTGAGGGTGGGCGGCGTTATCACTCCTAGCATCAAAGCGGCTTCAGCGGCGGCCTCTTTCACTTAATCTGAGCATTGTTAGCGTTCACTGAGCTTTCGACCTTTACAGTTGTAAAATTATGGAATTTTGATTCAGCTTGCCAAAGCTCCTTAGCTCTAAATTAGTGTCGTTTTCACTGGGACCACAACCAAAACCATCACCTCAGACCTGGCTCTGTGCATGTGTGTGAGTGTGTGTGTGCATGTGTGTGTGTTTGTTGGCTTCTCGAGTCACTCTGGTCTGGACTGCATCAAATGTGGTTCAGTGTTGGACTGGGAAGTCTGTGTGTGAACAGGTTGTGTTTCTGTGGGAGGGTGTGTGTGCGTGTTGTGTGCAGTTGTGTGTGTCAGTCTTTAAACGCAGAGAAGATTCACTCCTGTAAAAAAGAGTTTTGGTAACTGTAGTTACTTTGCAGGAATTCATATGTATATACACACACACACACACATATAAAAGAAGTGAACCTAGACTGAATGTGTGTTTAGTAGGGGTGCAACGCTACAGGTGGCTCACAGTACGGTCCGTACAGTTGAAATATGTGTTTTGTGCATAACGTGACAATTCATTTCTCTAAAATGATTTATTTATTTTGCTTCTCAGAACAAGTTCCAAACAGTTTCAGTGCTGACAAACATAATACTTCAAGTAAACAGTTAGTTACCAAGCACAAAACTTCAATAAACTCAGTGTACCATAGACTTACCTTTGTTTCCTTGCCTATTACTATTAAATCATAGCATAAAATACATATAAATAAATTAAAACACACACAAATGTGAACAAGAAACACTGTTAAAGTCCATTTTATTCTTTACTTTTAGTGCAGACTAAGTAATAGTATACCTCCCGCTTTGCCTATTTCATGTGGACATATTATTAATGCATATACATAATCAATCCATAAAAAGGCTCTGACATAGGGGTGCACGATAATTATCAACCCGTAAACTATTGGGCCGATAACAGGAAATTATGACATCATAATTTCATCATAAGGCACCGATAAGTCCGATATCATGACAAATAGCCCCGATAACTTATATATTTTTGTCGACATGGCAGTGCCTCGCTCCCTCTGAGCCTTGAATAACCGGCTGTTAATATTATGTTCAAGTGACGTCAGCATAATCAGAAAAACGATTTCTTAGTAAGGAAAATCATGAATACCCCCTCATGCCAGAAAACAACTTGTTAACTCTAATACATTAGAACACTACTAATTTTTGTAGTTACTGACTTAAATTGATATTCATAGTATTTTCCCACATGTTACACATACAAAATAAAAAAAAAATAGAAAATGCTGAAAGAACGACTAGTTAAAGGTGGGGTAGATGTTCTTTTTTTGCAGCACTTTTTACAATATTGCCTGAAAACCTTTTCACATTCCCATTGCAACCACTGAAATAAAATGTTTGCAAAAAAAAATGAAACGTTTTGGTCCAGTCTAGAGGGTATAATCAGAGAAAAACTCTGACCAATCAATATAGTGATCATCATTACTTTCATTGGCTGCCTAATATGTCCATCATATATCAATGCACTCCCACCCACCCCTCCCTCCCTCCCTGCGGTTCATGTAGTCGTGAATCATGTGTAAAGGCGTGGTTTCGAGGGGTGGGCTGAAGAGGAGGAGGCGGAGCCTTTGGGAGGAGGGAGGGAGTGTATATTTTCAAAATCTCACTTGAGTGATTGATGGAGCCGTTTTTTTCAAAGAACACCTACCCCACCTTTAACGAGGGAAAGGAGGAATTTACATTACACCTTGAATTGCTGCACAGTGCGCTGATTAAAAAAAAAAAAAAAAAAAAAAACATGGCGGCAATTGTATGGAACTTCGTTAAAGTTTCAGAAGAAGATAGTTCGCTTGTTATTTGTGACAAATGCTCCAAGCGAAGAGGGGAAAAATAACACAAGCTTTAATACATCAAACCCGATCAGCCACCTGAAACATAACCATCGCTTCCATGGAGTTTTGAAATCGCGCTAACATGAGCTAACGTGAGCTGACGTGAGCAAGCCAGGTGCAAGTGTCCCCTCCCCTCCCCTCTCCTCTCCTCTCCTCTCCTCTCCTCTCCGTCATCTCTCTCATCTAAAGCTCCCGTGAGATTTAAAAATAAAAACAAAACTACTGAACCTCATTTACTTTAATTAAAGGCATTCATTTGAATGGAACCTCAAGACAAAATCCTTTAAATGTAATTTTTTGTTACTATGGAATGCAGTTTTTCAGTTTATTTACACAGACAAGTCTAACTTGTGTCAGTGCATTATGCACTGTTGAAAAGCCTTCTCTATGGACAGTTGTTGTTTTGCTGTTGTTACCTTTCCGGGGTGAACTGAAATGTAATATCAGGATGATTACGCTGGAGACGCCTGTCCATATGGCTCGTGTTTTCTTTTGAGTACGGGACATGTCTCAAGCAGCGTTTACAGTCTGTGAAGTTTCTGTTAACTGTTTTCACTCCCTCGCCAGTGTATTCAATTCAATTCAATTCAATTTTATTTATATAGCGTCTGTTACAATGACAATTGTCTCTAGGCGCTTTACAGAGACCCAGAGCATGACCCCCGAGCAAATATCATCAACTAAGATTATATAATTAAATCCAATCAATGATAATGGCAGGTAAAAAACTCCCACGTAGGGAGAAAAAAAAAACCTTTATACCAAACAGTGGCAAGGAAAAACTCCACTTTAAGAGGAAGAAAACCTTGAGCAGGACCTGGATCATATGGGGGGACCTTCCTGCCGAAGACCAGCCGGGTAGAGAAAGAAAAGAGGGGAGACAGGACAGAGAGAGGATGGAGGACAGAGAGAAGATGGAGGACAGAAAGAGGATGTAGGACAGAGAGGAGAGCACAGAAAAAGTAAAAAATAATAATAAAGAAGTAGTGTAATTGTTGTAGGGTGAATGCAAGCGGGCTATGGAGGGCCCTTGGGCGTGTGGTCAGCGTAATGAGCCATGATAGGCTCTTGAGTATCAGTAATGAACAGTATTAAACAGCAAAACCAAAATGCTCCCACACCGGCGATTTAAATAAGTTTTCTCCCAACTTCTCCGCTGCCGCTGGCCTTGCCTGCTTGTTTTTTTTTTTTTTTCCCCATTTCCTGCGTCTATGAGCTGCAGCCAACCGGCCAAAGTGTGATGGGCTGTGTGTGAAAAAAAATGTATTTGCCGATATATCGCGATATTCGGTCGCCTGATATAATCGATTTTTCAGCTCCTAATATCAGTTTTTTAGGAAATTCCATTCATTCACTTAAATGTGCAAAAACACTAATAATAAAGAATAAATAGGTTGTTTTGAAGCAAATAGTTTTGACTCAATTTGTCCTCTGAATGATCAATATCATCTGATGAACATATACAGCAACTTGATTTTTCATCTCTACTTTTAATTTTGATATTAACTGGGTAGAATATTGCAATATATCCCGATATTGTGATAATATCATACCGTGACCTAAGTATCACGATACATATCATATTGCCAGGTCCTTGCCAATACTCACCCCTAATCACTACAAGGGATTAGAAATAAAACTGTAGACTTTCAGACTTAAATTGAAAGCTTTCACAAAAATATGGCATTTGCCTTTTTAGAATTACAACCTTTTTTTTTGCAAAATACATCAATTTTCAGAGCTTTAGAAGTATTTGTCAAAGTTGCCCAAATGTATCCTATGTAAAAATCATCATTTAACAAAGTAATTTCTGTTTTCTTTAAACTGCATGGATGGATGGATGGAGGGATGGGTGGATGGATGGAGGGATGGGTGAATGGATGGATGGATGGATGGATAGATTGGTTGGTGGATGGGTGGATGGATGGGTGGATGGATAGATTGATGGATGGATGGGTGGATGGATGGATGGATGGATGGATGGATAGATTGATGGATGGATGGATGGGTGAATGGATAGATTGATGGGTGGATGGATGGATGGTTGGGTGGATGGATGGATGGATGGGTGGATGGATGGGTGGCTGGCTGGATGGGTGGCTGCTGGCTGGATGGCTGGATGGATGGATGGGTGGATGGGTGGATGGATGGATGGATGGCTGGGTGGCTGGATGGGTGGCTGGATGGATGGATGGGTGGATGGCTGGATGGTTGGGGTGGATGGCTGGATGGCTGGGTGGATGGTGGATGGATGGCTGGCTGGATGGGGGATGGCTGGGGTGGATGGAGGGTGGATGGATGTGGATGGGTGGGTGGATGGGTGGATGGGTGGCTGGATGGCTTGGATGGGTGTGGATGGCTGGTTTTGGATGGATGGATGGCTGGATGGTTTGTGGATGGGTGGATGGATGGATGGCTGGCTTTGGGATGGCTGGATGGATGGTGGGGTGGATGGATGGATGGATGGTTGGATGGATGGATGGATAGTTGGGTGGATGGATGGATTGATGGGTGGATGGATGGGTGGAAGGGTGGATGGATAGATTGATGGGTGGATGGATGGATGGATGGTTTTGTAGATGGATGGATGGATGGGTGGATGGTTTTGTGGATGGGTGGATGGATGGATGGATGGTTTGTGGATGGATGGATGGATGGATGGTTGGGTGGATGGATGGATGGATGGATGGATGGATGGTTTTGTGGATGGATGGATGGGTGGTTGGGTGGATGGATGGATGGATGGATGGGGATGGATGGATGGGATGGTGGGTGGATGGATGGGGATGGATGATGATGGTGGATGGATGGGTGGATGGGTGGATGGATGTGGATGGATGGATGGCTGGTTGGTGATGGATGGATGGTGGATGGTTTTGTGGATGGGTGGATGGATGGATGGATGGATGGGTGGATTTTTTGGTGCAGTTATAACTTGAGCACGTTCTGCTGCTGATTAAATGGCTTCACAAACAAAGGATGACAGGCTTGGATGTAGTGAAGGAAGAGAACCAGAGGAGAGAGAGAAGCAGGTGGAAAAGAGAAAGGAGCTTGATGTTTGTGTGGCGTCTCTGTGTGTGGCTCTAGTTTGTCGTCTCCTCTGTGTTTTGTCTGCCACGATTAGACTGCCCTGTTTTTGGTCTCAGACCACAAACACGATCTGCCCACACGCTCGTACACAAAGATGTGTTTAGGCACCTCTGAGCACATTACGCTGAGTCAGAGGACTTTTATTCATTTAGGGACGTTTTGTCTTTCCTTTTTCTTTTTTTTTTTTTTGTGGGGGGGGCTTTTGCATTGTGTCACTTTTGCATCAGTTACAGTAACATGTGTTGTAACATGAACATTGGTACGTGAACAGCCGAGTGTGTTGCATCAGATCCTGTAATATCTGCGACTGAGAACATATACTAAAGTATCATGTGAAATACAGCGGTTTCTCCAAATGCATGTGAGGTTTAAGGCTTAGATCAGGGGTGTCAGACTCATTTTCACTGAGGGCCACATCAGCATCATGCTTGCCCTCAAAGGGCCAGATTGACAACATGAATGTAACAAAATCCAATGTAAATCAAAATTAATTAAATTACACCTTATTATGTTGTTAAATAAGTGTTTATGTAATTATTTTCATGTTTTCTGTCAAAATGCTGACGTAGATTAAACTCTTTCATGACTGACACTGCCTCATAACACAAAAGACATACAGTTATTTCACCTTGAGGTACAAACTTGTATTCGCTTTCCCATCATTGATGAAGCTGCCTTCCTAGTGCATCAATTTTTATTTTCTTTGACATGTTGGGATTAGTTTGTAGAGGTTTTTCTCAAATCCATCAGTTCTGCAAAATTATCTTGAGTTCTTGCTCATGGTGATATACCGTTATCGTTGTGGGTAACGAAGACATGCATTATGTGAGAAGTAGTTTATTGTCAATATGCACTTTAAAGCGGCGTAAGCCTGTTTTAAGTCTTAAAATATCGGTTTAAAATTTAAGCCAATAGGGCACAAGCGCTCGAGGGCCACATAAAATGATGTGGCGGGCCACAATTGGCCCGCGGGCCTTGTGTTTGACACATGTGGCTTAGATGGTGAAATGTTGCCCTCATGTAGGCCTCCGTCTGAGTAGCTGTCTGCCAGAAGATGCTAACTACTTAGAAGTATTTCACACAACCCCATCCTCCGAAAAACAACAAAAAAAATCTAATATTTCTTTCAATCGAATTGCGCCAAAAAAGTTACCTAAAAAAAAAAAGACGAGGAAAAACAGAATATCCTTGTGGAAACAGGCAAGTGTTTGCTCACATAGACGCACACTCTCAGGAAAGAACGATGACTTTCTTTTTGTTCTACTTTGTCGACTTCAGCAACGGCAGTGATGGAAATGAATGCAGCTACGTGTTGTAACAGAGCAGCGCCTCGTGTTTGGCATTTTCTGTGGGTTTTTTAACCAACTTAGGAAAATTACATTTAATTTTAACACATTTTTCAGCCCCGTAACTGACACTCCTCTTAAAAGAAATTCTTGGGGTTGGAGTATAAATCACAGCGCTAGCGAGCGCCCAAAACAGCCACTTGGTTGCATCCTCTCGCGTCTCTGATGGAGGCACGTCAAACCCGCGCAATCATGGTTGCACAATTTATTTGAGAAACAATCCTGTGTGTTGCGAGGAATGAGAGATATATTATTGACACCAAGTTGCATTGAAAGTGCATTGAAAAGCTTTTCTTCACCTGTTGCATTCAAGAAATTCCATAAACAGCATTAGCCTAGAGGCATTTTGGTACTACAGACAATAGTTATTTAATAATTAGGACCTTTTGACTGAATTTCAAAAACGATCACCCTACATTAGTAGTAACCAGTGAAGGTAACACTCCTGTTGAAGTGGCAGCTAGTTTTCCAGATGTTGCATGTAAAGTGACGATGACGTTGGACATTAACGCGTCGTGCTGCTCGCAGCCCCAATCAGGATTTTGGCTCCGAGACTCTGGTTCGGTGTCACGTTGAATCTAAAATGCAATTTCAGAGGCTGGTCGGACAGATAAAATCTAAATCTGACCGCAGCTCGACATACCTGTGCACGCTGTTCTGCACGGCTGCACTGCTGTGCGCACATGCGCATCTTTACAGATGTGGCAGCTGTCCATCCGCATGCACGTTTAATTACGTTTGCATTCATGCAAATAATCTGCTCTATGCATCTGAGCACCAAGTGCGCAAGGACATGTGCAGCCTGGGAGGTTAGTGTGAACTGTTAATGACAGGCCATGATTTGTGTGTGCGTGCATGCATGTGAGTAAGTGTGTGTGTGTGTGTAATGAGTAGAGAGAACGATTCTGTGTGATTATAGGCCTCCTTGTAGGACCAGAGAGACTAAATATGGCTTCAGACTAAACACTGTCCCCCCACACAACACACACGCACACACATGCTCGCACACCACACCGCAGACCGCATACACACTGGCAACGTACAGAACATATGAGAAGAAAAGTCTGAAAATAACTTTGGGATATTTTTACGATCAGACAGGACATGAATGGGGCGATCTTCAGCCTGTGTTTCTGCTGCTGTAAGTGTGCGTGGAAATGAACGCGACTCACAAATCATCGAGTCCAGCAGCGAGTCGCTTCATCTGGATTCCTCATGTTTGTTTTTTAGCAACATGGGTAGTTGCTGTTAAATCCAAAGGCTTTGATTTCAAAGTGTAGCATATTTGGAAGGAAAGTTAAAATACTCGGCACCTATCGGCTCATTTGACGTCACAAATATTTGCATTAATTAAAGTGTTTATACATTGTATTTAAAAAGGTGTTTCTAATGTAGTCATACATACAAGACTCAAACACTGACATCTGGTAAGAATCAGGTGTCTGGAGAGGTATTATTGCATCCATACTAATTTATCCATCCATACACCATCCATTAACTTCTGCTTACCCGGATCAGCTTGAGGAGGCAGCAGCTTCAGCAGGGAGGCCCAGACCTCCCTCTCCAGAGCTACTTCCTCCATCTCTTCCGGGTGGACACCAAAGCCAGCCAAGAGATGTGGTCTCTCCAGCGTGTCCTGGTCTGCCTTGTGGCCTTTTCCAAAAACACCTCCCCTGGGATGCCTCTCAGCCAGAAGCCCGAGTCGCCTCGCTTGGCTTTGCTTGATGTGGAGGATCAGCAACTCTGCTGAGATCGTCCCAGATGACCGAACATCTCCAGGAACACTGCAGAGGAAGCTGATTTCAGCCGCTTGTAGGGATGCACATTTTGAATTTTTTTTTATGACCGTTAACCGACGCCCTTTAATGATTAATAACCGTAAACCGATAAGTCCGGGAGGGTTGGCTGCCGCGATGTTGCGCACGTTGTCATGGACGCATGCGGACACTTCCCCGTGTATACTCTTGTGGCAATGTGTCGCCGTCAGCTTGTCGCAGAGATGCCGCCGTCACTTTTGATTTATACTAGCGCAGTCTTCACTATGTTATTCCACGCCACAATGCAAGAACAACAATCACGAACTAGCTAAACTTACTAAACGTATCTCTTGCGTTTTTCCACTTCCTCACCGTCTCGGCCGTATCCAGACCCACATTCATAGCTATCTCCCTCCATGAATTACTAGAATATGTGCTGTCTTTGTAGTGTGGAGAAACAGAATCGTACAGATGTGGGTACTTCCTCATTTTTCGATGACGCACTCTTTTCTACGCAGATGTAGAATTGACCAATCAGAGGCCTGTTGCACCTGTCGACACGCCCCCATGAGTTGATTGAATTACATA
The DNA here is from genome assembly GCA_018398805.1 of Hirundichthys speculiger. Taxonomy (NCBI): domain Eukaryota; kingdom Metazoa; phylum Chordata; class Actinopteri; order Beloniformes; family Exocoetidae; genus Hirundichthys; species Hirundichthys speculiger. The sequence goes on from JAGFBZ010001678.1 coordinate 2,922,163, forward strand.
GCTTAAAACCAAAATTGACCGTTTTAATCGGTTAGTTACTGTTATAAGTGAACGGTTAAACGGTTAACCATGTGCATCCCTAGCCGCTTGTATCCACGTTCTTATTATTTCTCACTACCCACAATTCCTGACTAGGGCCATAGCAATACACTAATCTCGCAATGTGATACAATACACGATATTCGGCTCACGATACGATATATGTATCGTATCGTGTGAGAGTGATTTTGGTGACATCTTGTGAGTGTTCCAATGACTTTGTTTGAATTAATTGAACTGAAAGCTTCAATTACACATTATATGGCTGACAAGCAGCTTGCAAATGTTGGACAAAATGAATAAAAGATTTGTTGAGAAAAATAGTTTTATCTATTTAAACAGTGCAAATTGATGCTTGCAAGCTTTTAAAGGTGGGACACGGGTGTTTTGGAAGAAGCTTAGAATATCGATACCTGCGGCTGAAAAATTCATACTCTCTAGGGAAATAAAATATCGTTACATATCGCAGAATCGATAAAATCGCTCAGCTCTATTCCTGACCACAGGTGTGGGTAGGAACAGAGACCAACCAGTAAACAGAAAGTCTTGCATTTTGGCTTGTCTCTGCACTGATAAACCTGTATCCAAACTCCAGTCTTTCTACATACATACTTAAACTCCTCCACTAGAGGCACCACCTCATTCCTGACCAGGAGACGGCAATCCACCCTTTTCTGACTGAGAACCATGGTCTCAGATTTGGAGACCTAACCCTAACCCTAATTCTCATCCCCTCTCCTTCAAACTCGGCTGGACCCTAACCCTAACCCTAAACTCGGCTGGATATGAAATCCAGACACAACCGAACTGGAACCCCTCCACTCCTTGGCTGTCCCTGGAAATTCTGTTCATAGTGAACAGATAGGATGGTCCTGACCGGGTCTATCAATAACTGGAAATGAATCCAGCTTACCCCCGCTGGACCAAACTCTTTGTTTGTATAAAGACTGGGTAGCCAGTAGCAATGGACCCAGTACCTCAAACTTCTGGAGCACCGCCTCCCACAGGACCCCTCAAGGAACACGGTCAAATGCCTTCTCCAAGTCAACAAAGCACACGTGGACTCGTTGGGTAAATTTCCATGCTCCCTCCATGATCCTTGTGAGGGTGTAGAGCTGATCCAGTGTTCTCCAGTGAACCCACAATGCTCCTCCTGGACCTGAGATCCGACCGTCAGTAGGTCTCCTTTCTCCAGGGCTTCTGGATGGACCTCACCAGGGAGGCTGGGGAGTGTGATTCCCCTGTTATTGAAACAAACTCTCAGGTCCCCATTGGAGAGGTTGAGGATATCCTCAGAACTTTCCTTCCACCACCTGATGACATCTCCAGTCGAGGTCAACAGAGCCCCACGCTCGCTGTACACGGTGCTGCACCGCTTTCCCAGAGTTTGCCAGCATCCATACCAATTTACTTAAGTTAAATCAGATCTTCAGCTCCGAACAACATCAGTTATCTGGCTGACACAAAAAGTTATTTAAAATATTTACGGAGGAACTTCTCAGTTACCTAAAAGACCAATAACACATCGTTTAGAAAGAAAAATGTTAAAACGTCATCTGGTTTTAATGGTCAGCATCCAGACACACTGGTCAGCACATGTTGATGACTTGCTCATGATTACATCATACCTCACACTGCTCCCTGCTCACTCTTATCCAAGCACCAGCATGAAAAAGAGAAGCAAGCAAACAATAAACTTTCAAAACTCAGGCACCTCCTGTGACACAGAAATAAAACATCTGGAACTTTTTTTTTTTAAAGACTGAACAGGGACGGTTTGAGTAACAGTTGAGATTCCCAGTGTTCCTGCATAGTGCCCTTGTTTTCAACTCAGACTGATTTGCATTTCAAATCTGTTTTAAAAAAGAAAAAGAGAGAGAAGGTGATGTGGATCTGCAATAGTGCAATAGTTGATTAGTTACATTCAGTAGTTTGCCTTGTAAGTTGTTCCTCTGTCCTCATATCCATCTTTATGAATCTCATTTCATGCAGCTGAATGAAAATAATTGTTCACTTTCTTCTCAGATTGAATTATCTCCTTTCATGTAGACTGGTTCTGTTTTATAAAAGAAGCACTGAAGCCACTTTCCTTGGCATTGTAGAGAGTTTGAGCAGCTCTTATCATGGCTGTGGTTCAGAGCTGAGCGATTTTATCGATTCTGCGATATATATTAATATTTTCTTTCCCAGAGAGTATCGATTTTTCAGCCGCGGGTATCGATATTCTAAGCTTCTTTCAAAACCCCTGTGTCCCACCTTTAAAAGATTGCAAGCAACAATTTGCACTGTTTAAATAATTGAAACTATTTTTCTCAACACATCTTTTATTAATTTTGTCCAGCATTTGCAAGCTGCCTGTCAACCATATAATGTGTAATTGATGCTTCAAGTCATAAGAACACTCACAAGATGTCACCAAAATCACTTTGTCCCTTTAAAATCTTTCAGAAAATGATGTATTTTTTGTAATCTGTCGATTACAAAAAATGAACTATTTTGTTCATTTTTTGGTGGCTATTACAAGGGACTGCTGGTCCGCGCTCACAACAGAGAGCTACGGGACAATTACATGTCACTATATTGATGAGTACTGGAAAGTTAATTCTGCGGTCCTGTTAACGCAGAGCATGCTGGGTAGACACACAGCTGATAACCTCACAGCTAAACTGGTTGATGCAGTGGAGACGTGGGGACTTGGTGGGAAAGTGTCCGCAGGCGTCCATGACAACGCAACAGCGCAACAGCGCAACATCGTGGCAGCCAACTCTCCCGGGCGGGTCAGGTGGGTCGGAATGGTGGGACGTTTGTGTGTCGGAATAGCGGTATTTCGGGATGGTGATGTGTCTAAATGGTGGTATGTCGGAATGGCAGCATGGAAGGGCATTTAAATCTTATCGGTTAACGGTTATTAATCGTTAAAGGGCGTCGGTTAACGGTCATAAAAAAAATCCAAATTGTGCTCCCTAATGTAAATGTATTGTAAGATGAATATTGATATATATCGTATCGTGAGCTGAGAATCGTGTATTATATCGCGAGATTAGTGTATCGCTACAGCCCTACTGTGGTTTTGATACGTCCAGATCATTTCAGACAGTTGGAAACCTTCCGAAGCAAAACAGGCTGTTTACCCAGATGCTCTGTTCATGAGAAAGTGTGTGCATGAGCGTGTAAGCCTGTTGGTGTGTTTTCCTACACCTCTGCAAGAGGCCAGCAGGGTTCACATATATATTGCTGTTAAAGGAAGGTTTTAAGTACACACACACACGCACACAAAACCTGCGTTTGCAGCTGTTCTTGCGATATGGGCTCTCGGGTTAAGTCACATCACATGCTATTAATACTTATGTGCGCCCGTGCAGGGACGTTGTTGTTAGTGTCAGGAATTTGTGTGTGTGTGTGATTTTAAATGCCTTGCTTTAGGGCACAAGTGTGTCGGTGTATCCATTTGAACTCTGACCTTCGCCACACTTCCAAACTGCTGTATCTGCCTTCTTTATGAGGTGTATGTGTGTTACTGACATCCTCGTCTGCAGCCCTTGAGATGGCTTCCACGTGGCTCGACAACAACGCACAGACGACGTGATGTAAAGTCCAAATGTCTCTCGCAAACGCACTCTCAGGCTCGTTAGTTCATATTGGAGTTTTTTTTTTTCTCTCTCCAAACTTAACTGCTATCAGCGCGCCGTTTTAGCAGCTTTTTAGACAAACTGAAGTTCAGAGGTTGCAAAGTCCGATTATTTTCATTTCATACACATGGTTTTCATTTGTCACGCGAGGTCCCGCTCCGACTCCAGAACTCTGTTAAAGCTGATATGTATTTTTGTAAGAGCTCTCTGTTATGGCTGCCGCGGATCTGGAGGTTGCAGCGCATTCGGATATTTAAACACCGCACTCAATGCCCTTTTGTTTTAACGTAAAAGTCGGCCGGACAATACAGAGAAACACACCTGTGAACAGCTCTAATTCGATCCCCATTACAACAAAGATTTCTGTTGTGCGAGAAATCAGGTGCTAAAGCCACAGGAGGAGGAACGATCGGCCCTTTCGGGTCCTTTTTAAATCAGGGAAGAATCTGTAATGTGAGATGGGATGGTGTGAGCAGTAACTCGTCTCGGACTTACATGTAGACACAGTCTTGATATTTCAGGATCCCAGAAAAGCTGCCCAGTCAAAGCTGAAATCTCCGGTCCGTCCTCCACGTTTAAACCCCCTCTCCTCCTGCCTCGATCCAGCTGGACCTACCAAACCCCTTCATTATTCCAGCCCTGGGTGGGCCTTAAACCACGTACGTGTGCGCGTGCATGTTTGAAGACACCTCTGACACCTCTGAGGTCGGCTCTCACAGCCCGGGGGCCACCGAGGCCCCGGTGCTCAGCCCAGGTGTTAATCCCAGGTTAGGAGACGCTGCGGTGCTTCACGTGCTGTAATTCAGTCCCCCGTCCTGTCTGGGGCAGCTGCATCAACACAGTTACACAACACAGCTACGCTCACTGTGTCAATTACAGATAGGAGAGCTTTTATAAAAGTTTTTTACGGTGCGTGTAAGTAAGAAAAACTGGGTGTGATGCTGTGGGGAAGATGCTGCGTTTGCATGCGTCACATCTTATTTCTGTGCGCTTTCAGGGCGCAAGACAAGTCAGCTGTTGATAAGATTATTATAAGACAATATGAGAAATAATAGGTGAATGTATGAGTTTTTTATTTCATTATTTGTTATGTTATGGCTGTATATGTACAGTTGTGTTCAAAATAATAGCAGTCTGTCTAAAAAATTGAGTAAAGCCCAAAATCCTTATAATGGTTTTTATTTCCATGCATTGGGAACACTGCACATTATATTCTAAATCAAAACATGAAGAAGAAAAAAGCAGAAATTCTTTTTTACTTTACAGAAAACTCAAATATTTACTGTATGTATAAACTGAAAAATATCCAGGATTCAGCATTTCTATGAATCACTAAACTAATATTTAGTTGTATAGCCACTGTTTCTGAGAACCGCTTCACATCTGTGTTGCATGGAGTCGACCAACTTCTGGCATCTGTGAACAGGTATTCCAGCCCAGGATGATCAAAGACAGTCTGAAGTTACCTGTGAGTACTGTGACAATTAGAAGACGCTTGTGTGAAGCTAAGTCCCACTGTTAAAAAAAAAGACATGTGCTGAAGAGGATACAATTTGCCAAAGAACACATTGGCTGGCCAAAAGAGAAATGGAGAACATTTTGTGGACAGATGAGAGTAAGATTGTTCTCTTTGGGTCTAAGGGCGGCAGACAGTTTGTCAGACGACCCCCAAACACTGAATTCAAGCCACAGTACACTCTGAAGACAGTGAAGCATGGTGGTGCAAGCATCACGATATGGGGATGTTTCTCTTACTATGGTGTCGGGCCTATTTATCGCATACCAGGGATCATGGATCAGTTTGGATACATCAAAATATTTGAAGAGGTCATGTTGCCTTATGCTCAAGAGGAAATGCCCTTGAAATGGGTGTTTCAACAAGACAATGACCCCAAACACACCAGTAAGCGAGCAGCTTCTTGGTTCCAGACCAACAAAATTAAAGTCATGGAGTGGCCAGCCCAATCCCCGGACCTTAATCCGATAGAAAACCTGTGGGGTGACATTAAAAATGCTGTTTCTGAGGCAAAACCAAGAAATGCAGAGGAATTATGGAATGTTGTCAAATCATCCTGGGCTGGAATACCTGTTCACAGATGCCAGAAGTTGGTCGACTCCATGCAACACAGATGTGAAGCGGTTCTCAGAAACAGTGGCTATACAACTAAATATTAGTTTAGTGATTCATAGGAATGCTGAATCCTGGATATTTTTCAGTTTATACAGTAAATATTTGAGTTTGTAAAGTAAAATGCAGACACTGCTATTTTTTTGAACAGCCCAATGTTCATTTTTCTTCATTTTCTGTAAAGTGAGTAAAGAATTTCTGCTTTTTTCTTCATGTTTTGATTTAGAATATAATGTGCAGTGTTCCCAATGGAAATAAAAACCATTATAAGGATTTTGGGCTTTACTCAATTTTTTGAACAGGCTGCTATTATTTTGAACACAACTGTACACATAACTGCTTCAGCTTGTAAAAAGATATTTAAATTAGGGCTGGGCAATGATTAAAATTTTAATCGCGATTAATCGCATTATTTCCCTGATTAATCACGATTAATCGCACTGTATACGCAAAATCAAATAATGAATTCAAAAGTAGTGTAAAATGCACTTTTCTTTAAATGTTCTGCTGCCATATGAAATAAAGTGCCATAATATTTGTTGTTCAAACACTTTTAACATCAGCACATGTCAGTAACACATATTTAGTGTAAATCTCATCTTAAAAAATGTCAAATAAAATAAAGCTTATTGCCACTGCCAGGTCATTAATGTCATCCTGTTTTTATAAAAAAAAAAAAAAAAAGTCTACAAACAAAATCCAACAAAATGATTGTGGCTCAGCACAATCAGAACATTAAAACAGGTAATTTCTGAGGTAACAGCAGAAACTTTTAACGGGGAGTTCAACTTGTCAGTTGTTACAAATAACCTTGTTTCTGTTGAATCCTCCGTCTGGGAGAACTTTAAAATGAAAATGTCCAAGTTAAAGTTCAGTAACTTATACAATCCATGTATCATTCATCCTTTCCATTTTCAATTGTCAATTAACAATGTAAAAGTAATTATAAAGTGACATTTTATTACAATCGAACACAAAAAAATGAAAAAAAATGCCTGTTTTTTTATATTTCAATTTTAGACTTGAATCAAAAATACGAAATTAAAAAATAGGCCACAGAACTGAATTTGTTTTATAATGGAGGACTGAACTTTCTGTTGTCATTACACATCTGTGCCACTAGATGGAGTCGCACTGCAGTAACCAGCTAGAGAACAGCAGGACAGTGAACACATGGAGCAGATCTGATGGAACATGGAGGAATGACGTGAAAGTTTTGTTGCAGTCCAGAATTTATTTATTTAATTTTTCCAGACAGAATTGTTAATATTGCTACCTGAGTTGCTACCCGAACTGTAAAGTACACAGATTTTTACCGTTCTCCATGTCTGTTTTAGCTTTTCCTTGTTTACCTGCCGATTGTCTTGCGGTTCCGCAGCAGCCAGTAACAGACTTTTCAAAACAAAAGCACGTGAGCAACATGTGTTAACGCGCGATAAAATAAATGTCGGCGTTAATAAATGAATGAGTTAACGCGATAATAACGCGTTAACTTGCCAGTCCTAGTTTAAACATGACATGATGCTAATTTGCCATGAGGACAACATGCTGATTTTTTGTTTTTGTTTTTATAGTTTCAAAAGTTTAAACATCTTTACAAATATTCTAAATAGAAGAAAAGTATTTTATTATCATTATCATTAATAGTAGTTGTACTTATTCTTTTTATTTTCAATTGCTGACTCCTCTTTTAAGTTACTTTTTTAGCCAACTTCTTGTTGAATAATCAGCTAATTGTTTCCAGAGTTTTTGGTCTGTGTTGACTGCTGTTTTTGTAGGAGATGTAATGGTGCAGTTGTTTACCTGTGTGTGTGTGCGTGTGTATGTGTGTACATGTGCACTACGAAGTCTTTGTGCTTATGTTTTTATCCGTCCATATTTCAGACTGACAGCTGAAAAATAGACACTTTCATTATGAACTGGAGGAGGGGAGTCAGGAGAGCGGCGGTGGGAAGGCACACACAACATATCAGGAGAGAATAAAGCTCTTTGTTTGTGACCGTGTGAACACGCGTGTCAAAGAAAAGCAAAAGGCTCGTCTCTCTCTCAGCCTCGACGCCCCAAAGAGCTCAACCGACTCTTTGACGGAGTGAGAGAGCCTCATAAATCATGCCGCTGTGTTTAAGCAGCCGTCTAAAGCATCTCTGACAGACCTGCCCGGGGAGGAGGTCAAACAAGTCGGCTTTTACCTAATGTATTTATTTATTTAGTCCAAAGAAACCACATACACTGTCTCATTTCTAAAATGTTACATCGAAGGCATTTCCTAGATCAACTGGATCACCTTAAAGAGATTCAAACAGTGATCCTCTGTGCTCATCGTTCTCTCCAGGAAGCCTTTGCAATATCATTGAATTTATTAGCTCTAATAGGGCTGTAGCAATACACTAATCTCACGATACGATACACGATATGTGGCTCACGATACGATATATAGCGATATTCATCTTACAATACATTTATATCATTTTCCGAGGGACAAAGTGATTTTGGTGACATCTTGTGAGTGTTCCAATGACTTAGTTTGAATTAATTACAAAGCATCAATTACACATTACAGTGATCCCGGAGCCGGAGAGCCCGAAGCCTAAATAATGTGTTTAAAATATGTTTAAAAACCGCAAAAAAGTAGCGAGGCACTGCAGCGAAACAAGACAAAGGCTCAACTGTGGTCTTTCTGTTACCTTCACGGACTCTGGTCTCTGAACTGTAGTAAAGAAACCGCTGGTATTGTGCTATTTTTTTTGGCTCTTAATTAGCGGCTAACACGCTAACAACAACAAAAGAAAAAGTCTGGTTTTCTCTGCTTGGAACAGACACTTTATTCTGGCACTGCAGGAACTTGTAACATCACACAGGTTGTATTGTTGGGCTCCTGTTGGTTAACAGAGGATGTAAATCTATACACGCTGGGCTGCTGTTGATGCTCACTACACTTTTCATCTAACCCCGTTTTCATTCTGCTGTCCCACGACACACACACTACATTACCCATAAGGCCACACCATTACCCATAAGGCCACCTTCTTAAAGGGGCCAGGCTGGCTCACAACTTTCTTCGCTGTGAGAGAATGCGCACAACATCCTGTGATGTTTCCGCAATTTTTTATTGATCTTTTATTATATTATATATCTCTGAAAAATCAACGAATAACTAAAACCGGAGAACTTAAAGCGCGAATTGACAAGGGATCACTGTTTATGACTGACTGGCAGCTTGCAAATGCTCCAAAATGAATAAAAGATTTGTTGAGAAAAATTGTTTCATTTATTTAAACAGTGCAAATTGTTGCTTGCAAGCTTTTAAAGGTGGGACACGGGGGTTTTGAAAGAAGCTTAGAATATTGATACCCACGGCTGAAAAATCGATACTCAATAAAATATCGATACATATCACAGAATCGATAAAATCGCCCAGCTCTAAGCTCTAACCAGTTAATATAATCACTAGTTGTATCTTTCTACTATTCCTTAACCTAACATCCTTAGAATAAACTGATCAGTGTTATTGATTAGTTACTTTCAGCCATTAATGAGGCAATGCTGAAGTTTTTCTGCAAAGACATTTAAAGATATCGCCTTGGAAGCTCTCGCCTTGGACCATAATTATAGTTCTGCATCTGTGTTTTGCACACGCACGTGCACATGTTCTGGCACGTTGCCACTGATCCAATATGTGGATCAGTCAAAGGTGTGAGTTTGGACGAAAAACTGATTTGATTTAAGTTAAACCAAGTATGCCTCCTGCACATGTCATCGTCTGCGAGGCCTGGTTGTATTGCTTTAATATCAAAATACTCAACTCTGATTGACATGTGCATGTAAAGTCCAGTATCAATATCAGTGGTCCAGAAGATGAGCTCAGGGACGTACTGCGTTCAGAACCCATCTTAGATTGTAATTTTTTCTCTGTCTTGCTGAAAAGCAGTGAATGTTACTGAACCGACCCAACGTAGAGGATGGACGTCTGTTTAATTAACGATGCTCTTCTGTGTCACAAGTTTGTTTTTTCTTTCACCACAAAGGAGCAAAATTTGGAACAGATACGAACGGCGAGAGAGTGGAAAACCAGAGGAGGTCATGGTTATCAGCGCTTTGTTCCAAGCTTTCCAAAGCAAACGATAAATCTTCAGAGGTCGGATCGCGCTCAGTTCCCAGATGCTATCACTTCATCTGCGCTTGAATAAGACCTCAGTAAACAGCGAGCTATTTTCTCTCCCGCTTTCGCTGTCTCCGTTTCATCCTTTGTCTCTGTCAGTCACCCTTTTCTCTTTTTAATTTTTTTTCCTCTCCTTTCTCCGTCTCTCATTTTCTCCGTCTGTCTCTCCTGTCATTATCTCCTCCCGTTTTATCAAGGGGGAGTGTAGACAGACGTTATCAGTATTGTGTGCATATGCTTGTTTTGACCACAGACAATAGTGGTTACTGTCTGTCTGTCTGCATATCTGTCAATCAGACACTGGCAGAGGAGACGTGGATCACTCCATCACCCGTTCAAAAGATTGCTCCGTCTCCATCGTGTGTTGTTTTGTTTGTTTTTTTCTTTTCTTTTCTTTTTCAAGTTGGTTGGCTAGTTCTTACCAAATTTATAAAAATGATCTTTATCAATGAGTTGTTTTTCTTTATTTTCAATGTGTAATGACTTAGGAAGAAGACACTAGGACTATAGCATCCTAAGTAATAAAACAAGAAGCAGAAAAAAGAGCCCACTAAATTATATCTGGCTTAAGAAGGAAAGGCGACAGTGAGGATTCATTCTTATTAGGGCTGGGCAACGATTACAATTTTTAATCGCGATTAATCGCATTATTTCCCTGATTAATCACGATTGATCGCATTGTGTACGCAAAATCAAATAATGTATTCAAAAGTAGTGTAAAATGCACTTTTATTAAAATGTTGTGCTGCAATATGAACTAAAGTGTTCTAACACTTTTAACATCAGCACATGTCAGTAACACACATATTTAGTGTAAATCTCATCTTAAATAATGTAAAATAAAATAAAGCTTATTGCCACTGCCAGGGCATTAATGTCATCCTGTTTTTATAAAAACATTTTAAAAGGTCTACAAACAAAATCCAACAAAATGATTGTGGCTCAGCACAATCAGAACATTAAAACAGGTAATTTCTGAGATAACAGCAGAAACTTTTAACGGGGAGTTCAACTTGTCAGTTGTTACAAATAACTTTGTTTCTGTTGAATCCTCCGTCTGGGAGAACTTTAAAATGAAAATGTCCATGTTAAAGTTCAGTAACTTTACCAATCTGTGTATCATTCATTCTTTCCATTTTCACTTGTCAATCAAAAAATTTAATAGATTAAAAAGTGACACTTTATTACATTATAACATTTTCATTTTTTAATCTAACACACAAAAAAAGAAAAAATGCCTGTTTTTTTATATTTCAATTTTAGACTTGGATCAAAAATACGAAATGAAAAAATGGGCCACAGAACTGAATTTGTTTTATAATGGAGGACTGGACTTTCTGTTGTCATTACACATCTGTGCCACTAGATGGAGCCGCACTGCAGTAACCAGCTAGAGAACAGCAGGACAGTGAACACATGGAGCAGATCTGATGGAACATGGAGGAATGATGAGAAAGTTTTGTTGTTGTACAGAATTTTCTTTTTCAGACAGAATTGTTAATATTGCTACCCGAGTTGCTACCCGAACTGTAAAGTTCACAGATTTTTACCGTTCTCCATGTCTGTTTTAGCTTTACTGCATGTTTACCTGCAAATTGTTTTCCAGTTCTGCAGCAGCCAGGACCAGAGTTTTTAAAACAAAAGCATGTGAGCAACTTGCGTTAAGGCACGATAAAATAATTGTCGGTGTTAATAAATTAAAATAAATTAATGCGTTAACGCGTTAACTTGCCTAGCCCTAATTCCTATGTCAAATAACTGCAGTTATTGTAGCTCTAAATTGGCAGTGATTAAAAATGAAATGTGGGTGGCCATGCTAGTTGCCTGGTGGACTGACTGCTGCAATATTAATCACAACTTCAAAAAAAATATATATATGTGTGTGTATATATATGTATATATATATATATATATATATATATATATATATATATATATATAGTATATATATATATATATATATATATATATATATATATATATATATATATATATATATATGTACACACGTGGACAAAATTGTTGGTACCCCTCAGTTAAAGAAGGAAAAACCCACAATTCTCACTGAAATCACTTGAAACTTACAAAAGTAACAATAAATAAAAATTTATTGAAAATCAAATAATCAAAATCAGCCATCACTTTTGAATTGTTGATTAACATAATTATTTAAAAAAACAAACTAATGAAATAGGGCTGGACAAAAATGATGGTACCTCTATAAAAGATTGAAAACTATTTGACCAGAGTGACATGATTAACTCAGGTGTGTCCTTTAATTGACATCACAGGTGTTTCCAAACTCATAATCAGTCAGTCTGCCTATTTAAAGGGAGACAAGTAGTCACTTTGCTGTTTGGTGAAAAGGTGTGTACCACACTGAACATGGACAACAGAAAGCGAAGGAGAGAATTGTCCCAGGACATCCGAAAAAAAATTATAGACAAACATCTTAAAAGTAAAGGCTATAAGACCATCTCTAAACAGCTTGAAGTTCCTGTGACAACAGTGGCTCATATTATTCAGAAGTTCAAGACCCACGGGACAGTAGCCAACCTCCCTGGACGTGGCCGCAAGAGGAAAATTGATGACAAATTGAAGAGACGGATCGTTCGAATTGTATCCAAAGAGCCCAGAACAACCTCCAAAGAAATTAAAGGTGAACTCCAAGGCCAAGGTACATCAGTGTCAGATCGCACCATTCGTCGTTGTTTGAGCCAAAGTGGACTTCATGGGAGACGACACCACTGCTGAAAAAAATCATAAAAAAGCAAGACTGGAATTAGCAAAAATGCATGTTGACAAGCCACAAAGCTTCTGGGAGAATGTCCTTTGGATAGATGAGACCAAACTGGAGCTTTTTGGTAAGGCACATCAACTCTATGTTCATAGACTCAAAAACCAAGCATACGAAGAAAAGAACACTGTCCCTACGGTGAAACATGGAGGAGGCTCAGTAATGTTTTGGGGCTGCTTTGCTGCATCTGGCACAGGGTGTCTTGAATGTGTGCAAGGTAAAATGAAATCTGAAGACTATCAAGGCATTCTGGAGAGAAATGTGCTGCCTAGTGTCAGAAAGCTTGGTCTCAGTCGCAGGTCATGGGTCTTCCAACAGGACAACGATCCAAAACACACAGCCAAAAACACCCAAGAATGGCTGAGAGAAAAGCGTTGGACTATTCTAAAGTGGCCTTCCATGAGCCCAGATCTGAATCCCATTGAACATCTGTGGAAGGAGCTGAAACATGCCATTTGGAGAAGACACCCATCAAACCTGAGACAACTGGAGCAGTTTGCTCATGAGGAGTGGGCCAAAATACCTGTTGACAGCTGCAGAACGCTCATTGACAAATACAGAAATCGTTTAATTGCAGTGATTGCCTCAAAAGGTTGTGCAACAAAATATTAAGTTATGGGTACCATCATTTTTGTCCAGCCCTATTTCATTAGTTTGTTTTTAAATAATTATGTTAATCAACAATTCAAAAGTGATGGCTGATTTTGATTATTTGATTTTCAATAAATTTTTATTTATTGTTACTTTTGTAAGTTTCAAGTGATTTCAGTGAGAATTGTGGGTTTTTCCTTCTTTAACTGAGGGGTACCAACAATTTTGTCCACGTGTGTATATATATATATATATTTTTTTTTTATGCACCACTGGCTGCATCAGGTCATGCTCACCAAAAATTGGAAATCCCTCCTGTGAGCAGTTTACACGATAGCTCCAGAGATGGCAGTGCAGATGTTTTGTGTAAGAAGGACAGTCACACTGCACAGTAAATAACAGCTAACAATACCCCCTTTTCCCCTCAAGATAATAACAGTGAAAATGTTAAAAACACGTGAAATGAATGACGTTGGTCATGGCGCTGCGTTTTAGCGGGATAGAATCCTATCCAGTCCTGCTGTGTCTGTGTGCGTGCGCCTGCTCGTGCGTGCATCTGCAGGTGTTTGGCAGCGCTTTACAACAGCTGAAAGGAACTTAAATGAGATGCATATTTAGATATTTGGCCTCACTGCTTACACACATCCTCCAGTGAAACGCTGAGTCTGTTGCTGCGCTCGCTGCTTGCAGAAATGAAGAAATGTGGTCCTGCGTCGGCAAAAGCAGGTTTATTACTGCGTTAGCTGAACAGATGTTAATGAAAGTAAGTGTGAGTGCGATGGTGAGCGTGTTTGAGACTCTGCATGTGCAGCTTCCCGTTCGAGCGCGTCTGTTAGTCATCCTACACGAGGAAATGGGCTGCGTTTCCAGCCGTCACTGAGCTGAGATGCTAATTGGCTCTTTAATTAAGACATGGAAACTCTGAGATTGAACGCACATACGTGCACACACAACCATCTTCTCGTTTTTTTGACCCTCGCGTGAACCTTCCCCAGTGTTTTCCTCTCCTAGTGTCATCCGTTCTTTTATCTCATCCCGGTGCAGATTCTTCTGCTCTGTCTATCTTCCCTTTCCTCTTTTACTTTTCTGCAAATACGTTCCATATGAAAACGCTTTCTTTACTTCTGTCCCTGTCTGTCTGCCTCTTTCTTCCCCTAGCTCTTCGTAAGCATCCTTTCATATGGGGGGGTGCGTTCTGCCACGTTGCTTTTTGCCAAACAGACTGCTGTCTTTTTCCACTGACACAAATAGTACAGCTCTGTGTGTGTGTGTGTGTGTGTGTGTGTGTGTAAGCATCTATCTTGTATGTTTTATTTGCCTGTGTGTTTGTCTATGCGCGCGCGGTCTGGCGCTCGTCCACGCTGTTTGCAACGGCTAACTGAGCGGGAAACATCTAATCTTTCAGCTTGCGGGGGAGAAACTTGCAGAAACACTTGGGACAGTCAGCTCGTGTGAGGACGGAAGTCTGGCAGCGAATTGTTTTATTTAATTGTTCCTCTTGTTTGTCACACACTGATGTGTGGCAGGAACACGCCACTCCAAAAATAATATCACAAAAAAAACAAAACAACATCAGTTCTCCGCGTCAGCCTCTTAAAACCCTCCAGGAAAGCCGGAGGAAGCTCCAGATTTATTTTTCCAATATGCAGTGGAAGAATCATGACGTGATTTTTTTTCACTCGTCCACCGCACGCCAGGTGTCTGTTGTGTAACCTCAGTGTTTCTACCTGTGACGCGAAAGCAGCAACAGAGAGAAAACCCACGATGGTGATATCATGTTAGTAATATACGCGTGATAATATATTCAGGTGATTTTGTTTCAGCAAAGCCCCTGAACCAGGGCCAGATGCTGGTCCTGGTAGATCTTTCTCAGTTTGTCTGTTCGTGTTTTCCTCGCCTCTTAAGGGCTCTTCTAATCCTCATAATGTGAACCAGCTCCTGGCTTTGTCAAGCCCAGAAACCAAAGTTTTTGTGCAGTTTTTATTAGAGAAAAAACTGATGGAGACCCAACTGTGATATGCAAAATATAAAACAAAAAGTTAAAATGCAGTTTAGTATTGTTGAGTATTGAGTATTTTTTTTGCTGTTTTCAGATTTTCTGAGGGAATGATCATTTCCTCTCAATACAATGACAGTAGAGCTGAGCGATACATATATCGATATATATCGCGGGTATCGATATTCTACGCTTCTTTCTAAACCCCCGTGTCCCACCTTTAAAAGCTTGCAAACAACAAATTGCACTGTTTAAATAAATAAAACTATTTTTCTCAACAAATCTTTTATTCATTTTGTCCAACATTTGCAAGCTGCCTGTCAGCCATATAATATGTAATTGATGCTTTCAGTTCAATTAATTCAAACAAAGTCATTGGAACACTCACAAGATGTCACCAAAATCACTTTGTCCCTTTAAAATATTTCGGAAAATGATGTAAATGTATTGTAAGATGAATATCGGTATATATCGTATCGTGAGCTAAATATCGTGTATCGTATCGTGAGATTAGTGTATCGCTACAGCCCTAAATGACAGTGTTGTGTAAATCTGATCATTTCAGGCAGAAGAACATGGACTCCTGTCCTGCGATTGACAGTATTGACGTATCAATGAGTTTCCCTCCGTGCTGCTGTGGAGGTCATAACTTAATCACTCATATGTAAATCTAAATGTAATAAAAGCTGCATATTCTTCTTGAAGTGACCCTGCACCGCTGCAAAGACAGATGTGGTCGTATCAGAAGAGAAACGCTCTCTGACTGAGGTTGAGCTCGTGGGCGACTGGTTAGAAAATCACTGGGCTTTGAACGGCTTTGATGCGTCTGAACGCAAAGATGATTCAACATTTCAGTAATTGTTCTATAAGCCGGCGACAGGATAAAAAGAACAAAACTGCATTTCAAACATTTCATGAAAGAAACCCAAATGCTTTTTTTCTTTTTCTATTTCTAAATATCATATTCTAAATAAACATGCATCTGAGCCTGCAGAGCTTAATTAAATATTTTAGATACTTGTCTTTTAAGAAAGAAGAACTGAGGAAAGTGTTTCCAGCTGAGTGAAGACCTGAAAAACCGTCGAAGCTCCTGACTGGAAACTCACCGATCTGAATTCACGTTTCTTTGAAGGCCCCGTCAGCCCGATGCACACTCATTCATTTCGTCAAAAATAAATACATTTGATTACTTTGGCATGACGGTTGCGTTAGAATATGAATTTTCGAGGGCAGCGTTGGGTTAAGATCTTGACTCACTCCAGCAGAAGAAAAGAGTCTAAATCCTGGGCAGCGTTTGTTCTGCTTTCATGACCTTGTCATCAATAATCTAAACTGAAGATGGATTTTTTTTCTTTCTTTTCTTTTTTTTTTAAACATTTAACTCTTCATTTTGACTTTTGTATATTTCTTGTCCTTTTTATCTGTTGTACGATTCCTTTCTTTTGATCTACAAAGTTTTCAGCTTGCACCCCCCCCCCCCCACACACACACACACACACACACTCACACAGTCCTTGAACACAGTCTGACTTTGACCAACGTCAGACAGTTCATGTATGTTGATGCGCGCGTAAGGGTGTGAAAAAAAATCGATTTGCCGATATGTCATGAATTTTGGCATTCATTCACTTAAATGTGCAAAAACACTAATAATAAACAATAAATAGGTTGTTTTGAAGCAAATAGTTTTGACTCAATGTGTCCTCTGAAAGAATATCGGAATATATCATGATATATCATGATACCACATTATCAATATCATCTGATGAACATACACAGCAACTTGATTTTTCATCTCTACTTTTGAAAATGAAATGAATGCAATGAAATATACTTTATTAATCCCAGAGGGGAAATTCAACAATGTAGTAAGGGCTTTTTTTTTTTTAACAATAAATAAATGACAACAATAATAATATTGAATTAATAATAGTAGGATGTCTTGTTGTGGAGGCTGATGGCTGCTGGCAGGAATGATCTTCTGGATCTTTCTGTCTTGCAACGGACCTGAAGAAGCCTCTCACTGAACACACTCTGTTGTTTGATCACTGTGTCAAATCAATGTTTTAATTTCATATTAGCTGGGTAGAATATCACAATATATCGTGATACCGCGATATAATGATAATATCATATTGTGATCCACGTATCGCAATACATATCGTATTGCGAGGTCCTTGCCAATACTCACCCCTACGCGCGCGTGTGGCGTAAATCGTGCGTCTCCATCTATAAGGACGCCGTGATTTCTGCCGCTGTTTTTCGGTACATTTCCTGTGGCTTCGGCACACGTGCGCGCGTAACTCTGGTGTGTGATTATACAATCATGGCTGCTCGCCTTAAGTGTCTACGTGTGGTTTTGTACCTCCAAGAATATTCTAAAATGCTCGATCGGCATTAGAAGCCGTTGGTCTCCACGTTCAGGGAGGTGCAGAAAAGTTAAAGACTGACAGGAGGGATTATAAAAAAACAAAATCTTTTTCATCTTCTCCTTTTCTTGTTTACATATATAATTTAGAGTTTGAGTCGACGCTAAAAGAAAACACTTGGACAAAGTTCCATCTTGTCACTGGGATGTAAACCAGGTGTAGGTTTCTGAGATGCAGCAGAATGTCCCTTTTATACGTTCTGAATGGAGTCCAGACTCTATCGCAGACGCGTCGGGAGGTCTCGACCCGGCCAGCTCCAACTGCAGGTTGTTTAAGGTCACCGGCAGTTCAGCTGTTCGCGCAGCTACTGTGTGTCTGCGCGCGTGTGCGTGTTTGTTGTGTTGCGTTTCGTGTGGCAGTGTGAAACTCAGGGTTACATGTGCGCATTTTCTTCAATCTCTAATACATATATGTGTGTGTGTGTCCAGGCTAAATGTGTCTTTGTGTTCTCTCAGCTGGCATCAATCAGAGTGTGTGTGGAGCTGAGCTGCTGCCAACAATAGGGCCCTTCAGTGGACCTGGAGCCTTTTATCAATACACACACACACTTTCAGAAAGCCCGGTGGGGGGGTGGTTGGGGACATGTGAGTGCAGGTCTTGGGAGGTATGAAGTTGTGTGTGTGTGTGTTGCATAGAATAAAGTGTGCATTTCAATATCAAAAATTCCTCTTGAAGGAACCCTGGATGTTATGTGGCCATTTCTTGTATGAAAACAGTTTTGAGTCGCATCTTTTGCAGCGTAGTTCTGTTTGGAGAACTGAAGCATTCATTGGTACGAGATTGTGCGCAACGGAGGACCGAAGCCCATGATTAAATGCGTTGGAAAGACGTGTGAACGACTCCCTGATGCTTTCCTGTAACATTTCATCACGGGCGAAACAACACGTTCTCATAAGAAAACTGTAACTCTAGAAGAACTTGACACAGCATTGCGTGCTGCTGTAAATGTTTGTGTTTTTCTTGGCAAATACGGTTTTATGGAGGTGTAATTAAACCGCCGCTTTCATGCACCGTCTCTCGTTTTACGTAGCTGCTGCATAGTTGGCACACTGGTTTTATTTGTTATGGGCATAGAGCGCTCATAGGGGAAACTGAGTATGTGAAGACTTTGTTTTGTACCTCGTACAGTCACGATGAACTTTATACCTCTCTCGGTGTGCTACCCAATCTCACAAAAATGCAACATGCATTCAATTTGAGTGTATCAGAAGTAAATCATGACACAGAGAGATGGAAAGAAGTGACCAATTTCTGTTTTAAGAGATGGACAAAGCTGTTGATGTAATAGATCTCAGGCCCGATCTTCCGCCAAACCTCCTTAAGCCGCTATTAAGGGATAGCGGGTAGCTATGCATAATATAGCTAACCGCTATATTATGCATAGGAGTGGTTAGGGCGTTCCACCTGTTAAACCAATCAGTGCGTCAGTAGCCATTACCTTTAAGAGCAGGTTGTGCTACCCGCTAACCGCTATGGAGCGTCTTTTCATCCAGATCAGAGCAGCTCTTGTGTGCAGCTCGTCTGGGACTCTGCTGTAGAGCTTCCTCCTCTTCCTTCCTCCTCCTCTGCACTGATATATACAGATAAATATTTTTACAGAGACAATTCCTATTGGCTACCTGAAAGTCCCAGATAGTTGGTGTCCTCCCAGTAAACACGGCCAGCCAGAGCCGCGACAACATATTCTCAGCAGGGGGTGCTGGGAGTCTGAGACAGCTGTGCGTCTTGGCGCAGCTGATGTGCTTTTTAAAATACTGCAGAACTAATCATTGGATTCGCATTTAAAAATCACAAACAATTAATGTCCCTCCTCGACCACCAACAGTTTCAGACATATCGGAAATAAATTCCCACATCCAACCTTTTCCAGCTTGACACCAGAGACAAAGATCTCCTTGGTTTCCTCCACAGCAGACATCTGGATGAGATCATGCCACAGCTGTACAGACTGACCTGTCTGGCCGTGACTATTCCCACATCCACCACAACTGCTGACCAGACATCCTCTGACCTCAAGAGAATAAAAACATCTGACAGTAATACGGTGATGCGTAATCGAGAGGTAGAGCCGTTTGTGCACGTCCACATGTGACCAGGTGGACGCACTTTTATACCATTTGGATGCGCTCTTTTACGCGCCGACATTGTTGTGCTTTCCGCAAACTCGGTATGTTGTGATCGCGGGTAACAGGTCTTGCGATCGCGGATAGTGGGCAGCGGGTAGCGGGTACCCACCCGCTACCCGCTGCCCACTATCCTAAACCCGCGATCGCAAGATACCGAGTTTGCGGAAAGTGCAAATGACACGCCCATTGCCACACCTACAATGTGAATAAGGGAGTCGGCAAAGCGGATAGCGGCTTTAGGGAAGCAGAAGATTGCATAGCGGTTAGCGGAGGTTCCTAAATCCACAATTTGCAGTTAGCGGCTAGCAGGAGGTGTACGAAAACAGTCTAATGGACTTCAGTTATTTACAGTATGGTTGGGAAACATATGCAAGTCACTGAGGAACTTGTGTAAAAGGACTGTGTATTAAAGGTCTTCGGAACAACCCGACAATCCGAAAACCCGAGGCTCCGAACCACCCGAATCGGGTTTCAGGTCCATTCAGAAGACGTGACTCCGGGTTCGGGTGGGAATCGGTAGTTAGTCTCGGGTCTGGTCGGTGCTCGCTGACAGGCTGGGTCCGCGTTTACTCGAGAGAGGTAAAGATATTGGCGGTGGCAGCTGATGTCAGGACTCGGCGGAGTTTAATTAATTATTCATTAACATGGCGTATTTGTCATGAAACAATCGTGTTGCCGTAGCGTGTTGTTACCGGTATGTCCGGCAGCTGTAAAGCACAACGGATCGCCAACATGACAACGCTGGATGAGAGAACATATTTACGACACGTCCTGACTGGTGTAGGCTATTAGCGTTAGCAGTTGCTACCAATAGCATCTGTATGCACAAAGAGAATAATGACTTGGATTTATTGTTGTTTACATCACGTAGCCTATGTAGCAACTGAACCGGTAGAAGAAGACAACTTTAGGGAAGAAAATCAAGTTTTATTCAACGCTAGACAACTTTTAATATGAGCAACTATGGGTGGTATTGTCTCAGTTTTATTTGGGTAACGCGGTTCGGTTCGTGGTCGGAAACTAAAGACTTGGGTCGGGTTGGTTCCGGGTCCAAATGTTGTGGGTCCATTCGGGTCCGGACTTCCGAACTTATGATAATAGCTCGGGTCAGGTCGGTTTCCAGTTGAGTTTTCCCGGGTCCATTCGGGTTCGGGACCCGTGAAGACCTCTACTGTGTATTCATTGATTGGTAAGTGCTTGTGAAGCCTACGTGTAAGGTGTGACTGACACGGCACCCGTAGACGACCCCGGCCACGAATGAGAGCTGGGGTCTTCTCGGGGGGAAGAGAGTTGAAGTTTTAAGTCACTGTTTCCACTTAACATGCAGGTCTCAGAGGAGGCAGACGCTCTAATTTACCTGTATGTTTGTACTTTAGTGTTACTCAAATCAAAACAGATTACGTAGGTAATTGTCACTTAGCTGGCACCCACGCACGCATACACACACACACACATGCGCGGGCGCGCACACACCTTCCTCTGAGTCTACCATTTCTGTTTTCGCAGGATCAAATGGCAAGTGTTGGATCCATTTGTCAAACAAGCCGCTAGCGTGCGTTGGCACTCAGGCCTGGAGATCACTCATTTAACTTAACACACAGTCATCCATTAGTCCCAGATCTGCTTTCACCTCTTCTTCTTTGCTCTCTCTCTCTCTGTTCATCTCTCTCCTCTTTTTTTTGCCCATCTCTTGTTTCTCACCGTCTCTTCATCCGACTTGTCCTTTCTTGTCGTCTTCATTTTCATCCCTCTCGCTCTGTCATCACTTGTCCTCACCGCTCCACTCATCTCCACCTCTTTGTTATTATAGTGATGGAGAGATGGAGGGATTGACCCCTTGCTGTAGGTCAGATTCGCCAGGTCCCACCACACCTCTTTCGTGCGTTCACTTGCTTTCTACTTCAGAGACGTGTACTTCAGTAAAACCTAGAGGCACTCAAGGCCCACTTACGCTGTTTTACCTAATCCTTATTTCAAAGCCAGTAATCAATGACTCTCTGCTCAAATCAGGTTCTGAATTTTGGAGTTTATCAGAAAAATAAGACATGGCTTTATAAACATCCGTGTGGACGTCAAACATGTGTGGAGGCAGTTCATTTCTTTTTTTTTTTTTTTTTTGTCTTTTTTTGGTTTAAAATGGTGCTGAACAGCATTTAAATGAAATTGTGATGGCTCAAAACAGAGAACAGTCTCACAGATTATGCTACTAATGTATTTACAGAAGACTTTATAGAATAGCCCATATAATTCAATTCAATTCAGTAAAATTTTATTTGTATAGCATCTATTAAAATGAAAATTGTCTCTAGGTGCTTTACAGAGACCCAGAGCACGACCCTCGAGCAAATGTCATTAATTAAAATTATAGTTAAGTAAAAAAAAAAAAAGAAAGAGAAAGAACCTTTAAGCCAAACCGTGGTAAGGAAAAACTCCACTTTAAGAGGAAAAAACCTCGAGCAGCAGCCTGCCAAAGGCCAGTCGGGTAAAGAAGAAAAAGAGGAGGAAGATACAGAGAGGATGCAGGACAGAGAGAGGAGAGCACATACATCCTGGCAATATTATATTAGAGAAAAAGTATAAATAATAACTATCTATTAACTTTAGAACTAAGAATTCCATGCTCTTCTATTCTGACTGATACATTATTAATACATGAACTACAGAGATGACTATATAAACAAATGTGGGCAGCAGCAACACTGAGGTGGTCAGAGGATCAGACTGCAGGTCAGCATGTTAGTGGATATCTCAGAGACGTCTATACAGACAGGTGGAGGTAAACGCTGGGATGGTCAGAGGGTGGAAATGCAGGTTACTTATGAAAGTTATTGTCCTGAGTTCCCATATCAGGTGTGTAGATGTCTGTAGTCTCTTGAAAATAAGGGGAATCAGAGGTCCTCAGAGTGTCAATATTATGGTGTGTGTTTATGGTTGCACACTCAAATGGATGCTTGGCCATTGGGTGCTGCAGATCTCTGTGACCTTTTCTTAGTTTGGAGTGGGTGAAAGAAAGAAAGGAAGACGAGTCATGAGCTTTACATGCTCCATAAAACTTTGGCATCATCTAAGATGTCTGCATCCTCTGCAGCATCAAGACCCCAAGCCTGGCAACAACATCATTGTTTGGCCGCAGGTGCAGTTGCAGCAGTAACCACCTGCGTTGCTGGGTTTACTGCATCGGTGGCAGCTTCCTCTACATCTTTCTATTTCTGTTCTTTTAAAGTTGTCCTCATAATCTGAGATTGCTCACTTGTGGAGATAGCTTTATCGCTGTAGTAATGGATGATACCAATGTCATTTACTTCTTGCCAAACCTCATACACTCATCTGCTATATCTTGAACTTCCCCCTATGAAGAATGTCTACCTCACAAACCAGTACACTCAAAATAAAACAAGAGACAGAACCTTTAGCTGTAATAGTATTTCGGTGAACTCAACTTTGATTTGCTTTAAATAAACTGTAAACATTAAAACCACCAACTATAAACCTTGATTACAGAGTGTAAAAACGGACTTGAAGATCTCGAAGGTTCATCAGTGATCATAGTGTTGAATTCTGGGCTGCGGTGAAAGTGGATGTGTCGAAAAACAGCTTGTTGATGAAGCATTTGAGGGTGAATTCAAGCTTAGACAAACAAGAGTAAATCAGCCAGCTGACGGAGGCAACGGTGACTCAAATGAAGGAGTTACAGGCTCGATCCTTATAAAACCGTTTACACTGGCTGGATGAAACTTATGATAAATGGAAGTGGTCAAGACCATAAAAGAACAGAGCGATGATTCATGAAGAAAAAAAACTGCAGGGTTGCTCCTGAGAAAAGCTTTAGAGCAGCCATTCCCAAACTTCAGAATACCAAGGCTCAATTTGAAATGTGAAAAAATCTCCACAGCCCACCAAAACCTTTAATCACAACTGTGATCAACATACAGAACCAGGAACCATGATCCGATAATAATGTAAGGGGTCAACAAATAAGGTGACACTTGTCATATTAAGTTAAGATGACAGTAGAATAACACTTAACTGGTTTGTTTTATTACTTCTTAATGTTTTTAATCATGTCATGAATGTTTTACAGTAATTAAAAACATATTTAAAAAAGATCAAAAATTTTAAACACATTTGTTTAATTTTAATGGCCTCTCACAGCCCACCTGTAGTCCCACAACAGCCCACCAGGGGGCCGCGGCCCACACTTTGGAAATCACTGCTTTAGAGGAAATCACAAAAATATTCTCATTCCCATTTTTACAGCAGCACCAGCTGGTGACAATGATTTTTGGTTTTTCCAGATTTTGAATGTAATTGTTTTTGTGTGTGTGTCGTAATATTTCATGGAACAAAGTAGATTAGAAAGCTCTTAACAGCACTGCAAAGATACGCTGGTGAAGAGACCTAGGATAGGGCTGTAGCAATACACTAATCTCACGATACGATACACTATATTCGGCTCACGATATGATATACAGTGATCCCTCGCCAATTCGCACTTTAGGTTCTGCATTTTTAGTTATTTGCGGATTTTTCAGAAATATAAAATATAACAAAAAAATCAAGAAAAAATCGCGGAAACATCACAAGATGTTGTGCGCGTTCTCTCAAGAAATGTTGTGAGCCAGCCTGGCCCCTTTAAGAAGGTGGCCTTATGGGTAATGATGTGACCTTATGGGTAATGTAGTGTGTGTCGTGGGACAGCAGAATGAAAACGGGGTTAGATGAAAAGTGTAGTGAGCATCAACAGCAGCCCAGCGTGTATAGATTTACATTCTCTGTTAACCGACAGGAGCCCAACAATACAACCTGTGTGATGTTACAAGTTCCTGCAGTGCCAGAATAAAGTGCTCGTTCCATGAAGAGACAACCAGACTTTTTGTTTTGTTGTTGTTAGCATGTTAGCTGCTAATTACGAGCCAAAAATAGCACAATACCAGCAGTTTTGTTTACTACGGTTTAGAGACCAGAGGCTGGGAAGGTAACAGAAAGACCACAGTTGAGCCTTTGTCTTGTTTCACTGCAGTGTCTCGCTACTTTTTTACGGTTTTAAACATATTTTAAACACATTATTTAGGCTCGGGGGGCACCGGCTCCCGTTTGCGGATTTTGATCTTCGTGGGGGTGCGCCGGTCCCCATTAACCGCAAAAAATAAGGGATCACTGTATATCGATATTCATCTTTTAATACATTTACATCATTTTCCAAAAGATTTTAAAGGGACAAAGTGATTTTGGTGACATCTTGTGAGTGTTCCAATGACTTTGTTTGAATTAATTGAACTGAAAGCATCAATTACACATTATATGGCTGACAGGCAGCTTGCAAATGCTGGACAAAATGAATAAAAGATGTGTTGTGAAAAATAGTTTAATTTATTTAAACAGTGCAAATTGTTGCTTGCAAGCTTTTAAAGGTGGGACACGGGGGTTTTGAAAGAAGCTTAAAATATCGATACCCGCGGCTGAAAAATCGATACTCGATACAATATTGACATATATCGCAGAAAAGATAAAATCGCTCAGCTTTACCTAGGACCCTGAAAATGAAATAGTTCTCGATAAAGTTGAGTGTTCACTCCCATCTTTGTTCTCCAGGTGATGGCCCTGGCGGACGCTGCAGAGAAGAACCGGGCTCTGCTGGAGGAGGCCTTCGTCCGCCTGAGGAGCGCCACGCACCTGCTCGTGCTGCTGCTGTCTCTGTGGCAGGGCCTGACCCCCGACCAGACCGCCATCTTGGAAGCTACGCTGCTGCCGCTGTTGCAGGACACACCGCAACTGGTACAGACGTACACGCACGCACACGCGCATTCACGGGAGGCAATTAACATGTCAGTGTCGGTCCATCCATCTGCAGCCTCCTTGGTAAACACGGCCCCGGCTTAAACACACACCTTTAAATATATTCGGCACTTCTGGTCCCCGAGGAGGCGAACGCCTACGCGCTGGGTCTCCCCTGTTCAACACTCACCTCTCACTTCAACTTCAGGAGTTTATTCTGTGCTACCTGTTGGTAGCTTCGGCGTTAAAGCTGTGTGTGTTTGTTCAGACAGCAAACACACACACGACTTCACACCAGAGGTCAAAGCCTCAGTAGTTCTCAACGCAAACAGATGCCCTGTTGCTTTTCAGTTGGCCGTTGACTAAGAAACGAAGCTTTCTGTGAGCACGAGATTTGCTGTGTGTTTTTGTGTGTTTGTGTGTTGTGCAGGTTTCAGGGGGCCTCGTCTCTGTGTTGCGGCATATCTGCAGCGTTAACAGAGGTCCTGCATTCGGTGTGGTCATACCACAAAAGATTTCTCTCCCCATAGACACTGACAGACGGCGTGCGTGTTCTCGTTGGTGTTACCTCATTAGAATCTTTCCTGATATCATCACTGACCTTGGCGGGACTAGTCGTCCTTATGGTGGCTGAAGACCAGGTCTTAGACTAAGGATGAATGGCCTTTCTAACATCAAAGGCATGAAATGAGATCATTTAAAGATTAGGATTAAGCATAACTGCTAATGTATAGAGTTAGAGTTTAGGTTGTGGAAAATGAATAGAAGTTAATGTGATGCCCAAATAAGGATAGCTCAGCAGTCTAGTGTGTGTGTGTGTGTGTGTTAGTTTTTCCATTGCTTTGATAAATCCTCTGAACCTCTCATTACCAGTAAGTCTATTTCCAGCCTTCTCTCACAGCCCAACATTACACACTCACACATTACACACAACTGTATATAAAAATCATACAGTCCACGCACACACACACACACACACACACACACAGATTGTAGACAGAAATAGGTTTGAGACGGTCGGTTGATGAGCCTCAAGGGACTCCAAAAGTGTGTGTGTGTGTTATTTTCAGTGGGATTAATGGCATTAAGTGAATTAGCAGTAATTAGGGTCACGTCCACAACATTAAGACAAACAGGTGGACTGACGGGCTATTTTCAGAAAACATAACACGTTCTGTGGTCCAGTGCTGTGACAACGTACATAAAAAAAATAAAAAAAACTGATGATGTAGGCTTCCTTCTTTATTTTTTTGACTCAACGGCTTGTTGCATCCTGACACTTTTCTAATTTTGGCTACTTGCTGTAATCAGAAGAGACACACTGACATCAGCAGGTAAAAATTGTCTAATGTCGTAGTTACAAGCTTGTTTTTGACTTAGACGTGACAAAATAAGAGGCCCAAGGATGCCGCCTCTCAGTAAAAGAATAGCTAGGGTCTTTGAATAAACTCAGAGTGTCAGAGTGAATACTTCTCTCCACGTTTTTGACTTTTGACCCTCTCTGTGACCGTGCAGGTGGGGTCATTCCAGGTGAGTTCCAGTCGGAGTCTCTGAGAGCTTCTTTTAAGAGGGATAAACCCCTGGAATGTCACAAGCATGAATAAAGACTGAGCAGAGAACAGAAGGCTGAAGAGCAGGATTAATGGGATGATGAGGAGGAGAGAGTGGGTTAAATTCCAGGTCCATTTTTAAAAATGTACTGTAGTCATGACGGTGGGAAAAGTATATCTTCTAAGTTTAATATTTTACATTATGGAAAAAAAAAGATCTAAGACAGATCTTAAAATTAAGTAAATAATACCTAAGAAATATTACACAGTTTAGTAGATAAACTACATCCCATAATTAAACGGCTTCTTGAACCATCTTTAGCATTAATAACCTGAAGTAATTATTTTCTGTACGACTGCATGGAGACATTTTGGCCTACTCCTCTTTGCTGATTTATCAATCTTTCAACACCAGATTCATTTGATACGTTCAAGTCTGGACTTTGGGCCACCGCAGCGTCTTGATCGTCTATTCTAAATGCTAAAATGTTAAATGGTTCACTTGTATGTAGTGTCTCGTCACCTTTTTAAGGTCCTACAAAGCACAGAACATTACTGTGTTTTTCATTGATGCATTGATGCAACCACTAATATGGTGTCTCTTATTTCGCGGAGTCAGTTTTCAGAAGGAAACCTTTTTTTCTTCAGTAACGCACCGATGAGCCACGGTAATGTGCCGTAATGTCTCGTCCAACCACGTGTTGGGGTTGTGTCGGTGCTGGGGGTCGAAACCCCAACCTTTCAGTGAAAGGACAACCCACTCCACCCGCTCAGATTTGCCGGCATACTTTTGGATCAACCTTTAGAAGTTCTATATAAGTTTTAGCAGTTGTCTATATTGTTTGGCCTCAAATCTGATCCTTTTCACGTAGACAGAAGATTTCATGGTCAGTTCAGTGGCTACAACCACGGTACCCAGGTTCTGTAGATGCAGAACAAGCCCAGATCACTATTCCTCCACTGCTGTGCTTGACCATCTTTGTGGTCATTTGAAGTTTTGTTTTCGTTAACCATGTTTTTTTTTTCTTTTTGTTAAAAAAGAAAAGGTCTTCTCTTGGCAGTCCTCGTAAATGAGCTCAACTTGTTCTGTTTATTTTTTTCATGATCATACTCTCAGGAAGCTAAACACTTTACATGGTAATTGAGCCTAGTAGAATCTGAGATGAGGCTCTTGTTTTTATGTATTTATTTTTATTGTTTATGTATTGTAGCTTTGCACTGCATAGTTAAGACCTTACGGTGAACTTGGTACTTGGACCCCGATTGTACACTTCCCCTTACCTGTTAACACTAACCGCTAACCCGCAAATTGTAGGAACCTCCGCTAACCGCTAATGCAATCTTCCGCTCCCTAAAGCTGCTACCCGTTATGCCGTCTCCCTCACACACATTGTAGGTGTGTCAATGGACGTCTCTTTTACCCTTTCCTCAAACTCAGTATCTTGAGATCGCAGTTTGCGGTTTGTGGGTAGCGGGCGGTCAGACCAACCCAGAAGCCGTCAAACCTGAGAACAGTAAATCTGAGTTCAAAACATGGTTGTTTAGCAACAAATGTTGAGCAGAAAATTGTATTACAGTAATATTGTGTAGTAATTTCTCTCTGTCAGACCCATCAATATTCATGATATAGTCAGTATAATGTTAAAGAACATGTAAATTACAAGAATTGCTTTATTTTATTATCATAACAAGAAACTTTCAATGTATGTAGTTTTTGCAAAGCATCAAGAGAAACATGATGAAAATAATTTACAGTAACATTCAAACATTCAAAACTCTTAAATGTCAAATATATTTGAATTGGAATATAATTTTGATTAAATGAGGTTATATTTGAATTTGTAAACTGGATGCTCTTTGAGATGACTTTGTTGTGAATTTTTGTCCTGGTGAATTATTTGAAGGGAAAACATTTTAACTTTTGGCGAATGTTAAAATGTTTTGCTTCTTGTTGTGATATAATTTGTAACACCGGTGGCAGCTTGAATATGGCGGCCTGCATCTGCTCACCATCTGATCCCACAAATACGGTTCAATCGCGACTGCTTAAAGAACCAAACATGCATTTTGTGGGTTTTTATGGAATCACTCGCATGTGCGCTCACGACTGCTGGTGAATTCATTGATCTTCACTAACAAGAAAAATCAAATATATCCCAGCTCTTCTGCTGTGGTTTTTAAAGGAGTTAAACTAAACACAGTGTAAATAAAAGATTGTATTATCGACTGACGTTTGTTCTCAGAACCAGACAGTTCCTGCTGCGTAGCAGTTTGCCGTTTTACTCTTGTTAAAAGTTTAAATGACTAAATGTGAGATCCCTTGTGTATCTGTAGCTGCAGGAATGAGAGAGCAGCAACCCCAGACTGCCTCTTCTGAAAAAGCAACTCGTTCACAACTGCTCCTGTGTAGATCGTCAAAGATCACTGAATAATACAAACACCCTCTTTTTTTTTTTTAAGGTCAGGAAAACAAACTTCTCTCCCGTTCCTGCAGTAGTCGAAGCTTTTCTTTATTTATTGCCTTGGCCTCAGTCCAGAGCCCTTCCACTCCGCTTTTCTTTGCTTTCTTCTCATTCGGGAGAACGAATGTCTTGCAGTTTACTTTTGAAGACGTTTAATTTTCCTCCGCAGCGTGTGAAACGTACGCGCCAGTGAGCGTGTGCGTGACGCGGCCATGTTTCCACAGAAACCTGCAGTCATGTTGTCCCGAGTATTTGATAACCTGGGGAGATATTGTGGTACGAGTAGGTCACCCACCTCCCATCACTCCTCCTGCTTATCCTCTTCCTACTCCTCCTTTCTCATTTATTTCAGCTTCCACTCGTTTTTTTTACCCTTCTACAGTCTTCTTTGTTTTATCTTTCCACCCTTTGCCTCTACACTCATCTTGTTTTCTCTCTAATATCTTCCCCTCTCCTATCATCTCATCTCCTTGACCTTTCAGAAGCCCCTCTCTCTGTCTCTTTCCCTGGGTTTTCCTCTTTCTTTCCCTCTCTCCTTCTCTCCGTCAGTTTCTCTCTGTCACCGTCATTACAGGCCTGATTACCTGTCATTATGGCTTATTAGGGGCCTATCAACATGGCGGCTGGCAGGGGAAAGAAGGGATGATGGGAAGGAGGGTTGAAGGGCAGCTGTCAACACACCCTGACCCCTCCACTACCGTCACCCACCTAAGACGCATTTATCACTTCTTCCTCCGACTCGCGTGACTTATTCTCATTTCTTTGCAACGTTTGAGGATGAGTTGGGTAAAGTTTTTGGTGTCTGAGACAGAAGGATGTTCATACCTGCTGTGCTGGTGTGATGTATTGGTAATATTCAACTCCTCTGTGTGAATGTGTGCATGTTCTTCCTCTGTGATTCTCCGCTTTTCTATACGTTATGACCATTGTTAAAACATTGCATCTTAAGGCTGTTTGGGCCTGATCTTCCGTCAGATCTCCTAAAGCAGCTATTTAGGGATAGCGGGTAGCGGGAGGGGCGTTCCCCCGCAAAGAAAGCAATCTTCCACCTTGCTAAACCCGCTATCCCACCTGCGCTACCCGCTACATTATGTTTAGGAGTGGTTAGGGCATTTCACCTGTTAAACCAATCAGTGCGTCAGTAGCCATTGCCTTTAAGAGCAGGTTGTGCTAACCGCTATGGAGCGTCTTTTCATCCAGACCAGAGCAGCTCTCATGTGCAGCTCCTCTGGGAATCTGCTGTAGAGCTTCCTCCTCTTCCTTCCTCCTCCTCCTCTGCACTGATATATACATATAAATATTTGTACACAGACAATCGATCTTTTCGTAAGCACCGCCCCCTCCCTAGTTACTGTTGCTAGGTTGGACAAACTTGCTGCTCCTGCATTAAGGACTGTGTTAATTCCCTATTTTTCTGATGTGTATCATCAGTTAATATTATACTAGAATAACGCCATGGTGAAATATTGCTGCTGGGGACCTGCAACAGTGACTCGAGGTTTGTCCAACCTCACAACAGTAGCAGTAACAGTAGCTAGGAAGGGGGCCGTGCTTACCGAAAGGTCAATTCCTATCAGCTACCTGAAAGTCCCAGATAGTCGGTGCGCTGGCGAGCAAGCCGTTTAAGATGATCTCTGCCATTTTCTTAGGGGTTCAACTGAGGCCAGATCATGCTTTTTATACCAGAGTTAATTCAAGAGGTGGAGCCGTTTATGCATGTCTACATGTGACCAGGTGACCATTGATGCCATTTGGACGAGCTCCAAAGCTCGTAGTAAATACGAGCGGGTAGCGGGTGGTCAGACCACCTGCTACTCGACACGCCCATTGCCACACCTACAATGTGAGTAAGGGAGTCGACATAACAGGTAGCGGCTTTAGGGAGCGTATGATTGCACTAGCGGTTAGCAGAGGTTCCTTAACCCGCAATTTGCGGATAGCCGTTAGTGGGTAGCAGCTAGCGGGAAGTGTACGATCGGGGCCTTTGTCTCTCCATCCTCATCCTGCATTGTCTTTATTTTCTCTCCCTCAGTATATATATGTTGTTTTATATGAGACAGTGTGACAACATTTAAGCACTTCCTCTTCTTCCACTTGCTCCTCACCTTCCCTTGTCTCCTCAGGGCTGGGAGGAAAGCTGCGACGCGGCCGTCTCCCACCTCCTCCGGACCTGCTTGTCGCGGAGCCCCAAAGACCAGGCCACGTCGCTCGCCCACACGGGAAGCCCCGTGCTCGGCCTTCCTCAGGACACCGCTCGTCTCAAGAAAAACATCGCCCTGCTGTGTGATCGTATCAGCAAGGGAGGCCGCCTCACCCTGGCCTCTGAGGCAAACGTCCAGGTCCCGGCTCAGGTCCAGAACCTCGCTGCTCCTGGTGAGTTTGAGAAGGGCAGTTTCTGGCAGTTGTTTTACTCGTACAGGCTTCCAGTGCTTCTTGTTCTCCCATATTGTGTCCATTTTCCTGAAATCCCGCGGTCATCTAAGTAGCTCTGTTGAGCTAATGGAGTGTTGTGGTTTCGCTCCACTTCCTGATGATTTACTGTATTATGACAAATATCCAATTTTAACTCTTTAACATCCATAAGTCAAGAGTTTGTGTCTTTTAACCGTGAAACTGAAAATTTCTCTGAGACT
The DNA here is from genome assembly GCA_018398805.1 of Hirundichthys speculiger. Classification (NCBI taxonomy): domain Eukaryota; kingdom Metazoa; phylum Chordata; class Actinopteri; order Beloniformes; family Exocoetidae; genus Hirundichthys; species Hirundichthys speculiger. The sequence goes on from JAGFBZ010001678.1 coordinate 2,954,477, forward strand.
AATGCATAAAAAGAGCACAGAATTGCGGTCACTTGACGTATAGATTTACTGTTCACACAGGAACACTTGACTCCATTATTCCCTTCCTGATGGGGTCTTTCACATTTTTGCTGAAAATAAGTTATTTTTCCCCAGACCCCTGTCACACAAGCCCTAGATAAACATCTGTATTAATATTATTACATATTCATTTTTTTATATGTATACTTTTATAATGAATGAATGAATGAATGAAAAATACTTTAATAATCCCCGCGGGGAAATTGGCTATTTAATTTAAGAATCAATTCTATTTATTAATTTCCTCCTTAGTTTGTTAAAACAACGTCTCTAATGGTGTGGCGGTGTGATGAAGTGCTGTCAAGTGACTGCTGAATTCTCTAAAGCTGTGTGTGGGAATTTGAATGTATGTGTTTGCACTGAGTATGTTGGTTAACAGTCTAGTATGAGTCAGTCCCCTGATGCAGATTTTAGGCCTGAGCAGGTAAAAACATGAGACCTATTCATGGCACCAACAGTCGTATTAAAATGCTTCCCTGCACACGCTGTAGAAGGAAAAAACCCAAACACATGCAAAGACAATTTTTCCTGTTTTTTTACCACACTTCTTTCCCCATCTAATATTCTTGCTGGATTTTAAAGATGAAAAAAAGAACAAAAACGTATACAGTGATCCTTTGCCACTTCGTGGTTTGAGTACCGCTGTTTGAGTGCTTTGCAGATTTTTTTCAGAAATATATAATTTAAAAAAATTTTAAAAATCGTGGAAACATCACAAGATTTTGTGTGCTTTCTCTCACAGTGAAGAAATGCTGTGAGCCAGCCTGGCCCCTTTAAGAAGGTGGCCTTATGGGTAATGGTGTGGCCTTATGGGTAATGGAGTGTGTGTGTCGTGGGACGGCAGAATGAAAACGGGGTTAGATGAAAAGTGTAGTGAGCATCAACAGCAGCCCAGAGTGTATAGATTTACATTCTCTGTTAACCGACAGGAGCCCAACAATACAACCTGTGTGATGTTACAAGTTCCTGCAGTACCAGAATAAAGTGCTCGTTCCATGCAGAGAAAACCAGGCTTTTTGTTTTTTTTTGTTGTTAGCGTGTTAGCCGCTAATTATGAGCCAAAAATAGCACAATACCAGCGGTTTGTTTACTACGGTTCAGAGATCAGAGACTGTGAAGGTAACAGAAAGACCACAGTTGGGCCTTTGTCTTGTTTTGCTGCAGTGTCTCGCTACTTTTTTATAGTTTTTAAACACATTTTAAACACATTATTGAGGCTTGGGGGGCTCCGGCTCCAGATCGCGGCTTTTGATTGTTGCATGGGGGGGCGGTCCCCATTAACCGCTAAAAATAAGGGATCACTGTAAAGCGTATCTCCGGTGTCATTTGTGAGTGTTCTGATTTACCCTGAGGTTTTGAGATTGCAGGAGAATCACACGGCAATCTGCACCTTTTCCACGTCCTCATTTGGTGGTCTGTGGGTGGGTTATTCGAAATAACCTGCTGTTAGATAGTATTCATTAACATACATTAGGAGTGTGCTAAAAAATCTTTTCACATAAGAATCGCAATTCTCATTTGCAAACCAGATGGTAGAAGATCATGATCAGAAATCAGATCAGAAATCATTATGAATAAAATTATTTGAATCGAAAATCCATTTTAAATGGAATTGTGGCCCCAAAATTCGGAATCGAATTATATCGTGAGACAGTAAAAGATTCACACCCCTAACATACATGCACTTATGTGAACATGAATCCAGAGTAGGCTTTTAGTAAGAAAGTGATTTGTGTGCAGATGGACTCATCTTTATGAAGAGTTCATGAACCAGTGAGTTAGTAATGTAAATTAGTCTTCCTGAACGTTCTTTAGCATGTAATATAAAAAAAAGGTAGAAGACAAAATTAAAAAAGAAAAAGTACAATCCTCCAAATGTTCCATGAGATTGGGAGATAAAACATTAGTTTTTGACAAATAAGTGTTAGTGAGTGAAAAAAGAGTGATTATTTAGTATTTGTTTTCTCCTCATGGGTTTTCTCCCATGCGCGTGCATGTAGGAACACACTCGTTACAGTAAACAGCCATCACTGTTTTTCTTTCTTCACCCACGTGTAAACATGTGCACTTGTTGACTTTTCCAACAACACTGACAGCAAATGTCCCCCAACACACCACCACGGAGACGCACACGCACGTGTGCACACACACTGAGGCACCGCACATGAAGTTCCACTTCACTGGCAGGAAGTGCGCGTGTCTGTGTTAATGTGTTTCTGTTGAGTTTCCTGGAAATAAAAAACCTCCAGCAACACAAACCACCCAAACACACTTAAGAGCCTGAAATTCTCACTCCGATGTTTGAACTGGGCTCACTGCTGCCGGCTGCTGTTTTTGGATCCTGCGCTGGTGCACAAGAATAGAACGGATGAGATCTGAGGACGGCTTAGTCTGCAGGTTCCACACACACGTTGCAGAAGAGGTTGCACGGATACACAAACGTGATACAACCTCATTATCATGGAAATAATGAACCAATTAATGATAGCAAACAGGTGCAATAGTGGAATAGAGCCTTACAAAAATCTATCCATATTTTATCTTCTGTGTCAAAAATTGAAATAAGACACTTTATATTAAACATGCAATTCTTGTCTTCGTCACTGGTAATTCTAGTTACATGTACGCCTATTTCTACTATTGTATTTGCTAGGAGTGTGAAAAAAAAAATCCATTTGGCAATATATTGCGATTTTCGGCCACCCAATATAATATCGATTTTCAGTTCCTAATACAGTAATCCCCCACACTTCGCGGTCTCAGCAATCGCAGTCTCAGTACATCGTGGAAGTTAAAAAAATAGTAATGGAAAAAAAAAGTATTTGGAAAAAAAAATTCAAACAAAGCGCGCAAGGCTAAAGTGAAACCCATCACATCAAGAACAAGTCTCGGGAAGCAACAAGAGCCGATAGGGGAGGGCCCATGAACGAATATCGAGACCTGTGATTGGCTGCTATGACGGGCATTACTGTGCCGTTGGTTATCTGTACGCTGATTGGCTGACACACATCCCCGCATCTCCCATCTCTTGCGCTCGTCAGCTACGCACAGAGGAGAGATCGTCAAAGTGAGTTTACCTTCCGTAGATTTTGCGTTCACGTGAACATGTATACTGTATGTACATATACATGTACATGTACATCCACATCGCGGTTTTCACCATTATCGGCCGGGTCACAGCCCCCATTAACCGCGAAGTGAGGGGGATTACTGTATTGTTTTTTAAAAAAAAAACACTAATAATAAACGATAAATAGGTTATTTTGAAGCAAGTAGTTTTGACTCTGAATGATCAATATCATCTGATTAACATATACAGCGACTCTATTTTTCATCTCTACTTTTAATTTTGATATTAACTGGGTAGAATATCACAATATATTGTGGTATTGCAATATTATCGTATCGTGACCCAAGTATCATGATACATATCGTATTGCGAGGTCCTTGCCAATACTCACCCCTTGTATTTGCCCTTTTTTTTTTTTATCATGTGACCGCCATCTCACCCTGATGACATCATTCGGACCAGTTTCAAGCTTCAACAGCTGCACCTTGTATATGCATACATACAAACACGCACACGCACGTTGACATTAAGACTGTTTAACACATTGTTCATCAGTCGGTGCGGGTTTAAACCTTCCTCCAACAGTGACGTGCTTTTATTGAGGCTATATCCCATTAACACACTTTACAAATAATTCAAAGAGGTTTGACTTCATGAGTAGTGATTCCTTTTTTGCAGACCTCATTCTTTTCATGTCTTCCTGCTGTGCTGTGTTCATTAGACTGCTTGAACCTGCATGAATCTGTCCGTGATCAGAACTCAGTTCCTGCTCAAATATATTTTATTCTTTTGTACTTATACACATATCAGTTTTCTTCTCCCCTACTAATAAAGCCAAGCGAGCTTTCATATCCTCACATTCCTGATAAAGCAACCAGACGCATGCACATGCACATGCACACGTCCTCCCATCCACTGACCCTGATAGTGCACGTTGCAGTTATTTTCAGCCGTGTTCCTCTGGTAGCTGTGGTTTGGGGCCTGTTTCTATTTATGAATTAAAAAGAGGGGAGAAGATGGGCTGCATTTATGCGTGCACATAAACTCACGCACATGTCTGTGCGCCCACACACATAAATGCAGCCAATCATGCGTGTGTGAGTGTGAGAAAAATATTTATTTATGCACATTAGGGTATTGGCAAGGACCTCACAATACGATATGTATCATGATACTTGGGTCACAATACGATGTTATCACGATATCACGATATATTGCGATATTCTGCCCAGTTAATATCAAAATTAAAAGTGGAGATGAAAAATCAAGTTGGTGTATATGTTCATCAGATGATATTGATCATTCAGAGGACAAATTGAGTCAAAACTATTTGCTTCAAAACAAACCTATTTACTGTTTATTATTAGTGTTTTTAAAAAAAAAATTTTTTAAATCGATATTAGGAGCCGAAAAATCGATATTATATTGGGCGGCTGAAAATCACGATATATACAGTGATCCCTATTTTTGCGCGACCCCCCCACGAGAATCAAAATCCGCGAACTGGAGCCGGAGCCCCCCGAGCCTCAATAATGTGTTTAAAATATGTTTAAAAACCCCCCAAAAAATAGCGAGGCACTGCAGCGAAACAAGATAAAGGCTCAACTGTGGTCTTTCTGTTACCTTCACAGCCTCTGGTCTCTGAACCGTAGTAAAGAAACTGCTCTTTCATCTAACCTCATTTTTATTCTGCCGTCCCACAACACACACACTACATTACCCATAAGGCCACACCATTACCCGTAAGGCCACCTTCTTAAAGGGGCCAGGCTGGCTCACATTTCTTTGCTGCGAGAGAACGCGCACAACATCCTGTGATGTTTCCGCAATTTTTTCTAGATTTTTTTTTTATATTATATATTTCTAAAAAAAATCCGCGAATATCTAAAACTGCGGAACTTGAAGCGCGAATTGGTGAGGGATCACTGTATTGCCAAATCGATTTTCTTTTCACACCCCTAATGCACATATAAAGCCTCAGATGAACAACAACATATGACATAATATTTCAGAGGAAAAACAATGACAAAATTCAACCAGAAGTGGTCACTTAGGTTAAGTTATTTCACTGCCATGTTGTAGATCTATTTCACATGTACAATCTATTTCTTATGAATTTGTCTTTCCATTGTTGAAACGTTAGTTTTCAAGTTCGAACTATGAAAGCAAGACAAAAGAGACCAGGTGTCTCCCTCGCACACATCCACTTCTTTAAAGAATCACACTTCCTGGTTTTTGATGTGTGCTTTCAAAAGCATGTTAGCGTGGGTGTTTGTGTGCGTGCACACGCAAGCATGTGAGCTCAAAGTGCTGTACAGTGTGTGTGTGGGTGTCAGCACATGTGTGCATCGGGGGGGTGGTGATTGAAAAAGCGTAAAACCCACAGCCAAATTGCTGGTGACCACAGTAGCACCGTGTCTCCCCCATCTTCAAACCGCAGCCCAGAATAAAGCAGGAATGCTCTGGTGTAGACCAAGACCAAGCTTGAGCCGTCTGGTGGAAGCAGCTTAACCCCTTCGCTCGACCGTCCAGAGCTGCTTCAAAACCGCCCTACAGTGGCCCCAAGGTGTCCCGAACCGGTTCAGATGACTCTGTAGCTTTCCAAGAAATGACAAAATGGTTCCGGTTTTCCTCAAACTGTCTGTTCTTATTTACAGTACCATCAGGTACACAAATGACCCTTTTCATGCTCATTTTAGCAGCAAAGAGGCTTAGTTTACAGATTTGACATCAGTCTCTGTACTACGGTGTTATGAAATAGTTATAACTTTGCAGCAATTGAAATGTCTTATCAGTTAATTACAGAATTAAGCTACTATTTTAATCCTGTTCATTCTTATTCACACAGCTTCTCTTTAAATTCAGTTATTTTTGTATGTTGCTTGTTACAAGCAACATTTTTCACACCGAGCCATTTTAAGGTTGGAATCCTCTTTAATCAAATTTCATATCGCTCAGTTACTCAGTTAGCAGACACTCACGTGCTTGCATTAAATTAAAAACACTCAATAGTGACGCCACTGTAAGCAGCTAAATAATTGTATTCATTGTACTCGTGCAGTAAAACGGCACAACCGTCACAACTGTGACATTATTTGTGCAGATGTTTCTCATGACCATACAAAACACCTTGTGTGACTTAAGAGTTGTTGGTAAAGACTGATAAAAGAAAACTAATGGAATTCTTTTTTTTTTTTTTTTTTAAGATTTTTTTGGCTCTAGTGGCCTTTATTGAAAGTATAGAGACAGGAAGGGGGGCAGAGAGAACGGGGAAGACACACGGGAAAGAGTCGCCGAGCCGGGAATCGAACTCATGACCAGCCGCATGAGGACTGTAGCCTCTGTATATGGCCGCCTGCCCCAACCACTGCGCCACCTGGGCGGCCAAACCAATGGAATTCTTAAATGCAAAATTGAATACTGCAAATGTTGGAAATGCATTTGATGATTTGCTCTTATTTTTTTAATGCTTTAAATTTGCTTTATGTTTGTCTTATGTCTGTACTGCATTGTGCCGATGTTAGATACATGCATCCACGTTTATTTGATACACGCTACTGGATTATAAAGTTTCATTAAAGATTTCTTACTTAATTTCTTGCTGAATACATACACCAGATGTTTCATCTCATCAGCAGATTTAATGACATATTCTTATACACACAGCTGGAAAATTGCTTGAATCTGTCATCTTTGCACTTGAGACTTTCTGCATTTCACTTTTTAAATGACCTCCTATTACTGTATTTTCCGGACTATAAGCCGCTACTTTTGTCCCACGCTTTAAACCATGAGGCTTATACAGAGATGCGGCTTTTCTATGAATTTTTCTTCAGCCCTCAGGGGGCGCTCTAGCAGGAAGTGCAAAAACCAAAAAACAAACCAAGTAGTTAATGTTAAGTAGCCTATGTTGGCTATGCTACTCTACATTCATTTTGTGAGCATCAATACCTGTTATTATTGGACACACTGATTAATCCAGGTGTGTCTGAACATTGTAGCTACTCAGACACACCTGGATTTATCAGTTTGTCCAGTCAGTTTGTTGGTTCCCCAGCGGATTTCCGGGTTCTGAACAGACCTGCCGCAGAGGTAAGGTTTTAATTGTAGATGTGGACCGGACGCAGCGTGGAGTCAGCAGGTCCGCGATCCGGCTCCAAAACGGATCCGGCACTGAGTGCAAGTGGACCCCGATACGGGTCCGTTTCGCGGGTCCGTTCCGGATGTCTTTGCTGTGTGGGGTGGTTTCAGTACACAAGGAGGAGGAAAAATAAAGCAACTTGGTTTTAGTCTACAGGAGGAAAATGAATAAAACCATCAATGACTTTTCTGTTTTGTTTGATCAGCATTTTTACTGCCGTGTTACAGGTTCTGTTCAGAAACAATCAGTTCAGGTATGTGAATAAACACTTATGTTACAAAATCTTTCGATGTAAATATCTTATTTCTTAGCCTGGATACTGGCGGCATATACTCCGGTGCAGCTTATATGTGATAAAATATATATTTCGTTTATATTTAGGTGCGGCTTATAGTCTGGAAAATATGGTAAATATTTCAGTTCCTACAGTTACTGCAGTTACTCTTACTGCAATTGCTGCTCGTAATTAATGTCTTTGAAGTGGAGATGCGATGCGGTGTGTTACGTCTAAACTCCAGCATTGTCTAACACTGATAAGCTGCCCTGCGAAACAAACACAGAGTAAACTACAACCAAGAGAAACACAGCAACACGCTCCAACTCTGGCCGGGCAGTTGAGCAGGAATGTGTGAGAGGTTAGTGGTAAGAGATGGTTGATGTGTATTAGAGTAAGAAGTGGGCTGTTTCCTCATCTGACGTCCAGGCAACAACGAGGTTCAAACATACCCCCATATACACTGTGAAATTGTTAGTGGCCGCTGCAAAAAAACAAAAAAAAACTTGACTTAGAAAAACACCTGCCCAATTAAGAGCAAAGCATATCCCATTTCAAACAGCTGTGATTGAGCGTGTCTGTGTGTGAAGCCACAGGCTGTGGTCTCACCAAAGAGAACAAGATTGGCTTTAAAAAAGGCCAGGATAAATATTAGACAGGGCTTAAGATAATCTGAACACACACAGGCACACACAACTGCAGACTCAGTGGGGGGGGGATGGAGACACACACACATTCTCAGACACCTTAAGGTAGACTTGATGGCAGACACACATGCACCCTCTGTCTGTCCGTGCACAAGCGATACAAAGGCGCGATGTGTGCAGCGCCGAACGAAAGCGCTCTGAAACTGGACACAGCCTTCGGGGCGCAGAGAGGAAGGAGAGAATAAATGGAGGAGAGAAGGAAGTTGCAAGGAATGTGAGAAGGAGGGGATGAGGCAGGGAACCAGGACATAAAAGAACGAAAACTGATGAGGAGAGAGGATGAGGAGCGAGGAGATGGTGAGAGAAAATAAGAAAAGGAGATAGAGGGTTGGGGAGGCGTGGAATGAAACAAGAGAGAGAAGAGGAGACAGAGAGGTGGAACAGAGAGAGAGAGAGAGGGACAAGGCGTCCAATTCATGGGTCTCAGGAGCTCCCTAAATCCAGACTGATCCACGGATTCTAGTAGGGATTTTGTCACACACATAATCACACCCTCACACATCTAAGTTTTCATACACACACTTGCAAACCACATGTTCAACACAATTGTCCCATGCTGCCCTTCTTTTCTTCCTAGAAGTGCTAAAAGATTTACATGAATTTAGTTCTAAATGCATGCGAACTCAGTGTGCAGACTCACAAAGACAAGTGCAAATGATATCTGTCAGATGCAATTGATCTTTCGGTAAGCACCGCCCCCTTCCTAGTTACTTTTGCTAGGTTGGATAAACTTGCTACTCCTGCGTTAAGGACTGTGTTAATTCTCCATTTTCCGATGTTAATATTATACTATAATAACTCCATGGTGAAATATTGCTGCTGGGGACCTGCAACAGTGACTCGAGGTGTCCAGAACGTTTGGAGGGACATTTTTATTCTCTTTCTCAAGCCGAAACAAACGCTGGAGAATGCAGGCTGTGGGTTAAGTTGTGTCCGTCCACACAAGCAACTGAACGTGGGGAAAGTTACAAAACACACCTACATTTGCTCCAAGGTTTACTTTGTTTATTAGATGATTGATTTAACCACTGTTTAGTAAAAGTAATAATATGATTTAGCGGCAGGGAGGGTGATGAGTTCTCTGTTAGCATTAGCTCTGGTCCATAGGTCTATCCCACACCAGAGCTATGTTAACATGAGACAGTCGCAGCATTGTATTAATATAATTAATAAAGTGACGTTAACATCACTAGCCTCACCTTATACCTAACAAAATAAATATCCAGGGCCATATATATTTGTAGACAACAAGGCTTATAGCTGGCTAGCGAGCTCTGGTGCATAGTGGAGAAGTCATCAATATTATGGACCAGAGCTAATGCTAACAGAGAACTCATCACACTCTTTGCCACTAGTAAACTTACCTTGGAGTAAATGTAGGTGTGTTTTGTAACTTTCCCCACGTTCAGTTGATTGTGTGGATGGACACAACTGAACCGACTACCTGCAATTTTCCAGTGTTTGTTTTGGTTTGGGAAAGAGATTAAAAATGTCCCTCCAAAGGTTCTGGACACCTTGAGTCACTGTTGCAGGTCCACAGCAGCAATATTTCACCATGCTGTTATTATATATATATAATATTAACACTAATGATACACATCGGAAAAATAGCGAATTAACACAGTCCTTAACGCAGGAGCAGAAAGTTTGTCCGACCTAGCAACAGTAACTAAGGAGGGGGCGGTGCTTACCGAAAGGTCAGTCATTTCTATTGTCCGACACTTGCTGTAAAATAGCGTTACTCACGTTTTTAAACTCACCGCTATTATTTCTGAACTCAACTGTCGTGTGAAGGCGTGAAGGTGCTGATGGATCCCCTCTACCTTTCACTCAGGAGGTGTAGAGCCAGTAGCAGAGGTGGCCGCTGATGGAGAGGAGGTGCAGCTGCCGCAGGAAGTGACCAAGTTCATCAAGAAAAAACAGTCATCTAAGAAAGTCAAGAAAGGTAGGAGCCATGAACTCCAGAGCTGTGTGTTACTGTTCGCTGCACTACTGGGATCTCTTCTCCTCTGCTTGTTTGTGTCTTCCTCGGTGGCTCTAATTCACCCTGTCACATTTCCAACGAGACCATATCAGAACGCATCACCCCAGCAGCACATCCAGCCCGTCATAAAGTCCCAACCAGAGCCCTGCTCTGATATCTGCTCACTGTCGATCACGCCGTTGTCATGCGTGTCCCTTTAACCCACGGAGCCTATCGGGCTTTCTCGTGTTTTACTCATACAATACAGAGTCTTTATGGTTTAGATTTTCACCCCTAAAGGCTTAAATTAAACAGGAGATTGACATTTTGGATGTTGTGCTGTTCCGGTTTTTTTTTAATGTGACCTTTGTTGTTTGGGTGAAGTCTTATCACTGATTCCATTTGTAACTTGCATGGTCACGATCAGTAGATGCAACAGTTAGATCAGACTTTTGGTTTGTTGAATTACATCCTGGCATTTTACTCATCATTTTCACTGCACCAGAAGTTGAACTCAGACCCAGGGACCAGAGGCGGCTGGCCCATAGGGGGCGCTGGGGCTTTGCCCCACCAGCTGTGGAGGGGAAAAATATTTATTTTATTTTATTTTTATTTATTTTTTTGATCAGCATCAGATTTACTTAATAGTATGTGTGTGCCTACATGCGATTTAAATAATTTTAACAACATTTCCACCAACTGACACTCATTAAACAGTGAATTTCCACCGACCTACAGTGCATCATTCTCTCACAGCCTGACCTGCGGCTAAATAGCCAATCTGGTTATGGTTGCTAGGGAAAAACTATTGATAATCGGCCTATCAATGTCACCAAATTTAATGCTGATGGGGCGCTGACAACGTAGCAGTTGCCCCAACTGCTACGTAAAATGTGTGAAGGTTTATGTTTGCTTTTGCGAGACGGATGACGGAGAAAAAACTTCTCGTTAAGGAGCTGGGACCTGACAAGCCTGAAATTAACATTTTCCAGTAAACGAAAGAGAAAAGTAAATTGTACAAACTGAGTTTTTGTCAGAGCTGGTTCAACCGTGAGGCGTGGCTGGCAGCTGTTTCCCCTGTATCCTCTTCAGAAGAGACAGATGTGATTGGACTTGGACAAAGACTGGACTAACTGACTTAAAGCACCTCTTTGAACAGATCAAAAACATGAGGGATCCAAAGTTCACATGGAAAACTGCGTAAAGCTAGCTGTGGTCGGAAAGATTAGCATAGCAACGCAGCCAGATGATGGGCACCACATTACTGAAAGAAGGCACAACGAAGAGGTAGATAAAAACTGTAGTATTTTATCCAAGATAATCAATTGTGTTAAATTTTGTAATGTTGCACATTTTCAAACACTTTCATACCTATGGTTCTAACAGAATTATTGTTTCAGAAAAATTAAAACAAGTAAAATGTATGATGTCTAGAGACATTGTTTCAACTCGATTTATTCAATTTTACTTGATTACTTACTTTGAAGTATGTTATTTTGGTGTCTCAAATGGTGAGCACAAGCTTCACATGAAAGAAGCCATTTTGAAAACTGTAGTTCTGATATCAGGAGACAGGTGGGAACAATTGTGTTGCATATTTGCAACTAAGGGACATACAGGTAATACAATATACATCAAAATATTGGAATGGAATTTTACTTTTTTGGCCCTGCCCCTCAGAAAAGCTTGTTGCATTATTGCAACTGTGGGTGCTACTGATAGCATAAAGTCTAATATAGCTGTAAATTGTTACTTCTTCTGTGAAACTGGAAACTGAAATTAAATTATTATTGTGGACCTGTAGTCATTTTCCAACTGTTCATTTGAATGCTTATGCTAGATTAGGCAGGGTAAAATGTTGGCACACCAGCCCCACCAAACCGCCACTGCCAGGGACGTATTTAAAAATGCCTTCTAAACTTCCTGGAAAGCATGAAGCCTTTTTATATCACAGAATCTGAAGAACCCTTCAACTTTTATACACAAACACGTGCAAAGAGGCTCACATGCATATTCTGATATGCAAAACACGATGTAATTGACTACCATCACTCCTGCCAACTAATCTGTATTTTCTTTTTTTTCTTTTGTTGTACAGTGAAGGATATTACTTTGTTATAATGGTGGCATCCCTGTAGACAGTCATTTTCAAATCTGTGAAAGGAGAACAGTGCTTCCACCATCTCTTTCGTGCCGTAACCAGTTCTGCTCTTGCTGTCTTCCTGAGTTAGGCCAAACTCTTATACTCTGTTGTGTGTCTGCCGTCTCTCACCGTCACTCTCAAGTTTTCATCCATGTGGCTCAGCTTTCAGTCGCCTTTGATCTGCCAGTCTATCTGAGACCCATCAGATTTGTTATTCAGCTATATTAACTTATTTTTCTAATCAAGTGGGTTGGCACCTCAATATCAGTCTTTCTCCATCCCTCTTGACTTTTTGCTCTTATTAATTCCATCCTCTCCTTCTGTTTTTTTTTTTAATCTCTTTTAGTTACTTACTATATCATTTAATCTAGGATACAGAAAGCAGATCACTGCAGTGCAATAGAAACACGTTTACACACATGCAACAAATTCATGTTGTTTCCTGACTCTTGACTTTGTCTCGCGCACACATGCAGACACGCACCCACGCCGCTGCCAGAAAGGGGCTTCTGGTTTGCATTGAGGACAAATCCGTGTTTTATGACAGTTTGTCTTTCCTAAACCAGGGCGGATAGATTTGCTTTGATGGGGCTCTACTTTCGTTAGCGGCCGGCGCACAGTGTGTGTTGGAGTGCGTGTGCGTGTGCGCCCGTGCGGTTAATCCAGCCAGGCGTCACTGCTAATGAGAGGAGGAGGTGCAGGAGACACAGAGGAGGCGACACGGGGATCATTAGATAGACGCACATATGCGTACGTGGACACGCGGCGCAGCGGCGAGTGTGTCAGCGCCAGCGCATGCTCTTTGATCTCGGTCGCACGCCCGTTAGACATGCACAGGTCGCAGCAAGGCTTTGTGCTATCAATCAAGGAAAGACTATGTTAAAAGTTTAAAGAATGTAGGGACACCTCTGGCTTCAGATTACAAACAACTAAATACACTTGCCACTTACATCCACTCTATGAAGAGCATGTAAAACATGACATGCCTCCTCTGGAGCCAGCGTTCAGGGCGTCTCTATTGCTGCAGTAACGTGGAGGTGCGATGTAGCAGGGGGGAGAGGAGGACAACCCGCTGCTTTTATGAATATAAAATGGTGTGAAATATCAGTTTTATCTCAACAAAGGAACTTTCAGACAACCTGCTGCTACTGCTACGTCCTTTCTGGATCAGTAACCCCAGTAAGAGAGCAGATATATCACCTGCTTCTGATCCTCACGAGGTGCATCAGCAGGAGAAAAGATCTCATATGAAACTGCGTCATATTAAAAAGGGTTAACTCTGTTATACTGGAGGATACCACTTTGTAGTTTTATCAGAGATAACCAGCAGTGTAGGGCTGTAGCAATATGATACAATACACGATATTCGGCTCACGATACGATATATATCGATATTCATCTTATGATACATTTACATCGTTTTCTGAAAGATTTTTAAAAGGACAAAGTGATTTTGGTGACATCTTATGAGTGTTATAATGACTTTGTTTGAATTAATTGAACTGAAAGCATCAATTACACATTATATGGCTGACAGGCAGCTTGCAAATGCTGGACAAAATGAATAAAAGATTTGTTCAGAAAAATAGTTTCATTTACAGTGATCCCTTACCACTTCGTGGTTTAAGTTCCACGGTTTTAGTCATTCGCGGATTTTTCAGAAATATATAATATAATTTAAAAAATTTTTAAAAATTGCGGAAACATCAAAGGATGTTGTGTGTGTTTTCTCACAGTAAAGAAATGCTGTGAGCCAGTCTGGCCCCTTTAAGAAGGTAGCTTTTTGGGTAATGATGTGGCCTTATGGGTAATGGAGTGTGTGTGTCGTGGGACGGCAGAAGAAAACGTGGTTTTTACTACGTTTACTACGGTTCAGAGACTAGAGGCTGTGAAGGTAACAGAAAGACCACAGTTGAGCCTTTGTCTTGTTTCGCTGCAGTTCCTCGCAACATTTTTGGAGTTTTTAAACATATTTTAAACACATTATTTAGGCTCAGTGGGCTCCGGCTCCAGTTTGGGGATTTTGATTTATGCGGGGGTGTAGCCGGTCCCCATTAACCACGAAAAATAAGGGATCACTGTATTTAATTAGTGCAAATTGTGGTCCCCATTAACCACGAAAAATAAGGGATCACTGTATTTAATTAGTGCAAATTGTTGCTTGCAAGCTTTTAAAGGTGGGACACGGGGGTTTTGAAAGAAGCTTAGAATATCGATACCCACGGCTCTATATATATATATCGCAGAATCGATAAAATTGCTCAGCTCTACAGCAGTGGTACTGCCTCCTGCTGCTGCCAAACAGCAGCCGACTCTCTGTAAGAACTGTAAGAATTATTTTCTTTCTGAGAACTTTTCAGTGTCATTTCATGTCCCATGATTTGGGCTTTATTGTTTGTCTGTGACACTGCAAGGCTGTAAGTACTTCCCTTCGGCGGAACTTTCTCTCTCACACCCACAGACGCAGACATCAGACATGAATAAGAAAAAGCAAAAGAAAAATGATCCCCAATTAGTATTGTTTATTATGGCAACCACCAGATGAAGTGTGCGGTTTTCACTAAAAGAAAAAAGAGAAAAAGACATGAGGAAGCCGAGGGGAGAGTACAGGGGAAATTATTCTGTGACTATGGGAAGGGGGGGAGTGATGTCATCATGTCAAGACTCATCCTGCTGCAACCACTCTTCCTCCTCCTCATCCTCCTCCTCGTCATCTGATAGTGATGCTGAGGAAATGAGAAACAGTGGCCCGTTCAACTCTTCCTTAAAGACTGTAGTAAATCTGGAATTTGTTAATAATTGCTTAGTCTGAGCAAAGATGAATTAAAAATATGGATGAAAATATGTTATAACGATAAAATGTTTAGTAAAAGCTTTTTAAAAGAAACGATATTGTACTGAATAATGGAGTTAGACTTTTAACTGCAAACAAAACTAGCCTTCCCCCAAACACTGATGAATAAATAAGTCGGAGCCCTGGGCCAACCATACCATGTAGCTGTGTTTATGATAACTACCTAACTAACTATTCTGGCTTCATCACAGAAGTTTATTTATTTATTTAACCTTTATTTAACCAGATTAGTCCCATTGAGATTAAGAATCTCTTTTTCAAGGGAGACCTGGCAAAGACGGGCAGCAGCAGCAAAACACAAAGTTGCAGACAAAGATATATAAGGAAACAAAGTACAATTTACATGCAGTAAAATTTGCATGAAATAAAACTATCTATAAAACAAGATGAGACTTTCTGGGAGTAATTTAAACAAACATCAAGCTAAAAACAGTGACATCCCATAGAAACTGCTTCCAAGTGTTTTTAAATCTTAGATTTAAAAACATTTAGCGACAAAAGCTCCTTCAGTTTTAAATCGTTTTGCAACAAATTCCAGGCTGAGGGTGCGGAATACCCAAAAGCCCTTTTCCCTATTTCAGTCCGAGCATTTGGGACAGAGAGCATAAAAAAGTCCTGAGAACGGAGTGAATACTGGTGCTCGAGTTTAGGTTGTCTACTTAGGCTAAAATGGAATAATGAGAAGAAAAAGAACTGGACCGATTTAGTGACTGCAATTGAAACATCTGTTCAGGAGACGACGCACCATCTCAGAGAATTAAATTTAAGCTTTCAGGATTTAAATTAACAAGCTCGTACCATGGTTGTTATGGGACTGTATGCACACATAGTAACTGAAGTAACCCAATCATGTGTTAGACCTCATGGACTAATTTAGCGAAGAGCTGCGCTGGACCTCAGAGATGAGAAGGCTGATGAGCATCCTGAAGTTCCAGGAGTAAATAGACTCTCGGAGGATTGATTGAGGGTTTAGTATTACCGCTAATAACACGCCTAATTTCTGCACGACAGTTTGCCAAAGCAAGGTTGACTCATTTTCTCACCGAGAACGCTCATCGTGCCAACAGAGAGATGCCCACAGCACGAAAGCGTACGTCGTAAAAAATTTAATACTGTTGTTAACTTGGTCCGCAGCTGGAAGGCAAATTAAATATATAATATTTGCATTATGATTTCACAGCTAAGCAGCATGAAAAACAAAACAAAACAAAACTTCTTGGTGCAGTTCATTCAAGCTAGCACCCCCAGCGATTTTGAAACCCGATTTTATATACTTGGCAGTTTTTTTTTAATCGTTCATGCCTGGCGCGTTTTCTTTTGTAGTGCTTTACCCAGACTTTAAGGGCACTTGAGTAGACAAAATGCTTCCTGGTTTAAATCCTTGACTCAGTTGGACAGAAATACATGTTATTTACCTAGGCTTACGTTTCAATTTTTAGCTTCAGTTAGCTTGCTGCATATTATACCAGTGTATTGGTGTGATTCTCTGTGTATTGTTTAAATCTGGCCTAGCATCTATGTTGAAGTTTGTTTTTTGTTTTTTTTTGTTTTTGTCTCATAATGGCAAAATGCCAAAAAGCTTCTGGCCAGCTCACAACTCTCATAAAACTAAGGAACAAGGTTTCAGAGAATGAATTAGTTCAAAGCTCATATTTTTCACACAAAGTCACGCTCACATCCACCTTCCGCCTACCTGTCTATGACTTAAAAGTAATTAGGCGCCACGCCAAATCCCACACACACAGGCCTTCCTGTTGGAGTACGTGCACATTCGGTCCACTTAAAAGACATCAAAAGGTGTCAAAATGTAAGACGCATGGAAAGATGAGTGGAGTGCACTCTTTCTCATTCCTCCTCATGAAAAGAAGGGATAAAAGAGAGATGAAAGGAAGAAGGGAGAGTGTCTTCCGTCTGCGCTTTCCTGGCGCTGCGTCTCTTTTTGTTGTTGCGCTCCTCCTCTGCAGCCCACCTGGGATCAGTCACAGGTGCGTACGACACAGTCGCACACAATCAGCCAGACGCAGAGATGCGTGTACGCTCGTATCATTTATTTATATGCACGCAATGACGCGTCAATGTAAATGCATGAAGAAATGGCAGGTAAAACACCAATGTTTTCTTTCCCTCTCTCTTTGTCTGGAATTGTTTTGTTCTCTAAACTCACAGAAACTTGGGTGTCTTGACTTGATCTTGTCTTTGAGTGTGTGTGTGTGTGTGTGTGTGGGGGGGGGGGTATCAGTAGTCTCATTTGGTAAAACTTCCCATCTCCAGTGCAATTTTACGCTGCCAAAAACTATCTAGCACTAGAAGTCTTCACGGGTCCACTTTCATGAACCCGAACCCGAATGGACCCGTGAAAATTCGACCCAAAAAACCAACCCGACCTCAGCTATTATCATAAGTCCAGGGGTCCGAACCCGAATGGAGCCTCAATATTTGGACCCGGAACCGACCCGAGCCCGAGTCTTTAGTTTCCGAATGAACCGAACCGAGTTACCTGAATGGAACCGAGACAATACAGCCCATAGTTGCTCATGTTAATAGTTGTCTAGTGTTGAATAAAACTTTTCTTACCTAAAGTTGTCTTCTTCTACCGGTTCAGTTGCTGCATAGGCTACGTGATGGAAACAACAATAAATCTACATTGTTTTCTTTGTGGATACAGATGCTATTGGTAGCAACTGCTAACGCTAGTAGCCTACAGCGGTCAGGACGTGTCGTGAACATATTCTCTCATCCAGCGTTGTCATGTTGGCGATCCCGTTGTGCTTTACAGCTGCCGGGCAAAACCGCTAATAACACGCTACGGCAACACGATTGTTTCATGACAAACACGCCACGTTAATGAATAATCATTTAACTGCCCCGAGTCCTGACATTAGGCTGCCACCGCCAATGTCTTTACTTCTCTCGAGTAAACACCGACTGTCAGAGAGCACCCACCGGACCCGTGACTAACTGTACCGATTACGACCCGAACCTGGAGTCACGTCTTTTGAATGGACCCGAGACCTGATTCGGGTCGGGTCGGAACCTCAGGTTTTCAGGTAGTCAGGTTTTCCCAAAGACCTCTATCTAGCATCTTTGGTTTCTTTGTATTCCATCACTTGAGACAAACTAATACTGGACTTCATACATATTACCAACAGACATTACTCCCACATTCATCTGGAATCTCTTTTGTGTCGCCTTTGTGCAAGAGTCATTAATGAATTTCTGAATTTCATCTCACCCACATTGGTCATCACCACTGGCGTCTTGCCTTCATCCATTTGTAACGTCTTTTATGCATTATCATGAGCAGAAATTGGAGCCCTTAAGTGGCAAATTTAGATAAAAGTACAATGTTTAATCTAATACAATGATGTTACCATCTGAAAAAGAATAAGAAAAGTAGTTAGTTCAGCCTTTGAGATAAGCAATTGTTCTGCAAAGCCTCTAATGACTTTGCATTACCGACATTCATGCAGCCTCCACTTCTGTCTCCAGCTATCGTTATTCATTGGATGTTTGTGCCATAGTCCATTTTATTCTCAATTCTGTCCCATGTAGAGTACATACAGGGAATACTCATTCTGAGACTCTTGGTGTATAGACAAAAACTCTGAACACTAAATACAGTATACCCTTGGCCATTCGTGGTTCACTGTTCGCGGTCCCGCATACTCGCGGATCTTGCTCTCAAGGTTTTTTTTCCATAATGTATTTGAATTTGTGGTAGCCCCCAGCACTTTCATGAATTTCTTAGGCCATTTTTTAGCACAAAAAAGCTCCCTAACTAACCCTAACTAGTATTTATATATATGTATTATTATTATTATTATTATTATTATTATTATTATTAATAATAATAAATATTATCACACTATTACAATTAAAATGTTTTTAATTTATCATTACTAGATTATTACTGTATTAATGAGTAAGAATGTCTTTAGAATGTGTTTGGGAAGCATATTTTAGCGTATATAATATCATACGTAGGCCTTTTAAAACTGCATTAATAATTCACAGATTTTTGGGATTCGCGGGGGAGGAAGGAACATAACCCCCGATAATAATAATAATATACTGTAGTACAATGTTAACGGAAATTCTAATAGGGTTATGCAAAAGTAAACTACAACAAAGTCAAGTAAAAAAAGTATACATGCTAAACAGTGAAACTGCAGTTAAAACGTTACCATTTTCACATACACTTATTAGTCATCTAACACCATTCCTCTGCCTGCAGTGAGCACAAACAGTTTTTGTCCTGTAAATTTATGACATATGATAGAGAGAAGATAAATGAAGAGGCTCTTATCTACTGAGAGAAAACCATCAGTGTGGATTGAATCACAGGTTTTAATTTGTTTAACCTGTAACTTTACATTGAGGTAAATTAAATAAAGTTAAAGTGAACTGAAAAAATACTTTATTTATCCCCATAAGGAAATTACAGTATAAAGTCACTGTATAAATTAAAAATGAATAAACAGAAAAATAAATTTGGAAAAAGTAAAGTAAATTGACTAAATAAATCTCCAGAGATGCACCCTAAGACACTGGGGTGTTATTTGTAGCTGTAATGCAGTAACAGGTAATGACCAGCAGTCTGACCCTCTGACCACCTCAGTGTTGCTGCCTACATCTGTTTATATAGTCATCTCTGTAGTTCATGGACTAACAATGAACCAGTCAGAATATAAGTGCATGGAATTCCTAGTTCTAAAGTTAACAGATAACTATTATTTATACATTCTTTCTTATATAGTATTGCCAGGATGTATGTGCTCTCCTTTCTCTTTTCTCTCTTTATCCAGCTGGTCTTCATCAGGAAGGTGCCCCTTATGATCCAGGTCCTGCTCAAGGTTTCTTGCTCTTAAAGTGGAGTTTTTCCTTACTACTGTTTGGCTGAAAGGTTTTTTTCTCCCACTATGGGAGTTTTTTTTTTTAACTTGCCATTTTCTTTAAATAGGGTTCAATATTATAATTTTATTTAATGATATTTACTCGGGGGTCATGCTCTGGGTCTCCGTAAAGCACCTAGAGACAATTTGCATTGTAATAGACGCTATACAGATAAAATTGAATTGAACCGAATATTAGCAGGTAATAACATTTAAATATTATAGTGAATTAGCAGAGCTATTGTCTGGACAGGTACGATGCTGTTGCTGTCTGACTGTACTAAAATCTATTAAGAAGATCCAATTTAGTGACATGCTTGGATGTATAGAGGTCTGTGGACATAGAGCACTTGCTGTTGGATGCACTGAACTGAACTTAACTGAGCAGAGCTAAACTGAGCTAAACTGAACTGAAGAAGCTGAATTACTGCACTCTTAGCTGGAAGACAGGTAAAGTTACAAAACCATGTTTGCATTTCTGCTGTTGGAAAGTTTAATTCCGCCCTGATATGTTTTGCCGTTGTGCATCTAATAATTACACAAATATAGCATGGGAAAGGTTACAAATGAGGTAGCAGAACTGCATTTTGCCCATAGGAACTTTTATGTCTGACTCTATCAGCTAACAGGACAATCATTTTAAATAGTTGTCTCACTTGTGTTGCATAGGGTCACGTTCTCCAAGATGTTTTTTTTCTTATCAGCAGAGTAAACTGCATGGGTTATGAAATTTGCAGTGACTCTGTGTGAATCAGTATTTAGAAGCCAGAGGAGACTTGTACTAACACGGCTGAATTACACAGTCCTGCTGAGTGAGTCTCTCTGCCAGGTTACAGTAACGGTGAACGGAGCTATCAGCTTACTGTCGCCCATTGTGCCTGCTGTTCACATTCAGCATCATCACACACACACACATGGAGCTCAGCGGGCAGGTTTCCTCATCCCGATCTGTCCCCTCCAGGGGCTGCGGCCAGAGTCTCTGACCCATGAATGTCTCCTCTAGACGTGAGTGTGGTTTGTGATGGGCGCGACAGATAGAGGTCTCTGTATTCGCGGCTCACCCCCCGTGAATAAAAACACAGACAGAAAACCAGCCCTTGTTTGGCCTTCCACGCACACTCGCTCACATATACACACAGACTGTCTGAGGTTAAGTGTCCTTGCAGATGGAAAGTCAAATATGCAGCTAAAAAAACAAAAAAAAAAAAAACCAAACCTGAATGTCGGATGTGTGTATGTGTGATTGTTTAATGCTGTCTGTACAATGGGTGTGGATGCTACAGAAAACCAAGATAACAAACAACCAGCTAAGAAGTATCAGCATGTGTACAAGAGTGTACACATGCTGGTACAAGAGTGTATACATGCAGTGTTATTTCAGTGTACGCTGGTGTTTCAGGCTCTTTAACTAAAAAGTGAAAACCTTTTGGCATGTCGTAATATTGTGAGAAACGTGAATAAGACTGTTTTGTTCATTTAGTGCAAGCGACACCATAGCTGTGGTTGATTCAGATTTACAAGAAAGCCCCCTAACAGACACATGTTGTTCGTATCAGCTTGGTACGGTGCCAACTGTACCCAGAATGACTGATGAGTTTACAGACAAGTCAGTCAAATTTTTGTAATCTGCGTGCACACACGGCCCACTGATTGCAACCCTGAAACCGCGGAGCCCCAGACATAACAGTTTAACCCCCTCAGTATAAGCATACACGGGTTTGAGGGTACAGCTTACAAAAAAAAAGACTTGATGGGCTCGTTTCTCACATCGGACCGGAGCAGCAACACTGATCCCCCAGCCTGATTTAGTCAGACTAAGACTGATGGGTAATCACTCAAAAAATATTCCACAATGTTTGCAAAGTCAAGTCTGAAGGCGTACGTTTACACTGAATGTCAATATTAAAGCTGATCTACTGCCTGGACGAAATTAAGCTCACTCATGCGGCAGGACGGTATGTACCGACAAGATGTAAAAAATAAACCTTACATAAGTGTTACAATGATACAAAACATTTCTGAAGGCCAAAATGTGTCAAATGTAAAAAAGCTGAATATTGAGCCACTTATAATAAATAAGTGAAATTTGAGGTTTGAATCTGTTCACTCAGTGGGAAGGGTGTGGATATGTAGTGCAGCGTATCATCAAACACTTACATTTAACCTCTTCTCCAGATGCAAATTGAGGTTGACAGCATCCTGTCTCCTACCAGCATGCCCAGTACTGGCCCAGTATAGCCCAGTTTGGTCCAGTATGTTACCCAGTACGGCACGCTGGCAGGAACATTAACAGCAGAAAGATTGCAGAGATGATCTTTAGACACACTAACTTGGATCGTGCACACAAACAACTTCAGCAGGCGACTGTAATGTGGAGAAAAATGTTCAGCACTTTAAGATTTAGCCAGAGTTCTGCAAGAGCTTATATTTTTTGCCTTATCTGGGATTTGGTGTGCGGGCGTTGGGCGTGCGGTGTGTTCACTAAATTACAGCTGGTTTTCAGGCACGTGTCCCACCACGTCAAACATGTCAGACGCGCGTTCTTAAAATAAAGTTGTTTGCTTCCTTTATTCCGACCAGTCACGTGTCCGCTCTCTGAATCCAGCTGGATGTTAAGTTATATCCATCCTGAATGTAAAGAAAATAAAAAGTCTTCAACTGACAGTTCCTGGAATCCTCAAGTTACCCGTGTAGCTGCTGATTAGCGGTTATTCTAGGTTAAATTTGGCACCATTCTCCAACACCCAGCAGTTCATCAAATGAGGGTTAACTATATCTAAATCATCGTCACCATGTTGTCATCAAGTGTCATCCAAAGACAAACTGCTATCAGGCTGAAACATCTTTGACATTCATTTCAGTTTGTACTGGTTTCAGCTGGGATGAATATTCTCACATGAAAATGAAAACAAAAACAGTGGAGAAATGTAAATGTATTTTCTTAGTCAAATTCATGTTTATATAAAAGGGACATATAAAACAGAATCAGACAGGAAAATAGAATAAAAACCTGTTTAGTTTCAATGAGGTGCAAAATTTCCTCTTTCTTAAAAACCTGCACAAATTCAAGAAAAAAGCCAAGAACTTAAAATGTGAAGTGCTTCAGTTGAAACTCAGGCAAACAGCTGACAGAGACGATGAGAAAAGAGATGAGGAAGAAGAAAGAGGCTGCGCTGGAAACAAAGGTCGCCCCGTCATCGCCGTGACCTCCTGACAGGTTTTAATCTCGGAGCTCACAACTTGTCAGCAACATTTTTCGGTAGCAACACTTGCTCTTGTGCCGTACGAAGCTGGTGAATGCCAACAAAATCCCCCACCCCGTCGCTATCACGCCATGTCGTGAACTATTTCTTGGCTCCGGTCGTGTTGACGGAGAGCTGATGAGATGCATGGCTGTTTAATGCGTGTGTAATGTTCCACTAATGTCTCCACAGCACCGTTATCTGATTGGCTATTCTTGGCCCTCGACTAATGCTCGTGGTGATTACAGATGGAGATGAGGACAACGTTCCAAATATTTGTTGACCCGTCCGTTACCAGCGAGGACGAACACAGATGGGCTCGTGGCACCTGTAACGGAAAATACAGGACTTTTAATCCTTATAACAGCCGCTAAATCCCACTGGTGACCTTGTGTTGTGATGGCTCACTCATTGTACATTTGCCTAAGATCTGCACAGCAAGTCACAGAAGAGCGTCTTGGAGGGTTGTGGGAAAAAAAAATCACGTTTTAATGGTCCAGTTGCATTTTTGTGGTAAAATAACAGGCCAATCAGTTTCTCGTTTTTCTTGTATTCACGGGGCAACGCAGTTATATAAAGATAATACAATACACAGAATCAATCACGCAAACATCCGAGAGTACAGGTGGAGCATTGCAGGTAGGATGTGCCAAGTTGGAGGTCATAAAACCATTTTTTTATTATTATTATTATTAATTAATTAATTTATTTATTTATTTATTTGAGCCGTCAAGAGTCACATAGTCAAAAAAGGAGATGAGTGAAAGCGTCGGTGCTGGGTCACGGTGATCGAACAGGCGCATGTAGTCCTCCAGCCTGTGATTCTGGAAACATCTCATCTGTGACCTGCTTTTGTCCCGTCCTTCATGTTGCTTCAAATCTCACTGGCACCGGTTCAGAGGCAGAACTGATCGTCCGCCCGACTGTGACGAGCCTCATTCATTCGGCAAAATCAAGCGCCTCTGCTTCTGAAATTACAGCAGGTCATTTCCTGAATCTCATCCTCTTTTTTTGTGTTTTGCTCATGGAAAGTGATGTGTGGTGTCACAGCACCTTGTTTTTCTCAGTGTCGGAGCCTCTCACTGCCAGTTGTGGAAACCCACTAACCGGGGTGTCAGACTCATTTCCACTGAGGGCCACATCAGCATCATGGTTGCCCTCGAAGGGCCAGATTAGCAGCATGAATGTAAAAAAATGCAATGTAAATCAAAGTAAATTAAACTACACCTTGTTAAATAACGGTTTCTGTATGTATTATGTATTCAAGTGTGAAATATTTAACTCATTATCATATTAAACTTCGGGTTTGTGGTTGTAAACCTGCTCTCGCACAGAGGAATTTACGTTACACCTTGAATGCAGCATTGCAGCACAGTGCACTGATAAAAAAAAAAAAAAAAAGAAAAACATGGCGGCGATTGTATGGAATTTCGTTAAAGTTTCAGAGGAAGATAGTTCGCTGGTTATTTGTGACAAATGCTCCAAGCGAAGGAGGGTAAAATAGCAGAAGCTTTAATACGTCAAACCTGACCAGCCACCTGAAACATAACCATCGCTTCCATGGTGTTTTGACGTGAGCTAACGTGAGCTAACGTGACCTAACATTAGCAAGCCAGGAGCAAGTCTCCCCTCCGAAAATGACTCCGACAGCTCGAGTCCTAAACATCATATGATGCGTTATGCTTCTCATTTTAACTCTCAAAGGTCTTATCTCATTCATTTCATTCTCAATCCGTCCTGTCATCGAGGTACGTTAAACATTTAGGTTATCTGGAATCAATTATTCTAAGATTTGTTTCTCTAAATATTTTTTTTTTCATGAAGGTTTTATCATCTGTATTTTTTTTGTGGTCAACATTTGATACACTTTGGCGTCACATTTATAAATTCTCTCATCTAAACTCTGCATATCGCTCAAAAGACTTTCAAAGTTTGATGTATTAAACAAATGTTGAGACACAAGAAGTCTCTGTTTAATGATATTTATATAAACTCACTCTGTCCTTAAGCCATCTTTTCACGCGTCGCTCATTATGTCGAGTCTTCAAAGGCTGTAATTAGTAAATCACAGCACCATCAATAACGTTGAGAATCTGGAGTTTACTTGAACAATAAGAAGGGAATACGTGACCTGAAATAACAGCAGCTACTATGGGAAAAATACATCAACTGTTTATAAAAGCAGCATGACGCAACGGGGAGTTTCATAGAAGCAA
This sequence comes from Hirundichthys speculiger, assembly GCA_018398805.1. Lineage (NCBI taxonomy): Eukaryota > Metazoa > Chordata > Actinopteri > Beloniformes > Exocoetidae > Hirundichthys > Hirundichthys speculiger. The sequence goes on from JAGFBZ010001678.1 coordinate 2,980,039, forward strand.
TCTAATTTATCAAACGCGTGTTGATAAGTTTTGTAAATTATGGCTGAGAGAGAGTGGGAGGCGGAGAGGGAGGGAGAGAAAAGGAAATAGATTTAGGGAGGGGGGGGGCAGAAGAAGGGAGAGGCAGGAACTATTCTGGCTACGATAACCATCAACAAACCAGACAGTCTTCCAGAGCTGGAAACCCAGATGTGTATATGCGTCTTTCCCTCAGGTCATGTAACATGTGGTCTGGGGTTTTTTTTGCACGAGTGTCCATTCAGGCTCTCGGTCCTGAGGGAACCTTCCAGAAGGAATGAATGCTCTTCCTCTGGGAGGCCCCGTGTAGGAAGTGCAGCTTCCAGCTTCGTGAAACCAGCTTTAACACCCCTCGCTGCTTTTCACATTAGGGCCGTGCCAGCTATGTCATGGGATATAACCATTAATCTAATACATTTTACAGTCACTGCTAACTCAGTTCATGCATTTTCATGTCAGCAACGCAGGGCACGGCTCCAGAACTTTGAACCATGGCATGTGGGGGGGAAAGAAAAGCGCAAAAATTGATTTAAAAATGAGTTTATGAACAAAGTGCTTTGACACCCGTCACTAATCTGAACACATGCGTGAATCCTAAAATTCTCAGCGTTTTATTTATATGGTAGGTTTATGGTCAGCTTTTCAAGAAAGCCATTCACCTTATTAGTATCATGAAATGACGCCCTCAGGTTTTCCCAGAAAGGACTGAAGGTGCATTTGATGCGTACATGTATTTATTAGGACTATATACAGATATATTAACTGCTAACTAATTATAGACACAACTAAAAAATTATGACTGCAGAAATGTACATGTCCCTTTAAAATACCTCTGTTAGAGCAGCCAGTACAGTTACATGTAAAAAAAAAAAAATTATGTGCAATTATGTGCACTTTTTTATTTAACAGTTTCCATCCGCTTATGCTTCAAGCGATGCACGTGAGTATGAACTAAAAACCACTCAAGAGGCTAAAACTTCTTTTTTTTGTCAGTTAGAGACCCAGTTAGGGTCTCGTTGTGAAGCCATTGATGTGATCATTGCAGGACTGTAAATGAGGACGAGCACAGATTGAGACACAGTTAACAGATATTTAACGGTATTCTGACTAGAGGTGAGTATTGGCAAGGACGATATGTACATACATACGATATGTATCATGATACTTGGGTCACGATACAATATTATCACGATAGCCACGATATATTGCGATATTCCACCCAGTTAATATCAAAATTAAAAGTAAGAGATGAAAAATCAATTTGCTGTATATGTTCATCAGATGATATTGATCATTCAGAGGACAAATTGAGTCAAAACTATTTGCTTCAAAACAACCTATTTATTGTTTATTATTAGTGTTTTTGCACATTTAAGTAACCATTACAACATACTGACAGCATTGTAACCACTGTATATTTTTTCAAAAAAAATCGCTATGAGGAGCTAAAAAAATCGATATTATATTGGTCGGCTGAAAATCGCGATATATTGCCAAATCGTTTTTTTTTCACACCCCTAATTCTGACGTGAACTGGTAACGTGACCTCGCGGTCAGTGTCGGGTAGAATAATTTGGTTTTTACCACTCTAATATACCAGTTAAATCATAACGTTATTGGTCTAAACGAGTTGTTAGAGTTCAGTAGGAAGAATCATCTTTGCGGGACAGAAACAAAAAAGTGTTTCAACATCAGGGCTGCTGGTGGTTTTTGCCTATTTGCTTTAAAGTAGTTTGAGAGCATATTAAAATGGTTTAGCAGGACTGGTTTCTGGTAAAATAAGCTAAGTCAACCGCTGTGTCTGTACAGCAGATGTTCTGCACTTGAACTTCTGACTGACAGGGAACCAACGGACTCTTATCCTGCTGCTCTTGACCTCTACACTTTTTATTTTGTTTCTTTTTTGTTGTTGTTGTTGTAGTTCTTGTTACTTCCCTGATTGGCAAACCCATGATAAATGAACAAACTCAAATTTGGTATATAATTAATGTACAGAATGTACATGCTGACATTCTTTTTAGTCATAATTGTTGGGGAACAATAATATATAATAGATGAATAAACAGAGGAATGCTATATATCTAGTTATACAGTTTTATGTTCTTGGAGCAGCTTTAAGTGTACACATGGTCTTACATACACAAACTTTGAAGTTTTTAGGTGATCAGGGGCTGTTTTTCTTTGTAATAAAAGCTTCTCTTTGTTAGTACATCTCTCTGGAATCCCCTCAACCCCCATCCCTTCCCCCATTTTTTTTCTTTTTTTGAAACAAGGGACCTTTAATATGGGGAGAAGGAAGTAATGTATTGTGGAGTGTACTTTTCCACTGGCTGTCTGGGAAGTATTGGCCTCCCTCTCCCTCCCTCTAAAGCCCAGTGGATAACATATGTTGGTTATGAGCTGCTACCGCACTGCTCGTTGTAAAAGATACTCATTTACTTTATATCTTACAAATTATATTCTTTACTTTGGACAGCTTGTCAGAGAATCAGACTACACTTTTTTTTTTTTTTTTTATATTAAGAACCAAACTCTGAGTCAAAGAAGCAAAACCAATAAATAAAAGCATTTCCGTTTTTAAAGAGTGTTTCTCAGTTGTGCGCCTTTCCTTTCCTCATGAATCCACAGCTGGTAGAGGCGGGACACATAGCGGGATAATGGGGGCAGCTCACCGGCTACGTCACATGTCTGGAAGAAAAAAGAAAAAGAAAGACAAGACTGATGTAAATATGTTTCAAACAGCTCATCAACACAAACACCTTCTACCAGCTGTCAAGCACGGTGGTGGAGTCATGATGGTTTGATCTTGTTTCGCAGCTGGAGTTGACCATTGGAAGTTGGGGTGTGAAAAAAAATCGATTTGGCAATATATTGCGATTTTCGGCCGCCCAATATAATATTGATTTTTCAGCTCCTAATATCGATTTTTTCAAAAACACTAATAATAAACAATAAATAGGTTGTTTTGAAGCAAATAGTTTTGACTCAATTTGTCCTCTGAATAATCAATATCATCTGATGAACATATACAGCATCTTGATTTTTCATCTCTACTTTTAATTTTGATATTACCTGGGTAGAATATCACAATATATCGTGATATCGTGATATTGTGATAATATCATCACGTGACCCAAGTATCATGATACATATTGCATTACGAGGTCCTTGTCAATACTCACCCCTAATTGGAAGCCTCTCTTTATACAGAGATACAGATTCTCGATCAAATGTGAGACAGACTGCGAAAGGCTTTTCTGAAATTGAGATGTGCAACGGGACAGCGGTCCCAAACACGCCAGCAGATCTGCAGCAGAATCGGCCTGGAAGAGAGGAGGATCAAAGAGTTGGAGTGACCAAGTGTCCAGATGTTTAACCCACTTGACGTGCCAACAAACGACTGCAAAGATCAGATATCGTGAACTGCAGAAACGTTGTAAAGAAGAACGGGTCAAATTCCTCAGCGACGAGGTGAAAGAGGGATGCTATCCGGCAGAAACCGCAGTTACATCGACTTATCCTGGCTAAATGTGGTTCCACAAGCTCTTGTCATGGGATGGTGAGGATATGTCGCGTTGCTGAACATCTGAGGCTGTATTTTTTTATGATCTGGTGTGGACCAGATGACTTTCTTTATCATCTCCTGACACTTAAACCCTTCAAACCGACTGCGCTCTTCTTCTTCTTCACATGACCATGCGTCTAACTAGTGCAATACTGGAGCCCCTGTGTGTGTGTGGGCATGTGAGTTTAGGGGGGGTGTGCACGAGAATGGAAGGTTCATCAGAGGAGACGTGTCAATTAACCGAGCAGTACAGAAGGCAGAGCTGCAGGTCAAAGGTCAGGGGGAGGGGACTCGCTCGCTGTCACTAACTATAAAAACGTACTGAGCTCTCGTCCGCGTGTTTCATGTAGAGCAAACGTGCAGCATATTTTATTACTGTGTCTGCAATAAAACCATGGGCTGGTAATAACCAAACATCAGTATTCATTTATAAGCTAAATGTTTTACTCTGTACTTCAGAAAGGTCTTTAAAAGTGTTGGATTCATGTCCTGTTCTGAGAATAAAACAGTTTGTATCTTTCTCAGTAGGTTCACGTTTCAAAAAACAGTGATCCCTCGCCAATTCATGCTTTAAGTTCCGCGGTTTTAGTTATTGGTGGATTTTTCAGAAATATATAATATAATAAAAAAATCAAGAAAAAATTGCAGAAGCATCACAGGATGTTTTGCGCGTTCTCTCACAGCGAAGAAATGTTGTGAGCCAGCCTGGCCCCTTTAAGAAGGTGGCCTTATGGGTAATGGATGTGTGTGTCGTGGGACGGCAAAACGAAAACGGGTTTAGATGAAAAGTGTAGTGAGCATCAACAGCAGCCCAGCGTGTATAGATTTACATTCTCTGTTAACCGACAGGAGCCCAACAATACAACCTGTGTGATGTTACAAGTTCCTGCAGTGCCAGAATAAAGTGCTCGTTCCATGCAGAGAAAACCAGACTGTTTCTTTTGTTGTTGTTAGCGTGTTAGCCGCTAATTACGAGCCAAAAATAGCACAATAGCAGCGGTTTCTTTACTACGGTTCAGAGACCAGAGGCTGTGAAGGTAACAGAAAGACCACAGTTTGTCTTGTTTCGCTGCAGTGCCTTGCTACTTTTTTGCGGTTTTTAAACTTATTTTTAATGCAGGTGCATTATTTTAATGCAGGTTTTCACAGGTCAGAATCATAACTGTTACTGTGTTTAGGCTCGGAGGGTTCCAGTTCGCAGATTTTGATTTTCGCGGGTGGGGTATCTCCTCCGCCGTCGCCATTAACCGCAAAAAATAAGGGATCACTGTGTGGAAAAAAACGGTATTTGGAGACTGTGTGTGTTGAATTTTGCAAAATATTGGTTATTGCTGTTTTTAAAAAAAATGCTCCTGTTAACAGCTTTACACACTCCCAACTGTCACCAGAATGATTGATGGAAGTGGGTGACATTGTTTTATTGAAATGTGTCAAATTATAACAAATGATGGGGATTTTGTTGTCCGTACGCACTCAGATGGAACATTCATAGCACCCCCGCTGCAGTGAATATCAAATCAGGGTTGTTTTTTATACTTATTTAAGAAAATAAGCTTAACACACTGAGGAGAATTAAATCAAACGGTGTATTATTTCTCCAAGTGACAGCAGATACGCACGGTTTTCAGACCCTCTTTTCAACAAAGTAGTCTTAATCTGGATAAATTGTTGGCTTTTTCTATCACTTGTCTGATTTTCTCGCTGCTCGTTTATCTCGCTTCGTCTGACTGGATGTTGATATTAGCCGTTATTTTCAAGAGTTTAATGTAATCAATAGAAATGATGATCTAAGGCCCCCAGAACAAGATCCAAGTTCTCATAATCAGAATCAAATAACCCTTGAAAAAAAGATAAAAAAACATGTGACATTAAACACTCACTAGACAAATAAAGGAAAAGTAAAACCCTTATAATGTCAGACTGAATAATGACTGTGAGGTAATGATCGCTGCTTTCCAAAGTTCACATATAGACTTTCTTAAAAGTCTGGAAATTACCCTTCCCTCAGAGAGCTGAAGTGTGTTTTTTCTTCTTTTCTAGAGGAACGAGAGGTGATCAGTGTCAGTAGAAAGGCTCTGCTCAGTCCACTCCATCTTGGCTTCGGTACAAAACAAAGTAACGGGCTGGAGACCGCAGACAGAAGCATTATGGGTGCATAATGCCTTCTTTCCTCTCCGTCCCCCCATTCCATTTCACGCCCTCCATCTTTCCCTCCATCTCGGCCTCTTACCCTTCTCGTGGTCTCTTTGCGAGCGCGTGTGTGCGGTAATAAGAGGAGAGCGTGTTTGTGTGATCACAGAGGACATGATTAGTTTCCTTCATTAGGCGAAAGGCCGGGCTTTGCTCCATAGAAAATATTGGGGCATGGAAATGAAGCTTTGCACCCACACACTTCCACCATTCGCCTGGTACACACTCCGAGTCCTGGACAGGACATTCCTAATTTCTTCAGCAAATGCTCTCACACATGCACAGATCTGCAGATATGCACGCAGACATGCACATGCGCTCATTTTGACACTTTCCCACACATGGCAAGTCAAGTCAAAACACAGACACACTTTCTGACCTTATCCACATCGCTGAGCTTCGCCACACACACACACACTTGAGCCTCTCCCCGAACCAAAACTTGTGCAGATTGTGGCTCGGCTCTGCTTCAGCGCGGCTCTCTTTAATTTCATGGATTAATGAGACGTGATCAGTTCCAGACTGCGCTGGGCCCGCAGCCGCCACATGTGCAGCACACCAACAGTTCGGTCCAGAGCCCGACTGACCAGCTGTGCAGCACTGGACCAGCTAGCAGCTAGCTGTGACACAGACACGTTAGCTGCTCTTCCTAAAACAACAACTACAAGAAGTACAAGTATTATTATATTATAACTACTGCCTCGTCTTATATTAAAGCTAACAGACGTCTGCTGTTGTGCCACTGACAACAATATACCTGTAGCAATGTAATGATTTAGAAAATTTGATATCTTGATTACAGTGACCAAATTATCACGGTTTACGATATTATTGCGGTATCCTTTGTTCATCGCTGTACAAATATCCAAAAAACACATACATTTGAATTATTTCACAAAATCTTGTGATTTTCTTGTCAGACTAAAACATCAGAAGCCAAAATTTTATCAAAATAAAAACCTTCACAATAAAAGGGCAAACAACTGGCACAGAAAGAGGTTTTAATTTTAAATGAACAAAATAAATAACAGGAACAAAGCTAATTTGTCTGATGCAAATTTAAATAAACACTTTAACAACCATAGTAGGTCAAAATATGCAAACAATTATCAGGAACAAAAATTATAGTGCAAGCTCAAATGAAATAAACTTTGGACTTTAAGCTGAACCTTAAATACGTATAAATGTGCAAATAAAGAAACAGTTATATAGGAGCCAAATATGTTGTCATGAATTGTAGTTCACTCTGTGTGTCTGTGGGTGTCGCTGTGTTGTTACCTGAGGGTCAGGTATAAAGGTAGCTGCCTGTTATTGGTTAGGTGTTTGACTGCTGTGGTGCTAACTGCCGGCGTTATGGTTGTCGGATCAGTTAATGGTCAATAATTGATATTTTATCATCAGAAGTTCCGGTCCTTTTTCGATCAACATGCAACGGTAACGTTTACGAAATGTGAATTAGCGAAGTGCATCGACCAGGTTACTCTTAGTCAAACACCTCAGTAGCTTGAAGCATTAGCCTTAGCTCCTTTAAGTTGCTTGTACAAATTACAATAAAATGTAAACAACTGCCCTGCAGATAGAATAATTGTCCTCCACCAGTTGTCCCTCTGCATTCTTAAAAAAATAAAATAAAATAAAATAAAAAATATGCCCAGAACTTGGATTTTGTCCTTTTAGTGGGTTGATAAATGTCCTGCTTGCTATCACCACTTTCCGCCATGCTCACGCTACGATGCTGATGTTACAAGCTACATATTCACACGAGACACAGTCGCGAGTCGCTCGCAGACTTAAATGAGGCCGATATTACACATCCTGGTAATCGACCATGATAATCAAATCAAATATCAAATCAAATATACTTTATTGATCCCCCAATTCAAGTTTCAAGTACACCAGGCGCTGCAGTCTGGTGTACTTGAGGAGCTGCCAGCTTCCAGCGCTCCTTCATGTCCCGGTCCTGTGGTCCGAGCGCTAACTCCAGTTAACAGCTGTTAAAACCTGTTAACAGCCGTTAAAACCAGTATATCTCCACGATGGTGAATCAAGTGAGATATCTCCAGGTCAGAGGAGGAAACACCGATGAACCAAACTGTCTCTTCTGGGAAGACCAAGCTCCTTCAGTCCGGCGAGCGATGGAGCCGACCGTCCCAGAGCCTGGTTCATCATGCGGACCAGGTTGTTGGCGTAACCCCTGGCGGTGCCGGGCCCACCGCCAGACGGCCCCTGCCAGGTCAGCTGACCCACCCCGGCGTGAAGACTGCTGGATAGGGGCAGCATGCCGCTGCTGCCACGTCGGGGGCTTCCGTCCCGGTTCAGTCGACGCTGCAGCCCGGATCCAGTGGCGGTGGTTGCCGCGGGTAGCAGCTCAGGATTAGCTTCCCCGAACCGGCCCTCAGCGACACCGTCCATGTCCGCGGCGGCACGTCTCCACCAGCCGCAAGAGGACCGGTCCACACCCGCAGACAGCACGTCGACACCCGACCGCAAAATCACCACAACAGGCACAAACTGGAGCGTCCAGCGGAGCAGCAGCGAGTAGAGTAATGCGATGAGGCCAAACAACAACGGGAATCGTTATCCTGTAAAATTTTACAGCGCTTTACTGTAATAACAGTTCCATTCCTAGTTGTCAGTAATACTAGTTTAATTGAATTTTTTTATTGTCCTTGTTGATCGTACAGTGATGTTTAGTGCATCCTCTGCATAAAAATTGCACAGTTAATACAAGTTACACAATTTGAGCCATAATAGTTATAATGACGCATGTAGTTTGCAGAACATGACTCAGACTCTGCAGAGTTGTAATACAGGAGTCACACAACAGTTCTACTGGGAGACAAGAAGGATTGATTAAGTGTTCCTGTAGCTTGTAGGATAAAACCGTCCCTGAACCCTGAGGTAGCGTCTTCCAGATGAGAGACGTGTGCGTGTGCAGGCTCCGTGCAAGGTTTCCAGAGGAAGCGTGTGCTGTCGGCGTTCACTTCCTGATTTGCTGATCTGCGCAGCTGGGATACAACGCATAATTGTAATAAATAAAAATGATCCCCGCGGTGCAGCTGAAGACAGCAGCACCTGCTGAGGAAGGTCATCTCCTTTCAGTAGACTAAGGAACAGTCAGCTCCCTGGTATTAAAGCACCTCGGAGATGTGCAGTATATCCCCCAAGAAGCTGAAGTCTGGAGCGTGGGATTGGAAATGTGAAGGACACACGACTCTCTCAAGAAGCTACGCAAATCATTTCTTTCCACAAGTTAATTTTCTGCTGTTTTCAGTCTAAGCATAAAGTAGATTAGTATACAGTGATCCCTAATTTTTCGCGGTTAATGGGGACCAGAGCCCCCCCCGCGTAAGTCAAAGCCAGAGCCCCCAGAGCCTCAATAATGTGTTTAAAATATGTTTAAAAACCCCAAAAAAGTAGCGAGACACTGCAGCCAAACAAGACAAAGGCTCAACTGTGGTCTTTCTGTTACCTTCACAGCCTCTGGTCTCTGAACCGTAGTAAACAAAACGCTGCTATTGTGCTATTTTTGGCTCGTAATTAGCAGCTAACACGCTAACAACAACAAAAGAAACAGTCCTGTTTTCTCTGCATGGAACGAGCACTTTATTGTGTCACTGCAGGAACTTGTAACATCACACAGGTTGTATTGTTGGGCTCCTGTTGGTTAACAGAGAATGTAAATCTATACACGCTGGGCTGCTGTTGATGCTCACTACACTTTTCATCTAACCCCATTTTCATTCTGCCGTCCCACGACACACACACTCCATTACCCATAAGGCCACACCATTACCCATAAGGCTACCTTCTTAAAGGGGCCAGGCTGGCTCACAACATTTCTTCACTGTGAGAGAACGCGCACAACATCCTGTGATGTTTCCGCGATTTTTTTTTATTTTTCAAAATAATATTATATATTTCTAAAAAATCCGTGAACAACTAAAACTGCGGAACTTAAACCGCGATCCTATGCATACAGGGATCACTGTATGATTTTCAGATGATTGGTAACATTTTGCACAGCATTTCCTTCTTGAAAACATGGATCACTAGAAACCACATCCTCTTTTTTTTTTTTTTTTTTTTTAAACATGTTTTTGGACATTTTAAACATATGTGCACAGTCACACCCACCCAGTGGAGACCTCTGCTTCCTTACTTGCGTGTGCACATGCAAAAACACGACGCCCCCGCACGATTTCAAAAAACTGCACCAGCCACAGCTTCACCTTCCCATTTCTGGACGCTCGCAGCACGCGGGCGCACACACATGCGGCGGTCAGCTATGTGCTGAGCTGGTGCTGCGCTGGCCGGCGGAGGAAGAGGAGGATTTAAGGCAGACAAAGGCAGCCGAGCCCCGGTGAGAGGAAGGGACTGTCGAGGCGCATTCATAACCCGACCTCTTTAACCACGTGTGTGTGAGAACAGATCCAACATGCAAAACCCGTCAAGCTGACGTGTGCATGAGATCATTTAAACACACTTAACAAAGGACACCCCCCCACTCCCACCCTATGTGCACACTGAGCTTTGGTCTGCTAGTTGTATTTTTTGTATACACGTACATATAAATACACAGTGAGTCCCCCTTGTTTCATCTCTTGCAGTGTGTGCAGCCGCCCCCTGATGTTTACGGCGTGGTCTATCTCTGTGAAGATGTTAGGCCACATGTGTGTGTGTGTGTCAGTGTGAGTGTGTAACAAATGAACATTTTTCACTAAAGCATTGTGAAGCTTTAGTGAAAGCTTTGACGTTTCTCTGTTTTTGCGGTGCATGTGTGTATGTCCAGCTCGGTTTGTGCGTTAGTCCGTCTATCGCCATGTGTTTTGGAGAAAGTGTTTACGTTGTCAAATTGGTCTTCCCTTCCAGAAACATGCGCTCACATGCAGCTCGTTAGATGGTCTGGCTCTGCCGCTCCGCGTCTGTCTCCTTGTTTGTCATCAGCCAACATCAATTCAAATCAGCAGATATTTATGTTGAAGCTGTTCTTGATCTTCGTTTTCCCTGGTTCTCTTTATATGTCTTTCTATTTGTCTTCATTTTACCGCTTTCCTTTGGACCCTTAAATGGACATTGATTAGACTGCCTGCTGAGTCACTTCCCTGCTCCCTCTTCATTATTAACAGTCTATTCTTTACTAGTTTACACAGTAAACTGATATTTCAAGCTTTTAAATCATAATCACATTCCATTTGTGACAATAGTTTTGTTTCATAATTATAGTTAAGTCAAAAACATGGATTGGACTCTATAGTTTTGATTTCACGCAATAAGTCAATAAATGGACTTAATACTGATAATGAAACAAGAAGTGGAATAAGTGTACAAAGTAACTTTTAGTGTTTTTGAATCACTGAGTTACTTTTGGTGTTATTAAGAGTGATACAGTGATTTGCTGTGATATGTAGGCCCCGACCGTACACTTCCCGCTAGTCGCTACCCACAAATTGCGGGTTTAGGAACCTCCGCTAACCGCCAATGCAATCTTCCGCTCGCTAAGCTGCTACCCATTATGGCGACTCCCTTACTCACATTGTAGGTGTGGCAATGGGCGTGTCTTTTGCCCTTTCTGCAAACTCGGTATCTTGCGATTGCAGGTAGTGGGTCGTTTAACCACCCGCCAGGTAACTGATAGGAATTGTCTGTGTAAGAATATTTATATGTATACATCAGTGCAGAGGAGGAGGAGGAAGGAAGAGGAGGAAGCTCTACAGCAGAGTCCCAGACGAGCTGCACATGAGAGCTGCTCTGATCTGGATGAAAAGACGCTCCATAGCGGTTAGCGGGTAGCGCAACCTGCTCTTAAAGGCAATGGCTACTGACGCACTGAACAGGTGGAATATCCTAACCACTCCTATGCATAATGTAGCTGGTAGCGCAGGTGGGATAGCGGGTTTAGCAAGGTGGAAGATTGCGTTCTTTGCGGGGGAACGCCCCTCCCGCTACCTGCTATCCCTTAATAGCGGCTTTAGGAGATCGGATCGTAGTATCAATTTAGTGATGGTCGTAACCTGCCAGCGTGAGTCGGTTTACTGCGGGATTGTCGACGTGCGTAACGCTGGCGTGAATCTTGACACCCTGATGTGTTGAAGAACTCTGATAGAGATGCTGGTGGCGTCATCGGCCCTCAGGAGCAGATTGGAGGTTGGAGCTGTTTGAAAAAGGAAAAGAGAAAAAAAAAGAAGGGAGATTATCAGCTGGGATTTACTAAAGAAGCGCTGTGATTTTATATTTACGGAGGATTCTGCGCATCCAAGTTACATCCTGTGGATCAGTGCGACACGTATTACTTCCATTAAGGTGTGGTTTTTCTCCGGAAGGCTGTTGCGATGAAGACAGGCTGGGTTCTTGTGTGATTTATTTTAGCACTGTAAAACCTCATATAAAACAACATGTCAGCAGTTTTGGGCCTCTATTCGTCTCGTCCACATGTGGGTGAGTGGCCCGTCTCGCCTGATAATACTGATTCACAGATCCATGTTGGCTCACGCTGCTCTGGAAGTGGCTCAGACACATTTTTGGAATCACTGAGGTTGAGATAGCTGAGGTGTAATTATATGTTTGGGGTTTTTTTTTTTTGTTTTTTTTTTTGTGAAATCACCAAACTGAGCATTCCTGCACACTATTTTCTGTGGTCTACCACATGCACATTTATATTCCTTAGAGCACTTTGTCACTTCTTGTGCAGGCAGTTTTTGTTTTTGGTTTCCAGCGACGGAGAACACTTCAAAGCGGACGCGATCTCCTACTGCAAAAGAAAAAGAATACAAGTGCATTTTTGAAGGACACGTTATTGATGCAGATGTTGAGGTCGGCCATCACGGGAACACCTGTGCGCCCCGTCGCCGCCCACGTGGCCCGCTGCAGGCGTCAGGAGAACATCATCCCAGCGGTACCAGCATCCACCAAGTCCATCAATAAGCTGCAGCCACTGTAATGTGTGCAGGGAGCGTGCACGCCAGCACGTTAAAATCAAGAGCGTTGGCCGTGTTTGTGTTTATGAGTCTTTACAAAATAGTTATTTGACAGTTCAATGTGAAAACGCTGGAATAACGATCCGTATTTTATTTTCTCTCGCTTGCTTGTTTGCGTGCATATAATGACGCGTTTGGCTGCTCCGTGCGCAATTAAATGCACGCCGTGAGTTGTATGTTATTGTTGTTGTTGTAAATGATAACTTTCTCACCGTAGAGAACGCAGATGTAGGAATCGGAGGAAAGAGTCACAGCTGCGACGCTGCAATTTTTCCTTTTCCTTTTGTTGCAAATTTCTTTCGGCAACAAACTGTAATGAATTATGATTTAACCAGCTCAAATGCATCAGTGTGAAACAATAATTTAACTAAAACAAATGGATCTTGTTGAAGTTGCTCGTTCTTGAACATTGAAACACTTAAAGTCTGATTGAACCATTTTTCTAACTCTAAAAGTGGAAAGTCAAATCCTAAATGTCAACAGCAGCTTTTTGAAACAACCCATGTTTAACATTAAATGCAAAGACTAAACTTGTGGAAGCCAGTTCTGATTGAGTGCAGTGATTCAATTCAATTCAGTTCAATTTTATTTGTATTACAATGTGTTACAATGTCAGTTGTCTCTAGGCGCTTTACAGGGACCCAGAGCATGACCCCCGAGCAAATATCATTAACTAAAATGATCCTGTGTGGTGGCTGGTCCAGTCGGCACCCCGAACACATCTACACACAGGTGGAGGTAAACACTGGGATGGACAGAGGAGGGAACTGCAAGTCAACATGCAACTCAGGAAACTCTGACCTGCAAACATACAAAAAGAAAAGAGAAAAAAGGGGCAAAACAGCACAACAAACTACAGGAAAGAAAATGGAGCACAGTTACAGTAACGAGGTGCTACTAATTAACTATGGAATGAGCTGGAGGAGGAAGAGGAAGGGAGGAGGAAAGGAAAGGAAAGGAAAGGGAGAAGAGCAGTGGAGACACCACTCAGCAGATCATGTTGGCGTCTCCCTGCAGCGTAGGCCTATAGCAGCATAGCTATGATGAAGCTGTGATTAAGACGAGCTACTCAAGTCTGAGCTCCTACAACTATGGCTATAACTATTAGCCCCTACACACTATAGTTTAGACTAACTGTAGGCTTTACTGAACAGAAATCTTTTCAGTTTAGTGTTAAAGGTGGAGGTGGTGTCAGCCTCCTGAACCCAAACTGGTAGCTGGTTCCATAAAAAAGGTGCCTGGTAGCAGAAGGCCCATCCTCCAAACCTACTTTTAGATATTCTAGGAACGACGAGTAATCCTGCACTCTGAGAGCGGAGAGCTCTATTAGGAGAATAACATGCTATCAGGTCTTGTAAATAGCGCGGAGCTAGGCCATTAAGGGCGTTATATGTGAGAAGCAGAATTTTGAACTCAATTCTAAATTTCACAGGGAGCCAATGGAGGGAGGCTAACACGGGAGAGATGTGATCTCACTTACGGATTCCTGTCAGCACCCTCGCTGCTGCGTTCTGGATCAGTTGGAGGCTATTCTGCGAGCTTTTCGGACATCCTGCTAACAGTGCATTACAATAATCCAGTCTAGAACTGACAAACGCGTGGATTAATTTTTCAACATCACCCTGGGAGAGGATGCTCCTAATCTTGGCAATAATTTGGAGATGAAAAAAGGCAGTCTTGGAAACCTGATTAATATGCTGCTTGCATGTCCTGATTAAAATGACTCCAAGGTTTTTCACAGCTGTGCTGGAAGCCAGCGTAAATCCAGTTAATCCATTCCTCAGGTGTTTGGGACCAAAGACAATAACCTCTGTTTTATCCGAGTTTAGAAGCAAAAAGTTAGAGGACATCCAGGACTAAATGTCATTAAGACATGATGTTTCATATGTGCACGCTGCCTCTCCTGTAGGATGGAGCGTTTATTCAGGGATGGCAAAAAAAAAAAAAAAGAAAAAAGAGTAAAAGGCTGTCACTCATTCATCCCTGACTGCTCAAAGAAAAACATTTGATATATTCCGTGATATAAAATAAGAGCGTTAACCTCCAGAACTTCTGTTTTATCTGTGCATCTGTCCTTCATTCAGCCGTGCACCTTCACAAAGACGGGACACCTGCTGCACTCTTTCATGCTCTCTGTAAAACCGAGAGTCAGGATTTATCCAAAAGCCCAGTTATTTCATTTTATAACATCACCGAAGAGGACATTTGAACTCCATTTGCAGGAGCAGATGATGTTTCGACTCAAGCTAAAGTCTGATTTACATCCAGGATTATCTGTAACCCATTTCTGTGAAAGATTGCCTTGTTCTTTCACGAAAAAAGAAACGGACAATTTCAGTTTTCAACTGGTTTTCCATCCAAGCGATTCCTTAATATTGATGGAAAATGCAAGTTTCCATCCACTACTGTTTTGGGATGATTTAGGGTTGGCTATGAGACCTGCGTAGTTGGCTTTTCCAGCCAGAACTGCAGAAGACGTGAGCGGTTGTCTTTCGGTCTGAGGTTTGCTGGTTCAGTCCCCAGTTTCCCCAGTTACATGTCGGAGCGTCCACGGGGAGGATTACTGAAGCCCCATATTGCTCCCGTATGTTTCTCACTCGTAGGTCTCTCTGATTAAAGATGTCTGGTGGATTAATGTAACGTAAACTCGGTGAGCGATGGCAGAGAGGACAATAGAAATCAAAGTTTATGAGCATATGAGACGGAGGGAGAGAAGGATACGAAGGGGTTAAGTGGGGAAGCGCTGGAGCCAGAGAGATTGACCCAGACATGACCTGTCTATGAGAACATAGTTTAACCCCTCTCTCTCTCTCACACACAGACACACACACACAAACACACACACACCGAGCCGCTCATCCTGAAGCGATGAAGAGATAAAAGAGGCCATAGCTTGTTTTTATTGCTGCAGTTGTAATATAATGTATAATGATACCTCATTACAGTATTTTACAGCATCAGCACCAGCAACATAAAGACTGCTCTCCTGAGTGTTGTGCACATGTCTTGGCAAAAAAAAAGGAAAATGTAATTCGGCTCCAACGGTTTGTTTGATCCAACACCGCATGGATGTGTGTAAACTAATGGAAGGCCTAATTAGCTCCTATAGTTTGGAAGGCTAACGCTTACCTTACTTTCAGTGTCTTGGAAGAAATTTCCGAGTTATATTGCATATTTTGCAGCTTGTTTTCTTCCCTGGAGACTGTTTATTTTTAAAGTAGCCTGTTTTTCTTCTTCTAAATAGCTGTTATTCCAGTCCCGCTGTTCAGTCCGACCTCAAGCTTACTTCCTGGCATTTAACCAATCAGATAGAAACTCGTCGCTGGTTTAGAAGCACATTGACCGTGAAAAGGCTGAAATGGGGCCTATCTATCGACATCATCAGAAACCATTAGTGGATGGTGCTTAAGATTGTGGGCCAGTGGAAGAGCAGCTGCCTGACAAAAAACTAAAGATCTATGTCTGTGTCAGACTGCATAGGTTCGGTTTGATTTTTTTTTTTTTGGCAACGATTTTGTATCTGCATGTACAGTAAACAGAGGAGGTGCAGTTCAGCAACATTTCTGCCTTTGATTTCTTTCTGCCTTTTTTGTTCTCGGTAGATCTACACAGAAACAGGCGACTCGTCTGTAATCTGTGGATTCAGAAAGAAGCATAACATCGCCATTGTTGTGTGTGTGCGTGGATGTTGCTTTGGTTACGTCTTGGGATTAACAAACGACCTCATCTCTATAAATCTGAGTTGATGCTGAACCTGTGAACCGTTTCTCTTTTTTTTCTTCTGCTCTCAGACTGTTCATGCTGCGTTGTCTGGAAAAACCTCCTGAAGCCGACTTTCACTGTTGTTCATCCTGTTTTTCTGCTCAGTAGGTTTATATAATTTCACATAAAAGGGAGAATATAAAAGTGCACATCTACAACTGGTGAGACAGAAGCATTTCCTAAAAAAAAAAACTGTGATTTGGGTAGATTTTTTCTGTTGAATGTTAAAAACAGTTGCCACTTGTACTAGTTAGATATATCGTTGACCAGATGTTGGATCACATAAAGGTAAGAGCAACCGATCAAGAATACAATTGCAAATAAATTAGGGCTGGGCAAGAATTAAAATTTTTAATCGCGATTAATCGCATTATTTCCCTGATTTATCACGATAAATAGCAATGTATACACAAAATCAAAAGTAGTGTAAAATGTACTTTATTTAAATGTTCTGCTGCCATATAAACTAAAGTGTCATAACATTTGTTGTTCAAATACTTTTAACATCAGCACTTGTCAGTAACACATATTTAGTATAAATCTCATCTTAAAAAACTGTAAAATAAAATAAAGCTTATTGCCACTGCCAGGGCATTAAAGTCATCCTGCTTTTATTAAAAAAAAAAAAAAAAAAAATCTACAAACAAAATCCAACAAAATGATTGTGGCTCAGCACAATCAGAACATTAAAACAGGTAATTTCTGAGGTAACAGCAGAAACTTTTAACGGGGAGTTCAACTTGTCAGTTGTTACAAATAACCTTGTTTCTGTTGAATCCTCCATCTGGGAGAACTTTAAAATGAAAATGTCCATGTTAAAGTTCAGTAACTTTATCAATCTGTGTATCATTCATTCTTTCCATTTTCAATTGTCAATCAAAAATAAAAACAATTAAAAAGTGACATTTTATTACGTTTCTCATTTTTTAATCTAATTTTTTTATATATATATTTCAATTTCAGACTTGGATCAAAAATATGAAATTAAAACGGGCCACAGAACTGAATTTGTTTTATAATGGAGGACTGGACTTTCTGTTGTCATTACACATCTGTGCCACTAGATGGAGCTGCACTGCAGTAACCAGCTAGAGAACAGCAGGACAGTGAACACATGGAGCAGATCTGATGGAACATGGAGGAATGATGCGAAAGTTCTGTTGCAGTCTGCAATCTTTTTTTCCAGACAGAATTGTTAATATTGCTACCTGAGTTGCTACCTGAACTGTAAAGTTCACAGATTTTTACCGTTCTCCATGTCTGTTTTAGCTTTTCCTTATGTTTACTGTTTTCCGGTTCCGCAGCAGCCAGTAACAGACTTTTCAAAACAAAAGCATGTGAGCAACATGCGTTAAGGCGCGATAAAATAAATGTCAGCGTTAATACATTTTTGACAATAATAACGTGTTAACTTGCCTAGCCCTAAAATAAAGGCATCACAGCGAACTCATGTTGGCTGGTGTGGCGTTAAACTGGCTCAGTAAGGACGTCTGGTACTGAAACTATTCAGGTGGTTTGGTGCAAGAAGTGTAGAAGTTTTATTAATATTTACACGTGGGTTCAGCAGTGGAAGCTGATCTATTCATTAGAGCGACTTATTACACCAAATTATATGTTTTCTGAAATTTTCGTGCACATTTTCACAAGCTAAAAGCTCATTTGTGATCTTTCCTACAGTCAGTCCTGAACTGCTGCTGAAGACCAACAGCCCACATAAAGCTCTTGTTAGCAAACTGCATTTCCTGCCTTTCTGACGTTCTTGGCCTCCTTGAATCCATCCATCTCTGTTCCCTTGTCTGAATTCCTCCTCACTCTCCTCATCCCCCTCTCCTTCCCTCCATCGCAGAGCCAACAGCGCCGAGAACGTTTTTCTACATACAGAGTGTAAACCTGTCATCACACAGTCTCATTACTTTGTCATCCAGAGCAACAGCAGATTTTTTTAAAGGCATCATCTCTTTTTTTTTTTTTTTATCCGCTTTCACATTCGCTAACCTCTCCCACCCTTCTCCCATTTATCATTCTCTTCTGTCGTTCTTACTCTCCGCCGCTGTCCGTCCATTTGGTCCCTCTCCAAGATCTCTTTTTTTTAAAATAATTTTTTACTCTCTCATTTTATCGCATCATTCTTTCCTAAAGGCCGACGGTCCCTCCCGTGCACCCGCCGCATCATCATCTCTCTTTTCATTTTTTCCGCCCGTCGATCCGCCGTCGCTGCCCTGCACATGTTCAACTTGGCTCGGGGCTCAGAGAGCCGGCGTGAACCTGCTGAGTGCACACATCTGTGTCAGAGTCTGAGTATCGATTTCCACGATAAACACCCTCATATTAAAGGAGCGGCTCCACGATGTGTAAGAGTTTAAGTATTTATTTTATTATCTTATTAGGGGTTTTTTATTCAACGGTATTATTGATATAATTCTAACACCACCAGTCTTTTTTTAAGTCTTTCTCGTCCTCCAGCTTATTCACAGCCGTCCTTCTTTCCAGTATTTGTAAGGATTTGTTAGCGGTATTTTCGAACCCTCCTCAGCTGTCCAGCAGACCTGAATGCCGTTGTTATTAGATCTGGATACTTCCGTGTGTTATCCATGGTTACTACTTCAGAAATGCATCTTAACGAGGCCCCCGCCTCCTCAGACGGTTTTTAATTATCAACACAGCGGGCAGTCGTCCATCTCGTCTCCATCCACCTCTCCCACAAATCAGAGAGCTCATCCTTGCGTGCGATTGTTTTCTGGAAACATGGAAAGTCCTGCTGATGTTCCCACCCTGACGGCCAGGTGTCCTGCTGTCAGATGATACAAACGCACTCGCTCAACTCAACGTCTTTGAAGAGATTCAAACGGGGAATATCTCATATCATAAGATGGACGCACCCTTTTTTTTTAAAGACATACAGGTGACTGAGTCAGGAGATGAGGTCATTTGACCTTTACCGCTTCTCTTTCTTTGACTGCATATCTTCCCTCCCTTTCCCCACAAAGATGCCATAAATAACCACACACACACAAGTAAGTGTCCACAGAGAGTTGAAACAGCTGAGATGAGTGCGGGGTGAGGAAAAAAAAAAAGAAGTGGAAGAAGCAGCTGCAGAGTAGAGAGCTGATAAGAGAGGGTGCGTCTGTGATGTCAACCTATATAACAGGAGTGAGACGTGGAAAGTGTCTGAGGTCATTTCCTCATAAGTCACTTCAAGCAGCTTCACTTTTAATTGCATTTCACTGAAGCCTGAAACCCATCATTTTCTGCTGCGTTTATGTCCAGCTTTTCCTAAAACACTCACATGGAAGCACAGAATGATTTTCAGGATCTACCTAAAAACATCAGTGACCAAGTTTTGAGGTTACACCCCTTTTCCTCTGATTGATAATTCAAACTGTCCACACGACCACAACTACCCTCAGTCCACTAGAATTATCTGACACCCCGTCCAGACTTTCTATTAAAATGCATCCTGGGAAATCTGATCAGAAGTGACCAGGGCTAGTGGAAGGTCTGAACGCACCTGAAGGTGTATTTAGATTGGATCAGTCGTCTGGAGCACCTGCGACTACGTTCTCTTCATAGTCTCAGCACCAAAATGTGGAGGGTCAGATCCAGGAGCAGCATAACAAACTGATGTTATCGGTTTAGGTCACAGGTGTCAAAACTAGGGATGCACAATAACTGTTTTTTAAAACCGATACCGATAACTTTCAGCTCCTAAAGGCCGATACCGATAACCGATAACACACACATATACCTAAGATCATTACATCAATACTATGGACAAAATCAAAAATAGTTTTGACTCTTTAAACAAATGTATTTTTTCCAATGAAAAACTATTGGAAAGCCTCTCAAATATTTTCGTAAACCTATCAAACAAACCTATTTGATATCTCACATTAACTTAAATAAGGTTCATTACTGACTGATATAAAAAAATAGAAGCTTCTTGAACTGATGGAAATACATGCATCAAAATTACAAACTGAAAAAGATTTACATTTAAAGGATTTTGGCTTGTGGTTCGATTTAAATTAATACCTTTAACTTAAAGTAAAGGGTTGAGTAGTTTTTTTGTTTTTTTGTTTTTTTTAGATGAGAGAAATGAGGGAGAGGAGAGGGGAGGGGACACCTTCTGGGGACACGCACGTTAGCCTTTGCTCACATTAGCGCGATTTCAAAACTCCATGGAAGCGATTTTTATGTTTCAGGTGGCTGATCAGGTTTGACGTATTAAAGCTTGTGCTTCCCTCCTCGTAGAATTCGCTTGGACCATTCGTCACAAATAACCACCAAACTATCTTCTTCTGAAACTTAAACCAAGGGCATGCAATGTGTAACGTAAATTCCCACGTTCCCTTGTTTGCTTGCCGTTCTTTCACCCTTTTCTATTTTTTTCTATTTTTTTATGTGTAACATGAGGGAAAATACTACGAATATCAATTCAAGTCAGCAACTACCAAAATTATGACCGAGTTAATGAGTTGTTTTCTGGCATGAGGGGGTATTCTTGATTTTTTTTATTGAGTAATGGTTTTCCTGATTATGCCGACATCACTTGAACATAACATTCACTGCCGGTCATTCAAGGCTCAGAAGGAGCGAGACACTGCTGTGTTGACAAAAATATATATGTTATCGGGGCTATTCGTCGGGATGATGTCATCATTTCCTGTTATCGGCCTGATAGTTATCGTGCACCCCTAGTCAAACTGATCCATTTAAGGGCCGCGTGGCTGCAGCAACCATGCAGCAGCACAGCTGACTTGTTTTAGTCAATCAACTTGTCTTCACGAAAAGTCTTGACCGGTTTAGTTGATTGAATGAAACAAGTCAGCTGCGTTTCTGCATGGTTGGAACAAAAACCTGCAGCCACACGGCCCTTTTACGGATCAGTTTGACTCCCCTGGTTTAGGTGATAACTCATTTGATTTTGTGTACAAATGACCGCTATCATTCTCTATGTAATTCAGGTTCTTCCTTCGCTTTGTTTTTTTTATTGCGCAGATCCTGATTTGTGTTGTAAATATCCTTTTTTGAATAAAGTTTTGTGTGGAATAAAAAAAAATGTGGCAGATCTTCATCTTGTTCTTTACCAGCTTCTTTTCTTTTTTTCTGTGAGTTATGCCTTGTTATATCCATCTTAAAAACAACAAAGCCCTTGGTGTTTGCCAGAGAAAATGACACGCGTGTCAAGGTCACATCAGATCTCTCCAGGTGTGAATGCGTGTTAAACACTGGCCACCGGTGATCGCGTGTCTCAGGATGCCTGTTAATGCGAGGTCTGAACAGGGCCTTAGAATCGTTGGTGCTCTTCTATGAGCCAGAAAGCCACCGCAAAGACACATCATTATATCGCTCTAAATGTCTGTTCCAACACCAGTTGTATGTCTTTCCTTGCAAGTGCTTATTTAGAGGACCACAGTGCAGAGACAGTTTGTCCTCTCCACTGATCGCAGCACTTTCCATTTTTCTTGTTACTCAATATTACCACTCTGGTTTTTTGTTTTTTTTTTTTCTTTCTTTTAACCCATTCAGATCTGATGTAAAGTATAAG
Source organism: Hirundichthys speculiger (assembly GCA_018398805.1). Lineage (NCBI taxonomy): Eukaryota > Metazoa > Chordata > Actinopteri > Beloniformes > Exocoetidae > Hirundichthys > Hirundichthys speculiger. The sequence continues at coordinate 3,002,099 of JAGFBZ010001678.1, forward strand.
TGCCTTTACCTTTCAGCCGGGTTTCTTTTTTCAATATCGACTTTGTATATCCAGTATTTTAATGAGTCATATCTTGAAAAATTCAAAAGCCGATCAAGTTTAATGCTAAAAAGAACAAAGGGTTTTTTAAAGAAGAGAAAAGTGTTAAAGAGAAAAAGAAAAGCTGTCTATGAGAGAGAGAGAACTACACATCCATGCTGTTTAAAGCTGGAAACGTCGCTCTCTTTTCTGCTAAGCACCATCTAAACACCAAGGCTGCAGTTAGCTCTGCAGGTTGGGCGTCTGGGATAAATGGACCACATCTCCTTCTCCTCAGTGTGTGTGCTCACTTTAAAGATTTATTATCTACTTCAGTGTATTCAAATAAACAAGCTCCAGTTTGAAAAGTGCGACTGTGGATGTTGGAGGTACGTGAGGTCCAGAACGAACCGACAAAAACTTTCTTCTCAAGCTGATTTATGAGACATAGTTTCAGTTTAACATTGTTGGATGTTCTCAGCAGATCCTCCTCCTTTAGAAAATATCCAGTAGATAATATCAGTTATGTTAATCTTGTACTGACAAAAACAATATAAGTCACAGTATGCCCTGAATACTAATTTTATTTAGACAGAATTATATTCTACTTAAAATGTATGAGTGAGCTCAACACAGAGAACGTTATCTGGTCGGTGACAACAGCTTTCTACCGTTTACCCGCGGGTGCCTCAGTAAAAATTTAACCTTCAACCTCTTATTGTTCCCAACAGGAAAACGGCTGAAAGCAACCAAGTGATGCACAATGCTGAATACACCACAGCGTCTGCGTGTGAGAACGCTGAGAGGACCCGTTTAGGTTGTTAGATTTATGGCAGCACACACAAAAAAATGTTGTCTTTCCTTTAGGTGATAGGAAAAAAGTTCTAAAATCTTTATATCTGTTTCCATGACACTGTCGACGAAAAATTCAGTTTCTTGCGGTGATATTTGACTAACGCACGTGCAGAGTTTGCCCTCGCGCACACAGATGTACACACTTATAAGTACCAACATCCGCTTACACGAGCCCTTAACAAACAAACGCTAAACCTACAGCTCATAAATAATCAGCACTGTCAGGTTGTGTGTGTGTGGAGCAGGTATGTGTCTAAATCTGTTCCTGCTCTCGTTATCAGGACAGTTCTGTTATACAGACAGAAGGAAAGTTCCCGTCCCATCAAACATTACGTTGTAGATTGGAGACAAGTTACAGCTTTGAGCAAGAAGTGCAAATTTCAGGTTAGAGGAAGTTGGACACCTGATTCTGTGCGTTTGTGTGTTTCTGTTGCATCGACATGGGATGTAGTTGTATCCTGGCTGGCAACCAGTGGGTTTGTCATGTCAGGATTAGTCTGGAATGTACACACTTCCTCTCCTCATCTGTATAAATCTCCTTCTGTCTCCCTTTTCCTCTCTCTCTCCTCTATGGGAATTCATTTTCTAGTATTTTTTGTTTGTTTTTCTGGATGACCTGTGTCCAACCGATACGACACAACCATACAACTGTGGCAAAAACACAAATTAAAGGAGTGGATCTTAGTGAGACTGATGTATCTGCAGACAGTCTCCTTAAAATGGTGCGTAGTGTCAGTGCCACACTTATGCCAAAACTTTTTTCTTGGGCAAGTTAACGTGTTATTATCGCGTTAACGGATTCATTTATTAACGCTCACATTTATTTTATTGCGCGTTAACGCATGTTGCTCACATGCTTTTGTTTTGAAAAGTCTGTTACTGGCTGCTGCGGAACCGGAAAAAACAGTAAACATAAGAAAAAAGCAAAAACAGACATTGAGAACGGTAAAAATCTGTGAACTTTACAGTTCAGGTAGCAACTCAGGTAGCAATATTAACAATTCTGTCTGAAAAAAAATTCTGGACCGCAACAAAACTTTGGCGTCATTCCTCCATGTTCCATCAGATCTGCTCCATGTGTTCACTGTCCTGCTGTTCTCTAGCTGGTTACTGCAGTGCAGCTCCATCTAGTGGTACAGATGTGTAATGACAACAGAAAGTCCAGTCCTCGATTATAAAACAAATTCAGTTTTGTGGCCCGTTTTTTAATTTCATATTTTTGATCCAAGTCTAAAATTGAAATATTAAAAAACAGGCATTTTTTGTGTTAGATTAAAAAATGAAAAACATAATAAAATGTCACTTTTTATTTTTTTTTAAATTTTTAATTGACACAGATTTGATAAAGTTACTGAACTTTAACATGGACATTTTCATTTTAAAGTTCTCCCAGATGGAGGATTCAACAGAAACAAGGTTATTTGTAACAACTGACAAGTTGAACTCCCCGTTAAAAGTTTCTGCTGTTACCTCAGAAATTACCTGTTTTAATGTTCTGATTGTGCTGAGACACAATCATTTTGGTGGATTTTGTTTATAGACTTATTTTTATTTTTTATAAAAACAGGATGACATTAATGTCCTGGCAGTGGCAATAAGCTTTATTTTATTTGACATTTTTTAAGATGAGATTTACACTAAATATGTGTTACTGACAAGTGCTGATGTTAAAAGTGTTTGAACAACAAATGTTATGACACTTTAGTTCATATGGCAGCAGAACATTTAAATAAAAGTGCATTTTACGCTACTTTTGAATTCATTATTTGATTTTGCGTATACAATACGATTAATCGTGATTAATCAAGGAAATAATGTGATTAATCGCGATTAAAAATTTTAACCATTGCCTGCCCTACTTTTTTCTTTCTTTTTTTTTTTGTAATTCATATTATTTCCACCAGTTGCAACTAAACTTTTAGAGTAACATTGTTTTGGTCTTTATGGCTGGAAGCTAGAAGTCAAAAACTTCAGTGAAAGGTGAAAAAAGCTTGCATGACCCATTTTACTGTTCGCCATCACCCAGTCTCCTAAATCAGGATTATACTCCATTAGACTTGCACGCTGCAGCTGTGGACGCCACATGTTCTTTGAAAAAAAAAAAAAAAAAGAAGAAGAAGAAGCTTTTTGTCTCCTTGGAGGATATATTCCTCACATAATCAGATGTATCTTTTCTCAGACTGCCTTTCCAGTTACGTTAATCGGCACATTCACAGTCGGTATGTCTTCCACGGAGCGGGAACAACAACCTGGAGGACGCGCACGCGTTCAAGTCCCGGCGAAATTTACGCCAGGCAACCTACAGCAGATCCTCTAAAGTCTAACATCGACACAAATCCGTCATTAACATGTCTTCTCTGACTGATCTTTAAGTGCAGACGTGTAAAAATAGCCTTTCTCTTCACTTTTTGCAGTACATCTGCAGATGACTACGTTTCACTGATACCAAGAGAAACTGTAAACTCTATCACATTTAAGGTGATTAGATTAGAATGTGAGAAATAATCAGGCAGTTTTTTTTTCTTTTAATCGGGTAAATGTAGAAGCAGAAGCAGTGTGAGAAGTTCACCTTCCAGCATTCATAAGAACCCAGAGGTTAAGTAGCGGCCAGGTGCTGCTAATCACATGCTCTTCATTTGGTTTATCATCATCAAGTGACCAACGCTACAAACCATAAAACATCTGGAACCTCGGCGTGACCAGAACGCCGTGGCAGGACCTTCACGGAGTTCAGTACGAGTAAATCTGATTTAACTTTAATCACCCGTACTGTACACTCCGTTTACTTTGACTTTCTTAATGGTGTGAACAAATATTCGTAGCCTGAGACTGTTTCCACGCTGGCGTTTGGGTTTTTTTTTTTAGAGGGAGCTCTTCCTCTGACTGGGGATGTGATTATGGAGAAAATAACCTCTTCCTCTCAGCATGATGTGGTTTATTTAAAGTTACATGTCTCGCAGAGAGCTCCATAAAGACTGCAGGGATGATTTCCACTTCTCTGTAAGCACAGTTTCTCTCCCATGACCACCTCCTGTACCTGGAGACCTCTGTCTTTTACCTGCTTTCTGTTCTGCAATGTGAAAATCTGCCTTTCTGTCTCAGGACGGGTCCACTAACCGATCTGATAAACTCTGTGATAATACTGTAATTAGCTAGAAAGGGTTTTTGTGTCTGTTTTTCCTGCGCTATGTTAAGCAAATGATGTCAAAAATAACTACTATCATGAAACAAGGGAGCTGAAGACGTCCCGGCCTCAAGGCTTTCTGGCAGGTTCTGCTGTCGTCCATCACGTCTGAGAATCAACCATTTTGGGTGGATGCTGAGAGACGGATGAGCACATTACTAAACTTTACTTCGCACACAAGCGAATCTCTTGTGATTTACTCACAAAGACAAAAATGTGTTAAACACATTCTTTGTGAAGAACAGGTCTGATGCACACAATCCTGCACCGCCAAATTCATTTATCAAATGACAGCTGCACTTCGAATAAGTGGATCAAAAGAGTTTGGGGTGTAGAAGCAGCGATGGGATCCAAAGCCTGAGAAAAATACATTTAACCTGCGTAGCAGCTGGTAACGGTCTGAAAGCTGGTCACTTCAGCAGCAGTTGTCTTCTTTAGGATGAACCAGCTACACCTTAAATTAACAGGATGGCAAATAGAGAAAAGAAAAACAGTCATGTAAAATGCAAGAAACAAAATCAAAAACCTGTGCAACACAGCTGTTTCATGTTTTTAGTGTTTACAGGCTGGCTGTATAGAAACATTTAACAAGATAACATTCAAATGTTGCAATGCAGTTACTATTTCAGCTTCTTAATTTATTACTAGGGTGCACGATAACTATTGGGCTGATAAGAGTAAATTATAACGTCATTCCGACGAATAGCCCCGATAACATATATATTTTTGTCAACACAGCAGTGTCTCGCTCCCTCTGAGCCTTGAATGACCGGCAGTGAATGTTATGTTCAAGTTACGTCGACATAATCAGAAAAACGACTTCTCAATAAAAAAAATCAAGAATACCCCCTCATGCCAGAAAACAACTTGTTAACTCGGTAATAATTTTGGTAGTTGCTGACTTGAATTGATATTCGCAGTATTTTCCCACATGTTACACATAAAAAAGAAAAAAATAGAAAAGGCAGAAAGAACGACTAGCAATTGAGGGAACGTGAGAATTTACGTTACACCTTGAAATGCAGCATGAAGCACAGCATGCTGATCACAACATGCCAACAAACATGGGGGCGATGGCATGGAGCTTCGTTCAAGTTTCAGAAGAAGATAGTTTGGTGGTTATTTGTGACGAATGCTCCAAGCGAATTTCACTAGGAGGGAGGCACAAGCTTCAATTTGTCAAACCCGATCAGCCAGCTACAGTATAACAATCGCAGCCATGGAGTTTTTGAAATCGCGCTAATGTGAGCTAATGCTAAAATGCGCAGGCCAGCAGGCTAGTCTCCCCTCTCTTCCCCTCTCCTCTCCTCTCCTCTCCCTCGTCTCTCTCATCTAAAGCTTCCATGAGATAAAAAAAAAATAGTGAACCTCATTTACTTTAATTAAAGGTATTAATTTAAATGGAACCATAAGCCAAAATCCTTTTAAATGTTCTTTTTCAGTTTGTAATTTTGATGCATGTATTTCCATCTGTTCAAGGACCCTTTATTTTTTATATCAGTCAGTAATGAACCTTATTTAAGTTAATGTGAGATGTCAAATATGTTTATTTGATAGCTTTAAGAACATTTTTGAGAGGCTTGCCAATAGTTTTTCATTGGAAAAAATAAATATCTGTTCATTTAAAGAGTCAAAACTATTTTTGATTTTGTTCATAGTATTGATGTAATGATCTTAGGTATATGAGTGTGTTATTGGTATCGGCCTTTAGGAGCTGAAATATATTGGTTATTGGTTTAAAAAAACAGTTATCGTGCATCCCTATTTATTACATTTTATCTATTTGCTTTAAGTAGCGAATGTGGTGTACTAGTGTTTCCCATTTCATGATCTGTGTGTTTCCCCTTATGAAAGGAAAATATATTTATCAATATATTACTTGAAATATATTTAAATATATTGTAATATATTATGTTTCCATTATATTTTCCAATACATGATATATTAGAAATACATGGAATAATATATTGATGGTGCATATATTATACAATATATTATATATTCATGTAATATATGGCAATATATTGCAGAATATACAAATGATTGCCGCTTTCAATATATTGAAATATATTAAACCTGAAAATATAATATATGTGTTTATACATGCCAAAATATATGCAATTTTATATTTATAAATATCCATTATAATGTATTCAGATTTATATGGGAAAATGTATTAGTAATATATGTAAAGATATAGTTTCACATGTATGTTTAATATATGGTAGAATATATTTTAAATATATCTAAAAATATATGGAGACATATATGAAGTATATTTACAGCTATGTATTCAATATATTGTGGAATACATTTTATATACGTAAAATTATATGGAAACACAAACATGAAATATATGTACTGATATGTGTTCAATATATTGTGGAATATATTTTGTGTGTAAATGTATGCACAATATATGTGTACATTAGAGGTGTCCCGATCCGATATTCGGATCGGATCACCCGCCGATATGAGCAAAAAATGCGGATCGGTATCGGATCGGCAAGCCCTAAAAATGCCGATCCAGACTCCCGATCCATTTTTTTTTTCCAACGTCCGTTCCGGGTTTTCCAGCGCACCGCGCAGCGCATTATTCAGATAACCCATTCCAGGTTTCCCTAATATCCGGTCCGCATTTTCCAGCACACCTTCAGCACACGAGCATCTCCCTCCCCAGTGTTGCCAACTTAGCGACTTTGTCGCTATATCTAGCGACTTTCCAGACCCCCCTAGCGACTTAATTTGTAAAAGCGACTAGCGACAAATCTAGCGACTTTTTCTGGTGATTTAGCGACTCACTGGCACTCAAACCGCTAGGTTTGAAGCCATCACTTGGCTGCTGATGGCTGCTGTGTGCCTCGCAAGCCGCGCTGTCGGGCACAGTGCACAGCCAGAAACACCCCGCCCCCCGTGCGAGACAACTCGAGCTAAGTGATGGCTTTAAACCTAGCGGTTTGAGTGCGCGTGAGTCTCAAAATCACCAGAAAAAGTCGCTAGATTTGTCGCTAGTCGCTTTTTACAAATTAAGTCGCTAAGGGGGTCTGGAAAGTCGCTAGATATAGCGACAAAGTCGCCAAGTTGGCAACACTGCTCTCGGGCTCTCCCACAATAACACACAAGCTTCCGTCTCTCTTGGTTGCTAGTCCCGCCCCCTAACCTATTCTACCCAATAACCTGCCTGCCTCAGCTCGAGATGCATTCAATGAACTCATGTAATCCGAACAACAGAACATCTAAACAATAACAGAGCATTATAACATGAACATAATGTCCAGGGTTGCTACAATATTCTGTATTCCAAGACGAGCAAAATGGCGGAAAAGCGACAGCGTGGGCTGGCTGAGATGTGGCAGCTAGCAGCGCCAAAAACCAAAAGGAAAAAGGATGTACCAGGTAATTTATATAATGTAATCCAGATTTAATAAATAATTTTGTAATCTTGTAACTTCAAGGCCCATTCTAATGTATTGTAGAATCAGATTAATATCAAGGACGTTAATGTTATCATAAACCAAGCAAACATGGAGTTATAAAATAACCAGTTTATTTTCATTTGATTTGTTATTAAATACATGTATCACACTTTAATCTTTCAAACTTGCAATTACTTTCTTTACTCTTGTTTAACAAAAGACATGCAACGTTATGGCTAGGGTTATTTTAATTTAAAAAAAAAAGGTATCTGAACATCCCATTTTGCGTCTCAAAATGCTGGAAAATGCGTCTCAGAGAGTCTAGAATTTCAAAAGTTTCTCGTTACCAACCAATGTGTGTATTATTCAAATGCACCTAATTCAGCTGGCTAGTTATTATCAGGAGTAAAACCCTATTCAGCATGAGTCTGACAACAAATTAAGTTGGTTAAATGACTTAAAACTTTAATACATGCTCAGATAGGCCGGTATCGGCAGAGATCGGTATCGGATCGGAAGTACAAATAAATATCGGTATCGGATCGGAAGTTCAAAATACTGGATCGAGACATCTCTAATATATGCATAGATCATATATATGTATTAATATATACACATATATGATCTATGCATATATTGCAATATATGCATAGATCATATATATGTATTAATATATACACATATATGATCTATGCATATATTGCAATATATTGGAAAACATAAATACTAAATCCCATATATGGGAATATATTGTCTAATACATTACATTATATTTGGCAATATATTGCAATATATTTTTGTTTCGTAAGGGTCTGCTGCCTCTTAAATGTCAATGGACTTTTCTCAAGAGCTCATATTTGATAGCTTACAGAAACTTTCCCTGCAGTTGTTGACAGTGTTTATATTGTACGTTCGACTGTCTTGGTTTCAGTGTGACAGAGCGGTAACGTTTGTGTGGTCTGTGGGGTGTCCATGTCCGTGTCCACGCCCATGAGCGCGGTGCGGCAGAGATCACTCATCACCGAACGTCGTAGAATTTGTATAGAAAATAATCAGTGCCAGCACAAAAAACCTTTTCCTCAGACTCTCCAATGATCAACAGCTCGTTTAATCATCCGGCATGAAACTCACCAATGGTTGTTTTGATTTTTTTTTTTAAATAAACGGGGAAAAAAACTGGGTGAAAATCAGTTTTACTGGTTGCTTGATTGGGCAGGCGATGAGTTGAAATCACACTCGTGTAAACTGAACCTTGTGCACATAAACTACGGAGCAGTGTGTTGAGTGGGTTAGAAAGATCAGCTTCAAAGCCTCCGTCCTGAGAGCGTCCATCTCCACATGTGAGCGTGTTGGTCCTTGTGCCAGTGCACACGCACCAATGTGCATTTTGCATATTTGCATTTCTTCATGTCAGTCACATACTTGGACATTATCAGATTTTATTCAGTCTGAGCATTTTTTTTCATGCGTTGGGAAAAATGTAGGGATGCCTTTATTTTTTATTTTACTTTTTTGTTAAACATTCACTTTACAGCAGCTGTTTATCAGGATTTGGCCATGTGCTCATATTTATAACCGTACAATCTCTTCAACTCCATCCTCTATGTTATTGAACATAGGGCTGTAGCGATACACTAAACTCGCAATACGATACGATACACGATATTCGGCTCATGGTACGATATATATCGATATTCATCTTACAAAACATTTACATCATTTTCCGAAAGATTTTAAAGGGACAAAGTGATTTTGGTGACATCTTGTGAGTGTTCCAATGAGTTTGTTTGAATTAACTGAACTGAAAGCATCAATTACACATTATATGGCTGACAGGCAGCTTGCAAATGTTGGACAAAATGAATAAAAGATTTGTTGAGAAAAATAGTTTCATTTATTTAAACAGGGCAAATTGTTGCTTGCAAGCTTTTAAAGGTGGGACATGGAGGTTTTGAAAGAAGCTTAGGATATCGACACCTATGGCTGCCAAAAAATCGATACTCGATCCTCGATAAAATATTGATATATATCGCAGAATCGATAAAATCGCTCAGCTCTAATTGAACATCACCAAGTCAGATTCTGATGCATCTGCAGACCTTCATCCAGAGGACTTGTACAGAACCTCTGTGATGTTGAATTACTGTTTCAGCATTCATGATTAACCCGTTCAGATCTTTTGTGGCACATGTGTTTTTGCCTTTAATGCAGGGGACGACACACATGTCAAATCAACCTTTTCAAGACGAAGCCTTCTCCCGGTTGGACATGTCCCAGACACCTCCCCAGGAGGCATCCGAACCCGATGGGAGGGAAACCAGAGGGAAACATCTAAGTCATGCAGGGCTGAGGCCCTTGAGGACTGGAGTAGAAGAGTGTCCTGAGAGTGTCCTGATGCCATGTTGTGGACCCGCTTATGTTCAAACATGGTGTTCATTGTGGACAAACTGTAACTGGCACAGACATCCAACAACAGACCACCACTGGTCACTGTTATTATTCCCAAGATGTCCAGGTACTCCAAACTGCCATTTGCCATAGACACACATCACAGTTAAAGCCTGTTCCAAGCCAGGGGGCTACCAGTAAGCCCACTGTAGCTTGATGCCCCTCACCCTGGGCAACTCCAGAGTGGAACAAGGTCTCTCTTGAGAAGATTGGCCCTACTGTGCGTTGAAAGTGAACCAGACTATATCAAGATGTTACCTTTCAACCTCATGCACAAGCTCAGGCTCCTTCCCTGCTGAAGAGGCGACAATCCATGTCCCGAGAGACAGTTTTGGCCCCTGGGGGTCAGCGGAGCAAGACCCATTATTGATAACAAATAAAGGTTCCAGTTAAATTACACAGATATGTTTAAAATTTGGTTATGAATGAAAATGGACTGAAATATGATTGATAGATATAGTGAAATATGATAGAGGCAAATTCTACAGTATGTGTATAAAACGCAATCTTGAAGTTACACTGTGGGGTCCCTGCATTCAAAAAAACAAACAAAAAGAAAAAACAGAGTCTCTACAAACGCATGCAAAATATCAGAATCCAAACTGTCTGTTGCACTTTGTGACTTTAAGGGAGAGACGAGGTTAAAAGTGCTTAAACACCCCTCAACCCCAGACACCCCAACATTGTGTGATCACTTAAATAACCCTAGTGTTCTTTTGTTAAGTGAAGGACAGAGACGTCCTCATGAACAAGGGTTCCACTGATTTAAAAACAGTTTTGTGAAGAACACAATTATGAACTAAAACCTTCTGCAGCTATATGACAGTATTTTGGGGTTATTTTGTGCATACTTATGTGAACTTGTCACTCAGTTTATTTAAAAGCGTTTTTTTTTTTTAATGAAAAGTAAAACAAGTAACAAAAGCCTAAATATATCTGTATAAACACCTCAATACATTAACATTTTCTTACCTCGTATTGTCAGATGCACATTCACATTGTGTATTTCAGAAATAGAAACACGCAGGTGGTGGCAGGCTGCTAAATTGATAAAGAGAGAACAAACAGAGAGTTGTTTGCTTTAGAAAAGTTTCACAACCTTCATTCACAGCCTCCAGCACACACAAACACACACAGACACACACACACAGCAGTTTTATCACTGTTCAGACACTGCTTGTTTTCTTTGAGTTCTCACACGGACAAACATTCACTCAAATGCCCCCATAAGTCTTATTCAGCACACACACACACACACACACAAACGTGCACAAAGAGGGCATTATTCTTTCACACATCCACCCTCAGCCACAACTGAGAATCCAATCACACGTGTGGACATGACTATGAACCTTTTTTCTGTCCACACACACACACACACACACACACACACTCTCCACCTCGGTTTGTGCGGTCAATTTGGTTGAGATCAGCACTGCCTTCAACACTACTTTACTTCTCAATCTGAGAAATAAAGATGACTTTGGTGGCATCAAAAATCTGATTATATACCCTTTTTTAAAGTAAAAAAAATCAGCACAAAAAGCCTCAACAACAACTAAAGCTTATGCAGTCAACTCAGAATGATCACCAGCTGTGGGTTCAGTTGAAATCATAAACCCTTAACCTTAGATACTGGATTTAATTAAAATGTCAAGTACTTTATTGCACAACGCTGTGGAATTTTTTTCCATTTGGTGTAATTTCAATACAGAAAGATCTTGTGACTTTTCAGCAACGGACACATAAGCCAGCAAGATTTATTTGCGCTGTGGATCCAGGTTTGAGCTTGTTCTGGCATTGTTCGCTGCTGGTAAGTCTTGTCTTAATCTGGTTCAGGTTGTGTATTGAGAGTAAATATAAATATTTGGTTAATATGAGTGAGAAATGAGGTCTGTTGGTTGAATTCTGCTCGCGTGAACATGGGGTAGTTGGTTGGGTTTTGAAAAAAACAGATGAGCAGTGTCCCATCGGGTTGCCATTTTAACTGCACATCCTGGATATTTTTGGTTTTGTTGACTTGTTGAAGTCTGTGCTTTTCCACATCTCCACAACACAGCTAAATCTCAGTCCATGGTTAGTTTTACTTCATGTGATCTCAGAGTAAACCTCACCTGTTGTTTTGCCTGCGGCAGCGTCCCTGATACAACGGAAACCGCAACCTGTGCGGAGCCACGGCCACATCCAGTTTTCTATTTGTAACTGCTAGGAACCATATGTGAGGTGAATGGACAGGCGAGAAGGATCCGGTCGATGGGTTGAAGCTGGACTGTCCTTGGTCACTGACGGAGAACTGCCACTATCCCATCCGTCCACGTTGTAGGTTTTGTGACCAGATGAACAATGTCTAACACGTACATTAGAGCTGAGCGATTTTATCGATTCTACGATATATATTGATATTTTATCGAGTATCAATTTTTCACCTGCGAGTATCGATATTCTAAGCTTCTTTCAAAACCCCCGTGTCCCACCTTTAAAAGCTTGCAAGCAACAATTTGCACTGTTTAAATAAATAAAACTATTTTTCTCAACACATCTTTTATTCATTTTGTCCAGCATTTGCAAGCTGCCTGTCAGCCATATAATGTGTAATTGATGCTTTCAGTTCAATTAATTCAAACAAAGTCATTGGAACTCTCACAAGATTCACCAAAATCACTTTGTCCCTTTAAAATCTTTCGGAAAATTATGTAAATGTATTGTAAGATGAGTATTGATATACATCGTACCGTGAGCCGAATATCGTGCACCGTATCGTATCGTGAGATTAGCGTATCGCTAGAGCCCTAATGTACATATTCATTCATCGAGGTCTCAATGTTGATGTGTTGAGCATCAACATCATCATCATCATGCAGTGAGACATAAGCTGCATGTCTGTAACTAGAAAAGGAAAATGTTCCACATGTTGAATGTTCTGCACCAATATAGGTGTTCTAACTATTATAAGTTCTTTCATGTGTGTAAAAGTTATCAGGTATTCATTTTAAAATTAGTTATAACATAAAATTACACTCTGACCTTAAACTTAGGAAGTGCTCTGGGAAACTTTTCTTCAAGTAATGTTGTGAATCTTTGAGATCTAAAATGGTGAAAGTGTTTCCTTCCTCACTGACCATAACTGGAGTTTCTTTAATAATGGATATTCTTGGCCCTTTCTAGTGGGGAACTGTTTGATAACAGGACTTTTATGTATGAGCACGATGGATCTGTGATAAGGCTAAAATTAGAGATAAAGTTAAATTGCTTATAAAAGTCAGTGTCCATTTAAAATTCAGAGCAATTTGTTAATGACAAGATTCGTGATTACTTATATTCATCACAGAGCGCCAGATCAGTTCAAGTTGTCAGCATGGATTGTTCCCAAACTTCCGCACACTTCCTGTTTCCTGTTTAGCTCCCCGTCTTATCTCAAACTATACGTTTTGGATCCCCTGGAGAGCTGTGTGTATTTTGGTTGTTCTTTGGGTGATTAGATTCGCTAAGGTAGAATAAATTAGGCAAGTCCAAACAGCACAAACAATACGCTCAATTTGGCTCCATGTGATCTTTTGTTACACTTTAAAGAATTATGACTGTTTTCTCCTTCCCACAATGTATTTTAGGGTTATTGTGCGTGCATGTGAAGAAATTATAGGATGCACTGTTCTCTTGATGATGATTGTGATGCATGTCCTCAGCCCCAGAGGGAACCGGCAGAGTGCCAGACACTTCCCTCTACAATTAGGCTAAACTGACCACAACATACGCAGACACACTCAGAGCCTACACACCCAGGATACGGAAATCTACACTCGGAGATGGGATACGTTGCCACTCGCAAGCATGGACTCACGTATGAGGCCTAAATGTTATCAGAAGAAAAGTAAAATATTGTCAGGCTTGTCCTTTAAATTTCCGCTTTGTAGGTAGTGTTTCAGGAGAAGCATGGAGCATGTTTGCAAACTAAAAATACAGTTGGGTTTACAGATGGTTAGGGCGAGCCGCAAATGACACCTAGGTTAATTTAATGGGTTGCAGAAATGGAAAAAAAGCTTAAAAAATTAGCCCAAAAAACCTAAATAGAACCATGGAACCTGGTACATACAGTGGTACCTCTGCTTACGAAATTAAGTGGTTCTGGAAGTAGTTTTGTTAACCTGAAACTTTCGTAAGTAGAGACGCGTTTTCCATGTAAATGCCCTAATCCATTCCAAGCCCCCCCAAAATTTGAACATAATTTTCTTAATAAATTATAGATATTACATAAAATGACATAAAAAACCTGTAAGAAAAAAATGTTAGAACTAGAAAAGCACTCAGAGAGCACAGACTTCCACCAAGCGCAACAATTATCGAAAATTTGAAAGTGATCCAAAATCCAGGATTTCTTCCGGATCATACCCAAAATGAAATCATTTCTTCCTTTTCACTTTTTTGACAACTCCTGAAAATTTCATCAAAATCCATAACTTTTTGAGTTATCTTGTACACAGACAGACAGACAGATAAACGGCGGCAAAAACACAACCTCCTTGGTGGAGGTAAAAATTGTTTTTTTACCTGGTTGCTGGGTTACGCTCATACAGACAAGGGGCCCTCTTAGCCAATGGGATGCCAGGAAGATGCTAAGCGATAGCCAATGGCAGAGCAGCTCGGACGCACCTCTTTCAAACCGAGATACAGAGCTGACAGCTATGTTTACGTTCGGTAAACTCTGGGAGCTGCGAGTAGCAGCGCTACTGGATTTTTGCCTTTCGTATCCTGAAATTTCTTTTGTAACAAAAGGCAATATTTTCCCGTTGATGCGTTTCGTAAACTGAAAATTTCGTATGGTAGAGACGTTGATAAGTAGAGGTCCACTGTATCTCTATACATTTTCTTTGAATATTTATAAATAGAAGAAACCGCTCTTTCATCTAACCTCGTTTTCATTCTGCCGTCCCACAACGCACACACTATATTACCCATAAGGCCACACCATTACCCATAAGACCACTTCTTAAAGGGGCCAGGCTGGCCCACAACATTTATTTGCTGAAAGTGAACGCGCACAACATCCTGTGATGTTCCCGCAATTTTTTTAAAATTTTTTTTAAACTATATATTTCTGAAAAAAAATCCACGAATAACTAAAACCGCGGAACTTAAAGCGCGAATTGGTGAGGGTTCACTCTATTTAATTCAGTTCTCTAACTTAATATCTGATTTAAATCCAGATGTCAGGTGACATGTCCAAGAAAAACAAAACAAACAAACAGAAAAAGGGAAAGGAACATGGGATGCAATAGCCCTAGTTTATTATTTTTTCCATTTTTTAAATTTGCAGCACCATCAGGGAGGGGTCTGATCTCCCCCAAACTAACTTCATGTCACAACATCAAAGAGGCCAGTAGCTGCATTCACAGCGTGGTTTTTAAAAGCATTTTCACTTAACTTTTAGTTTGTGGAATCACAGCTCTTTCCTGTGTTATAATTATGCACTTATAATGTTCTTTCTAACATGCTGAGTGTCTGATTGGGAGCATGAGTCTCCACCACATGATGAGAATGAGACTACATCAAAACTACATCACGAGTGAGTTTAAAAAAAAAAATAATAATTTCCTCAATTAAAGCCTGTCACTGCAGATTCCTCTCCTGCAGATGGAAGAAATGTGAGGGCGCAACACACGAAGCATGCAGTTTGAGAATCAAAGCGTGCTTGTGTGCATGCGGTATGTGGGTGTGGCCGGCTGGTTTTTGAATGTGTAAGTAAACTAAAAGTGAGCAGCTATCCGTCCACCATGACCCTGCCCGTGTGTGTGTGTGTGTGTGTGTGTGTGTGTGTGCGTGCGGCAGTATATTTTGCCAGATCACTTAAACCTAAAGCACACTTTCATTTCACCCTCAGTCACACCTGTGTTAACATGAATTATGATGAATGTGCCAAAAATGCACCCCCCCCCCCCCCACACACCACACACACACACATTTACAGTATTTTTCATTCATCTTATAACTTGACGTTGGTTTCCTTTTTTTTTTCTCTCTTTGGCGGAGACCTGAAATATGTTAGCAGTTGTGAACTTCCCTTTATCACAGAAGTAACTCATGTTATTTCTGCGTCATTAACGTGCTTTGCATCTTAAATTAAAAGTTCCGAAGCTTCAGCAAAATGTAAGCCGCTGCATTTTGAGTTGTTAGCTTTATTTGAGCTTTAATCGTCTCCTTTTCTTTGCGTGTTTATTTAAGTTTTGTCCATTATTCTTTGTTTTAGGGAGTAAAATTCCAGCAGAATCTCCAAAAGAAACGGCAGTAGTCACGTTAGTTTTCAGGGCTGGATATAAGATTCTCGCTGTTTGTTTGAAAGTGCATCCCGGAGGCTTAGATTGTGTTGCAGCTCTGTTTCGTTATGCATCGGCACAAGGGAGCATCTGGGAAATCTGAAGTGTTTTTCTTTTTTCCATGTCAACAGTCTAAATGTCCAATCAAGCCTGATGTCTCTCGGTGAAGCTTCTTTAAGAAAGAAACCTCCCTTCCATCTCTCCTCCCCCTCGCGATGACGCCGCTGACGCAAAGTTCCCGAGGAATATCATTACCTTTGGAGAACGGCTTTGAAGTTTTTATGCGTGTGTTTACAGCCCGACTTAGGCTCACAGCAGCGGCCGTGTTGTCGACTTTTTGGAGCTGTGATTACAGGACTGTAGCAACAATTTACATAAAACTGAGAGTTTACTGGTGTGGGCAAGAAAGCAAGATAGCAGGAGGGAGAGCAACGGCGAGGAGGGGAGAAAAGAGGGAGGAGAAGGAGGAAACTGAAAATGAAGCGTGAAAGTAAAGAGGGAGAAAAGTTACTGTGTGATTATACGGTAGAAGATGCTTGCTGCGTGCACGAATGTGTGTGTGTGTTTGTGTGTGTGTGAAACCACATGAGAATACAGTCGCAGTGTTGTAGCTGCAGTTTGATCAGCTGCATAACTGCTTTAACATTCACGTGAGTTCCTGTCTTATCAGTCGGAGGTAAAAGGTGAATTATTGCTGTTTTGGGATTAAACTGTTGGAATGTGAAACACCCGAATCTGTTAACGGCAGCTGAAGTATGTTCGCCCAGCGATTCGCTTGTCTTTCCTAATCCACCTGACAGTCCATCCACGGCTCGTTACAGTCATGGATTTATCTGCCGCAGAGTTTCACGTTGAAGGCTGAGTCACTGCCAATCTTGTCTGCAGGCTGTCTGGGTCATCGTTACAGCAGTCCTTGATATCTTTCAGTGGTTTCCTTGCCTCGTCCCACTCTGTTACTGCTCCTGGTGGGACTCCAGACCCAGAACTCCAGAACCAGGACCCAGAATCTGCATCAGATGGAGAACTTGTCTGTGTTATGCAGGAACAACTCTGAGTCTTCTGGGCAGAACAAGGACGATCTTCATGAGTAGCTACATTTATGTTCTGTAGCCGGATATGTTGCTTAGTCACTATAGGCCTGATCTTCTGCCAGATCTCCTAAAGCCGCTATTAAGGGATAGCGGATAGCGGGAGGGGCGTTCCCCTGCAAAGAATGCAATCTTCCACCTTGCTAAACCCGCTATCCCACCTGAATTTTTGCATTAATGTTACTGAAAGCATACTTAATACTACGAAATGTACATAAACATAACATAAACATCTTAAGGCTGACATCAAAGCGACGCCATGACAACACCATCTACGCCGTAGGTGTGAACTGTAGCTTGACGTGCACCTTCCTCCAAATGTAACTGCACATCATGTTGACGCAGACCGCATGAAATGTGATGGGTCCACTTGGTGGATTTGTTCTTATTCGTCTTCATATTTCCTGCCACTACTTCTCCTTTGCCATCTTCAAGTGAAGTAGGACGATAGTTTGCTGCAACGTCTGATGCTCAACATTTGTTAGTGGCAACTCGTGTAAAATATACTAAATTTTCTCCGTTGCAACGTCTAAGCTACATATGGGAAGTAAACAAAAAAAGAGCTGTGGGAGTCAAGAGGTTGATGGTGTAAATGACTGATCTACTTCAACGATAACGCACGAGTATAGATGCCGAAGGCGACTTACGTGATTAGCTGCTATGCAGCCATCTGAAACTGAACCAAACTTTCTCATAATCACACTGACGCACCCGAACAACGTGAGTAGAAACAAGCTCCTGCTTGTACACTTTCAGAAGAACTTTGCGCTCTGCAAACGCTGCACAGGTTCCACCTGGACCTCGACCCGCTGGTCGCAGAAGAAGGCGTACAGACGAGAAAAAAATGGAGCGTACAGAATGCACGAAATGCACAAGGAAAAACAGAAAAGTGCAAAAAAATACATTATCTGCAAATAAAGAAAGAAAGAAATAGGGGGAAAAAAGCATCAGATTCTCGTCTGGTGCTCTAGCCGTGTTGTGTGAGTGCAGCAGGTTGTTGGCAGTGCAAGATTAATGAGCTTTTTTTAAAATTTATTTTTGTCCTTCTGGTTTGTGTGTGTGTCTGGTAACATGTAATTAAAATAATGGAGTGATTCCAAAATTATATCAAGCATCACTTGAAAATTTGTTAACTTGCTGTTTGTGAAGAAACCTCACACATTTGTCATCACATCGTTTCCGCTGGTTAATTAGGTGGAATGAGTGTTTGCTGTAAATCTCTTGTGTGTGTGTGTGGGTGTGTGTGTGTGTGTGTGTGTGCGTGTGCGTGTTGTGGGGTTTATTAATAACTGGCAAATCTTTTGGACGTAAATCTGGAAGCCTTAATGTCGCACACAAGTAGACAGTTTGAAGGATAAATGGACACCCTGCACTAATTTCATGTCAGTACGCAGCCTGTAATTTATGTTTTATTCTTTGACTTACGAAGTAAGTCTGAAATGCAAAATAGATTATAAAAATATGGACTGCCTATATTTCTTTGTTTATCATATTTTGAGGCAGTTCACATACAGTCATCAAACGCTGGCATAAAAATTTCACTGTAATTTTCTGAACCCACAAATTTGAAGTAATGTGAATCCTTCTGCAATTTAAAGACCTCTTTACAGTCTCTTAGCTTTAGCTCTTTGTTATCTTGATTATCCCAGTCTGATAAACTGTCAGCCAGCAGCAGCACATTCTGACCACATGAAATAAATAAAAAAAAAACACACACACTAAAAAGACTCATTAAAAAAAAAAAAAAACAATGGAAGCATAAACAAATGACTTGTTAAAGTCAGTTTGTTCTACATTTTGGCAGAAGAGATCTGTGACCAGATGGAAGCAACATCAAGTCATTAAAAAGAGGGTGGCGTGGACCGGCAACGACGACATCCATCAGTTGGTTCTTATTCTGATCCAAACCAGCAAATTCAATAAAACAAGAGTAAAAACTTCAACTGAAGCTTATGGTTAAAAACATGACAAATTCATCAACGATCGACTTTCTTACACACCAAAATACAACTGACTGGGAGCAGATTACAGCAGGAAGATTCTTCCTGAAATCCACAACCGTCCTCTTTGTCTTGGACACGTTTCTGTCCAAGGATGGAGACCTGCACCGGTCTGGAGGTAGATGATACAGAGACGTGACGGAGCTCCGCCCAGCTCGGCGAGGACGCGGCTGCAGAACCGTCAGCAACGTTAATAATGTGATGTCCATCGTGTCGGCGCTGGCGCTCATTAGTGCACAGAAAAAACATAAAAGTGGAGAGGGAACGCAGCCCTGGGGTTAACCAGTGGAGGAGATGAGAGCATCAGATAAAATGCCATTAAGTCGCCCACGCTGCAGCCTCTCAGTTAAAAAGTCCATTAAACAGCATATCAGACCAGAGTCCATGTTAAAAGAGGACTAGCGGTTAAAATGTGAGTCTGGATGCAATTAAGAGCAGATGTAAAATCTGTAAAATCAAGCTGCACAAAGACTTCAGACTCTGCAGTAGAAGGTTTGGACGCCTTCTTCTCGAGCCGTCAAAACAACATCACCAAACCCAATAACCGCCAGATAGACCGTGATGTAAAACAGTACCTCACCTGCCAGCATTTCATATCTTCGTGTCACTTTTTTTATTTGTTTTGGTTTTATGGCAGAACAGGAAGTCTGGTGAAAGTGTTTATTCAGATAACGTACCGTCTGACCGTTGCTGTTATTCACCAACAGTCTACTTTTCCAAACTGAACCCTGATTAACTTTTTTCTTAATTGGCATGTCGATCCGGGATGCATAAATGTTTCCAGTTTCACTTCACAAATGAGTTATCAACAACAACAAATCCCGTGCTTCAGTATCAGAGGAAGGTTTAAATCTGAAGCGGAGACGTCGTTTTCTGGGTTTCTGTTGAAGGTATTGATGGTTGACGGGGAGAAAAAGAGAAAGAATGAACTCCCCCATCCAAGTATAATATCTCTTCTGTTTTTACCCGGCAGGGGTCAGAAATATTGCTTCATGGTTTCCTCCCCTACCCTGCACTTATTCATTCCTGTCGGAGCTGTGGTGGAGTGAAATGTATCTTTGGCCGAGGTCGTGGTGCGGAGGAGAAGAAAGAATGGTGGTTCACCACAGTACAGTTAGCAAATACTGAGCCAGAGCTGCTGCAGGTCATACTGGAGAAAATGAACAGGTGTCCAGTTAGGGAGGGGGAGGAGAGGAGGGGAGGGGGGGTAGAAGTGGAAAGAGGAAAAGTTGAGACTAATGAGGGAAGTAAAAGTGGTAATACCCTTGGAGGAAAAGAGAATACTAGACAAAGGATGAAAGTGGGGAAAAAAACAAGTGAAGCAAAGTGACGGTGAAGGATGAGGTGGGAGAGGAGATCAGAGAGGAGGTAGGGAGGAAGGGAGGAAGGAAGGATAAAGAGCAGACATGTTCCTGCGTTTCAGAAAAATGGTTGTGGTTGGGCAAGACTTCAGATCTGATAACTATATTTATTTTCTGTTCATTTGTTGTGAAGTAAATAACCAAGCCTTTTTCAGAAAGAAACAACATTTATAGACCACAATAACTTGTCCCTTATTCTGCTGAAGACAACAAGACAATATTGTTTGTAGGGGTGTGAAAAAAATCGATTTGGCGATATATCAGAATTTTGGCCGCCTGATATATCGATTTTTCAGCTCCAGCTTCACTTAAATGTGCAAAAACACTAATAATAAACAGTAAATAGGTTGTTTTGAAGCAAATAGTTTTGACTCAATTTGTCCTCTGAATGATCAATATCATCTGATGAACTTGATTTTTCATCTCTACTTTTAATTTTGATATTAACTGGGTAGAATATTGCAAGATATCACAATATCGTGAGAATATCATATCATGACCCAAGTATCACGATACATATCGTATTGCGAGGTCCTTGCCAATACTCACCCCTAATTGTTTGTTATACTGATACAAGGAAACTTTTGTTCCAACTCTGAGAGACCTGGAGCTTTAATAAACTGTTTGGCTGCATTACGTCATGCTATCGCAGAAATAGTTATATTAACACTCATTTTGCCTTCTGTTAATGCAAACGGCCTCGAAGCTCAGTTTGAGAGTTTATTTACCTGAGATCCAGCCTCCGTGAGGATACGCAGTCTGGTCTGGGGCTTCAGACCGGCAGCCAGACTGGATTATGAACCGTTGTTTCCCAGGCCAAGAACAACCCCTCCCTTCTGCCCGTACGCTGTCGTTAATACCTGTTTGTAAATGCATTTTATCGTGTGTGACTGTGTATATGCGACTCGTTGCAGGGTTTAATTTGTAGACAGTTAAATGATTTTGCGTGCGCGCCGCGGTGTCCCTCGGATCGTCAGGGGTCTTTCAGCGGGGGGGTGTCTGTGCCCAGGGCTTTCCCACAGCGGGGTGCTCCTGCCGTGGCTCGCCAGCCTGGGTGTTGCCTTCCTCCCTCCGCTCTGCGCCAGAAACAAAGAAAACACTCAGAAAAGATCTGCAAATATCTGCGAGTATTTTTATAATTGACTTCGGGGACAGCCAAGGTCACAGCCCCGTTGGTGCTGCCATTTCTATTTAAGATTTAAACGTTGAGGGTTTCATTGATGCTTTCATTCAGCAGGGTGTTGGACTGAGGGCACTGGCTGGATGAGCTGTAAATTCAGCGTCTGTGAGGTTAAATTTAACTAATACAAGAGTCCCTAAAGGATTTATGGCTATGTTTTGGACCATGAATCAACTAATGGAAGAGGGTGACTAATGCAACCACAACTAATACTATTACAACTGACTTATAAAATAAAATGCTTTGCACCCCATTAAACATGTGGTATCATCAATATTAAAACTAATGAACGCATTCATTTTCTAAACGTTGGGCTCGTTTGCTGCATCTTCGGCTGCTTGCGGCGGGTTGCCAGTGGTGAGATGTCGAGTGGAGGAAAGGGGGAAAAAAAAAGTTTTATGATTATTTATATTTTTAGAAAGAAGACTTTTTGTTCTTATTCATTTTTCCAGAAAACTATCAAATTGCCAGGGGAGTGGGGAGGAAAGTAATTTAAAAGGGTAAAAACCATGACCCTTAAAGGCACGGCGTGTTTTCCAGGAATAGTACCATTACTGGAAAAGAAATAGTTTTTTTTTTAGTTTAATTCAAACTGCTTTAACACTTTAATTCAAGCTTCTTTTTTTTTTGTTAAGACATTTTTACTGCTGGTATACATGTGTAGAAAATAAGCTGCCAAAAAAGGAAATCATATACATTTTTTTTCTTTGGGAGACTTAACTGTAGAGGATAGCTGTTCTGAAGAGTTTAGAATGAAAGCATCATTTGCAACATGGTTTTAACCTGTTCAGGCTGGACTGTTTTAATCCCAGTTGGTTCCCAGTCAGTAAAGAACAACAACTGACCTGCAGCCAGCTCAGAGCCAAAAGGATTTAATATAATGTGACAAGGTGACGTTTTCCAACAAAAGTCTTCCACAAGATTTCTTACAAGTTGTTCCAAGACCACAATGCATCTTATATTTAATTCAATTCAATTCAATTTTATTTGTATAGCGTCTGTTACAATACCGATTGTCTCTAGACGCTTTACAGAGACCAGAACATGACCCCTGAACTAAAATTATAATATTCAATCCTTATCAAGGATAATTGCAAGTAAAAAACTCCCACAATGGGAGAAAAAAACCTTTAAGCCAAACAGTGGCAAGAAAAAAACTCCACTTTAAGAGGAAGAAACCTTGAGCAGGACCTGGATCATATGGGGGGACTTTCCTGATGAAGACCAGCTGGATAAAGAAAGAAAAAGAGAGGAGAGAGACAGGACAGAGAGAGGAGAGCACACAAATGACTGAATGAAATGACTACATAAACAGATGCAGGTAGCAGCACTGAGGTGAGATGGTCAGAGGACTAGATCACCGGTCACCACGCCAGCCGATACCCCAAACACATCAATGCCGACATCCCAAGAGGAGGGAACTGCAAGTCAGCATGAAACTCAGGAAACTTTGGCCTGCAAACATACAGAAAGAAAAGAGAAAAAAGGGGGACAAAACAGCAAAACAAGCTACAGGAAAGACAATGGAGCAGTTACACTAACAAGGTGCTCCTAATTAACTATGGAATGAGCTGGTGGAGGAAGAAGAGAGGAGGAAAGGAAAGGAAAGGTAGAAGAGCAGTAGAGACACCACTCAGCAGATCATGTTGGTGTCCCCCTGCAGCGTAGGCCTATAGCAGCATAGCTATGACGAAGCTGTGATTAAGACGAGTCTACTCTAGTCTGAGCTCCTACAACTATGGCTAAAACTATTAGCCCCTACACACTATTGTTAAGACTAACTGTAGGCTTTACTGAACAGAAATGCTTTCAATTCCAATATTGCTTTCATATATTGTTTCAGACCAAGCCCTCATCTGGACTCAAATGTAAGAGTTTGAGGCTAAAACAGCCAGTCAGTTTTAGTTGCTTTTATCGATGTATTGATGTGTGATGGTTTCAGCTCCATTTGTTGTTTCTCTCAGTCTCTGTGCTGTAACTTATCTCATATGGGGCGATATCTTCCATCAACGGTTATTGAGTGTAATTTCTGTTGAAAATACTTCTGGGCGGTGGTTCAAAGTTGTACGGTACACCTCTCTCATTAGAGGTGCACCTCTTAAACCTGTCTGCTATGAACACATCTGTAAAGACGCATGGAGGCCTTTTTTCTTTTCAGAATTGTACACTGCAACAATATAACTAAAAAGGAATATTTTAGTTCTGAAAGGATCCCAAATGAGTTTCAGTGCCTCTACACTGAGCCTGGGTGTGTGTGTGCACGTCTCTGTTGCCATGGTAGAGAAGTGTTAAAACACTTTCCAGGGATGGACTGTTGTGTCTCAGAGCAGAACAACAGGCCGACCGCAACAGAACCCAACTGAACGCTCGCACACACAAAAACCTGATTTAGCATCCTGCATTCGAGGCGCCGTACACGCGTGTGCACGTGCAAATTAGCGTCCCGCATGTGCGTTTCATTTCCTCTATTTATTAAAGTTCATAGTATGTATATTTTGTGAAATTAACAGTTTGTGCGTGCGTGTGCGCTTGTGTGTGCGCAGCTCAGCCAGTGTTGTAAACGTCCTCTCTGATGTGGTCGGCTGTATTTAGACAGAGAGCAGAGAGCGCTGAGGAAGTTGACGAAGGCGAGTCAGTGTGCGTCCGTGCATGTTTGCGTGCATCAGTGTGTGTTTGTGGAAAAACAAAGTGAGACAGATTTTTAGGTCACCGCCAGACCTGGAAAATTTCATGTTCTTTTCTATCGGGCCAAAAACGCTGGCTCTAGAGTCTGTCCGCCGTATATTTTTCTGTACATTATATGTGTGTGGGTATGTGTGTGTCTGCATGTCGGTTAGTAGCAGGGCGTAGCTGAGCAGAGAAAAAATATCTCGGCCGACCACGGGAATGAACCCACCCACTATACCACACCCAGAGAGCGACAGCGCAAGCAGTGGTCTCCATCAAATGTGCTCTCGCGCTCTCTCCTTAAGTCTTATTCTCAGACTGCTTTTCTCAACTTTATTGTCTCAGTTGAAAACATGAATCACTGTTTTTATTTCTTAATTTAGTTTATTTCTATATTTTTTTTCTCTTTCAAGTTTTAGCATCATTTCCCCTTAATCTGCTCTCCTCTTTATTGTAAGACTTTTGTACCTCATTTACATTTGAATCGACTTCCAGTTAATAGAAATGCACATTTTTTGCAGAGTTCCAGCGATAAGAACATTTATTAAATTCTTGATCTGTCAGGTGTGGTTTATATGGTCAGAAATCACAAATGCTATTGTTAGCGAAGGCTGAAAATTGATTTTACAACTGGTTTACAGATGCATATTGCTTGATCGCTTGGGTGAAGAGGGCAGAAGGACAAGCATTAGGCTCCAAATATCAGTTTTGAAACGTTGCAACAAGTGTCAACACCATTTTTGAAGCTGGAAAGCTGCAGGGAAGCATGTTTCAAGGCCACAGCGACACATCGCTTCCTAGAAATATCATAAAAATATGATGGTGAGGTTTCTCCTGCCACTTTTAAGATGATGCATCCTGGTATTTTCAGCACACCATTTCTTCATTTCCAGGATTATGCAGTGCTTGCTGAGCTGTGTGTTCACACACACACACACACACACACACTCTTACACACAGAGCCATAGACAGGCCTGTTGTGCTTCAGCAGCACATTCCACACCAAGAATAGTATTAAAAACTGCCTGTCCAGCTGCCCTCAGACTCTCTCTGGCTTTGTCTCTCACCCATATTTTCATTATTCTTTCAATTCGTTAAATTGCATTTTTAAGGCCTTTGAGGTACTTTTTATTTTTGTCACTTAGTATTTTTTTCACACGTGCATTTCTTTCCATTAATTGTGCCGCTTTCGTGCATATCCGAAATGTCAGAATAACTACCTGGTGGTTTTCCACATGACATCATACGCATGCAACACATCGTCTCCAGGCCAGTAAAATCCAGGAGTCAGAATACAGCTCAGCTGAGAGACGACAACCGCGGAGGTCATCCAGCGTCTCATTCCTTCTTCTTGGCAAGAAGAAGCTGAGTTTTATGTTTCCCGGTCATATTACCCAGAAGAGGAGTAGGGGTGTGAAAAAAAATCGATTTGGCAATATATCACGATTTTCAGCCGCCCAATATATTATCAATTTTTTTAGGAAAATTGTTTTAAAATTTAAATGTGTAAAAACACTAATAATAAACAATAAATAGGTTGTTTTGAAGCAAAAAGTTTTGAACTCAATTTGTCCTCTGAATGATCAATATCATCTGATGAACATATACAGCAACTCTGTTTTTCATCTCTACTTTTAATTTTGATATTAACTGGGTAGAATATCGCAATATATCGTGATATTGCATCATGACCCAAGTATCATGATACATATCGTATTGCGAGCTCCTTGCCAATATTCACCAACCCTAAAGAGGAGCTGCTTTGTCGACCAGTCACCTGAAAATCTGTTTCTAGCTTCACTTTGCGTGAACCACAGCACCTTTTCTGGGGCCCCAACAGAGGATTATCAAAAACCAGTGCACGACAGCATCCTCATATTGGTGCAGTTGGCGGTTTTGATGATGGAAACACATAAATGCGTAATGTCCTGTTCCGAACTGTACTGTACGGCTCAGAGGAAATGTGTCTTCACAGAGTTCTGTGTGTTGAAGAAAAAGTGATAATTTCACTTCCTTCACTCCGCTGCACGCTTATCATAATAGCATTAATTGTTAATTAATTTGTCATCAATTTGTCAAGAAAACTACTGTTTGGCCACCATCAGCGTCACACATTAACATTAATGTGGCCAGTGTCTAAATGACTGAATACCATCACTGTAACAAACTAATAAAGTCGTATTATGCTGTCATGTCCTGCCTAGGGGTGAGTATCGGCAAGGACCTCGCAATAAGATATGTATCGGGAATACTTGGGTCATCTCAATATAATATCATCGCGATATCACGATATATTGCGATATTCTACCCGGTTAATATCAAAATTAAAAGTAGAGATGAAAAATCAAGTTGCTGTATATGTTCATCAGATGATATTGATCATTCAGAGGACAAAACCATTTGCTTCAAAACAACCTATTTATAGTTTATTGTTAATGTTTTTGCACATTTAAATGAATGAATGAATTTTCCTAAAAAATTGATATTAGGAGCTGAAAAATCGGTATTATATCGGGCAGCCGAATATCGCGATATATCCCCAAATCGTTTTTTTTTTTCACACCCCTAGTCCTCCCACAGGGGACCTTATAAGAGGGAGGTGAGGCTACAAATCCACTCTCCCTCTGTTGACATTTGACTTTGTGAATGGCAGCGTCGGTTAAACATGTCCCCGTGACAGCGAAGTCAGCGAGTTGACCGGCTATTTTGGTCTGTTCTTGTTATGGCTATTAAAAAAGAGAGGGAGAGAGAAAAGTAGGTGCGTTCGTCTCTCTGTCACAAACCGTTGTCGTTTCCCACGCTGACAACCGCACAGCTTTGTTTTTAGACTTCACATAACGCTGTTGTGTCGTGTCCGTCCGCCTCGTCTGGACCACACAAACACAGAGGCCGCATGTGATCGCACACTCACAAAAGCACACACTTAACTGCAGATCCCATCAGCCCTCGGGAGATGCTCTCCGTCCTCCGAACGCTCATGCGGCAGAGTGGATCCTGTGAATCCTGCGGCGTCCTGCATGCTGACGGGGTCAGGATGCGGGCGGTCTGTGAGGCCCTCCTCTATTTTGACTACGGCTGCCTGCAGATGAATGCATTGCCGTGATCCACCGCTAACACATGAAACCAGGCAGAACATGCGGGCTTTGAACGCAGCGCAGATAGTGTCGCCATCCTTATCTTATCGGCGCGCTGACTTTTGTTGCTGCGGTTTTTGGTTTTGTTTCGCAAGGAACAAACAAGTGTTGCCCTCTAAGCTCTGCTGGAAGATGAAGAGGCTGAGTGAGTGGAGAGCAGAGTGTTCCTATTGTGATCTGGGAAAAAAGTAGTTTTTATGATCATTTGGTGAAGGAAATCATGCACAAAAAACGCAGTATATAACATAGAGCTGAGCGATTTTATCGATTCTGTGATATATATCGCTATTTTATCGAGTATGGATTTTGCAGCCGCAGGTATCGATATTCTAAGCTTCTTTCAAAACCCCCTGTGTCCCATCTTTAAAATCTTAAAAGCAACAATTTGCACTGTTTAAATAAATGAAACAATTTTTCTCAACAAATCTTTCATTTATTTTGTCCAGCATTTGCAAGCTGCCTGTCAGCCATATAATCCGTAATTGATGCTTTCAGTTCAATTAATTCAAACAAAGTCATTAGAACACTCACAAGATGTCACCAAAATCACTTTGTCCCTTTAAAATCTTTCAGAAAATGATGGAAATGTATTGTAAGATGAATATCGATATACAGTGATCCCTTATTTTTCGCAGTTAATGGGGACCGGCGCCCCCCCACGAAGATCAAAATCCGCGAACTGGAGCCGGAGCCCCCCAGCCTCAATAATGTGTTTAAAATATGTTTAAAAAAGCTCAAAAAACTATCGAGGCACTGCAGCGAAACAAGACAAAGGCTCAACTGTGGTCTTTCTGTTACCTTCACAGCCTCTGGTCTCTGAACTGTAGTAAACAAACCACTGGTATTGTGCTATTTTTGGCTTGTTGGTAATTGATCTGCTAACACGCTAACAACAACAAAACAAAAAGTCTGGTTTTCTCTGCATGGAACGAGCACTTTATTCTGGTGGAACTTGTAACATCACACAGGTTGTATTGTTGGGCTCCTGTCGGTTAACAGAGAATGTAAATCTATACACGCTGGGCTGCTGTTGATGCTCACTACACTTTTCATCTAACCCCGTTTTCATTCTGCCATCCCATGACACACATTCCAGTACCCATAAGGCCACACCATTACCCATAAGGCCACCTTCTTAAAGGGGCCAGGCTGGCTCACAACATTTCTTCACAGTGAGAGAACCGCGCACAACATCCTGTGACGTTTCCGCGAATTTTTTCTTGATTTTTTTATGATATTATATATTTCTCAAAAATCCACGAATAACTAAAACTGCAGAACTTAAAGCGCGAATTGGCAAGGGATCACTGTATATCGTATGGTGAGCCGAATATCGCTACAGCGCTGATATAACACATACTGCAGGTACGTCCAGATAAGGGCGATATCTTTTTTTCCTGTGTACTAACAAACCACACAAGGGCAATCCATGTTATCTTTTTTTCACAAACTGCAGTCTTGGTCATTTTAAAGCTAAGCTTACTCAACCCCAAATCTACTCTGTTGTGCATTGATTTACATTTTTTACATGCTTTTTCTTTGAAGAATAAGGTTTGTTCTGAATAAGGTCTGAAATTTGAAGCACAACTCACTCAGAAACCTCAGAGAGAAATCAGCCTTTCCGTTCCCAGAAAGTTCAGCCTCCTGCTCTTTTCGAGCCCAGCGTCCACACTCAGAGCTGCCCAGTATGACCATGTGGCCTCCCCGCAGCTGCCGGGTGTTCTCTGAGTGTTGCTCATTCACTTTTCCAATCCACGGTTTGCCCTGGGACTTGAGCTGGCAACCGAATACAAAAAAATAATCACACAGCTTAGACGAAGTCACCACAGTGGACTAATAAACCATCTTTGTTCAAATTAAAACTCTGTACGGACACGTGGAAACCCAAACTAAGGTTTGAGGAGACACACAAATACCTCTGTTACACAGGATGTACTAACAAACCACACAAGGGCAATCCATGTTATTTTGGACGGCAGACTCGGCATGAGAGGAATGATTGCCAAGTTTTTCTTCATGCGTTCCTTAAAATGAAACACCTCCTCAGTAATTTAGGAGAACAATATTATAATAGATGTGTTCCCCTAAGAATCGTTCCCGACGTGAAGACGTGCATTAGCCGTGGTTTCCTGCCAGGCAGATCTCATCCAGACATGGCTCTGTCAGATTCACGTGGGATTGTAATGAAATGGGCCGTTTTAACCCTGACAATAACCACCAGACTTTTCCAGGCAGCTCCTGTCCCACGTGAAAAGGGCTTAACGTCACCTTCGTTCCATCGAGTAAGAGTGATGTGGAGCGCTGGCTTCTGCTCTGTTTAGTCTACACACCTCTACTTTGTTAGTTTGTTGAAGTAGCAGACTGACAAGATGTAACGTGACCCCTTTGGTTTTCCATACAGGAGGGAAGCTGCCATCTTGTCTTACAACGTCAATGTTTATGGACTCATTGCTGCCGCTCCCTGAAGGACCCGGCTCACTTTTATTTCCTGCTTGGAGAGAAAAGGGAAACGCTTTTGGTGGGATGTCGGTCTCCATTGGTGATTTAAAAAAAAAAAAAAAAAAAAAAAAAGACCCTGACATACAAGAACATGGAAAGTTTTTACGGATCTGCTCATTTAGATTTTATAATGTCATGTAGGAATGATACACTGCACATAGTCAAGGTCTAATATGAAAGTATCCTCTATCATTCCCGTCAGACCTCATGTTCACTTTGACTTCCTCTTTCATTTAGAGAAGTAAAAGTTACATCTGTGTGAATATAAAAACTAACCAAGCAATTCAACCTCTGACTGCAAAACCACTGACATCACATTAAATCATGAGCCTGAAACAATCACGGTCCTGAACGACCACATGGAAAAATGTTTCACTGGGATAGACAGAAACAGCCAAAGGTAGGTTAAAAAGAGAAAGCTTTTATAATCAGATGTAGGGAGTAATATCCTTTTGATAGTAAGTTCAGCAGTAAAACAGCAGAGGAGTTTTAGAGCAAACTAGAAAATGTGTGTTAACTTTCTGGGAACTGTCCGTTCAGCACCACTAAACTAAAACACAAGCACCAACCTGCTTCACAGTTTAAGAGAAACACAAAATTAACATTTACTTTGAGTTTGTCTGTGCAAAAATATCTCTTGGTGGGGGGGGGGGAGTCCTGAATTAAAAAGTGTGAAAAGTGCTAATCCCTGAAGAAGCTACACTGCTGCTTCTTTGGTGCAGAAAGTTCAATGAACATTTGTTCACATGCCTTTTGCCAAGCAGATCGTTTTTAATTCGATGCTTCAACATTCCATGTGGGATGTGAAATTTCAGTCTGTACCCAAATGAATTTGGGTGAATATAATTTTTTTTGTTGTTGTTGTTTTTTATACAACCTGGAAACAAATGTGGACAAAAAGAAACATCCATTCAGGTGGTTGGACACTGACCATTGAGGGTCTCCTTCAGGCAAGAAAAACTTTTAAATGAAGGCGCGCCCCATCTTGTTGTAGGTCACGTTTATGTTTCGTTTGTGCCGTGAAAACAAACTTATGAATTTTAGGACCACTGACCTTTGACCCCTGACAAATCAGGGTTTGACCTTTGCCCTACATGATGATTGTTTTTCTGGAGTTCCTTCGATTTGCCATCAGCATTAATTTGAATGGACAGTGTTGGAATGAACTGTGACACCCAACACAGTAGTTTGACCCAGATGTCGGACCGGACCGAGATCAGGATCAGTTTCAGTTTTGGGTTGTTTTTCTTTTTTTACTTTTCATCCCTTTATTAATTGAAAGAAATGTTACCACAATTGTTTCCATGCTAATTTCTTCAGTTAACTTTAATACGGACAACCACTCCTCTGCTTTTGGATTTTTTTCCCCCATACTCAGTTCAATAAACTCCTCACCTCAAATCTTTTAAATAATTTAATTAGATACATTTTCCACATATAAACTTTACAATATATAGGCGTAAAAACAGACACAATGGGTTCAGTTATCATAAACGTTAGATTAGAGGAAACCTTTTTTACGAGGGTGACAACAAAAAACCAGAACAGAAAAGCTGCACACATGATGCTGAGGAAGACTGAGGATGACTGAGGAGGACTGAGGAAGACTGAGGAAGACTGAGGATGACTGAGGATGACTGAGGAAGACTGAGGAGGACTGAGGATGACTGAGGAAGACAGAGGATGACTGAGGATGACTGAGGAAGACTGGAGACTGACTGAGGAAGACTGAGGATGACTGAGGAGAACTGAGGATGATGACTGAGGAAGACTGACTGAGGAAGACTGAAGACTGGACTGAGGAGGACTGAGGACTGAGGACTGAGGATGACTGACTGAGGAAGATGACTGAGGATGACTGAGGACTGAGAGACTGAGGACTGACTGAGGATGATGAGCTGAGCTGAGGAGACTGAATGAGGGAGAGAAGACTGAGGAGACTGAGGAGACTGAGGAGACTGAGGATTGACTGAGGATGACTGAGGAATGAGGATGACTGAGAAGACTGAGGAGACTGAGGAGACTGAGGAGGACTGAGGAGACTGACTGAGATGCTGAGGATGACTGAGGACTGAGGAAGACTGAGGAAGACTGAGGAGAGACTGAGGATGAGGACTGAGGAGGAACTGAGGATGAAGACTGAGGAGGAGACTGAGAGGATGGGATGACTGAGGACTGAGGAGGATGAGGCTGAGAGAAGACTGGATGACTGAGGGACTGAGGAAGACTGAGGAGACTGAGGATGAAGGATGACTGAGGAAGACTGAGGAAGGAATGAAGACTGAGGAACTGAGGAACTGAGGGATGACTGAGGAGGAACTGAGGATGAGACTGAGGATGAGAGACTGAGGAAGAGATGAGATGAAGACTGAGGAAGAGACTGAGGACTGAGGATGACTGAGGATGACTGAGGAAGACTGAGGAAGACTGAGGATGACTGAGGAGACTGAGGATGACTGAGGAAGACTGAGGAGGACTGAGACTGAGGAGAGGACTGAGGATGACTGAGGAAGACTGAGGAGGACTGAGGAGGATGACTGAGGAAGACTGAGAGGAAGACTGAGGATGAGGATGACTGAGGATGACTGAGACTGAGGAGACTGAGGAGACTGAGGAAGACTGAGGGACTGAGGAACTGAGGATGACTGAGGAAGACTGAGGAGACTGAGGACTGAGGATGACTGAGGAAGACTGAGGAAGACTGAGGAAGACTGAGGATGACTGAGGATGACTGAGGAAGACTGAGGATGACTGAGGAAGGACTGAGGAGGACTGAGGATGACTGAGGAAGACTGAGGAAGACTGAGGAGGACTGAGGATGACTGAGGAAGGACTGACGAGACTGAGATGACTGAGGATGACTGAGGATGACTGAGGATGACTGAGGAAGACTGAGGATGACTGAGGAAGACTGAGGAAGACTGAGGATGACTGAGGATGACTGAGGATGACTGAGGATGACTGAGGAAGACTGAGGAAGACTGAGGAGGACTGAGGATGACTGAGGACTGAGGAAGATGACTGAGGAAGACTGAGGAATGACTGAGGCTGAAGACTGAGGAAGACTGAGGATGAGGACTGAGGATGAGGACTGAGGATGACTGAGGAGACTGAGGAAGACTGAGGATGACTGAGGAAGACTGAGAGGAGGACTGAGGATGACTGAGGAAGACTGAGGAGACTGAGGGATGACTGAGACTGAGGAGACTGAGGAAGACTGAGGAGGACTGAGGATGACTGAGGAGGAACTGAGAGACTGAGGATGGAGGAGGAAGACTGAGGATGACTGAGGAAGACTGACTGAGGAAGACTGACTGAGGAAGACTGAGGAGACTGAGGAAGACTGAGGAAGACTGAGGATGACTGAGGATGACTGAGGAAGACTGAGGAAGACTGAGGAAGACTGAGGAAGACTGAGGAAGACTGAGGAAGACTGAGGACTGAGGACTGAGGATGAGGATGAGGATGACTGAGGAAGACTGAGGATGACTGAGGAAGACTGAGGATGACTGAAGGACTGAGGAGACTGAGGATGACTGAGGAGGAAGACTGAGGATGAGGAGGAGACTGAGGAAGACTGAGAGGATGAGGACTGAGGAAGACTGAGGATGACTGAGGATGACTGAGGAGACTGAGGATGACTGAGGAAGACTGAGGATGAGAGGAGGAAGAAGACTGAGGAAGAGGATGAGAGAAGACTGAGGATGACGATGACTGAGGAAGACTGAGGATGAGGATGACTGAGGATGACTGAGGAAGACTGAGGAAGACTGAGGAAGACTGAGGAAGACTGAGGATGACTGAGGAAGACTGAGGAGGACTGAGGATGACTGAGGATGACTGAGGATGACTGAGGAAGACTGAGGAAGACTGAGGATGACTGAGGAAGACTGAGGAAGACTGAGGATGACTGAGGATGACTGAGGATGACTGAGGAAGACTGAGGAAGACTGAGGAAGACTGAGGATGACTGAGGAAGACTGAGGATGACTGAGGAAGACTGAGGATGACTGAGGATGACTGAGGATGGACTGAGGAAGACTGAGGATGACTGAGGAAGACTGAGGATGACTGAGGAAGATGACTGAGGAACTGAGATGAGGAAGACTGAGGAAGACTGAGGATGAACTGAGGATGAGGATGACTGGAGGAGATGAGGATGACTGAGGAAGATTGAGGATGGTGACTGAGGAGAGAGGAGATGAGGACTGAGGAAGACTGAGGATGACTGAGGATGACTGAGGAGGAGGAGACTGAGGATGACTGAGGATGACTGAGGAAGACTGAGGATGACTGAGGATGACTGAGGAAGACTGAGGATGACTGTCAGACCAGGTTTTTACATTTAACACCTTTAAATGTTAGAAATGATCCAACCAACTTTGCTGTTTTTCTCCTCACTTCTCCTTTTTTTTTTGAAGAGTCACTAGTCTTTTTATTTTCTGTTTTCGATCTGTCAGTGCAGGAGTTCACACGGACTCCTGTTGTCTGTTGGCTCAGCTGCTGAGGGGCGAACAGGGGGGGGGATCATCTGAGTGAACCAGTAACCAGACACTTAGCATCCAGTCCGGATTAGACTGTCGCTGTTGGCTTAACCTGCTCACATCCACTGGTGAAATGGGCTCTGAGTTGCACATAACAACACATATTGTTTTGGTTTCTTGACAACGCTCGTGAAGACACAGACACGTACCCAACGATGGTCTTTTTTAGCATTTCTGTATTTACAGGCTCTCTGCTCAGATACGGTCACACCCTCAGCTGCTGTAAAAGGTCTGAGGCCATTGAGACGCAGCGAAGGGGACAGTTTGTACCTCTAAGCTTTTCAGCTTTTTTAGTCTTTCATTCTTTTTTAACTTGAACACAAAAAACTCGTTCAAATGAGAAAAGGATGAAAGAGGTCGTGCGCTTGTATCGCAGTGTTTAGACCTGTGTGCATGTACACAACTTTCGCTCGTGTATCTGTTTACACTTTGTGGTTATACGGTCGGGTGGGGAAACCAGTGGCTTGAGGCGGAAAAAAGCAACTGGTTTAATGAACTGTCACAGTTAGCACCTATTAAACTGTTACGCTGAGGTTTTAAATGCCATAGCTGCAGACTGAGATGTTTAATCGTCTTACGTTTGTTTTCTCGTTCCCTCCCTTGTGAGCAGATTATTCCTTGATTTTATTTTATTCTAGTTTTCCTCTTGAAATGTATTTGTTTTGAACGCGGCTCACATGCTCAACGCTAACTCTCATCAATGTTTATGGCACCCGCCTGCCACACATGCTGTACCAGAGCCTCTGTCTCTGGAGCCCTAGACGATGAGCAGCCTGATTAGAGCTCCTCTCTGGAGTCTCCTCCACGTACAGGCGAAGGCAGATACACGCCGACACACACAGACACATGCAGATGCTTTCAGCAGCCGGTCGTTGCGCTGCAGTCTCCAAACACTAACAGGGGAAACATCAGGCGGCTGTCTCCAGCCTCCAAACCCTCTCCGTTCTCATGGAGATAAGAAGTGCGTCTCATTGTTGGCAGACAACAGACCTGTTATCACCTTATCGGAGAGCCAATCCAATCTGGAGGAGGTGGGGCTGAAGAGAGAGAGTGCATGTGTGTGTGTGTGTGTGTGTGTGTGTGTGTGTGATCGGGTTAGCGGGTGACTGATTATGTAGGGGTCCTTTGACATGCAGCAGGTGCTATTTTCACTGCCTTCATATTAAAGGCCTCTTTGATTTGCAGTGTGTTTGCATCAGAATATAAGGGAACGAACCACAGCTGATTGTACAAGCGCGAGTTAATCCTCACTGACTTAACGGACTTAAGATATGACATCCCATCTGAAATTGTACTTCAAGACAGTCTGTCTCTGTCCTGGCAGTCTTATCCAGATAACATCTGAGTCTGCCAGAAATCTGTGTGTGCTGAAGCTCATAAACAGTAGTAAAACGCCCAAATCCCTTTATCTCTGCAACTGCATCACTCCCACCGTTTAAGTAGGCTTTTACCCCAAATAACAGCAATTTACATAAAACACCAAAGCATTTTGGATTGATAGCAGTTCGACTCCCAATTACTGCCCCAAAATAAAGAACAGTTACCTCTATATCCGCTTTTATTTTTGACCCGTGCCGTTTACCGATTCTTCGAATGTGGCTCATCTATAACTGAGTTGAGCTCAAATTTTAATTAATCAATTTTAGGCAATATCAACACTAAGCCAGCTAAAGAAAAGGGCATAACTAGAAGCATAGAAAATCCATGGATTAAGTTAACTTGAAAATGGTGATAATCAAATACAAACTAGAAAAAGATATTGTGGTCCTTAAGTGGTGTGCATATGACACACAATTTACACCAAATAAATTAGATAATAGATTCAAAGATTGGACAAAGAAAGGTATAACAGCTATGTGCACAATTATAAAGGAATAATATATTACTTAGTTTTGAAAAAGTTAAAGAGAAATATGATCTAGAGACCAAAGATTTCTATCGTTACCTGCAGCTGAGACATTTTGTTATTGAACAAAAAAGTTATCGGAACAAAAGCAATCAGCTGCTAAATTTATTTATAAGGGCTTATAATTCACATAAAGATAGAGGTATAATATCTGGTCTATATAAAGGGCTTATTAACATGAAAACACACTCCACTTTATACATTAAAACAAAATGGGAAATGGAGGGAGGACTAAATCTGACGGAGGAAGAATGGGCGATAATATAGGAATATCAATGGAAGTGTAGCAGTTCACAGAGTTGGAAAGAGTTATATTAGATATTTTATTACACCATATCAAAAGTCTCACTACAGAGATAATTGCTCTACTTGTTGGAGAAAATGTGGAAAAACAGACGCAAACCATTATCACATCTTTTGGAACTGTTCAGTTATTTAGAATTATTGGAAGGAAATACATAAGGCAACACAAGCTATTTTTGGGACTTACTTGCCTCTAGAATGCAAAAATCTCTTCTTTGGACTGGTACCAAAGAGTTGGTCAAAGAGGGACAAATATTTAATGAACGTTCTGTTAGTAGCGGCTAAAAAAGCCCTCACGAGAAAATGACTCTCATGGGAAAGCCCAACACAGATGATGTGGACGGACGTTACAACGGACATATATATAAAATGGAAAAACTAAGCGCACATGTGAACCGTGGACTGTGTCACACTATAGACCAGACTTTGATTTTTCTAATTCTGTATAAAATGCAAGGGTAAAGAAAAAAAAACTGCATTCCCCATTCCTTACTTGTTCATATTCATGACCTCTTTTTGGTGTTCATGTTCGTTCATGAGGCTTTGTTTTATTTTCTTGTTTTTTTTTATTTATCTTTTTTTTTCTTACCTGAAAAAGAGATATTCAGGCTAATGTATGGTTATTAATATTTGAAAGTGATATTTGCATGGACATGTACATTAATTATATTTCCTCTTCTCTGTACCCTCGTACAGATAAAGACTCCAAAGAGAAGAAAGAGGCGTCCAGGGAGCCTTCAGAGGCTGCTGTGAAGGAAGAATCAGGAGGTGCAGAGGAGCCCTCCAAGGAGGCGAAAAAGGAGAAGAAGGAGTCATCCAAAGAGAAGAAGGAGTCCAAGAAGGAGTCGAGCAAAGAGGCCAAAGAGGAGGCAAAGAAGGAGTCCAAGAAGGAGTCATCTTCCTCCAAGGAGAAGAAAGAGTCAAAGGAGAGGAAGGAGAAAGACAGAGAGAAGGAAGGAAAGGAGGCTGGCAAGGAGTCAGGAGACAAAAAAGTGTCCAGGAAGTCATCTGTGAAAGTGAAAGAGAAGAAAAAGGAGCCCGAGGCTGCAGAGGGTTAATAGAGACCGTGCACGGAGCTCTCTGCACATGCACACACATGCACACATAATCAAAACACAAGATGCACGTCTAAACGTCACACGTGCACGCACATCCAGGCCTCAGGCGTATAAATAGGTGTTTATATTTATATACAGTGGACATGTAAACAGAGTCGTGGTCGGCAGTGTAAATAAATATAAATGTTCAGTCCAGGTCACACATTTATTCCCAGACGCACATTAACACGAGCGACTAACACACACACACCTTCATCTGAACCGCATCCACCGGTTTCAGGCAGCTGTGGTGAGGTCCGAGCCCGCCGAGATTGATGACGAGCGTTTAATCCTCCTCCTCCTCCTCCTCCTCAGACAGTTCTGCTGACTCCTCTCCTTCCTCCACGTTGTCTCCGTCCTGCCTCAGCAGCAGTTGAACCCACAACCCTGCACCTCCCTGATCCCGGAGCCTCCCCCGCCTGTCCGCCAAAAATAAATCGCCCCGCCGCGTCCAGCCACCCCACTGCTTCCGGGTAAACGGAGGCCGCATCCTACGACCGCCACATCCTCCCGCCGCCGCCGCCCCCCCCCTCTGACCTCCACCAGTCTGTTTTTTTTCTCTCCTTTGGGACAGTCAAGGACTTTCAGCGGCTGATGAACACATACGTGTTCCTGCGGGGTCCAATCTGCGTCTGTGTTTGTACGACGGGAACCAGCGGGGTGGATTTGATGGGCCGGGCTCCTCTGTTCATCCTGAAGCACGTTACGAAGAGGAAGATGGTTTAAACGGCTCCATTAAAGTTGATCTGTAGTTGCAGAATGGACTGTACACTGCAGTGATACGAGCTAAAACATTATATTTCTGGTGATGTCATCTGTTAAAGTCATTGGTGTTTTGATAAAAATACAGAAATGTGCACAGCTGGTGTCAGAAAGGCTGGGCAGCAGTTTATAGACGGACAAATCACTCTTCTCACTTTTTAGAGAGATGGAAGCAGAAGCTAGATCTGATCTTAAAACCGGTGATTATAAAGAGAAAGATCTCACAGACTCTTTAAATCTGAACAACATTAAGACAATCTCTCATCTCAAACACATCACTACATCCTTGGTCGGTGTTTAAATTAAATTTAAAGGTTTGGGGCAGACAGATCCACAGTTGCCAGAATTAAAGTGTAAATATTTCAGCCATAGCAGCCAAGTCTGTACGTCCAGTTTCAGCTTTTCTGTCCACTGGGAAATGTGTTTTGTTTTTTTTAGCTTGTGTTTTGAAACAGATGTCTGTTTGCAATGTTGATCGTGGCTTCTGTTACCGTCTGAACAAAAGACCTCGTGTTCTGTACTGTAGTTTGGTTTATCCTTTTTTTTGTTGTTGTTTATGTCTTTGTGAAAACTGTAGATATTTTGAACTTGGGTCAGCTCTAAAAACAGATAAAGTTGAAGCAGAACCAGCTTATCTTTGCCAACAACAATCGTTAGAAATGTCTGTGGTGTTCCAGAGGTCCCATTTAGATACGAGGCTCTACATGTTACTGTTCCTGATTGTTTTTAATTGTTTGTTACGTAGAGTACGTTTTGTAATTGTTGGAGTAGTTGTTCAGTTTTACCACACTCCTTCTTTTTTTAGCCATAATTCATTCCAAAATGAGACTTTCTGACTGCAGAATGAACTATTTTGTTATTAGTGTGCAGCCTGTAGAAATATGATGAAATAAAACATGTTGTTTGAAATAAATTCAATTCAATTCAATTCAATTCAAAAGTCATGAACTCTTTAGTAATAAAACACATTAACTGGAAGTAATTAAAGGTCACTGTTAGTGCTACACTGTCCTTCCATTAATTGCTGATTTTCACCTGGAGACGTCACCTGTCAGTCAAAGCTCTTCAGCTGTTGAACTTTCCTTGAGATGTCTGCTCTGAAGCTGCGTGAGTAAATCCTAATTCTCTGAACTTTCACGTTTGCTCTCACATACCGAGCCTGTAAAGTATCTGCAGCCTTTTACCGCTTTCCTTTGGTGTCTGAAGGTAAATATGAAACTTTTAAGTTGCTAAACTCTGCTTCGTTCAACAGGTTCTGACTCACTTTGTCTGTCAGCTGTTTGATTACAAATGTTTGTTGTTGTTTTTTTTTTACAGACCTTTTCTCTGGAGGAGGAGATCCACCGGGACAAGAACTGATACAGTGGTTTGTTTCAGCAGTTAAAAACAATCATACATGTATGTGAAACACGGAGCAGAGGTGGATTATGGGAGCTGGTGTGGATCCGCTTTACTTGCTCCAGAAACTCTGAGGTGAAGTGTTGCCACATAACATCCTATAGTTTGATCAGAGTTATCAGGTCCTGCAGCTTTGCTTCGTGTGTCTGGGTTAATGCGTGTTCACTGCAGCTGATGTTGTCATGTTTCTGCACACGTCCAAACGTGTGGAAACATCTTACTGTGCACTTCTTAGTTTGCTGCGTTTCCTCAGAGGAAAATGCAAATCCACCTGAACCTTGTGGAGGTGTTGCACCGAGGCTTTTTCTGATGACTTTAGAAGTGAGTGTCCTGCAGCGCTGCGTCTGTTTTCTCTGCAGCAGAGATCACATGCAGACTGGCTAACGGTGCTAAAGCAAAGTTTCATTTGGCAGCACTTCTCCGTACGTGTACTTGTTGGAGCGCTGCAGACGGACTTACGCGCTCTTCATTTTTGTTTCTTTTTCTCATTTAAGTCAATATTTTCATCTCAGCCTCTCCACTTCTCTCGCTCTTGAGAAAATGTTCTCCTCGCTCGTATTCATCCCTCCCTGAATTTCTTCTGTTCATATGAGCGTTTTTTTTCCTGCCTTTTGGCTTCACTCACATCTCCTCCTCTTTCTCTCCATCTTTCATTCCCTATCTGTTATTCTAGCTGTTTATTGGTGTAACTCAGTTTGGGTTTTCATTTCCAAACACCAACTTTTGCTCATAGACCATATCTCTATAATCGTCTTTCATCGTGTATTTTAGGTTTCACCTTGTGTTGGTCCTCTCCTCCTTCCACTCCATCCCTCCATCCATACAGCCGTTGAATAGATGAATGAAAAACGCACTGCAGTGAAACTTTCCTGACTTTAGAAGCTGCTGTACAAGTGTCGATCAAGCGCAGCCTGAAGATAAACCCACTTTAATTTTCTCTAGTTGTTGTAATAATGAACTACCGGATGTATTTAAGGAGACTTGAACACAAAGTTTAAAAT
The DNA here is from genome assembly GCA_018398805.1 of Hirundichthys speculiger. Lineage (NCBI taxonomy): Eukaryota > Metazoa > Chordata > Actinopteri > Beloniformes > Exocoetidae > Hirundichthys > Hirundichthys speculiger. The sequence goes on from JAGFBZ010001678.1 coordinate 3,043,268, forward strand.
CGTGAACTCATTAAGGAAACAAACCGGAGTCATTTTCTCAATAACAGCTGCCTTCCTGTTGCATCCAGATGTTCTGCCCCCTGCTGTCCGTTCATTGAAAAGCAAAAAAAGGACGCGGTCAAAGTGGCTTTACTTTTCTGATCTGGCGGCTGCATCTCTCTCTCTCTCTCTCTCTCTCTCTGTCTCTGTCTCTGTCTCTGTCGAGAGAGAGAGAGAGAGAGAGAGAGAGAGAGAGAGAGAGAGGTCAGCGTGGGTCTGAAGATGTCAGCAGCTTCACACTTGGGTTCTTTGTGGATGCCATCGATAACGTCTACTGGAGAGGATCCAGCTGTCTTGGGCCAAAGGTGGGCTACGCCCTGGACGGGTCACTAGTCCATCACAGGGTCACGTAGACGACCACACGTGACCACGATGTAGAATCACTGATCAGCCTGTTTCTGGACCGTGTGTCTTTAAAGTTTTCTTCTTGTTTGCCAGAATCACACTCAAAGAAATGTTCCAGTTGTCCTGTTGTGGCCATCTCCACCAGTTCTGACATGTGAGGGAAATGAATTCACATTTCGCAGAGAAATTTTATATATAGATATATATATATATATATATATATATATATATATATATATATATATATATATATACATATATATATATATATATATATATATATATATATATATATATATATATATCTATATATATATATATATTAGGGCTGGGCAAGTTAATGCGTTATTATTGTGTTAACTCATCAATTTATTAACGCCGACATTTATTTTATTGTGCGTTAACGCATAGGGCTGGGCCGATACACTTTTGTGCCGATTCGATTCTCCTACGATTTTTGGGTCCCGATTCGATTTATTTTGCGATTCTGATTAAATAAGTATTGCATTTCGATTTTACCAAGTATTGTGATTTTTATATTTCAGTTATTGAAATATAAAAATCATAATAATAAATAATAATAATATTAAAATATTATATTTATTATAATTTATTATATGTAAGTATTGATTATTATATATAATATTATAATATTAATATATTCTTATTATTATTATATTATTATTTTAAGTATGAAATAATAATAAAAATATAAAGATTAAATACGTTTTAATATTTAAAAAAAAATGCGCAATTTCTGTAGTTTAGAGCAGAGGTTCTTCAACCCTGGTTCTCCAGGCACCCTATCCAGCAGGTTTTAGATGTTTCCCCTTCTTCTTCACACCGTGATACAAGTGGCTGTGTCATCAACAGACTTGTGCAGACTTTGAGGACAACCTGATAACGACCATTAATTAAAATCAGGTGTGTTGAAGCTGGGAAACCTCTAAAACCTGCTGGATAGGTGCCTCGAGGACCAGGGTTGAAGACCTCTGGTCGACCCGAGCTATTATCTTAAGTTCGGGAGTCCAAACCTGAATGGACCCGCAAACGACCCGCGTCTTTAGTTTCCGACCACGAACTGAACCGAGTTACCAGAATAGAACCGAGACAGTACAGCCTATAGTTGCTAATTTTAAAAGTTGTCTAGCGTTAAATAAAACTTGATTTTCTTACCTAAAGTTGTCTTCTTCTACCGGTTCAGTTGCTGCATAGGCTACGTGATGTAAACAACAATAAATCCACGTCGTTATTCTCTTTGCGGATACAGGTGCTAATGGTAGCATCTGCTAACGCTAATAGCCTACACCGGTCAGGACGTGTCGTGAATATGTTCTCATGCAGAGTTGTCATGTTGGTGATCCGTTGTGCTTTACAGCTGCCGGTAAACAAACCGGCAATAACACGCTACGGTAACACGATTGTTTCATGACAAACACGCCACGTTAATGAATAATCATTTAACTGCCCGAGCCCTGACATTAGCTGCCACCGCCAATATCTTTAACTCTCGAGTAAATGCGGACCCAGCCTGTCAGAGAGCACAGTGGCGAAGGATGTGCGCCGTCATGTTCGTGGTGTTACCACAGTAACAGATTTGACTGCGACAACGCTTACATATGGCTTTCCTCATATCGAGCTCTCCTGCCTCGTGCTTTTTATAAAAACCAAATAAAGTCCATACGTTTGATGTGAAGTGGGGCGGTGTGGGAAAGAGTTCAGACTCTGTGAAAGTACTCCGCTCGCTGCACTCCGCCATTTTCTTGCGTGAATTCGCCGGCATTCTGGTTACTATGGTGACACACGTGCTTCTATTTCCGGAAGTGTAGATGACAAAAGAGACATCGAGCGGAGTATTTCCACGGAGCCACCCGAACTCTTTACCCCACCATTAAATAAATAAAAATCGCGATTAATATAAAAATCGATTTTTTTTTGGCCCAGCCCTATTAACGCATGTTGTTCACATGCTTTTGTTTTGAAAAGTCTGTTACTGGCTGCTGCAGAACCAGAAGATAATTAGCAGGTAAACAAGTGGAAAAGCTAAAACAGACATGGAGAACGGTAAAAATCAGTGAACTTTACAGTTCAGGTAGCAACTCAGGTAGCAATATTAACAATTCTGTCTGAAAAAGAAAATTCTGGACTGCAACAAAACTTTGGCGTCATTCCTCCATGTTCCATCAGATCTGCTCCATGTGTTTACTGTCCTGCTGTTCTCTAGCTGGTTACTGCAGTGCAGCTCCATCTAGTGGTACAGATGTGTAATGAGAACAGAAAGTCTAGTCCTCCATTATAAAACAAATTCAGTTCTGTGGCCTATTTTTTCATTTCGTATTTTTGATCCAAGTCTAAAATTGAAATATTAAAAAAAACAGGCATTTTTTTCATTTTTTTTGGGTTAGATTAAAAAAAAAAAAATGTAATAAAATGTCACTTTTTTTTTGATTGATAATTGAAAATGGAAAGAATGAATGATACACGGATTGATAAAGTTACTGAACTTTAACATGAACATTTTCATTTTAAAGTTCTCCCAGACGGAGGATTCAACAGAAACAAGGTTATTTGTAACAACTGACAAGTTAAACTCCCCGTTAAAAGTTTCTGCTGTTACCTCAGAAATTACCTGTTTTAATGTTCTGATTGTGGCTCAGGATTTTGTTGGTAGACTTTTTTTATTTTTCAAAAAAAAAAAAAAAACAGGATGACATTAATGCCCTGGCAGTGGCAATAAGCTTTATTTTATTTACATTTTTTAAGATGAGATTTACACTAAATATGTGTTACTGACAAGTGCTGATGTTAAAAGTGTTTGAACAACAAATGTTATGACACTTTAGTTCATATAGCAGCAGAACATTTAAATAAAAGTGCATTTTACACTACTTTTGAATTCATTATTTGATTTTGCGTATACAATGTGATTAATCGTGATAAATCAGGGAAATGATATCTATCTATCTATATATATATATATATATATATATCTATATATATATATTATATAGATAGATAGATAGATAGATAGATAGATAGATAGATATGTAAAGCTGACATCCTTCCCTCTTATGTCCTTGTCCTGTGTGCTGCTGTGTTTTGTTTTTTTCCCTTTTAAACACTTTTCAACATTTACCTTTTTTTTCCCTCCTCACTAACTTCTTCCTTCTTTCACACTTGTGTCCAGTAAACCAGCGCTTATTTGAGGATCCATTAAACAAAGCCACACACACCCAGCAGTTAAGAACTTCAAACAATCCTCCAGCAATCGAAAAGCTGCCGAGCCGCAGCAGTCATTTTGGGAGAATTTAACGAAAGCGGGTTCTGGATTAAGAGCAGCAGACGTCTTTCTCCGAGTTTTATTTTACAGCTTATTCACGTCTCTCTGGATTTAAGCACAAACAAACTGAATTACCTAATTGCATCATTTTCTTTCAGCTCTGAAAACTTGCAGGGCTTCACTTTAACCGTACTGGTACCATGTTTTTACCTCTGGGGAAGATTATATTTTCTCCCCCAGTTAATACAGCCACGTCATCATTTTCCCTGCACTTCATTACAACATATCTTTTATGTGGGAGGATATTGAGATTTGAATGAAAATGTTTATACCTCAGAAGTCTTGTCTCTTTCCGTGCTCCAAACTCACGGCTCCACCAGTGTTCACGAGTCACCGTGTTCAGTGTCCAGTTCATGAATTTCATTGAGACTGGGCCTCTGAATGATGCAAAAGATCCCGGACAACAAGAGAAGTGACGAGCAGAGAAAGGAGGACTGGGAACTTTCCAGCAACAGCAGCTCAGCAGTCAGCCTTGCTGGTAACATCAGCACCACCTGTCTGAGGCGCAGGTTGTTTCCTCCATTATAATATTTAAAGACCAGCCCTATAGTCCTGGTTAAAGTTAAAGATAAAGCACCCCCTCTTTCAGACTGACAGGAGACCCTTCGGTTTGGTCAGCGACGTCCCTGTTTTAACGGGTTTATCTGGCGGACTGTGAAGGTGTGGGTGGACGGAGGGACTGTTGATGCTGCAGCTCTTCAACGCTGCTGCTGCTGTAATTCTGCAAACTTGCTTTCAAGGAAACGTGTCTCAGTCACACTCCATTATCGCACATCTGTTGACACCTCTGGACAGCACAACTGGCCTGGTGACTATCGCCACCTGCACGTACATCATCAGGTTGTTACGCAGCGCACCTGCACAAGTTTATATGACTATTTAGCACCCTTTTGTGCACCTGCAGCAGGTGTGTCAGACTCATTTCCACTGAGGGCCACATCAGCATCATGGTGGCCCTCGAAAGGCCAGATTGATGAATGTAACAAAATGCAATGAAATCAAAATAAATTAAACTACACTTTGTTAAATAACGGTTTCTGTATTTATTATGTATTCAAGTTTCAAATATTTAACTGATGATTATGATTATGAACTATGATTATATTAAACTTTGGGTTTGTGGTTGTAAACCTGCTCTCACACAGGTGATGGTTAAAAGTGATTTTTTGTTTTTCTTGCAGGCTAAATTTAGCATACAGTGATCCCTTTACACTTCGTGGTTTTAGTACCGCGGCTTTAGTGCTTCGCGTATTTCTTTCAGAAATATATAATATAATTTAAAACATTTTAGAAAATCACGGAAACATCACAGGATTTTGTGCGCGTTCTCTCACAGTGAAGAAATGTTGTGAGCCAGCCTGGCCCCTTTAAGAAGGTAGCCTTATGGGTAATGGTGTGGCCTTATGGGTAATGTAGTGTGTGTGTCGTGGGACGGCAGAATGAAAACAGGGTTAGATGAAAAGTGTAGTGAGCATCAACAGCAGCCCAGCGTGTATAGATTTACATTCTCTGTTAACCGACAGGAGCCCAACAATACAACCTGTGTGATGTTACAAGTTCCTGCAGTGCCAGAATAAAGTGCTCGTTCCATGCAGAGAAAACCAGACTTTTTCTTTTGTTGTTGTTAGCTTGTTAGCCGCTAATTACGAACCAAAAATAGCACAATACCAGCAGTTTGTTTACTACGGTTCAGAGATCAGAAGCTGTGAAGGTAACAGAAAGACCACAGTTGAGCCTTTGTCTTGTTTCATTGCAGTATCTCGATACTTTTTTACAGTTTTTAAACATATTTTAAACACATTATTGAGGCTCGGGGGGCTCCAGTTCGCGGATTTTGATTCTTGCAGGGGGGCGCCGGTCCCTATTAACCGTGAAAACTAAGGGATCACTGTACTTAGCTCCGTGTTTGCTGTCAAAACGCCGACGTAGATTATACTCTTTCACGATTGACACCGCCTCATAACACAAAAGACAGGCCTGCTGTTTCTTCACCTTGAGGTACAAACTTGTATTTGTTTTCTCATCGTTCATTTAACTGCCCTCCATGTGCATCAAATGTTCTTTTCTTGGACATGTTGGGGTTAGTTTATAGTAGGCTTGGGCGGTATCCAAATTTTGATACCGTCAAACTCCCTCACATTTTACCGGGGTATACGGTATTCCCGCGACTATTAAGGCGAACAAACACCACCAGCGGACGCCGCGCGTCAAAACAGCCGTCCCCATTATGTGCGCCGCCACGGGACTTTACGCCTGAAAAAAAAGGCGAGTTTACCTCGAAACAGCAGTTCAGTGCTTCAATATAAAGTTGGCTCAACTACAGTTGTTATTTATTTGTGTATTTCTTGCTTTTCACTGTAGTTTTAACTGTTCCTGGCAAGGAAATGCTGCAGAGGTGTGTGTTTGCTGAAACGCGCTTTATAGTAAAGTGTCTGATGCGGGACGTTTTACTTCCTATAAATTCTTCAACATAAAAGTCCAACATTATTAGTTTAATTAGAAGCTTTTATTTTGAAGCAGCAAGCTCAGGAAGTGTTGTTTTCATAGTCAGTACCTTAACAGGACGAGTCAAACGTGCGAGCGAGTCAGCTGCAAGCGAACATGAATAAACGGTAAAATAAAGCAGAACACACAGTGATACAGGAGAGAAACTAAACTTTAAACCACAGAAATCATTCATTGCATTTTTAAGACGGTATTGAAACTGATACCGCCGCTATTTTTGAATACCGGAAGTATACAGTATTACCATAATACCGCCCAAGCCTAGTTTATAGAGGTTTTTCTTAAGTTCGTAAGTTCTGAAAATCGTCTTGATGTCTTGCTCATGGTTATATACTGTTATCTTGTGGGTAACAACGAAATGCATTATGGGAGATGTAGTTTATTGTCAATATTCGCTTTAAAGCGGCGTAAGCTTATTTTATGTCTTAAAATATTGGTTTAAAATTTAAGCCAATAATGCACAAACTCTCAAGGGCCACATAAAATGAGGTGGCGGGCCACATTTGGCCCGCGGGCCTTGTGTTTGACACATGTGACCTACAGCATGAAGGCGACTCCGGTGTCTCTCGGGTTTATTTTGAATTGTTCTGGTCAGATACAGCCCTCTCACATGTTTGAATTTCTGTCTTGTGCGAGACGACACCTTTCTGTCCGTGGCATTACACATCAGGCAGATGTTGCGTGCACGCCCTCGTCCACGTAGCTGCGCAGTCGTCCAACCGTCTCAAAGACCAGGAACCATACACTCACATTAGCCAAGCAAACCAGACTTTTGTTCTTGGGCACAGGATGGATCACCTAAAAGTACTTGACCAAAGTTTGATCTGTTCCCCTTCAACGGATTAATTGAACACTTAATTGTATTCTTCTACAGATGAACTGTACAGATGCAGCTTCATCTTTACATAAAGAGTTATTGGTCATTCATACCATGCACAAGCACGCTGCAAAAGTTGCATCAGATGATCATTAGCAGCCATGCTACACCCTCACTCCCAGACTAAACTGCATGAGCTCAAAGTAATTTAGTAAATGAATGATGCAGCGGCCCAGAGCAGTAACGAGCTCTGTCCACACTCACGGAGGGAAACCCCCTCCTCACCTCAGCTATTACGCTGTTTTTCTGGCTTTTCTACAAAATCGGTTATGTGCTGAGTGGGTTTCACGACTACTGGGACCTGGAAACCCGTAAGAAAAGCATTCCTCGCTTCCTTCCTGTAAAACGTCTCTTCAGGTACGTGGCTTCTGTCCGACAGCAGCGGTACATGCCAGGAGATTAACTTGTGGCCCGAACGAGGGGCTTGTAAACCCAGCGGAGTATGTAGCGTGATGGATCCCAGAGTTCCCACACTGATTCAGAGTCTCTCTGAAAACAGAGACGCCCTGGAATATAAACGGTATCGAACCCTCAGCAGAACTCTTTACGCTCCGTCCTCGTTTTCCAGGGTCTTAATTCATAAACATCGTAAATATCTGCAGTTCAGGTGCTTACGAGGATGTAAAACGAAACAGCTTCATGTGTTTTTTTTTTTTTTTTTTTTTTTTACAGTGTAGCTGTTCTCTGTGCTGCCAGCTTCATCTGAAAGAGAACTTCAGTTTCCAAGAAGAGGGAAGGTCGTATGTGTAGATACCAGCTGGAATTCACCTCATCGGTAAAACTAATGTCCCTCAGTATCCCTGGACAGTAACGGGGAGGCTTTTATGTCATGAGTTACTTTAGAAAAGCACCAGGTTGTAGGACAGCTCATCAAAGACCAGTTTCACTATCGCTACTTTGAGCTAACTGGATTTAAATCTGCACACAGCTGTTTGGTGGTTCTTTTAGTCTCGTCCTGCCATCGTGCTCATATTCTGTGAATTAGTTGGATGTGTTCAAAACTGCTGGACGGAGCGACGTGCATTCACGTCCCCTGTGGGATGGGTCACACCAGCTTTAGTTGCGTTGACCTCTTCATCAGCTTAAATGTTTTTTTTCCTTGCTTTCATGGCACGAAAAGGAGACATTACATTCATGTTTTTGCGTACTGTTTTGGCTCATGTTACCATTCTCTGGTAAGTACTAGTGCTTAAAAATCTATTTTCAGTCATATTTCCCAGCTTTAACTATATACTGGGTCTAATGTTATCTGAATGAATTAAATTTAATATTTAACTGGGAACTGGGAAAGTGCTTTCCTCAGAAACGTGGATCTTTCTGGGACCAGAAACTACATTCAAGCACAGGTTCCTCTGTTCAAACAACGAGCCCAGGATTCCTGGAAAGGTCCTTGAGTAGTGTTGGTTTGTGTGGCCCGACGCAGACAGCTGGGACGACCCCCCCCCCCCCATCCTCTCAGAGCCAGACCTCCCGGCTGCAGGGGGCTTTAACCTCAGGGCCGCCGGGGCTCCAGCTTCTGTCTGCAGCCAGTAAAGGAAGGAGGAACCTCACATTCCCTGAAAGCCTCAGGTGCTTCTGGCCTCGGCATGAAAACGGAGATGCAACAACATCCTCGTTCCTGCTCTTTATTACTTTCTTCCCTCTCTACCAAATTCACCTGAAAATAATTCAGAAGCACTCAAAGACGAAGCTTGGCTTTTATATTGAGAATGACATTTAGAAGTGGGTTGGTGTAAATGTCCCAACCTGTTTTCCAAGTGATGCTTCCAAGTGAAACATCATTTCATTATCAAGATGATAACAAATGTGCCGTTAGTGCAGCACAGTTGAGACAAAAAATCCTTTGATATCACCGACTGTTCTACGACGGAGTATTAGGGCCACACTGAGAAAAAAAATTGTGGACAATATATTTTTTTTTCATTCCTCACTTAGAGAATAGAGTCGAAAAGTGACGAGAATAAAGTCAAGATGCAGTTTCTGGAATAAAGTCGAAATGTCGAGAATAAAGTCGAAATGTCGGGAATGAAGTCGAAATGTTGAGAATAAAGTCGAAATGTCGGGAATGAAGTCGAAATGTCGGGAATGAAGTCGAAATATCGGGAATGAAGTCGAAATGTTGAGAATGAAGTCGAAATGTCGGGAATGAAGTCGAAATGTTGAGAATGAAGTCGAAATGTCGGGAATGAAGTCGAAATGTTGAGAATGAAGTCGAAATGTTGAGAATAAAGTCGAAATGTCGGGAATGAAGTCGAAATATCGGGAATGAAGTCGAAATGTTGAGAATGAAGTCGAAATGTCGGGAATGAAGTCGAAATGTTGAGAATGAAGTCGAAATGTCGGGAATGAAGTCGAAATGTTGAGAATGAAGTCGAAATGTCGAGAATGAAGTCGAAATGTCGGGAATGAAGTCGAAATGTTGAGAATGAAGTCGAAATATCGGGAATGAAGTCGAAATGTTGAGAATGAAGTCGAAATGTCGGGAATGAAGTCAAAATGTTGAGAATGAAGTCGAAATGTCGGGAATGAAGTCGAAATGTTGAGAATGAAGTCGAAATGTTGAGAATAAAGTCGAAATGTCGGGAATGAAGTCGAAATGTCGGGAATGAAGTCGAAATGTCTAGAAAGAAGTCGAAATGTCGAGAATAAAGTCAAAATGTCGAGAATGAAGTCAGAATGTCGAGAATGAAGTCGAAATGTTGAGAATAAAGTCGAAATGTCGGGAATGAAGTCGAAATGTCGGGAATGAAGTCGAAATGTCTAGAAAGAAGTCGAAATGTCGAGAATAAAGTCAAAATGTCGAGAATGAAGTCAGAATGTCGAGAATGAAGTCAAAATGTATAGAAAGAAGTCAAAATGTCGAGAATAAAGACGAAATGTCGAGAATGAAGTCGAAATGTCGAGAATGAAGTCGAAATGTCTAGAAAGAAGTCGAAATGTCGAGAATAAAAACGAAATGTCGAGAATGAAGTCAAAATGTCGGGAATGAAGTCGAAATGTCGAGAATGAAGACGAAATGTCGGGAAAGAAGTCGAAAATGTCGAGAATGAAGTCGAAATGTCTAGAAAGAAGTCGAAATGTCGAGAATAAAAACGAAATGTCGGGAATGAAGTCAAAATGTCGGGAATGAAGTCGAAATGTCGATAATGAAGACGAAATGTCGGGAAAGAAGTCGAAATGTCGAGAATAAAGTCGAAATGTCTAGAAAGAAGTCGAAATGTCGAGAATAAAGACGAAATGTCTAGAAAGGAAGTCGAAATTGTCGAGAATGAAGTCATAATGTCGAGAATGAAGTCAGAATGTCGAGAATGAAGTCAAAATGTCTAGAAAGAAGTCAAAATGTCGAGAATAAAGACGAAATGTCGAGAATGAAGTCGAAAATGTCGGGAATGAAGTCGAAATGTCGAGAATAAAGTCAAAATGTCGAGAATGAAGTCAAAATGTCTAGAAAGAAGTCGAAATGTCGAGAATAAAGTCAAAATGTCGAGAATAAAGACGAAATGTCGAGAATAAAGTCGAAATGTCTAGAAAGGAGTCGAAATGTTGAGAATAAAGACGAAATGTCGAGAATAAAGTCGAAATGTCTAGAAAGAAGTCGAAATGTCGAGAATAAAGACGAAATGTCGGAAATGAAGTCGAATTTGTCAAGAATAAAGACGAAATGTCGAGAATAAAGTCGAAATGTCGAGAATGAAGTCGAAATGTCGGGAATGAAGTCGAAATGTCGAGAATAAAGACGAAATGTCGAGAATAAAGTCGAAATGTCGAGAATGAAGTCGAAATGTCGGGAATGAAGTCGAAATGTCGAGAATAAAGTCGAAATGTCTAGAAAGAAGTCGAAATGTCGAGAATAAAGACGAAATGTCGGAAATGAAGTCGAATTTGTCGAGAATAAAGACGAAATGTCGAGAATAAAGTTGAAATGTTGAGAATAAAGTCGAAATGTCGGGAATGAAGTCGAAATGTCGGGAATGAAGTCGAAATGTCGAGAATGAAGTCGAAATGTCGAGAATGAAGTCGAAATGTTGAGAATGAAGTCAAAATGTTGGGAATGAAGTCGAAATGTCGAGAATTAAGACGAAATGTCGGGAATGAAGTCGAAATGTCTAGAAAGAAGTCGAAATGTCGAGAATAAAAACGAAATGTCAGGAATGAAATGTCGAAATGTCGAGAATGAAGTCGAAATGTCGGGAAAGAAGTCGAAATGTCGAGAATAAAGACGAAATGTCGAAAATGAAGTCGAAATGTCGGGAATGAAGTCGAAATGTTGAGAATGAAGTCGAAATGTTGAAAATGAAGTCGAAATGTTGAGAATGTAGTCAAAATGTCGGGAATCAACTCGAAATGTCGGAAATGAAGTCAAAATGTCGAGAATAAAGACGAAATGTCGAGAATGAAGTCGAAATGTCAGGAATGAAGTCGAAATGTCGAGAATAAAGACGAAATGTCGAGAATGAAGTCGAAATGTCAAAAATGAAGTCGAAAATGTTGAGAATAAAGTCAAAATATCGAGAATGGAGTCAAAATGTCTAGAAAGAAGTCGAAATGTCGAGAATAAAGTCAAAATGTCGAGAATAAACACGAAATGTCGAGAATAAAGTTGAAATGTCTAGAAAGAAGTCGAAATGTCGAGAATAGAAGACAAAATGTCGAGAATAAAGTCGAAATGTCTAGAAAGAAGTCGAAATGTCGAGAATAAAGACGAAATGTCGGAAATGAAGTCGAATTTGTCGAGAATAAAGACGAAATGTCGAGAATAAAGTCGAAATGTCGAGAATGAAGTCAAAATGTCGGGAATGAAGTCGAAATGTCGAGAATAAAGACGAAATGTCGAGAATAAAGTTGAAATGTCGAGAATGAAGTCGAAATGTCGAGAATGAAGTCGAAATGTCGAGAATGAAGTCGAAATGTTGAGAATGAAGTCAAAATGTTGGGAATGAAGTCGAAATGTCGAGAATAAAGACGAAATGTCGGGAATGAAGTCGAAATGTCTAGAAAGAAGTCGAAATGTCGAGAATAAAAACTAAATGTCGGGAATGAAGTCGAAATGTCGAGAATGAAGTCGAAATGTCGGGAAAGAAGTCGAAATGTCGAGAATAAAGACGAAATGTCGATAATGAAGTCGAAATGTCGGGAATGAAGTCGAAATGTTGAGAATGTAGTCAAAATGTCGGGAATGAAGTCGAAATGTCGGGAATGAAGTCAAAATGTCGAGAATAAAGACGAAATGTCGAGAATGAAGTCGAAATGTCGGGAATTAAGTCAAAATGTCGAGAATAAAGACGAAATGTCGAAAATGAAGTCGAAATGTCAAAAATGAAGTCGAAATGTCGAGAATAAAGTCAAAATGTCGAGAATAAAGACAAAATGTCGGGAATGAAGTCGAAATGTCTAGAAAGAAGTCGAAATGTCGAGAATAAAAACGAAATGTCGGGAATGAAGTCGAAATGTCGAGAATGAAGTCGAAATGTCGGGAAAGAAGTCGAAATGTCGAGAATAAAGACGAAATGTCGAGAATGAAGTCAAAATGTCTAGAAAGAAGTCGAAATGTCGAGAATAAAGTCAAAATGTCGAGAATAAAGACGAAATGTCGAGAATAAAGTTGAAATGTCTAGAAAGAAGTCGAAATGTCGAGAATGAAGACGAAATGTCGGAAATGATGTCGAATTTGTCGAGAATAAAGACGAAATGTCGAGAATAAAGTCGAAATGTCAGGAATGAAGTCGAAATGTCGAGAATAAAGTCAAAATGTCGAGAATGAAGTCAAAATGTCTAGAAAGAAGTCGAAATGTTGGGAATGAAGTCGAAATGTCGAGAATGAAGTCAAAATGTCTAGAAAGAAGTCGAAATGTCGAGAATAAAGTCAAAATGTCGAGAATAAAGACGAAATGTCGAGAATAAAGTTGAAATGTCTAGAAAGAAGTCGAAATGTCGAGAATAAAGACGAAATGTCAGGAATGATGTCGAATTTGTCGAGAATAAAGTCGAAATGTCGAGAATAAAGTTGAAATGTCTAGAAAGAAGTCGAAATGTCAAGAATAAAGACGAAATGTCGAGAATAAAGTTGAAATGTCTAGAAAGAAGTCGAAATGTCGAGAATAAAGACGAAATGTCGGGAATGAAGTCGAAATGTCGAGAATGAAGTCAAAATGTCGAGAATAAAGACGAAATGTCGAGAATGAAGTCGAAATGTCGGAAATCAAGTCGAATTTGTCGAGAATAAAGACGAAATGTCGAGAATAAAGTCAAAATGTCGAGAATGAAGTCGAAATGTCGAGAATAAAGTCAAAATGTCGAGAATAAAGTTGAAATGTCGAGAATAAAGACGAAATGCAGTTTCCAGAATTCCAGAATCGCTATAGTTTTTTTTTCTGAATAGGCGCAATTTCTGACACAATCTCCTCAAAGTACGAATACTTATTATAATACTGTGTTATAATACTATGTGATAAAAGCACATAGACACAGACATTATGTTGGTAGAGTAAAGCTGGTTTGAATAAATCTTTAAGACAGCTTTATTCTGGAAACTGCATTTCGACTTTGTTCTCGACGTTTCAACTTTATTCTCGACATTTTGACTTTATTCTCTAAGTGAGGAATGAAAAAAAAATCATTGTCCACAATTTTTTTCCTCACCGTGGCCCTAATACTCCGTCGTACTGGTCAGTTTAAATATTTATAAAATTCCACCAGTGCAAAGTTTTACACCAGCACTGCAAACTCGGCACGCTAATATCGCTGAATATTAATATTTAGCCATATTTTGTGGGGAAAATTAGATTTAAGTGTGTTTTCCCATCATTCTGGCAGTTTCTGGTAGAAACATGCAGCTGGACTTCCTAAAACCAGAACCTACACCTTCAGTGCGTCTGAGTCCTCACCATCACCTGCTTAGAGTGCTGCTGTGTTCCTCATCCCTGCACTGAACGCTCCTGTGTGTGTGTGTGTTCCTACAAGAGCACGAGGCAGGACTCTGTTCAACCCCCCCATCTTCTCTCTGTTGCCATCTAGTGGTTAATATTATCCAAATTCAGCCTCTCACACTTTAAAAACACTCTTCCTTTACGAAAGGCGCATTTAAATTATCACTTTCTATTTAACCCGCCGACGTTTTCTTTCCTTTTTTCCTCTCTTTTAATCACATGCTTTTTTTTTTTAACACCCGTCTTCCTTTGATGAGATGAAGATGAAGACAAACCACTTTTCTCTTTTTGACAAGCTTAACTTTCCAAAAACACTCATCTGCTGCTTCCATCCGCTGCAACGGGCTCGTGCAGTTTTCCTTATGGCCCTGTCTGTTACTGTCTCACACACACACACACACACACACACACACACCTCGGCTGTGTGGTGGTCCGTTTCCATGGTTCCATGCTGCAGCAGCTCAGTTAAAGGCTCCTGGGTGGGTCTTAATTAGTTCTTTGAAGACTCGCTTTTCCTCCCCGTCTGAGCTTCTGACGAGCTTCACTTTAAAGAGACCAGTCTCTCTCTCACACACACACACAAACACACAGACTGCCGTGCACGCAACCCGCCTCATCTGTCACAAACTCTTATCATGCAAAAATGTCTGAAGGAGCATCTGCTCGGAGGTCCTGCAGCCTGTCTGACCTTCTTCTGATGAGACCTGATCATTGAAGAAGAGACGGGAAATAATAGGCTGAAAAAAAAAAGATGATGATGTCAAATATAATCACTCTGGTTAAAATAATGCACCAGTCCTCTGTTTTGTCAGCTTGCTCCTCCACCTCAACATCCTTCCAAGGCCGAGTTTGTGGCTTTGCAGCATCATATCCAGACTTCTCCTCCATATCCCATCACTAAATAATTACTTAACTATAGTTGTTGATAAATAGAGGTGAGTATTGACAAGGACCTCACAATATGATATGTATCGCGATACTTGGGTCACGATGTATTGCGATATTCTACCCAGTTAATATCAAAATTAAAAGTAGAGATGAAAAATCAAGTTGCTGTATATGTTCATCAGACGATATTGATCATTCAGAGGACAAATTGAGTCAAAACTATTTACTTGAAAACAACCTATTTATTGTTTTGAATTTTCCTTAAAAAAAATGTTATTATATCGGGCGGCCAAAAATCGCGATATATCGTCAAATCGATTTCACACCTCTAGTGATAAACTGCTTGTATGAAGAACCTGTTGTAGCCTATTTTTTAAAAAACATCTCCAGAGATGAAATATAGACAATTTAGATGCATAACTGGATCATTTCTTAGTCGGGATGATGTTTTATCTTCACCAGCCTCATCAGTTTCTCCTCTCCTGGTTTCAGGGTTTCAGCCTGACATGGTCCCTTTACGTTACTGGTTTGGATCTTGTGTTCCAGTTCACCCCGCAGGTGTTAGATGTTGTTGCAGTGAGATCCATCCCACCAGGAGCAGGGAAGGTAGCTAGAAAACACATCCTGATCAGATTATCTGCCATCCTCAGATGAGGGGAAACAGTTAAAGACCAAAGGTGGCCTCAGAGAGAAAACTGCTAACAATGTAAGCTGAACGCTTATAAAAGTATCTAATATAAAGTGAGCTGTTAAAAGTAGCTGTAAGCTCTTGAAATGAGAGATGTGTTAAAGACGGAAAGGAAACGTGCTGATTTTATTGCCCCTCTCTGTATTAGACTCATTCAGTCCTCATATTCGCCGGTTTCCCTTTTCTATTTCTGTCACAATATGGAGATGTGAGACTCCCAGCGCTTTTTGGGAATGAAACTGGATCTGGAAGAGGAAGGCTGCTTTTCCTCTGTCATTATATTCACACAAAGAGCTGTTTAGTACTCAGAAGATCAGTAGCTGCTAAATAGAAGCGTGTGGGCTGTCATTATTGTACTCTTTTTTTTTCCCCTTAAGGCTCAAAGTAGTGACAAGGCTCAAGGTTTTCTGGAAGGTTTTGCATTTCTCGCGGGTGATCTGACAGCGGAGCGGAGCGCGCGCTGGAGTTTGGAGGAGGTTTTGGAGAGGTCCGGAGACAGGAGGAGGTCCCGGGTGGCTCAGAGGAGGCAGGACTTCGTGGCTCGGAGGTGCGCTCCGACACCAGAGGGTCCGCTTTAATAGAAGAGGAGGAGGAGGAGGAACAGGTCGACTGTACACCGCGCGGAGGGAGACAGGCTGCAGTTCCACTTCTCCGTCCAGGACGGTCCAGATCGAGCATCCGCGCGCCAACCGGCTCTGTGGATTGGGAGCGCAGTCTGAGACGCTGGGATTTGTTTTATTTTTATTTTTATTTTTTAAATCTGCGGGTTGCTTGGCGGTTTTTGCAAATCTCCTGCTGTTATAAATCTGCGCTCCACTTTGGTTTGGACTCTTCTGACAGCCGGTGTGGAGTAAAATCCTTTTTTCTCCGGATCGTTGCTGTATCTGCAGGACTTGTGACGGACTTTTTCCTCGTAAACTGTGTTGAATCCCGCCACGGACGCGTGATTTTTGAGCGCACGACATGCGCAGCCCCGCTGTCTCCTGCCCGCCGGCGCGTCTTTGTCATTTTAATGTCGCTGTAATTATCGCGCGTCTGCTTGATTGTCGCTCTGCAATTCAGATCACACCGACCAACTGAGCCTGGCTCCAAAAGAAACGAGAGGTCTGCCAGACGGATGCTGGTTGTGGATTTGTGTCACTTGTTTTATTTTTCATTTGGATGAGCTGTTGATTCACTCGCTTCGTTCCCATCAACTTCTCTGACGCGTGTTTTTTTTTTCTGGAGCAAAACCCCGAGGATGTTGGTCCGCAGCTTGAGCCCTGTCTCCTGGTCCACCTGTAAGTTTTTCCTCTTTTTCACGTGGCTCCTACAAACGCCCAGGTCTTCCTCTCCGCTAATTACAGGTAAGATTAAAGGGGATAACGTGGCTTCATAATAACACATCGCAACACCCACCGTGCGTAAAATCCGCTCCCGCCGCTGGTTATTTAGTCTGCTGCTGTTGCGCCTCTGCGCTCCATCAGCCTGTTTTTACTCTGCCACCAGAGCCGAGCTCACTGCAACTTCTGTATTTATCATCACCAGTAATTTAGTGGTGAAGTTTTGGGTCCTTTGGCATTAGCTGGCGCGTGATCACCAGTTAGAAATAAATAGAAAAGCATGGGAAAGCACGTTGCTTTCATTTTATTTCTCTTCTTATTATTGCATTTGCAGCACGCAAATTTTTAGTTTCTCATTTTTTGTAGGTAAATTTGTATGTAGGTACATTTGTAGGCACATTTGTTAAATCCCACGCCACTTTCCCCGTGTTCCCTGCGCCCGCGGGGCCGCTGGCGCGCCGCTGCTTGGAGATAGGAATCGACCAGCAGTTCGCAGGCTTGCTGTCCGCAGCAGAGCGAGTTCTCTGGAGTCGGACATCCATCACGTTGACAGGATAATTTATATCAAACTCGAGGAAACGGCACAAAGATCAGAATCTCCGGGATGAAAGGTCTGCGTAAAATTGCCATCTCTTTCTCAAATAGTAGCCTGAACGTCACTTCGGGTTGAGATTAAAGCGCCGTTTAAAAACTGGTTGTAAGGAGCAAAAAAAAAAGCAGATCCGTCTTCCTCTTCAGTCACGTTGCATCACAGGTTGTAGCAGTTTGCCCCGCGGCACCTCTTTGGGAACTGACGCGGAGTGGATGAACGGTGGATGAGGTGTTGCGCGCAGGAGAAGCCCGCACGCGTCCTGTTGCTGCGGGAGGGACGAGACTTGTGCGTCTGGCGCGACTTGGCCCAGTCAGGAAAAAGGCATTAGATTAAATCATGGTTATTTATTTGGTTTTCAACAGTCATTTGGAGTGTTTCCATGACGAGAGTAGTCGCATTTCATGATAATTTCATTTACCAAAAGGAGGAAAAATGCGATTCAACAGATGTTTCGACATCTAGTCACCCCCCCCCCCCCCCCCCCCCCCCCCCCCCCCCCCCACACACACCCACTGACAAAACGCCAAAAAGACCAGAAGAGACGTCATAAACATCCAGGCCAGACTCGATGATGAATAACAATAATAATTCCGATTTGAAGTGCTTTCCCTCTCTCGGCTGTTACGCGTCCTCCCGAATCAAACACGTGAAGATGGAAATCAGATGGGCAGCAGAACCGGTACCAGATGAGGGTTTTTCCTTCTTCAAACGCGCGCGTCTGTTTGACATGAGAGCTGGAACACTCGCAGAACCATCAACCTGTCCGCATCAGCTGCACGTGAGGATCCCAGCAGATCGGATTCCTCCACCTGGCATCCCAAACATCCCGTGGATCATGTGTCTGCTGCCCGCAGAACCACAGAACCTCAGAGCCTCAGAGGGGGGGCTCCGGAGCTGCTGGAGGGTTTCCAGTCGAGCCGTTGAATGTGTCAGTGCAGCAGGTTCAGATTCAGAGGTTCGGGTTGTATCTGCAGTGATCTCAGCTCCTCTCTGCAGCCCACGTCACCCTGCTTCTCTCTGCGGGAATCTCAGTTGTTCTGAACCCAGACCGGTCCATCCTTGACCTTTTCCATTGCAAAGAATTTCTCAGAAGCAAAACTTTGTAGGCAGAGATACTTTTTAAAGACGGCTTCATGCCAAAACAACAAGTGAAAAGCATCCATGCATTTCTTTTTTCATCTCTTTGAAGTATTTCTTTTACTGAGTAAAAGATCCGAACTTTTTTTTTCTGCCACTGGAAACTTGAGTAATTGCATCACGTGCAGAAATGTTTGAGGGACTGTTCAGACTACAACTCAGGAGCCGCTGACCTCTGTTTGACATTTAACTGTCTCAATACGTCAATTCAATCAGAGACTTAACAGACCTTTATAAAAAAGACTACTTTTAAAGACGCTACTAGTGTGTGTGTGTGTGGGGGGGGGGGGGGGGGGGGGGGGGGGGGGGGGGGCACAAGTCCTCCTGATGACTCCAGATATTAGGGGTGTGAAAAAAAATCGATTTGGCAATATATCGTGATTTTCAGCCACCCAATAAATTATCGATTTTTCAGCTCCTAATATCGTTTTTTTCTATTTTTTTTTCAAAAACACTAATAATAAACAATAAATAGGTTGTTCTGAAGGAAATAGTTTTGACTCAATTCATCCTCTGAATGATCAATATCATCTGATGAACATATACAGCAACTTGATTTTTCATCTCTACTTTTAATTTTGATATTAACTTGGTAGAATATTGCAATATATCGTGATATAGCGATATCGTGATAATATCATATCGGGACCCAAATTTCATGATAAATATCGTATTGTGAGGTCCTTGCCAATACTCACCCCTAGCAACTATGCATTTCTTTTTGTTGTTCTTGTTTCTTTGATTTCTTCTCTTTTTTATGCATCTTTTATGTGAAAACATATTTTATTAAATCATTAACCGCAATAAAAGTTACCTCCAAAGTTCAAAAGGAAAAAAAACACATTGCTTTGAATAATAACAAGTTCGTAATTCAATGATAACAAATAAATGAGTAATATTCATATAGTAATATTTTGATATTAACTGAGTAGAATATCGCAACATATCGCGATATCATGATAATATTTATCGTGACCCAGTATCATGATACACATTGCATTGTGAGGTCCTTGCCAATACTCAACCCTACCATATATCCTGTAATGACGTCTGTCCCAGTTGCTGTTTTTTTTTTTTTTTGCTGGGGGGGGGGGCTTGCAGGTTATTTGAATTCCTTGTAATACAGGAATGGAGATTGTAATCTCAAACATGGTGGCTGAAAAACAAGAGCCTGATTCCCCTCCCACCTCCCACCCCCCCTCAGACACACAACACTTACAGCCCTGCCAGTTTAATTATGCTCGGAGGCTGTAAATTTTACTGTGCTGGTGGAGTCGGCGGGGTTTGTCTGCTTTACTGCTGAACTCGTAGGGACGGGACAGACGGGCGGCCCGGCCCGGCCCGCTGCTGGAAGGATCTATTTTGGAGTGGTGGAGCTCTTTTTTTTGCTCCATCGCTGCAGACGTGATATAAAGTTTGGCCACGGTCGTTTTATGGTGGCGCGTTGTGACGCAGGCTGATGCTCTAATGCTCCGAGCTGGTGAACAGTGATTTTATTATTATTCAGCGCGTCAGAGGCGGAGCTCATCAGGTCTGAGACTGCAAAAAAAGAAAAGAAACAGCCTTTCACGTGCTTTAAATGCAGAATAGAGGCCCGTGCACATCACGTTGGGTTCGTGAACTATCGACATAACAGCAAACCAAACAGTTCTGGGGTCAGAGGTCACAGTAGCTGACAGTAGCATTCCTCAGACCTGCTCTGCTTTTAATTTTACGTTCATGTTCTGTGAATTCTCGGCGTGTGTTGCTGCTCTTCACCGTCATGGAGCTGGATGAATGTTGAGTGATGGTCATGGAGGAACTGTGATATTCAGCTGTGGACGAGACAGACGGGACACATAAATGGAGACAGGAAGCAGTTTATTACTCAAACAGGGCAGACGGTTGAGGGGATTTACCTCCAAAACCTCAAATATCCGCACTGGGAAGCGTGTTTTTATCACAGGGGGGTCAGATATGGAGCACCCTGACATGACTGGGATGAATGATAATGGATGTGACACATTTAGTGCCTTTACATGGGAGGTTTAATTCCTCTTTAATTCAGAATTAAAATTAAATCCGATTTAAAATGATTAAAAATTACCATGTAAACACCTCATTCCGAATGAAAACGTCCATTCCGAATTAAACTTAATTCCGAAGTTAGTGGCTGGTTTATTCTGATTTTAAATCCGAATAGAACAATTCCGCGGTCATGTATACATTAATTCCGCTTTAAATTAATTCCGGGTCTTTCTGCGCATGCTAGTTCCCTCGCCCGTCTGTCGCGATGATTCTTAAATTCCGCGTTGGGCTTGTTTACGAAAGAAAATCATCGACATGATGTTGTTGTGCTGCTGCTTCAAAAATAAAATCAAAACAAATCCAAAAAGGATGCTAATAATGTAGTCCTCCATGTTGTTGCTAATTGAGTAAGTTTGTTTTCATCCGGTAGACGTAAATACGTAAAGACGTCCGCCCCCCCATCCAATCAGAACCCTTCCCAACCCCCAGACCTAAAGCTGAATTGGATAAAGTCGAACAAACATGTTTTCCATGTAAACCTCAATTCAGAATTACTATTTTTCATGTAAACTCAAAGGAAAATAGTTTTATTCTGAATCATTTAATTCGGAATAATTAATTCTGAATTAAAAAACATCATGTAACCGTGGCCAGTGTGGATTAATACACTGAGACTTCAAGTTACAAGTAAATGCTCAGACGGATTTGTTTGCTTGTTTTGGTCGTTTTAAATGCGCCGAGACGACTTTCTGTTGAGAACTGGCTGCAGAATAAATAGAAATAAAGTGAAATTATTTACTGACAGTGACGTGAAAGGCTTTGAAGAACATCTTTTACACACGTTAACAATAAATCAAATCAAACTTTATGTATATAGCACTTTTCATACATGTAAAATCTCCAAGACCACGCCCCCACGGGCAGACCAGACACACCTCCCAGTGTGGAGGACCCCCCGTGAGGAAACACTGGAGCTAAAAACTAAAAGATTAAAAGACAGCAAAACAGGATAAAGGCAGACAATAGATACAATAATGATAACATGTAAAAAATTGGAGATGTAAAAACTATGGTTGAGTCAAAGAAATCAGGCAAAAGCCAAATTAAAAAGGTGACTCAATGAATAGGATCAAGACAGAATAAAGTAGAAGAAGCTAAAATACTAAGAGAATCGATTAAAAGCCAGACTAAATAGGTGGGTCTTGAGCCGCTTATTTCAATAAATTTGACTGATCTGATTCCATGTCTTTAGAGTATTTAACTGCATTGTGGGTAATCTCAGTGTTATTATTGGCTTCCTGATGGAGCTGCTTACACTCCATAAAAGTTTCCCAAAGTTTGTGCAGCCAAGTTGCAGCAACTTCATTAATCAAGAGCGGGAAGCCCCGTAGATGCATCGCGGCTAAATGGATGTATATTAAACGCCTTTACAGCGGCGAATCAGTATTTACTTAAAGGCTAAGCCAGAACGCAGAGGCCTTGTGTGAAAGGCTAAGTGCTAGCCATGACCCAGTAACTCATAGAAGCACCTGTAGCAGCAGCTGTTTTCTGTCTGATGTTTCCATCAGAGTGTTGGTCCACTCTTCTTCACAACATCACTTCAGTTCCTTTCAGGCCAAGCCGCAGAATAAAAGCCCAAACCACAACCCCTCCGCCACCGTGCTCCACAGTGGATATGAGGTTTTTGTGCTGATAGCGCTCGTCAAACGTGCCACTGTGCATCTGTGCGTTGCGGTCAAACGGCTGCTCCCATTTTTCGTCCGTCCCGCTGATGTTGTTCCAGAAATTTGATGGTTAGTTAGGAGCTCTGGAAGACAAAACAAACAAACAAACAAAAACCGAGTATTCACACACGGAAAACCGTTCTGCCCAGTCTCAGAGAGGGGGGGGTGGGGGGAGGGGGGAGGGCTCATGCTCGTGTGGTTGGTTTCGTTTTTGGAAATGTGATTTCATGAGGGAATAGCTTGTAAGGCTGTAGCAATACACTAATATCGCAATACGATACACGATATTCACCTCACGATACGATATATATATCAATATTCATCTTACAATACATTTACATCATTTTACGAAAGATTTTAAAGGGACAAAGTGATTTTGGTGACATCTTGTGAGTGTTCCAATGACTTTGTTTGAATTAACTGAACTGAAAGCATCAATTACACATTATATGGCTGACAGGCAGCTTGAAAATGCTGGACAAAATCAATAAAAGATTTGTTGAGAAAAATAGTTTCATTTATTTAAACAGTGCAAATTGTTGCTTGCAAGCTTTTAAAGGTGGGACACGGGGGTTTAGAAAGAAGCGAAGAATATCGATACCTAGGCCAAAAAACTGATACTCGATAATCGATAAAAGATCAATATATATCGCAGAATCGATAAAATCACTCAGCTCTAGTAGCTTGTCTCAGTTGGGGAAGGGGGGGTACCTCCACCTGGGAAGATGTTTTCCACTCTTGAATAATAATCTCTCTGTACAACAATGGCCTCCAAATAGCCTGATAAGCCTCCCCAGATTGATGAGCAGCAACAGCTTCTTTTTATTTTTTTTGGAGATGATCGCTGATGTCTTTCCTCGTCAGCGTTGTGTTAACGTACAGCTCGCTGTAACCTAATACAGGCTAACTTCCAAAACTTCCACTTTAACGCCGGTGTTCAGGCTTGTCTGATCCGATGCCGGGAGCCTTGGCAACAGCCTGATATCTCCGTCAGATCTCCGGCCGTCCACCGCCAGCTCGGTGTCACCGTGGGGGGGCCTCTGGATGAAACACATGTGACGGATGAGTAGACATCATTCTCCTTTTGTGTGTTTTTTTTTCCAGCAGCAGCTCTGAGAACGGTGAGAACCGCCGTCTCTGAGATGTTGGCATCTGTGCGGTTCAGCCCATAAATCCGTGTGTTTTGGGTTGTTTCCTGCCGGCGGTTCAGATTACACTGAGGCTCGTAACAAAACTGACTCACTCGTGTTTTTAAGACCTCGGATTAAATGTCACAAGCTAATAGGTCGGCCGGCCCTGTCGGTGCTGCAGATGCATCTGTGCGGTCATGTACTAGCAGATATTTCTGACATGTTAACGTGATGACGTGCGTTTGAATTAGCCGACCGTCAGTCAACTGTCCTCCTGCTCCTCACAGGTACCGAAGCCAGCTGTGACAACGAAGGAGAAGTCCTGCACATCCCCAACATCACTGACAACCCCTGCATCACCTGCGTGTGTCTGGTAAGAGCAGCTCCTCGTCTTCACCGTCAGACGTTGCAAAGGTTGCGTCTGGTCTTCTGATTGTTCTGCTGCTGATCCGGTTCCTTCAACGTGTAACTGCTGCTTCAGGTTTTCCGGTCCGTGTGATGAAGTGACCTCTCTCAGCCCTGATAGTAATATCTGTGAAACCCGTGACTGAGCTGTGTGCGGAGCTCCTTATCAGCATGTCGTAACGCCGCAGCTGGACCTCATGATGTAACTGTTTGGCAGCGTTCTGAGTCAGAGGTGATGTTTAGGTAAATTGATTCGGTTGTAAAATCGGGCCCGTCAGTCTCTTCTGTGAGCAGCTTGTAATTTCACTTAAAAGCTGCAGAGCTGGATGCGATGATGTAGCTTCTTCTGGAGAAAAATGTTTTGGAGCAAAGCTGGCACGGGTCGCAGCTCCGGCAGGTATGTGCGAGCGCTGTGACGAGCTCTCAGCCAAACACATAGTTGGGGTTGTTGTTGTTTTGTAACAGACGTGCCTGTCATCATGCTGTCTCCGGTTCAGCCTGGCTGCTCACACCGGCCTACAAAAAAATCAGGGGGACAACCTCTTTCCTGGAGCATGTGCTCTTTGACCCCTGAGCCCCCCCTCCCCACCTCACTCAACCTCTTTATTGGCGTGGAGGTCTTTGTTTCAGGGCGGGGGGGAATGGACCGGCGAGGCTTTTCTGTCTCCGTGTTTGTCACCGGCTGAAAAAGAGGTCTTGGCTGTGCACGGAGCGTGCAGGTGTGAATCTGAAGGGCCCGCATCATCCGTCTGCATATAAACAGATATGAGTTTGTTAAACCTGCCGTTAATATTGACGTTTAGCACTTAGCATGCGAACTGCAGCAGACTGAGCACAGCTTCCCTCTGGTAACAGCTTTTCCTGAGTGACCACAATAATACAAGAACTGCTCTGTAAAAGCCTGAGGAACAGAACCGAGAGTCCACAGAGTCCAGTGGACCGGTCCAGTCCCAAAAGCTCCCAGCTGCTTTGAGCCAGAGCAGGTCGGACCCACAGAGGCCATTTTCACCAACGCTTAGAAAAAAAAAAAAGTTCTTATTAGTACCCAATAGCAGTGGTCCCCAACCTTTTTGTAACCTCACCTGGGCGGGCCTCCTCGTTACATTACGCCGATAACATAACATGAGTATAACATCAAAGTCTCTGGTAACATCGTCTATACCAGTGGTTCTCAAACTTTTAATACTGCGTACCACCAGAGAAACTGTTCAGCTCTCTGAGTACCACCATGATGACCAGTTTTAAAATATAGCCATATATACCTTCTCAATTAGCTTTAACCCTCATACCGCCGACTGGGGTCCTCTCGGACCCCAGAGGTGTACTTTTTGTCATATCTCAGAGGTGCTTTATTCTATAATTCCAATTTTTCATGACTTTGTCAATCAATTTGTTACTAATGATGTCATATGATTTTTTTCTATTTCTATCTTTATCTGTGCTTTTTAAAAATTCCAATGCATTGGGGTCCAAGAGGACCCCAGTCAAAATCTCTAATTCCGCCTATGTATTTTTAATAGATGGAACCATTTATTGAGTCAGTGTTTGCCATGGGTCCTAATTTAAAGTATCACACACTCTCAGGGGGGGTGGGGGCACTCTGTCAGTCATTTTGAGGGAGATAGACACAAATGCAGCAGAGACAGATTCAATCATGTGCTCTGTCAACAACACAAAATACTGCTCCTCCTAAGGTAAGACGACTTTCAAAGTCAGGAATAAAATACATAATTCCATCCTAAAAAATGTATATGACTATGAAATTGAATGTTTAAGTTCTATTTTACAAGATAAGACTGTAAAATAGTTTGTAGTGCATTTGATTGACATGCAGTCAGAGCATGATCAGCACATGCTGTGAGCATGGGAAAAACTCAAATGTGGCAATGTTTGAAGGTGCAGAGGAAGGAGGGAGGGGTATGCAAGGAGAAGGGTTTGATTTGGTTTTCTGTGTTTCTCAGAGGTCCAAGATGTGTTTGGCTGTAATAAATCTAGAATATGTCTCTATAATATATAATATAATATTTTTTATGACATCAGGATGGCCAGATTTGGCGTTGCTGAAGTTCTGAGACAACTTCTAAATGAGGAGAGCTCTGAGGGGAGTGATGATTCAGGGACTGATTATGAAGATCATATTTCAGAGGCTTCTGAACACAGTGACACTGAAAATATACCTGAAACTCACCCAGACACTGCAAGTGTCACCGAAGCTGACCCTGACAGTGTGGGACCAGCACTTCACATCAATACCACAGAGCCTGAACCACCACAGGTTGAAGAGAGACAAGACAGGGGAAGGCCTAGAGTCAGGGGTAGGGGTAAGGGTAGAGCTGAAGCAGCTGGAGCTAGTGGGAATGCCCATGACAGACCATATCGTGGCAAAAATGGAACTGTGTGGTTAAAAAATTCTAAATGATTGTGGGTTTATTTAAGTTTTTTATATATATTGGGTTCAAAATGACCTTGGTTGGTTTCACTATATAAATACAACACAAATAATGTTTACTTGAAATTACTGAACACTAAATTATATCAGAATCAAGTCTAACGTGACTACCATAGAGATGGTAATAGAGAGGGAAAAGCTGCGCTGTAGCCTCATTCTTTAACTGATTTGAAAAATTTCAATGGATTTGTGCTTAGCTCAGATAGGATCTTAATTGCTGTAAAGGAGATCATAAAATTCCACTGTTGACATTTTTGGGTTAAAGAAAAGTATATTTTCGTTTTATAAAATATGCAAATTAACTATACATTTCTTAAAATAATAATAATCTGTTGTTGTTTTCTTCCTCAGATGACATTTAATACATCAGTAATAATATTTTGAGAAGAAAAAAGTTGTAATTTTTCTTTGATGGTTGTTTATTACAGTATTTATTCTTGGGGTCCGCACGGACCCCAGTCGGTAATCCATGTATGCGAAATATGTCGGTAGAATGAGGGTTAAACACACAGGAGAGACGTTTATTCCTTATTGTGGTTATTTATTGTTACCTGAATTGTTACTTTACTGAATCAGACATTTACAACTGTTGCACTGCAACTGAATATGCAACAAATATTTGTTTTAAGGACACAATTTTAATTATCTCAAGCTACACATTTGTTTGAAATGTATTTATATGCACTGTATGTTTCTGAAGTGAAAATGTGGAAAGTCATGACGTTCCCCGTGTACCGCCAAAGAGCGCTCGCGTACCACTGGTGGTACACGTGCCACAGTTTGCATACCACTGCTCTATATCCATTAAATTAAAAAACTAGAAAAGCGCAGACCTCCACCAAGCGCAACAATTATCGAAAATTTGAAAGTGATCCAGAATCCAGGATTTCTTCCTGATCACACCCAAAATGAAATCAGTTCTTCCTTTTCAGCTTGGTACGTCAGAATCATCTGTCGTGATAAATCCATATTTCAGTAGGTCTCCTGGTATTTTCTGTTAAAAGCTTTCTTTTTCTTGGAAGTCATAAACAGTGCTTCTTTCTCTTCATTGTACATTTTCCCCTTCATAAGGAAACTTTCCAAAGATGTCTGTTTCTTACTCATTTTGCGAGTTGAGATAAATTTTGGCGCTCAAACTGTAACTGAGAGAATCCGGTCATTTTTCAAAATAATAGATTTTTCACAATAAAAGCTCGTTCAGATCAACGGCCCAGTGCCAGTCTGCGGCCCGGGGGTTTGGGACCACTGCCCAATAGTACCCCCCCCCATCCCCCCCATCCCCATGAGCATGCAATTATGCATTTCTTTTTGTTGTTGTTGTTTCTTTGATTTCTTCTCTTTTTTTATGCATCTTTTACATGAAAACATATTTTATTAAACCATTAACCACAATAAAAGTTACTTCCAAAGTTCAAAAGGAAAAAAACATATTGTTTGAATAATAACAAGTTAGTAATGTAATGATAACAAATAAATGAGTAATATTCAACCATGTATTGATATTAAATCTGTTGTGAATGAGTGTAAAGACACCCCTCCACCCCTCCACCCCTGCTCCCAACACTGACCATCTCTGACTGTTGTACCATAAACCTCAGAAGGAACAGAGCACATATGTAGCTTTTACTACTGTGGAACATGAATGTCCCTTTCAGACACTTAAAAAGGTACGCATAAAGTGACCTTGAGGTCCAGTAATTAGCCCGTGGGGGCACTTAAGTCCAGACGGTGCCTTCGAGGGCAGAAACTGACTCCTACTGTAGCCTCATTCCTGACAGTGAGAGCCAAAAGGATCTACTGCTAGCATCCAGGTACAGCCCCCCCCCCCCCCCCCCCCCCCCCAGCATAATGGTAAAAAGCAAAAACACACCAAGAATTCATATGATGTTAACTTTAACTTAAATTAAATCAAAGCAGCATCAAACACAATATTCAGGTTTCCATTAGTTATCTCCATAACAGTGCTGGACCAGGTAGGATCCACTGACTTAAAAAAAACTACCACTACATACCACCGAGTGGTAATGCACTACTTTTGTTCTATGTTTTCTTTTACAAACTCCAATTCAAAAGAAAAAAAAAATTTTAACAAAGAAAAGGGAAAAGATAAAAGAACGGAGCAATGAGGTCAACACTGAAGAAGCTGAGATGGTTGCTGCAGTTTAACACAGCGACAGTGGAAATGAATGAGAGACACTTCAAACTCAAAGGGTTCATCGACTACTCGATACTCAATACTAGGCCTGTAGCGATACACTAATCTTGCGATACGATAAGATACAGGATATTTGGCTCGCGGTACGGTATATATCGATATTCCTCTTACAATACATTTACATCATTTTCCGAAAGATTTTAAAGGGACAAAGTGATTTTGGTGACATCTTGTGAGTGTTCCAATGACTTGTTAGAATTAATTGAACTGAAAGCATCAATTACACATTATATGGCTGACAGGCAGCTTGCAAATGTTGGACAAAATGAATAAAAGATTTGTTGAGAAAAATAGTTTCATTTATTTAAACAGTGCAAATTGTTGCTTGCAAGCTTTTAAAGGTGGCACACGGAGGTTTAGAAAGAAGCTTAGAATATTGATACCTGCGGCCCAAAAAACGATACTTGATAAAATATCGATATATATCGCAGAATCGATAAAATCGCTCAGCTCTACTCAATACTCAATATTGAGTATTGAGTATTGTCATCTCCAACAGCTTTTCAGGGCTATGCTCAGGTATCGAATCCAAGGCAGGGACTTGTTTTAGCTTCATAGTAGAGGTCTTCACGGGTCCACTGTCATTGACCTGAACCCGAATGGACCCGCGAAAAATTTGACCCGAAACCGACCCGACCCGAGCTATTATCATAAGTTCGGGAGTCCGAACCCGGATGGACCCGCAATATTTGGACCTGGAACCCACTCGAGCCTTTAGTTTCCGACCACGAACCGAATCGAGTTACTCGAATAGAACCGAGACAATCCAGCCCATAGTTGCTCATGTTAAAGTTGTCTAGCGTTGAATAAAACTTGATTTTCTTACCTAAAGTTGTCTTCTTCTACCCGGTTCAGTTGCTACATAGGCTACGTGATGTAAACAACAATAAATCCACGTCGTTATTTTCTTTGTGGATACAGATGCTATTGGTAGCAACTGCTAACGCTAATAGCCTACACCGGTCAGGACGTGTCGTGAACATGTTCTCTCATCCAGCGTTGTCATGTTGGTGATCCGTTGTGCTTTACAGCTGCCGGGCAAACCGCTAATAACACGCTACGGCAACACGATTGTTTCATGACAAACACGCCACGTTAATGAATAATTAATTAAACTGCCCCGAGTCCTGACATTAGCTGCCACCGCCAATATCTTTACCTCTCTGGAGTAAACGCGGACCCAGCCTGTCAGAGAGCACCGACCGGACCCCAGACTAACTACCGATTCAGACCCGAACCCGAAGTCACGTCTATTGAATGGACCCGAGACCCGATTCGGGTCGAGTCGGAACCTCGGGTTGTTGGGTTGTTCCTAAGACCTCTACTTCATAGACGTTCCCAAAAATTCTCAATGCAGGTCCATTTCTGGTAATGGAGCCACACGCCACCAATCAGAGACCCACCAAACCACCTGAACCACCCCCTCATGGAAACTCATCCTCAGATAGAGGCTGTGGAAGTTGAGGCT
The DNA here is from genome assembly GCA_018398805.1 of Hirundichthys speculiger. Taxonomy (NCBI): domain Eukaryota; kingdom Metazoa; phylum Chordata; class Actinopteri; order Beloniformes; family Exocoetidae; genus Hirundichthys; species Hirundichthys speculiger. The sequence continues at coordinate 3,073,325 of JAGFBZ010001678.1, forward strand.
GATTGATAGGAAATCAAGTTTAACACATACGTATTAACTTGATCTAACTTTATTAGCGTTAAGAAAAATCACCTTAATGAAAGCATCTCTATGATCATTATTTCATTGCAGATTACATAAAAACTTAAATTGAAATAGAGCGTGCGTTCCTTTCTCCCATGACCGTAACTAAGACTTTAAAAGTATCCGTACATGACTAATCACCACCAGGTTGTTCACCCAAATCCCCTCGGATACAAGGACTCCTGGAATCAAACACACATTGAGCCTCAGCCGCCGTCGGCCCGTTTCACCGGCTCCCGCTCGGCTGCTCTGAGGCTTACTGGACCGTCCTCTGCGTTATCAGGCAGACATCAGCCAAAGCCCTGCTGAATGCCATCAGTCATCAGCAGGCAATGGCCGCCCTTTCATCTTTACTTTAACCCCACGACACGCATTCACGGACCACCCCCCACCCCCCCACCCCCCCGTGTGCTCTCATAAACTTATATACATTCAAAGGTCAGGCTTTATTGAATTTGACCTTTGTTTGTTTCCTCATAACCTTTTAAACCCGACATCTTTCGTTGCCCTCCAGCATTCAGGCGTCACGGTTAGATGTCATATCGTTTTCCTGGTAAAACTCCATCTTTCTACAAATCGAGCACATAAAAGAAAAAGTTTCTTTCTGTGCTCGTTTGCTCGTTTCATGTTTAAACGTACGGTAGTCGCTGAAATATCAATAACCGGGTTTTTTTTCTCTTTTATCTTGAATTTCTGTCCACTTTTCTGAGTGTTTTAACGCTTCAGTGGCCACGGTTACATGATGTTTTTTAATTCTGAATTAATTATTCCGAATTAAATAATTCAGAATTAAACTATTTTCCTTCGAGTTTACATGGAAATAGTAATTCCGATATGAGGTTTACATGGAAAACACGTTTGATCGGCTTTATCCGATCAAACGCCGCTTCTTTACTTACTTACGTATTGAGTGAATACGTCCTTACGTATTTACGTCTACCGGAAGAAAACAAACTTACTCGATTAGCAACAACATGGAGGACTACATTATTAGCATCCTTTTTGGATTTGTTTTGATTTTATTTTTGAAGCAGCAGCACGGCAACATCCTGTCGATGATTTTCTTTCGAAAACAAGCCCAGCGCGGAATATTAGCATCATCGTGACAGAAGGGCAAGAGAACGTGCATGCGCAGAAAGACTTCATTTAAAGAATTAATTTAAAGCGGAATGACCCTGGAATTATTCTGTTCGGATTTAAAATCAGAATAAACCAGTCACTTACTTCGGAATTAAGTTTAATTCGGAATTCGGAATTAGGTGTTTACATGGTAATTTTTAATCATTTCAAATCGGATTTAATTTTAATTCTGAATTAAAGAGGAATTAAACTTCCCATGTAAACGCACTAACTGAATGCTACAAAAAGTCCCGTGTCACTCTGCTGTCATTCGGGGAGGGTTGAGGAGCCATCGGGGGCTCCGGTGTCACTCATACGTGGATCAGAAGCGGGTGGGTGGGGGTGGGGGGGTTTCCTTAGTTGGTCCAGAGTACCTGTTAATGGCCGTGTGAGTATGGACACACACATACACACACACAGAAGCTCCATTGTGTGCGTCGGGCCGAGGCAGAGCGCTGTAATGGGGCCAGGAGTGGATGTGGCTGACAGACTGACTGGCAGGTAGGTCGCCACGGCCACCACTTATCTTGGAAGGAGTCAGTCCGCCTCTGTTGCACTCTTCATCGTCCCCCTCTATCTGTCTGTCCATCTCCATGTCTTTTTCCACTCTCTCATCGGCTCTTCCTCCCCTCCCTCACCCTCTCTTTCCTTGCTGTGGTTGCAGTTTTCTGCGGTATCCTACGAGACCTGCTCCTCTGTGGATGGAGGCAAATCCTGAACTCAGTCTTTAGCTGCTCACGTAGAATATAGAGCATCATGTTGTGGAACAATGTTTGACAAAGTGATCATAACGAGAAAAAAATGTCTTATAAGCATCGGGACTGAGGTTTACTAATGTTCTGTCAATGCAAGCATTGAGTATAATCTTCAAAAATTCCCCAAGTAAAGCATCAAGATTCAACGGTAAAGCAAGTCAATGTCCTTAAATGTATAAATTGCCTTCACGAGGCGTGACGCTTGATTTATGCTTTCTCGTTGGGTCAGATTTCGCACGGCCCGAGTCGCTGAGCTGTGCTTCTGTTGAGCTTTTATGAGCTTTTAGCATGACTGTATGTGCAGTTAGATCCCCAACATAGTAGCTGGCAGCTGGTAGTTTACGCCTCTGCTATTCTTTTACTTTGCGTGCCTCAAAACAACGGCGACCTCAGACAAAAGTAACTGGATGCAACTATGGTTTTAGAGTATGAGGGGGGCGCAGAATCAGGAAGAGTTTCCTTCCCGTAGTGGCAGATTTAGGAATAAAACAGTTCAGACAACATGGTGGTTATTAGATGTGTTGATACAGTACAACAGCCTTTCACATTTTTGTCTCACATTAGCATCAGATTTGAAGCAAATGAATGCGTCAGCCAATAAGAAGAGAGACTGATGGTTCACGCCTTAATGGAAACTGACATCAGAGCAGACGAGCTGCACAAACAACTAGCAACAGAAATAATATGAATGAAAAGCCTCATACATTTAAAAGTTTTAAAGACACATTATTCCCTTTTTTTTTAACATAACTTGACCCAGCTTCCTGATCCTGACCCCCTCTGCTGCAGAGCGTGCCTGTTTGAAATCAGCGTCGCAGCTTTGCACTGAGCACTTCCAAGGGACGACGAATGTGCTTTATTTATTTCCCTTTATTGAACCAGGAAGTCCCGTTGAGGTCAGAGATCTCTTTTGCGAAGGGAGACGTGGTCCAAATACATAATCGACACAAACAAAACACCTGAAATACACAAATGAACCGTAAGACCGTTGAAGCGCAGCGGCCTCTGGAGAAAAACGACCACATTTCTACCTCACTGCGTCCTTTATGATCCTCTTACAATCATTTAGTTTAAGAACTTTTTGGAGAATGTTCCATGAGTAGGGGTATTGGCAAGGACCTCACAAATACGATATGTATCATGACACTTGGGTCACAATATGATATTATCACGATATCCGATATTATCACGATATCACATATATTGCGATATTCGGGAGATATATTCGGAGATAAATCCCCCAGCAAAAAAAAAACAAAAAGCGGCAACTGGGACAGACGTCATTACAGGATATATGGTAGGGTTGAGTATTGGCAAGGACCTCACAATGCAATGTGTATCATGATACTTGGGTCACGATAAATATTATCACGATATCGCGATATATTGCAATATTCTACCCAGTTAATATCAAAATATTACTATATGAATATTACTCATTTATTTGTTATCATTGAATTACGAACTTGTTATTATTCAAAGCAATGTGTTTTTTTCCTTTTGAACTTTGGAAGTAACTTTTATTGCGGTTAATGATTTAATAAAATATGTTTTCACATAAAAGATGCATAAAAAAGAGAAGAAATCAAAGAAACAAGAACAACAAAAGAAATGCATAGTTGCTAGGGGTGAGTATTGGCAAGGACCTCGCAATACGATATTTATCATGAAATTTGGGTCCCGATAAATATTATCACGATATCACGATATATTGCGATATTCTACCCAGTTAATATCAAAATTAAAAGTAGACATGAAAAATCAAGTTGCTGTATATGTTCATCAGATGATATTGATCATTCAGAGGACAAATTGACTCAAAACTATTTGCTTCAAAACAACCTTTTTTTTATTGTTTTACTGAGTTTTATTGTTATTAGTGTTTTTGCACATTTAAGTAACCATTAGTAACCAATAAAAAATCGATATCAGGAGCTGAAAAATCGATATATATATTGGGCGGCCGAAAAAAATTTTTTTCACATCCCTATCCATGAGTGTGGTGCCCTGTGCGGAAACCAAGGTCCGTTGTCCGAGCGCCCACTTGACAGTCAGAAGAGTCCTGAGGTATTCTGGGAGTCTACGGGTAGTCAGGGATGTCCAGCCAGCTAAATGCGGCAGCATTGTCAAGCGTCAGCGTTCCTCTCATTCAGGCTGTGCAAAGTGAAAGGCCACAGGTTATTTCTTACCTTCAGCAGATGTTTCTAGTCCTGAATTAGCTCGAGTTCATTTGCCACAGTCACAGTGTTTAACTGCTGCACCCCCGTCGTTGCATGCAGGTTAGAAACGTATCTGAAAATGTCTGAAATGCTAACGAGCATTTACAGTGAATGCACCTTTGCAGGACAGCCCTCGCTGGATCTCTACCAGCAGATTTTTCAGATCAGTTTGTGCTGTTTATACCGCCACGTGGCAGTGGTCACGTAACCGACAGAAATAGAAATCCATATGACGTGAATCAGAGCCAGGGATTTGGGTTGTAAATGCCAGTGTGAAACTGTTTTTGGTGTATTTTTTTTTTCCTAAATAGATGAATGATGAAGCGAACAGAAAGAATGAAACCCGACACCATTGTGTTCAGCAGCAGGACAAACGGACGGTTTCAAGCACCGGCTTACAGGAGGCCAAACATCCCAGCGGTCGAGAGAGCAAACATCCCAGCTGAACTCACGGGAAGTTTGCGGACAGCTTTACGCCTGGCGGCCCCGATCGATCCGAGAGGAAGATCGAAGGTCGCTCGTGTCTCGGCTCAAACAGTAGCTGATCGATACAGGAAGGGGGACGTTTACCTGACAAACCTCCTGATAACGCCGAACCAACAGCGGCTCCGTTATCTCTTGCTCTTATCACATTTCCCTCCTCTGATGAATCAAAACAAGTAATGGTGACACAAGCGGCTCGTTCTACAAAATAAAAGCTCTGTCCTCTGAAGACAGTGACAGAGAAGAGCGAGCGTCCAAACTCCAACATCATGCTCTCATTACGGGTGCTCTCTGAAGAAAGTTTAGCATGTAATCAACTAATCTAAAACTTGATCATGGCTTCAGTGTTCTCTGGAGAAACGAGAACCTGAAGGTTGAGATTAATCCATCAGTCAGTCAACTGAAATCCACTGACGGCCACCTAACACGTAATGTAACATTCATCATCATTTACTCAAAATAAATGCCAAATAATCTGTCTTCTTCAGCTTTATGAGATGAATTTTCTTTTCCTCTAATCTAATATTAGGGGTGAGTATTGGCAAGGACCTCGCAATATGATATGTATTGTGATACTTGGGTCATGAGGCGATAATATCACGATATCACGATATATTGTGATATTCTACCCAGCTAATATCAAAATTAAAAGTAGAGATGAAAAATCAAGTTGCTGTATATGTTCATCAGATGATATTGATCATTCAGAGGACAAACTGAGTCAAAACTATTTGGCTTCAAAACAACCTATTTATTGTTTATTATTAGTGTTTTTGAAAAAAAAAATCGATATTAGGAGCTGAAAAATCGATATATTGGGCGGCCAAAAATCGCGATATATTGCCGAAATCAATTTTTTTTTTCATGCCCTTATCTAAATGTCTCTTTTAAAAAAAGAAAAACTGAGAAAAACAAGCTGATGAAGATGCCGTTGCTGGAGCAGGCATGAGTTGTGAAGGAAACGATTGTAACACACGTTTCTGAGACGTTAATGAAACGTTTGCAACATGTTTTGACCAAATGCAACAGGTCGACGGTAGAAAAGCGCCGGCTTTGACCATGCACTTCCAGCTCCTTTCAGAGCAACCGCTTTCAGGGGCGGAGTCAGCCGCTCGACTCCCCCTCGCCCCCTTCTTCTGTGGGGCGTGCCTTATTTGAAAGCAGTTTTCACCAAAGTTACACCAAATGCAGCACAATTTGAACGAGGCCGGCACCACGACCCTCACCTGGACCTCAGGTCTGACGTGAAGTCGTCAGTCAGACGCACTGGGGAGAGGTTTGACCTCCTGAAACCGTACAGGAAGTTGGTCCTCACCTGCGTCTTTCTCAGACTGTCTCCGGCTGTCGCTCTCCTGTGGAGGTTCGTGAGCTGCATGTCATAGAGGACAGGTCAAAGGTCAGCAGGTGGCAAAAAGGGCGTCGTGGTCTTAGAGGCGAAGAAGCGACTTTAATTTGTGGGCTGCTCTCTGCAGACACAATCCCTCACTGTGATTATGAGGGAGCATGAAGAGGAGGACAGCTGCTGGACGGAGGCCTGAAGCTGCGCTGAAAGTTACCACATGAGAGGAAGCGAAAGCAGAGAACGAGACGGGAAGTGTCGGGAACACCGAGGCTTCTTCAGTTGAACCTGAAACTGATGAGGAAATAACAGAAACCTGGCAACAGAAATGTTTAGGCGAAATGGAAAAGGATGAGTGAAGATGAGGAAGAGAGAAGAAGAAATGCTGACGAGGACAAACAGTGAACATTGTCGCCTCCTAGTGGCAGCTCACCCCAGTGGCAAAAAAAAAAAAAAATACTTTTTTAAACCTTTCAGAAAGAGAAAAATATTGTTTTATATGATTAAAAAAAAGAAATGAGCAGTTTTCATGGTAAGTTTAGTCTCTAAAATTATATTAAAACCATTGTCCATGAGGCTGTTTGTGCATTGATAACAAACTACTCAACATAAGACGTAGTTGGAAACTAATTTTTTATGTTTTAAATGTTGTTTGGCATTTTTCAGATTTGTGAAATGAAATAATTTCACCCCAAAACCTAAAAGAAGCATCTCCCTGATATGTGTTTATTCTGTCCAACAAACAGGACGTTTACAGTAAATAACACATCTGGAGATAATTTTACAGTATTTTAACTTTTTTTTTTATCCGCTCCTGAAAAAAATAGAATTTGCAACTTTAAAGATAAAACATTTTCCAGCACAAAGTAGACTTCTGCTCTGGTGCTGAGCAGCTAAAATTAACGTGTGTGTGTGTTTTTCTACCGTAGCCGACATCAACCTTCAATAATCAAGTTAGCAAACGACCGAATCGTACTGATTGAATTTAAAGATGCCCTACATAATAAATCCAATTACACTTCAGAGGCTCGGTTTGAATTTCAGAGAGAAAAAAAAGAAAAACAAAACGTAGCTGCAAAATCAAAAAGGTTTTAGCGGGTAAAAGTGGAGCAGAGGCCTGTTCACATCTGCAGACGCTGAGTCGTTATCGCTCTGACTTTCTCTTTGTCTGACGCAGACACACTTATGAGCATGCCAGCGCTTTATCCTGGTGTGTGTGTGTGTGTGTGTGTGTGTGTGTGTGTGTGTGTGTGGGTGGGGGGCGTCGCCCTCTGCTGCAGACGCTCGTCCGGCCGGGCAGTCTTGGTGCCGCGCTGGTATGTCGAGTGTTTACAAGGCGAGGTGACCTGCTGTGACCTCTGACCCCGACGCAACGAGGGTAGCGGCGGAGCGGGTCACTGTGATAAAGGAGAGCAGGATGGAGAGACGGATGGAGAGACGGAGACGACGTGACCTTTGAGACTTTTTGACCAAGCAGACTTTAAAAGACAATTAGGATGGTTTTTTTTTGTTTCATCACAGCGGCCGGTGAGCTGATTTCCAGCAGGTTTTTATATAAATGTGGTGCTTAAAGAAGAAAATCAGTTCACATCCCCTGGAGGGATCACATCTCAGTCTTTGTTCACCTGCAAAATGAAATGATTTCATTGCAGTTTCAACTTCCTCTTGGACGTACGAGGAGGACGTCCAGCTGGAAGATGACGTCCAGAAGCTCTCCGGTTTCCCTCCAAGCGCTGCAGCTTTTCTGGCCTGCGGGAAGTTTTATAAACGGTTTGGAGCTTGACTCTAATAATAGCAGTCCACAGTGGAAATATTTTTTTTAAAGATTTTTTTTTTTTTTTTTTTTGCCTTTTTCTTAGATTTATTGCAATACTTTGAGCAACCGCTGCGATAAATGACAGCGCTCTGAGCGGAGCCGCAGCATCCAGCTGTCTTCAGTCATCCGTGGCTTCACTTCAGATTACAGACTTTACTTTTTTGATTTTTTTTTTTTTTTTTGGAAGGCCCACTTCCACAGAAGCCAGGGTTAAGTTTATGCAACAGCAGCGGTCTGAGGAACGGCCTCGCTGATAATTGATCATCACGCGCTCTGGTTGTTGTTGGATTTCTTCTTTCCAAGCGATGTGGCAGGACTCCGTCTCCTGCTTTGCATTTTAAAAAGATGCGTACGTCCACCATTTCATCTCTGGCTTTGTGCTCCAACTGGAGAAAATGCTCTTTAATGCTTTTAACTGACAGAAATATAGATGAGAAGAAAAATCTCTTTCTTTTTCTCTGTCTCTCTGTCTGACATACGACCACTTACACTCCCATCAGATCTGCTCTCCTGCAGAGACGTCCTAGATTATCATCAGTTATGCAGTTATAATTGATAATATCCACGACCTGCATTTGACCATCCAGTAATAATTCAGCCCTTTAAACCCCAGTAGTGTCTGATCTTCCTGCAGGAACCTCTGAGGAGAAACCATCACCAAACCTGAACCCAGTTTAATCTGTAAAGGTCTTAAAAAAAAATCCAGGATGTTGAATGTCGAATAGACTCCTGATTTATGTGTTTGATTGATATGTCTCGTGTTTCGATGAGTTTCTTCCTGTCAGTTTGATCAAACTCACCTCTGTGGTCTGAGATGGTTAAAGGTTTGAGCTGGATGAGGCTGACACTGAGATCTTTGAGCTTCAGGTGGATTTGATACCTTTTATTCACCGAGTAGCGCTTCAGTCTGATCCAGCTGCTCCTCATCTGTGTCATCAGAAAGTCAAATAAGACTCGTTTATCCTTTAGGGCTTTATCTTCCTGTCCTCCTCCTTCTGACTCGTTCCACTTCTCCTGTCCTCTTCTTTCCATCTCTTCTCCTCTCCTCCCTCCTCCTTTGTCATGACATCATCTTTCCCCTGTGTGGTTGGGGTTTAGTTGGAGAGCTGTTGCTATATTAAACCGCCCCAATTTATTTTTGCCCTCCTTTGATCCTTCGTCGTTAGAGCCGCCCGCCACAGTGTCACAGGGCCGCAAGACCCGCCAGCCTCAGCTTCATAAACCCTCGCGGCGTGTACTATAAAACACGCTCAACACGCGGATAAAATCAGCAATAAAGGCCGGGTGTGAAAGTCGAACGAATCAAACGCCTCTGATTCTGTTTCTGAAAACGACAGGAGGATCGTTGAGCTGGTGTGAAAACTCACAGCTGAACCGTGGAGTCACATATTATTTCTGTTGCAGACTCGCAGCAGAGCAACACGAGACAAAAACTGATCTTAAACCCAGCCATGAGCATGTACATGGGAATATTACGGTTCGTTATGTGCTTTGCATGAAGATGTTGGAACTGAAGAAGCCTCCTGAGCGAGACGAATACCTGGATGAGCGAGGCTGCATCCTCACTGGCGCGTCTTCAGTTAAAAATGTGAATATCCTTTCAGTTGTGAACACAACTTATGAAGTCTGACGTGGACAGAAAATAAAAAACCCTTAAACATTTGGAAACAGTGATGCAGTTGCTCCTCTGGGTCTCTGCATGTCTTCCCCTGATCCTCCAAGCCTTTATCACACGACCACTGCAGGAAGATAACACACAAACGTGACTTAAGAGACATACAGTGATCCCTCACCAATTCGCTTTAATTTCCGCGGTTTTAGTTATTAGCAGGTTTTTCAGAAATATATAATATTTTTTAAAAAATCAAGAAAAAAATTGCAGAAACATCACAGGATGTTGTGCACGTTCTCTCACAGCAAAATGCTGTGAGCCAGCCTGGCCCCTTTAAGAAGGTAGCCTTATGGGTAATGTAGTGTGTGTGTCGTGGGACGGCAGAATGAAAACGGGGTTAGATGAAAAGTGTAGTGAGCATCAACAGCAGCCCAGCGTGTATAGATTTACATTCTCTGTTAACCGACAGGAGCCCAACAATACAACCTGTGTGATGTTACAAGTTCCTGCAGTGCCAGAATAAAGTTCTCGTTCCATGCAGAGAAAACCAGACTTTTTCTATTGTTGTTGTTAGCGTGTTAGCCGCTAATTATGAGCCAAAAATAGCACAATAGCAGCGGTTTCTTTACTACGGTTCAGAGACCAGAGGCTGTGAAGGTAACAGAAAGACCACAGTTGGGTTACTTTTTTTTACTTTTTCGTGGTTTTTAAACATATTTTAAACACATTATTGAGGCTCGGGGGGGTCCGGCTCCAGTTGGTGGATTTTGAGTTTCGTGGAGGAGGGGGGGGGGGGGGGGGGGGATCACTGTATTATGCAGTTTTTTTGAAAGGTACATTCATTGTTGATTTCTGCCTGTGTTGAACAAGAAAAAAGAAAAGTTTTAAATAATCCTCCAAGGCCTCTGCTGTGGTCACACAGCATATCAGTGCAACAGAGCTGGTCGTATCGACACAAGAAGAAATGTGTCTGTTAAGTGAATTCTAATAATTTGCAACTTTTAGGGAAGAAAAAAAAGATATCCATCCATGCATCCATTGTAAATACTTTCCCTTGTTCAGGTTTGCAGGAATCTTTAAAAATCCGTCACAGCAACGCGACATCCTTGTTAATTACCGAGTCAGCGCTCATTTCCCTCATTTCCTCAATTCCTCATTTTCGGGTGTCTGTCCTTCTCCTGCAGGACGGGAAAGCCGACTGCAAGCAGGAGAAGTGTCCCGCTGGTCTCTGAGGACTGCGCCCTGGTGGTGAAGCAGACTGGAGCCTGCTGTGAGAGGTGCAAAGGTAAGACGGACAGGTGGACGGAGGGACGGAGCTGCAGCAGGAGGACGCCTGCGCGGCTTCTTCTCCTCAGTCATCATGTTACAGCGTACAACCATGATGACTCTAATAATGAACGTCAGATGATTTACTGTCGGGTTCTGGAAACTATATCTGCATGACACTAATTGGGGAGTGTAATGACACAGAAGCATAAAGATGCCAACTAAAGTCGCCTTTATTGCATTGCACTGAGGCAGCCAGGCCTGAATATGACCTGCAGGAACGAGTCTGGATTATGAACCTGATATGAAGGCGCATGCATGCAGCTGCAGTGGGTGGAGGCCGTTTGTCTCCTGGAGGGGGTCATCTGTGGGTTCACGAACAGCAGAGATTCAGACGTGCTCGTTGCTCCTCGCTCTCAACTCTCCTCCTCTAACACATTCAGAGGATGTGCTTAAACCTGTAAAGGGCCCAACATTATTATTCTAATCTTTAGCTTTAAGGAATCCCTTCACTTGGATGGACTCTGCTGTATTTTCTGAGCACTTTTCGGTGATGTGAGACTAGAGAAGGCGTAAGGATGCTGCACCCCATAACAGAAACCAGAACATCTGGCTGTAGACTGTCCAGCTCCCAGCATCCTCGGTCCGCTTCCCCATTCAAAGTCCGAATACCCTAAAAGTGGAGCCCCAAAACCTCCTCACTTTGGATGATGGGCTCACAAAATCACGTGAATCAGCAGAAATATATATAAACATGTTACGTAAAAAGAAACGCACCCACCAGCTCCCGGGGCCCAGCAGGGGCGCGGCTCTTTTGTTTGCAGACTCGCCGTTTTACGGCGCGTCACTTTGTTGAAGGAGATGGAACGTGCTCGGGCCCGGACGTGGAAAGCCCCCTCGTCTCCACGGCAGCCTGTGTTGCTTTGTTATTGTGCGGTTGACTCGTGGTCGCCGCGACTAAATTTAGGAACCCCCTCTGCGTCTTCGCACTGGAAAATACGCCGACATCCACGTCCCGTATCGCTGTTCTTTCACTCACTGAAATCATCCTCACAGCTGGAAGGGGAATCAAAGCCACACTGCGTCACTTCATTAGGACCGGCGCGCCGTAAAACAGCCTCAATTAACGAGTTTATACATGCGACGCTATCACAAAGTGCAATTTAAATGGGTTATTAAAGGCATATAGGTTATTTTGGGTAGGAAAAAGCTTTTCGCTTCACTTCCCAATCGACGACATGAGATCCCGGTTTTATCTAGTGCTGCCTTCACCAGAGTCCAGAATATTTACATTAATATAATACAGCGAACAACTGTACAGCTGCAGGAGTTTGATGGCGTGATAGCCTTGATGAGTGCGAGAGAAAAAAAGTCACATAAAGGCAAACGTTCAGACAGCTCTCATGTAAATCCACCAATACTTTAAAGTGGAAACTTTGAAACCCTGGATTTTGCCTCGACTTGTCGCATAACTTCCTCAAGCTAGAGGCTTCACGTTGCCTCCCCCAGAAGATCTTCCGTCCCGTCTTCAAACCGGAACGTCCTTTTTTGTTTCATGTGCTCGTCACCCATCTTCCTCAGCTTTCATGTGCCGTCGTCTCTGCCCTGTACTTTATCTGAAGCCTCGCAGCATCAGTTCAGGTGTGTTCAGGGACGCTGGATGGAGGAGGATAGATAGAAGCAGCAAACGAGTCTCTGTCAGGTCTCTCGCTAGCTAATTCAATTCAATTCAATTTTATTTATATAGCATCTGTTACAATGCCAATTGTCTCTAGGTGCTTTACAGAGACCCAGATCATGACCCCCAAGCAAATATCATTAACTAAAATTATAATATTAAATCCTAAACAAGGATAATGGCAGATTAAAAAACTCCCACAGAGGGAGAAAAAAACCTTTAAGCCAAACAGTGGCAAGAAAAAACTCCAGTTTAAGAGGAAGAAACCTTGATCAGGACCTGGATCATATGGGGGGACCTTCCTGCTGAAGACCAGCTGGGTAAAGAAAGAAAAGAGGGGAGACAGGACAGAGAGAGGATGGAGGACAGAGAGAGGAGAGACACAAATGACTGAATGAAATGACTATATAAACAGATGCAGGTAGCAGCACTGAGGTGAGATGGTCAGAGGACTAGATCACCAGTCACCATGCCAACCAACACATCTACACACACAGATGGAGGTAAACACTGGGATGGACAGAGGAGGGAACTGCACGTCAGCATGCAACCTTATTTGTTTTTCCCCTAGTGCATGTCTTCATGCAGCTGAGATTCGGCGTCGGACGCTTTGGTTTACAAGCAGATCGATGGCTGTGATCAGATTCCATTGACAGGAAAGTTGAACATTGATCTGAAACTGCTTACTGGAAACCGGGTGAAATGAATAGGCTCTCTGTTTGGCGTTGAGTCGACAAGCGCCGGTGGCTTATTCTGTGTTGTGAAACTTTGAATGACATTAGAAACTCAGAAGAAAAGATATTTTAAAATCAAGCTTAAAAGAATTTTCTACTTTGTCAGTGATGATGTCACAAAGTTGTACGATGATGCAACCTGAAGTGTTGTGTCAGCTTCTTCCTCTTAAAAGGAACCAAAACATCTCAGACCTCCTACAGTAGATTGTGACCTCCAGACGATGGACCACGGTGAACGTGGTCTCAGATCGTCTCTAAGCAGAAAACAAACCACCCAGATCTGAACCTGACGGTCCAGCGGTTGTAAAATCCTCAGGTCGAGTTCCTGACTGAGCTTCTCTCTCCCTCAGGCTGCATGTTAGATGGACGTTCCTACAACAGCTCCGTATCCTGGACCAGCTCCGTCAAACCCTGCATAACCAGACGCTGCCAGGTGTGTATGAGACAGGGTCGCTGCGGTGGGCGGAGCTAGGAAACCCCTGAGCTCAGGTCTGGAAGACATGAAGGTGTGATCTCCTTAAAGAGGGATAGAGGCACGGATGGACGAGCAGGAATGAAGGATGGAGAAGGATGGAGAAGGACAGGGGTACTGGAGATGAAAATGGAAAAGAGGGAAAGAAGAAAGAAACTAAGGCAGAAACAAAAGGCTTAGAAGTGAAAAAAGGAGGAAATAGGGGGACCTTAATGCAGAAGAGAGAAGGATGAAAGAAAAGAGAGATTAGCCAAGAAATAAAAGAAAACAGGAGGGTAAAATGAGGGACTGAGGAGAGGAAATGTCTGGATAAAGTTAAAATGAAAGGAAGAGGCAAAAGCAGGGGTGATAGAGAGGGTTATACTAGAAAAAAAAGAAAGGGATTGACTGGAAAAACAGGTGAAGTGAAAGAAAAGAGGTTAAAGTTGAAAATAAATCACGAAAAGCAAAAGAGTGGTGGGAATGTAGAATAAAAGAAACAGGAACAAAGTTCAGATCAGACAGACTGGTGGAATGAGAAGGAAGGAGGAGAGTTTGGAGAAACTGTGAGGGAACAAGTAAAAATGGACAAAATGAATAAATAAAATGAAGAGGTGCAAACTCAGAGCTCTTTTTTTTTCGTTCCCGGCTGTGACAGGAAGGCGTGATCACGGAGGCGGAGGTGCAGTGTGTCATCCACTGCAAGAACCCTAAAATCCACCCCAAGAAGTGCTGTCCCACCTGCCCCAGTAAGTGCACGCAAAATAAAAAGACGTCCTTTAATGCATTCAGTGACTGAAGCGTTGCGTTCAAATGCGTCGGGATTTACGGCGACGGCGGAGTAAAAGATGGATTTGTGTGTGACGTCTCTCCCTGCAGGCTGCATCTTTGAGGGCCGCCTCTATAAAGAGAGGGAGGAGTTCAGTCCAGAGGGAAAACCCTGCATCAAGTGCTCGTGCACTGTGAGTACATGCACGCCCCCGTGTACATTTTCACTTTTGAGCAGAGACGTGCGCTCCTGTGAAACAGTTTTGTCTAGAGCAGGGGTGTCAGACTCATTTCCACTGAGGGCCACATCAGCATCATGGTTGAAGGGCCAGATTTCTGTATTTATTATAATAAATTGTTATTATAACGGTTTCTGTATTTATTATGTATTTAAGTTTCAAATATTTAAGTCATTATTATATTAAACTCAGAGTTTGTGCTTGTAAGAGTATCCATTACCTTGGTTTTAGAAGCGGAAGCGCTTCTTTGTTTTTCTTGCGGGCTAATTTTAGCATATTTAGCTCCGTGTTTGTTGTCAAAATGCCGACGTAGATTAAACTCTTTCACGACTGACGCCGCCTCATAACACAAAAGACGCACTGTTATTTCACCTTGAGGTACAAACTTGTAATTGTTTTCCCATCGTTCATGAAACTGCATTCCTTGTGCTTTTCTTGGACATGTTGGAGTTAAAATCGTCTTGCTCCGATAGCTACCATTATCATTGTGGGTAACGACGAAATGCATGATGGGAGATGTAGTTTATTGTCAATATGCGCTTTAAAGCAGTGTACGCTTATTTTAAGTCTTAAAATATTGGTTTAATTTAAGCCAATAATGCCCAAGCTCTCGAGGGCCACATAAAATGACGTGACGGGCCACATTTGGCCCGCGGGCCTTGTGTTTGACACATGTGGTCTAGAACAAAATCCTCCTCTTAGCTTTGTCTCCTTCTCTCTGCCCTGCTTTATGTTCTTCCAGGGAGGGCGGACTCTCTGCATGAAGGAGGTGTGTCCTGTTCTGTCCTGCCCCGCCCACCTCAGCCACACCCCGCCCGGCCAGTGCTGTCCCAGATGCATCGGTAAAGACCAGATGTTGGGAGTGAATGTCTGTGAATGGGATGAACGTAAAGCCTCCACACGCGTTGCAAAAGCAGCAACGGCTCTTTTTCCACAAACGACGCCGTTCGCTGGCTCCAAATGACACACCTTTAAATGTCTCCGCAGTGACAATAATAAAACACAAAGTTGTCTAAACTGCTGTTCATCATTCTGCCACAACCAGGCCAGATTTTATCTGGCGAGTTCTTTTGACTTTCACAAGTTATGCTTTTTCCCTGAACAGCATCCAAACAATTCCAAAACAAGAACATCTATTTCTGACCTGTAACTGTGTTCCTCCTCCTCCAGCTCAGAGGAAGGTGTTTGATCTGTCTCTGGGGAGTTGCCTGTTCCACAGCGAGGTCTACGAGAACGGCACGTCCTTCGTGCACGACAACTGCACCACCTGCACGTGCACGGTACCTGCCCGGATGCTATCGGCTGAGTCTGCAGGTTTTCCTGCTCCTCTGTAGATGCGACGTAACCAAACATGTTCACCTTTTTCGTCCCAGGATTCAACGGTGGTGTGCAAAAAGCGCTGCTCGCCACCGGGAAGTTGCCATGGCGACCAGTGCTGCGAGGAATGTCTGTCCTACGTGAAGGTGGAGGACGTGAAGTACTGCAGAGTACGGAACAAGATCTACAGGGTGAGGGAGGATGGATGGATGGATGGATGGATGGATGGATGGGATGGATGGGAGGATGGATGGATGGATGGGAGGATGGATGGGTGGATGGATGGATGGATGGGAGGATGGATGGATGGATGGGAGGATGGATGGATGGATGGATGGATGGATGGATGGATGGATGGGTGGATGGATGGATGGATGGGATGGATGGATGGATAGATGGATGGATGATGGATGATGGATGGATAGATGGATGATGGATGGGTGGATGGGTGGATGGGTGGATGGATGGATGGATGGATGGATGGACAGAATACCAGGATGCTCCTGTACCGATGCTTCATGTCTTCTCGTCCCTGCAGGAAGGAGACATGTGGTCGTCAGTCAACTGCTCCCTCTGCGCCTGCGTCAAAGGAAACATCGAGTGTCAACCCAAACAGTGTGTCCCAATCACCAGCTGCCCCTCAGTGAGTGACACTTACTTCTGCTTTCAGGCTGCACATCTGGACGTCTTCACCCCGATCGTACACTTCCCCTTACCCGTTAACACTAACCGCTACCCACAAATTGCGGGTTTAGGAACCTCCGCTAACCACTAATGCAATCTTCTGCTCGCTAAAGCTGCTACCCGTTTTGCCGACTCCCTAACTCACTTTGTAGGAGTGGCAATGGGCGTGTCTTTTGCCTTTTCCGCAAACTCTGTATCTTGCAATCACAGATTGTGGGTAGTCAGACCACCTGCTACCTGCATGTCAGCGTGTACAAGAGCGCGTCCAAATGGCATCAATGTGTGTCCACCTGGTCACATGTGGACGTGCACAAACAGCTCTATCTCTCGAATTAACTCTTGTATAAAAAGCGTGATTTGGCCTCAGTTGAACATGTTTTCAGGGTTATACATGTTTATGTATAACATATTAGAAAAAGTATCAGATTATATGTATTCCTGATTAAAGTGATCACTGGAGGCATTTTCATACTTTAAAAAAAAGAAAAGAAAAGAGGAGCTTTTACTGTGGGTTTTGTGTGCATGTCTTTAAAGACTGACTGATTTATAGGGTATTTTTATTAAAAATAAAAAAAATAGCTGACAATGTTTTTATTCTGGTTCCTGATCATTTTCTCTAATCTATGACTCAATAAAAAACGATCTCCTTAATCCCAGCCGTAAAACATAAAATGTAAAGCTATTAATCAATATAGACGGAAACATGGAAATCACGTTCAGCCTGTCTGTCTCTGTGGATTATTGTTATAAAACATAAAAAAAAAAAAAAAAAGATTTTCTCATGCACTTGTCAAATCTTACTGGCATCACCTGTCATGACTTCCTTTAGCTACCTCATTGCTAGCTCCAAATAGTTTATATTCCAGTTTTTTTTGCTAATATACTGAAAGGCCGATGTGCAGGACTGCATGTATGAAGCTGAAGAGACGAAGCATGAAGTATGTTAAAAGAAATCCAGGCAGAGGACGCCGACTCACAGAGAAACTCACCGCCGCACACATCAAGCGGGGGATTATTTTGCTGTTTACGCTTCCTGTAACACAAATTCAGACTCAAAGACCGTTGGAGAGATAAATCGCTGCCATTAAAGGTTTGTCAGAGATCCTTAAAACTCTCAGCAGTTTCCCCCCAGCGGGGGCAGCGACATCAGCCGTGATTTATCGCTCATGTTTGTGATCGGGGGGGGGGGGCTTCTGAGGGTGAGGGGCAAAAAATAAGATTAAAAGTCCCCCGAATGACACGTCCTGATCACAGACAACACATGCAGCCACAGTTGTGGAGGCGATATCAAAGGGTGAAAGCTGACACGCTACCTTTGCTGTAGGTTTGCTGGGACTCCCGTTAACCCCGTGCATCAACTATAAATCAAGAGTTGTATTCCTGAATACTTCTCTGCAGTGGAGCCGTGGTGCCGATATCGGTCTGGTTCCTCCACGCTGGGCTCCATCCTTCAGGCTGCTAACCAGCAGATTCATAATTGGTAAAACAGTGTCAGTCCTGTATCCATGTGGAATGCTAACATTGTCTTATAGCGTTGGCTTATAGCATGGAAACTTGTCCACCTGTCGCGAGCTATCACGACGGCGGCTCATCTCAGAGGTCACCGAGGCCCTCGTCACCCCGCTGAACGCTCACGCGCACCCACGCACACACACTCTCCCGCTATCTCCCGAGCCTTCATCCGGCGGTCAGCGGCAGGTCGGCAGGACTGCGTGGGTCCCCTCTGGAGACAGCGTGTCTCCGAACAGCCTTTTGTCTGCGTCGCGTTTGACTGACAGCAAAGAAGAGGTTCCCTATATTTAGGCCCCTGAAAACCAATCTGTGTGGCTGTGTGTGCGTGAACGAGAGCGTGTGTTCCCGTGTGTGTCCTCGCTGCGTCTAAAGGCAGCCCTCTTCAAAGACTGAGAGTGGCCTTTGTGCAGAGGTTAGAGCTGTGGAGGGAACGGGGGGGACGTCTGCATGTGATGACAGATGAGTGGCGTGTGTGTCTGTGTGTGGGAAAGACGGGGGGAAAGTGTGTGCGTGTGTGTGTGTGGTGAAGTGAGCGACCTCAAAGTTTCAGCAGGTGGTTAGAATCAGGGTTTAAATTTTAGATGTGATCGGTTAAAGTTAATATTTATGAAGGCACTATAACAGTGAGGGTCCTTACAAAGACAGAAAAGCATGTGTGTGTGTGTGTGTGTGTGCGTGCACTAATGAAGGGCTTCCCTAAGGCAACAAAAACTGTGTGTGTGAAAGAGTCCTCTGATCTGCACTTCTGATGGAGTTAGAAACATACTGTACACACACACACACACACACACACACACACTGAGGGAGTCCTGTTACACAGACAGAGTTCAGCGGTTGAGGACGGGGGTATCGGTGTCACCGCTGCTGTCCCGGTTTGACTGTGAACTTGTCTAAATGTGAGCTCTTCTTCTGTATTAACAGACAAGTGTGAAACCTGTTTGAACGGCAGGTTTGATCACTGTTGAAATATTTGATCACATACAGAAGTTTAGTTCACATCGAATCACTTGATGTGAAGTTTTAACTTGAGCAGTTTCTCCTCTGGAGCTAAATCTGTGCTTTGACAAATAATAATAATTTTTTTTTTTTTAAACATCCTCATGCATCTAAAGTTATAGATAAAAATATTTTTTTTAAAATTTAAAAGCATAAAAAACAAGCGTATATATACATATATATATATATATATATATATATATATATATATATATATATATATATATATAAATATATATAATATATATATATATATATATATATATATATATATATATATATATATATATATATATATAGGGCTGGGCAACAATAAAAACATTTAATTAATCCCATTATTTCCCTGATTAATCATGATTAAATGCATTGTATACACAAAATCAAATAATGAATTCAAAAGTAGAGTAAAATACACTTTTCTTCAAATGTTCTGCTGCCATATGAACTAAAGTGTCATAACATTTGTTGTTCAAACACTTTTAACATCAGCACTTGTCAGTAACACATATTTAGTGTAAATCTCATCTTAAAAAATGTAAAATAAAATAAAGCTTATTGCCACTGCCAGGACATTAATGTCATCCTGTTTTTATAAAAAATAAAAAAAAAGTCTACAAACAAAATCCAACAAAATGATTGTGTCTCAGCACAATCAGAACATTAAAACAGGTAATTTCTGAGGTAACAGCAGAAACTTTTAACGGGGAGTTCAACTTGTCAGTTGTTACAAATAACCTTGTTTCTGTTGAATCCTCCGTCTGGGAGAACTTTAAAATGAAAATGTCCATGTTAAAGTTCTGTAACTTTACTAATCTGTGTATCAATCAAAAAAATAATAATAACATTTTTACATTTTTTTTTACACACACAAAAAAATGCCTGATTTTTTAATATTTCAATTATAGACTTGGATCAAAAATACTAAATGAAAAAACGGGCCGCAGGACTGAATTAGTTTTATAATTGAGGACTAGACTTTCTGTTGTCATTACACATCTGTGCCACTAGATGGAGCTGCACTGCAGTAACCAGCTAGAGAACAGCAGGACAGTGAACACATGGAGCAGATCTGATGGAACATGGAGGAATGACACGGAAGTTCTGTTACAGTCCACAATTTTTTTTTCAGACAGAATTGTTAATATTGCTACCTGAGTTGTTACCTGAACTGTAAAGTTCACAGGTTTTACCGTTCTCCATGTCTGTTTTAGCTTTTCCTTATGTTTACCTGCCAATCCTCTTCTGGTTCCACAGCAGCCAGTAACAGACTTTTCAAAACAAAAGCACGTGAGCAACATGCGTTAACGCGTGATAAAATAAATGTCGGCGTAAATTAATGAGTTACCGCAATAATAACATGTTAGAATAAATGAAAAAAATGCAGCACATTAGTCATACATTGGCTGGATTATAATAATACTCTCATTTCCAGCCAACTAGTTTCAGTTTCAGGAACCTCTAAAGCAGCTTTGCAGTCATCGTGACCTGTAAAAACCTGTAAAAACCTGTAAATCTTTCCCTCTGAATTTTCCAGATTTGGCTGAAGTGTTTTCTGATTGGTTGGATTTGTGGAAGTTTGCCATTTGGGAAAACTGATGCTAAATGAACACACACAGCTCCTGTTCCCACTCAGACACACATTTTCAACATATCAACACATTGTCAACACTAATTTTTCAACATTTCCTGTAAACGGCATCGACTTCTTCGTCACTCTTTTTTTGCATGAAGTGATATGGCAATTGGAAAAGTTGTTTTTTTTCCTGTTGGGAGACGCATGTCCATTTAAATATATAATTAAATAATTAAGATCAGAAATGATTTATGAATCCCTTCATAGGGAGGTTTGGTTTTGTCACAGCTGCTCATTCTGAAAATATAAAACATGCAAAATGATACGGTCCAGTGAATACGAAGAAAACAGAAAAGTAAAAGTGTGTTCACTGTTTAAAATAGAAATGTGTTGTTAACATACAAGTCCCATCAAAACATGTGCAGAAATTCATATTTGCATAAAACATGTCATTAATGTTAATCTTTGCACAAAATATTGCCGTTGTTTTTTGTATATTGCATCAACATTTATTCTGTTTTCTTAAATAGTCTCTTCATAAACTGTGTTTCTCCGTCTTTCACCCATCTTTTTTTTATTCATTCATTTTGTGCTGCATTTACATTTGTTTGCATCACAGATGTCTAAAAGCAGAAGTGAAAACCTGAGAGGTTTCCCCCCCTGAGAGAACAGATTTGACAGTTTAACATTTCAGAAATGTAACTGTACAACGATGGAAATGTTTTTTGTTTTTTTTTGTTAAATTCTGATTTTCTGTTTAGTGTCGTCGGCCTGTGACGCTGCTCTCTGAGTCTGCGCTCTGTCAAAAATCCTCTGTTTTTCTTAAATCGCTGATCACATTCAGGCGTCCTGCCATGTTTTCTGAATCTGTGAAGTTTCTCCAGGACGGCTCTAATGCGTTCTGGCTGTGCTTGTGTCCTGCAGAACAAGATCCTGAACAGAACCGGCTGCTGTCCAGTTTGCACTGAAAGTGAGTAAGTCCATCTCCCTGGATCTTTACGTTATCCTGAGAAAGGCCCGTAAGTCGTCTGAAAGTATCGCGAGTTTATTTTGTATTGACGCAGCTGTAACGTTAGAAGACCGTATCTATTAAATGATGATTTTTTTTTAAAGGTTATGAAACGTCTTCCTGGAAAGCAGTGAAGACGAGCGTCGGCTCAGTGTTCCTCATGAAACTCGGTCCAGACTGTGGTTTGCCCTCGGGTCACTTGACTTCGGCTCTTGGCTTCGAGCGGCAGCAGAAATCCCCCAACACGGTCTATTTCGGGACTACAAATACCCCATAAACCTCGCTTGTCCGTAATATAAAGTTGAGCTTTCGTTGCTGAGGCAGACGCTTCACCGCACCGCAGATGCCGGTTCCACTTCTGAGCGAGTCAGATTAGTGCCACATATTTCAGCATTTATCATAAATGAGGGTTTCTGCTGCTGGTTGTCAGGATTCAGCGAGCGTCCTTATTAAAGCCCTGCAGTCTGGGTTTCCTCTACTGCTGTTACAGATGGAAATGGCAGCTTATTTCTCAGTTTCCACTTTTATTTTGCCTGTCTTTCTCCAGAACCGGGTGTGTGCACGGTCTTCGGAGATCCTCACTACAACACCTTCGATGGCAGGACCTTTAATTTCCAGGGGACCTGTCAGTACGTCCTGACGCACGACTGCGGCGGCGTCCCCTCCGGAGGGCCGGGAAACAGCATCAACAACCCAGACTCCAGCTTCACGGTACCGTTCAGAGTCTTTAAAGTCCTGCAAGCTCAAACTGAGAAGAAAAGCGAGAACGCTGAGCTCTGCTGAACGAGACAAAATCGCTCTTCTTCATTTTGACGTGTTGGAGGCTGCTGTTGCACAAGCCGTGCAGCAAAAACAGCCAGCTGGCTTCTCTCAGATAGTAGAAAACTGGATGAGGATAACAGTCACGAGCAGCAGGACGTTTAAAGCACATCTTTCATCATTTTATTTCTGTTGTGTTATGGTTTAATAACTCGGTATGTTTGGAAATCATCTTCATGATCTCGGCTATAAATTTTGCACATTTGCACGATATTGCACGTTTCACAATTCGACACAGTTTACCAAAAAAAAAAACATCTTTTTTTTTAGGGATGCACGATAACTGTTTTTTAAACCGATAACTGATAACTTTCAGCTCCTAAAGGCCGATACCGATAACCGATAACACACATATACCTAAGATCATTACATCAATACTATGAACAAATCCAAAAACAGTTTTGACTCTTTAAATGAACAGATATTTATTTTTTCCAATGAAAAACGATTGGCAACATTTTCGTAAAGCTATCAAACAAACCTATTTGATATCTCACATTAACTTAAATAAGGTTCATTACTGACTGATATAAAAATTAAAGGCTCCTTGAACTGATGGAAATACATGCATCAAAATTACAAACTGAAAAAATTAATTTCTGAATGACAATAAAAAATAATGCACAAGTCATAATGTACTGACACAAGTTACACTTGTCTGTGTAAATAAACTGAAAAAGTGCACTCCATAGTAACAGAAAATTACGTTTAAAGGATTTTGGCTTGTGGTTCCATTCAAATGAATGCCTTTAATTAAAGTAAATGAGGTCCAGTAGTTTTTTTTTAATCTTATGGAAGCTTTAGATGAGAGAGATGATGGTGAGAAGAGGAGAAGGAAGGGGAGCGGAGGGGTTGACTTGCCGCTGGCTTGCTCACGTTAGCTCACGTTAGCTTACGTTAGCTCACATTAGCTCACGTTAGCTCATGTTAGCTCATATTAGCACGATTTCAAAACTCCATGGAAGCGACGGTTATGTTTCAGGTGGCAGATCAGGTTTGACGTATTAAAGCTTGTGCTATTTTTCCCTCCTTCGCTTGCAGCATTTGTCACAAATAACCAACGAACTATCTTCTTCTGAAACTTTAACGAAGTTCTACACCATCGCCGCCATGTTTTTTTTTTTCAGCACACCGTTCCGTAATGCTGCATTCAAGGTGTAATGTAAATTCCTCCGTTCCCTCGTTTGCTCGTCTTTCTTTAGGCCTTTTCTATTTTTTATGTGTAACATGTGGGAAAATACTGCGAATATCAATTTAAGTTAGCAACTACCAAAATGATGACCGAGTTAACAAGTTGTTTTCTGGCATGAGGGGGTATTCTTGATTTTCCTTACTGAGAAATCGTTTTTCTGATTATGCCAACGTCACTTGAACATAACATTCACTGCCGGTTATTCAAGGCTCAGAGGGAGCGAGGCACTGCCGTGTTAAAAAATGTTATCGGGGCTATTCGTCATAATATCGGAGTTATCGGGATGACGTCATAATTTCCTGTTATCAGCCCGATAGTTATCATGCATCCCTACTTTTTTTTAATATTTAAATTTAACTTGGTATGTAACTAAACTGTTATCACATTAATTCCAGGTGCTGGTGAAGAACAACGCCCGACGGACCCGCTCCTTCTCCTGGACTCAGTCTGTCGAGGTGAGGCTGGGCGCCCTGGTCCTCAGCCTGCACCAGCACCTGACGGTCCGGAGAAACGGCACCCGCATCGCCCTACCCTACCACGGTCCCGGCGTGCACATCGACCTGGACGGATACCTGCTCAAGCTCACCACCATTGCAGGTCGGCGCGCATCACTTAAAGCCACCCTATGTAGTAATTACCACTTCTGGTCAGCGTATTAGACGGTCCAGACGGTCCAAACTGCACCTCGAGTGGGACAAAGTGACACCAGAAGACATGCTGAGCCATCTACAGTCATCAGCACAGCAGATTTATTCGCCCCCATGTGGCCAGAAGTGGTATTGCGATTGTCAAAATATGATAACTAACCGTCGCAACTCCGCCTGCAGGTTTGGAGATCACGTGGGACGGTGACAGTTTCGTAGAAGTCGTGGCGGCTCCCCACCTGCGCGGACGCCTCTGCGGCCTCTGCGGCAACTACAACGGCCACAAACGCGACGACACCATGGGAGGCGACGGCAACTTCAAGTTCGACGTGGACGAGTTCGCCGAGTCGTGGCGGGTGGACGGAAATGAGGTCTGCACGCAGCAGCATCCGCCTCGCAAGCCCACCTCCTTCCTGTGTCCCGGCAGCGTGAAGGTCAAGCTTCGGGCGCACCGGGAGTGCCAGAAGATAAAGTCGTGGGAGTTTCAGAGGTGCCACCGTGTGGTGGACTTCGGCCCGTTCTACAGGTGAGGATAAAGCCTGCTGCTTTAAAAAAACATGTGTCGAAGCATTTCTTTATCCAGCTTCAGTGATTTCTGTTTCCCCTTCTCATTGAAAGACTGTAAAGATGTACATCAGTATATTCATGTGTTCCTTCTCCTAAACACTGATCTAATCTAAACCAACCCCCCCGCCCCTCTGCAGGTCATGCATCACAGACATGTGTGAGTGTCCGGTCCACAAGAACTGCTACTGCGAGTCCTTCATCGCCTACAGTCGAGCCTGCGAGAGGGAGGGCGTCCCAGTCTCCTGGAAGCCCGACAACGTTTGCATCGGTCAGTGGCGCTGCTAGCGAGTCATCTGGGGGCGGTTTTAGGAGGGGCTCACTCTCACCGGGGTCCAGTCTTGATGCAGAACGCTAAAGACTGAGAGCTGCTGTACCGGTGTTCCTGTTTGCAACATCCCCGTTGTGCTTCAGGGAGGTGTTTAATTAAGCTTTGAACAGTCAATAAAGTGCTTTTTGGGTTGAATAGATCAGATAAAAGCGCCACATGGGCGCTCACCTGCCAGCTTTTAAACAGCCTGGCCTTTAATGAATTCAGCAGATTCACTTTATTTACCCATCAACTAAAGACTACATTCTTCACATCCAGCACTAATGTGCACTGTTGTGTATAAGTTCCAACAGGAAGTAAATAATACACAACAGTGCACTATCGTGCACTGTTGTGTATTATTTACTTCCTGTTGGAATTGAGTGGGGCATCTCACGTGCAAAATATGAGCAGCTGCCAGGCGTTGCAGCATATCTGACAGCTCAGCTGGCCAATAGGAGCTGAGCCTAAATAATGTGTTTAAATATGTTTAAAAACCGTAAAAAAGTATCGAGGCACTGCAGCGAAACAAGACAAAGGCTCAACTGTGGTCTTTCTGTTACCTTCACAGCCTCTGGTCTCTGAACCGTAGTAAACAAACCGCTGGTATTGTGCTATTGTTGGCTCATAATTAGCAGCTAACATGCTAGCAACAACAAAAGAAAAAGTCCGGTTTTCTCTGCATGGAACGAGCACTTTATTCTGTCACTGCAGGAACTTGTAACATCACACAGGTTGTATTGTTGGGCTCCTGTCGGTTAACAGAGAATGTAAATCTATACACGCTGGGCTGCTGTTGATGCTCACTACACTTTTCATCTAACCCCGTTTTCATTCTGCCGTCCCACGACACACACACTACATTACCCATAAGGCCACACCATTACCCATAAGGCCACCTTCTTAAAGGGGCCAGGTTGGCTCACAACGTTTCTTCACAGTGAGAGAACGCGCACTACATCCTGTGATGTTTCCGCGATTTTTTTCTTGATTTTTTTAAAAAACATTATATATTACTGAAAAATCCACGAATAACTAAAACCGCGGAACTTAAAGCGCGAATTGGCGAGGGATCACTGTAATGCCTTCAAGCAGCTAAATGTTGTTTCTGGATATTCAGGGAATGGCAGCTGTTTGGTAATAAAGGGGACGAAGGAATCTGATTCACCTCCATCAGGTGAATCCATGAAGATCCACTTTAAAAAGGCATTCAGGAACTTATCTGCCAAAACCTTTACTTCCCACCTCAACAAGTAAAAAGATGAAATAAAACCAATTTGAGAGGTTAAAGCCTGGTCTTTGGTCTTGTGAGTATTTAGAAAAAAATAATCATGTTAATGTGAACATCACCTGTCTTTAAGTCCTAACTTCTCCTCTCTTTCTTGCCCCTCCCCCCTCCACCAGCCACCCAGTGTAAACACGACGCCGTCTACAACACGTGCGGCCCTGGATGCACGAAGACCTGCGACAACTGGAACGAGATCGGGCCGTGCCAGAAGCCCTGCGTGGCCGGCTGCCACTGCCCCGCCAACCTGGTGCTGTTCCAGGGACGCTGCATCAAGCCCATCTCCTGCCCCGGACGGTGACCCCCGCCGCCCCGGCAGGAGGGGAGGGGGACGAGCCAGGGAGCAAAGGGGCCAAAGTAGCCGAGGAACGTTTTCGGGTGCGAAAGGGCCCCCAAGACTACAAACCAGATTCACTTTGAAAGAAAAAAACCAACACATTTTGCAGTGACTTGGACGTCAGAGAGGTCAAACGGCGGTGGCAGGCGGAAGAGACTCGACGGGAATCTCTGAACATTCGCCACACGATCCAACCTCTCAAATCTGTCTGGGCGCTTTTACAGCATCGTTCGTCACCGCCACGCGAGGAGGTCGTTACGGACTCAGGGCCCTGTCTGCAGGAAATAGTTGGGGCCAGAGGGCTCCCTCCAGAGCCGGCGCGGCGCTCAAGTTTCTCCTGCGAACACAATAAAAGGGGAAGCTGGGCTGCATCTGGAGCAGTACGGAGAAACTTCCAGATGCATTATATCAAACTGTCCTCGTGATCTCTATTCCATCATTTCTTACTGTAAGTTAACCAGATTTATATGAGAGACAAGACAGCTTTTATATTATTATTATTATTATTATTGCCCTAATTATTGTTATTTGTTGTTGATGTTGTTAATTTATATAGCAGTCAATCCACATGTTGTAGCAAGAGCCAGAATTATGAATATAATTGCGTTATAAATGATTTAAAGGGAAACAAAAGCTATTTATGTATTTTGTTGTGTACTTTTGTGTTAATATTTGAAGAGAAATGCCCAAATGTGACTCAGTTATTGCACCATCGCAGGGAAAACGTACTGTATTGTGTTCTGCTTCGTGTACAGGCTGTTGTGGATCGAACCAAACTGAAGGTGTTCATGTTTAAACAAATGTTTTCACTTGATAATTATTTAAGACCAGCAATATAATCTTTTCTCTGAGTTCCTTTTTGACTGCCGTCTCTGCTCTTTTGAAGCTTTTTTTTCTTTCTTTTTTTTCTCCTTAGCAGCACAAAACTGAAATCAAGCAAATATGTGATGGAGAATAACGTTAAATCGATCAGGGACAATCATTCATGGAGCGACGGGGGCGCCAATAATCAAGAACCAATCTGTAAATGAATCAGGCTTAATAAAGAGCAACAAAACGTACAATGATAATTAGCATTTTCGTGTATTGTTTTTTTTTATTCAGCTAACTGTTCAGGGGAAATGGCAAGTGGCTTTTTAAAGAGTGTTGTTTTTTAAACATGCAGAAAAATAAAAGCAATTTAGATGTAATAATATAAATTTGGATATATGAGACGGTTTTATCTAGGGATGCACGATAACTGTTTCTTAAAGCCGATACCGGTAACCGATAACTTTCAGCTCCTAAAGGCCGATACCGATCAAACCTATTTGATATCTCACATCAACTTAAATAAGGTTCATTACTTTCTGATATAAAAAATAAAGGCTCCTTGAACTGATGGAAATACATGCATCAGAATTACTAACTGAAAAAAGGCATTCCTCAATGACAATAAAAAAAAAAATAATGCACAGGTCATAATGTACTGACACAAGTTAGACTTGTCTGTGTAAATAAACTGAAAAAGTGCACTCCATAGTAACAGAAAATTATGTTTAAAGGATTTTGGCTTGTGGTTCCTTTCAAATGAATGCCTTTAATTAAAGTAAATGAGGTTCTGTAGTTTTTTTTTTTTTTTTTTTTTTTTTTAATCTCATGGACGCTTTAGATGAGAGATGATGGAGGGTAGAGGAGAGAGAGAGCTAACGTTAACTCATGTTAGCTCCTGTTAGCTCCTGTTAGCGCGATTTCAAAACCCCATGGAAGCGATGGTTATGTTTCAGGTGGCTGATCAGGTTTGACGTATTAAAGCTTGTGCTATTTTCCCTCCTTCGCTTGGAGCATTTGTCACAAATAACCAGTGAACTATCTTCCTCTGAAACTAACGAAGTTCCATACAATCTCCGCCATGTTTTTTTTTTCAGCACACTGTGCCGCAATGCTGCATTCATGGTATAACGTAAATTCCTCTGTTCCCTCGTTTGCTAGTCGTTCTTTCTGGCTTTCCTATTTTTTCTATTTTTATGTGTAACATGTGGGAAAATACTGCGAATATCAATTCAAGTCAGCAACTACCAAAATGATGACCGAGTTAACAAGTTGTTTTCTGGCATGAGGGCGTATTCTTGATTTTCCCTACTGAGAAATCGTTTTTCTGATTATGCCGACGTCACTTGAACATAACATTTACTGTCAGTCATCCAAGACTCAGAAGGAGCGAGGCACTGCCGTGTTGACAAAAATATATGTTATCGGGGCTATTCGTCATGTAATCGGACTTATTGGGATGACGTCATAATTTCCTTTTATCGGTCTGATAGTTATCTGGGTAATAATTATCGTGCACCCCTAGTTTTATCACGTGTGTGGCTGGAACATGTTTACCTGTAATAAGTGAAAACACGACACAGTGAAAGGGCTCAACATCTGTAAACCTTTAATACACTTCATATTTGTACAAACACATGTCACACAAATGGAGCTTTAAAAACAAAAACACAAGAACTGAAACCACAAATGCATCATCATCGGACAACGAAACTGAGCTGCAACAGTTTTACAGAAAAAACAGAAACTGTCTGCCTCTGCAGCTGGATCCTGCAGCAGCTTCAAACCGGGAAAACAACTGCAGGCTCAGATGGTTAATATCTCACATACAACGATCTTAAGATTTCTGGTCGTAGTAACATATATTTGCATTCAGCCAGAAGATCTTGAAGAGCAGATGTCCAGGAGGAATTAAGCTTTTTAACACAGAAGTGAACAGCGTTCCACGTTGCATCTGAATTTAGTTTTCCAGTGGGACTGATTAGCTGACGCTGAAAAGCGACCATCAGCGGAGGGCAGCCCTCCAACCCTCCAACCCTCCAGTCCTTATGTCCAAGTCCCTCCCGGCTGAAATGTGACAGGCGTCGAGGTGACGCCACTTTAACAGTTTAATACCAGACACGGTTTCATCTGTTGGTTTGTTTCTTTTCTGCAGATGAGCTCAGAGATCAACGTTGACGACTGCTGCACAGTGAAAGTGTTAGAAACGGACAGAACCAAATGTCTGTGAACCTGAAAAAAATTAATCTGAGAGAGTTGTGATGATTAAAGTCGACGCAACAGTCTGTCACTGAAATCACTCTGTGGACACTAAACCGTCTCCATCAGAACTCAAAGGAACAGCAGCCCAATACTGAGATGACGCTGTGACACAACCACCATTCCTGCATGGTTGTTCTTTTTTTTTTTTTTTTTTTTTTTTTTTACAGGTGACAACTTTAACTCTTTGGCATTTTCAGAAACCAACACGTTCACCCTAACCGCTACGCTGAAACACTGTAAAGCTCTGACAGGCATAAACGATGTGGAATCACAATTCTGGATCAAAAATAAGACATTCTCTGAAAAGAAAAGAAAAATAACACAAGTCTGGGACGCGAGGAGATTGTACTCATTTATACACCAAAGACCCAAAATACAAAAGAGTGTGTTTTGGTGTTCAGGTGCGTTTTCTTCATTTAATCCTGATCATCATGTCAGTTATTGTCTCACTGAACAGCTCCAGAAACTACAAGAGCTCCAAAGCGGTGCCCTGTTGCTCCCCTCACCTGACCACCAGACCAACAGTAACATCTAGATATGAAGATCTATAAGATGCACGGCAGGGAGCTCACACTCGAGCATCTGCTGTCGCTCTTATTAGGTGACGCTGCCAAAAACAGTCAGTTTTCAATTAATATTATTATTTTTTAGCTTGCCATTTCTGACTACAGCTCCAGGAAGTGTGAGCGTTTGAGTCGCTTCAGCTTTAATCGATGTTCCCTGCAGCTTCTGAGAAATATGCTGATGCTGTAAGAGTTAATATCCTTTAATAATACAGTTCTGTGGAGGTAAATAAGTTGCTGGTGAAGACAGAAAGAAACCAAACTGTAGTTGAAACCGAAGTTAAATCGTTTGCCATCATGTTCTTCACAGCAGCGTGGTCAAACACGTGCCTGTTGCTATTCGTTTTTGAGCCTTTACTGCCCCCTTGTGGTGGAAAAACGACCACTTATCATCAAGGTTGATCAGATTTACAGTTACTGAACAACTTTAATGGTTTAAATGTTGCTTACTGGTGACAGATTAATGACTAACATTAAAATGTTAGTCATTAGTAAATGACAAAAACATATATTTTAGCCTGATGAAAATGAATCATCTTATTGAAAACAAATGCAAATAAAAAGCCAACATCAGCTCACATGTATAAACACTACTGGGTCCCAAATATTCACTGGCTCATCAAACGTATCCACCCTGAAAACAGTTTCCAACAAATAAATGATTTCCAGCATCTGGCTGTTGTAGCTTATTTAGAAAAACAACCCAATCTAATTATATAATTGGGAAATATTTTCAAAAATGAGCTTGACTTGATGTTGAAAATGTTACAAACAGGGTGAAGATGTTCAGCAGCACCGGGAGACACATCACTGGGTTTCTTTTTCTTTTTTAAAGCATTTGAAAAAATACTGACTGAAACCACTG